>CM068482.1:20671627-21271627 GCA_034769265.1 Remorina albescens | reverse complement strand
TAACTTGCAATTCACATGCAGACGGGGATAAAATTTGTTTCAATGAAATGTTTGCATGTGATAGGAAAAAAATAAAATCAACTTAGCAGAGAGATAATAAAGCATTGTTGTGAGTGACTAGTGTTGAAAAAAGAGGAGGAAGGACAGCCCAGCACAGATGCATACATTGAAAATTGGCTTAGTAAGTATAAAGGGAAATTATTTTCATCTTTAAAATGTTCATTATGTGGAATGTGCAGCACCAAAAGATGCACACCTGCACCTGCTATGACTTAAGGATGCGCATGGGAAATCCAGTTCATTGCATTTATAGTTACCAAAACCCAAACAGAAACAACACAACTGAAATAAAAAAAAAAAAAAAAAAACTTGATATGAGTAAATGAACACCAGGGATTACACTGACATCACCAGAACTGATGCACATCTCCTTTAACTGCGTTACAGTAAATATATATTTTCCTGTTGAACGTCAGTGTCTGGGAATAATGATCAGTGTGTCTGAAAGAACCAAAAGCTTTTCCCATTACTGATTTCAGATAGTGGTCAGATTATCAGCAGTTGATTTTGAGTCAAAATGTCAAGAATTCATAAGAAATTTTACTGCTCACTTCAATGATTTACACACACACACCTCTAAAAAGGAGTGACATGTAATAATAATAACAATAATAATAATGAATAAAGACAACAATAAATAAAGTCAACAGAGGACTTGAAGATGGGGGGAGAGTCAGAGTTGAGGATGTGGGGAGGCAGAGAATTCCAGAGGTGGGGGGCCAAGCGGCTGAAAGCTCTAAGGCGGGCAGAGGGGACAGCGAGGTGGATGGAGGAGGAGGATCGAAGGGAACGGGCTGGAGTGGTGATGTGAATAAGGTCGGACAAATACGGAGGGGTGAGGTTGTGGATGGCCTTGAAGGTGTACAGGAGGAGTTTGAACTCTATACGTTGCTCGACCCGGAGCCAGTGGAGTTGCCGGATGAAGGGGGTGATGTGGTGGTATGAGGGGGTTTTGGGGATGATACGGGCAGCAGAGTTCTGGACCAGTTGGAGTTTATGGAGGGACTTTTGAGACTCACTGCATGAGCTTTGTCCAGTCTTTAACATTTGTAATCAAACATTTTTTCTTTGAATTATCAGATTACAGTGAAGAAAAATCATAAACCAGTCGCTTGTCAGTTTGTGTTCAGGGACATTAAATGTTTTCTCTGGACTCATATTGATTTGAAACTTCTTTTGTTTTTAAAGCCCTAAACAGACTACCTCCTTTGTATATCACTGAGCTTCTCCAGCGCCACACCCCAACCAGAGCCTTAAGGTCCTCTGACCAGCTGCTGTTTATGGAGTCAGAACAGTCTCATAATGAATGAACTCTTGTGGGGCTTTTCACGAATGCACATGCTTTGTTTCGTAGTTGTATTTCGGACTTCACAAATGTAATTTTGAGGCACAGAGCATACAAATTACTGCATGTGCATTTACGAAATCTGTACGTAGAATTTTGAGACTGCCCTGACGTCGCAAGGTCAACCAACACTGAAACCGTTGGCGACCGTTGTCGTTATGGCAACAATAAACAACACGTTTCGCAAAGGCGGCATGTAACATACAGTCACATAGTTTATGTTCATTCAAACATTTAACTTGGCTAAGCAGGACGCTTCAACTGATGTACACAGAGGAGATAGTCAGATAAATGTTACTGAGAGGTTCAGGTTGATTAAGTCTCTCCATGCGATTGGTTTAAGTGTGGAGAAATGTAAGAAGCCATATGATTGGCTGTATGAGACTGTTCTGACTCCATAAGTGTTGGTGGTGCCAAAAACAAGGCTGGAGTCTAGAGGTGACAGGGCCTTCTTGTCAGCTGCCAGTAGGCTCTGGGATAGTCTACCCTTTTATATTAGATCCTCCCAGACCCCAGAGATGTTTAATTCCTCCCTGGCGTGCCATCCAGTCTGAGCACTCACTGTGTTTGTTGTAATGTTCTGTATGTTGTCATTTTCTTTTCTTGCATCTACTTATTGTTTTTTCTTATGTTTTTAACCTTTGTACAGCACTTTGGTTGACTGCTGTCGATTTAAATGTGCTCTATAAATAAATTTAACCTGGACCTTGACTCCACTTGACTTTGGATTGCGTGTAACTGTACGTGAATTGTAAGACTTTGTGGTGCAAAATGGAAACATCTTTTGAGCAAATGCAGTGCTACATTCAGTGACAGATACAGAGTAAACAGAAGTCAGGTTGGAATGATTAAACTGGTTGGTAAAACCAGTTCAGTCTGTCGTTGGGTTGAGGCATTAAAAGCACTCGTTTTTCACTTGTAAAGCGGACTTTTACATTTTCCTTCCTAAAAATCTTTTCTTTTGTTTTCTTTACAGATTCACAAATTAAATGCTGTCCTTACTGTAAATACAAAACAATGAATAGATATCAACAGATTTCATACCAAGACACAAATTGACATGGGACTGGTTAAAGATGTTGTTTGAAGATCACTTAGGTGTAGAAACTAGTAGTATGGAAAATTCATGAAAAAATGATTAATACGGATTTTAGCAGCTGTAAGTTCTTGTTCAAATTCAAAGGCCTTGAGCAATTTGAAGGGTCAAGATTCCTTAGAGAATATGAGACTATGAAGTTGTTCCGATGGTTTTGGTTGCTTCACTACAGTATCCAATGAGAGAGCTTTAATATTAGATTGAAGCTCTTTGATGAGAGTATGGGAGAAACTGAGTGTTGGAGAAATGGATAAAGGTCAGTCTGTGGAGACGGAGGGTTAAATGTAGGCAGCACAGCGGCATAGTGGTTAGCACTTACAGCAAGAAGTTGATGGGTTCGATTCCCAGGCTGGGAACCTTTCTGTGTGGAGCTGCATTTTCTCTTGTGCCTGTGTGGGTTTCTTCCAATTTCCTTCCATAGTCCAAAGACGTACATGGCTTGGTTGATTGGTGACTTAAAAAACAAAAAGAGACTAGAACACGAGAATTTCAGACAATTTGTTTTTTTTGTTTTTTTTTTTATTTTGTTTTTTGAAAATATTGTCACTAACTCAATAACTTTAATTTTTTAAATATATATTTTTATAGTAAAAGAGAAAAAACAAACAAGCAAAAAAGACCTTTCGAAAAAAATGCACACAATTTGTAAGATGTGTGTAGAAATTACTTGGAAGAGTGGTATATGAAAAATCACTCTGCTCAAATTAAGGGAACCTCGTAAAATCCAAAATGAAAAATGACACAAATACAGTCTATACAATTAGGTGGCCTGTAAAGATTAGAAGAAAAAACTGAACATTAATTCCTCGGTCAAATTATAGACATTAGTTAATAAGACAGTTTAACTGTGTGTGTGTGTGGCATTTCCAGCAAAGTTGTTGGGTCACCGTTGACTTTACACCTGATCCACTGCTCAGGATTTAAAGCTGTGTGTTGCCACAGTTTTACTCAGTGTATAAACACAGTGTAAATACACTTCCTTGATTAACTGTGGCTTCCATTGTCTTTCAAGAACAGTTTTAAAAGACATTAGTTTATGTCTTCTTTCAGCAGTTATACTGTTTCAGAGATTGGGGGCTCTTATCACAAACGTGTACTTGGAGTCAATTCTAACTGTAACGGGCAGCCAGTGTAAATTTGTGCTTGTGTATCTGAGCTGGTGCATCTCTCTACTCAACAGCTCCTTCCTGGAAATAAAATCAAATAAATGAATGTTTGTCATTTGTCATTTGCCTTGATGGTAACGATGATCTGATAGATGAAATTATAGTCCAGTTTGATTTATTGCTCATATTCTCTTGTCCATGAAAACCCCCATCTCTGTGTACCGTAGCTCAGATCTCATGCGAAGAAATACATCAACATGGACTTATCATAAACTCATTTAATTGTAAATGGATTCTCTGATAAAGCTTTAAAACTTTTCCACATAAGGAACCATTTATCCACTGAAATGTAACTCGAAGACCACCCAACACCCCAAATATCCTGAAAACCAGAGGAATGACCGTCAAATTTTACTGTGGTCATCATGAGTAAAAAAGTGTCACCCATTTTTTTGATTTACTGGGTATATTTATGCCTAAAATGGATACGACATCAACGAGAGACAGGAAACACAGTAAGGAGTTTAACTGGGGACAAAATGCTCAGAATAATTGCACCCATGTGGTGTGCATCCCGTCAGGTTTCCTCAGGCAATCCCCATCTTTCACAGTACGTGGCACCCAGTAGTGCTAATTATGTAGCCTAAAAAAAAAAAACCACACACACCACACACTCATAAAAACGCATATGTTGCCGAACTGCAGCAACACTGTGAAGTTGCCAATTCAAATAATAAAGATTAAAATTAATTCTTTTAAATTGAAAAAAACATATATACACGATTCAATACCAGAAACAGTTAACTGAAATGTATATTTTAAAATTTCCAAAATGTAGATATTTTGACAAATTTCAGACTTGTACAATTATCCTAAGCCTAGCCGTAACAGTAGACTGGCCAGCTGTCCAGGGTGACCCCGCCCTCGCCCGAGATGCCAGCTGGGATTGGCTCTGGCACCCTCCATGATCCTTGATCATTACTGAATCCTGCTATCGTATGAATGGATCACACTGTCCAAGATACACAGTACATTCCCACATTTGTATTCCAGATACTACACATAATAATTTGATCAAAGTCCAAAGTATCATCAAAGGGCAACATTTCCATAAACTAAATTAAAAAGAAACTAACCCTAGCCCTAACCCCTCGCCTTCAATTTACTCTCATGGCAGTGGTGTCTGTCGGAACAGCCAGCTTTCCAATGACTCATGAGAGAAGTCAGCAAATAGAGATGGCGGTTGCATTGCTGTGGCTGTGAGATAGGAAGCCACTGTAAGCTCCTGCTGCAGTCAGGGATGTAACACGCCGACAGCAGCTCTGTTGACACACCAACAAAATCCTTGACAGGTGCCACGCACCTCACTGCATCTGACAACAGGCACCCAGACAATGTTTCAAGCATTTAAAAAACCGTAAATGAGAAATAAATTCAGTCAGATGAAGGGTCTTTCAATATTGTGATGGAAGTGAAACAAATCCCACCTTCTTCTAAGAGCAAGGGGCCACATGGTGTGTTGCTTGTCTGCGTGTGACTGGAGCAATGGTGGCAGGCTTGTTTGTGAAGGTACATAAATGAAAGGTTATAGAGGCCGTGTAAGACCAAGGGTTCATCTGAGATTCAATCATGCTGGAGTATTTTCCTTTTGCCCCCTGTAGAGCGTGAACTGTGACGCTTCAGGGATTATTCAAAGGAGCTTTATTGCTATGAAACAGATGCTGGGAGTCAGTTTCTCTGTCGCTCATGCATAAGACAGTAGAGGAGATGTTAAACTGGCCAACAGATGCCAAGCGAGGCACTTTTTGGACCGTGTTACTCTCTCAGCTGCAGGAGTCTAATAGTGTGAAAGTAAATTCTCCTGTTACGGGGTCAGAAACATCTGCCTTTTTAAACTTTTACTCTTCCTCTTACGCAACATACAAAACAATTTACTTTGTAGTATAATGTATGATAGAGTGTATACATGTGATATTTTTTTTCCCCCTTTTGTATCTGTTTTATTGTGTCAGTTGTTTGTGATAATTTTCTACACTTGTTTTTGCAGACAGGTATTTTATCAGTCTTATCCTCTGTATCTACACTGACAGTAAAAGGAGTGTGCAATTTCCTGTTCGAAATTAAATCCTAAATTGTATTTTCCATGTGTCTACATGGTGACATGAATCTTCTGCTGTCGGTGGAAATGACCATGACATTGGTTGGTAGAAATCATTTTATATAACAAAGACCAAGAGCATTATACTTGGAAATTGACAAATCAAAAAGGAAGTAAAAGTCACGCTGACTTCATTAAACCCAGTATTGGCCTTGTTAACACAATGTCTCAATAAGGCTTCAGCAATTTTTCTTCCAATTTGGCACAAATATCCACTTTAACCCCCAAAAATAATTACTGACATAGATTTGTTGGTCAGGCTTCCTGTGACTTCAGAAAATATTGTAGTGGCATGTGAACACAATATCTCAATTGTGCACTGAGGGAGCTTTTTTAAAATTGATCACAAATTTTTATTGGAACACAAAGATGGAGGGATGAGATTTTGGTTAAAGGGCAAAAGGTCAAGGTTGGTTGATCCCATAGAAAAGATTTTAAGCCATTTTTCAGGACATCATGTAACAAATATGACAAAACACAAAAAAAGGTTTCATATTTTATATGAGTAGATAAACAGGGATGTAATCTGAAACTAGTCTGAAAAATGTCCAAGTTCTTTGCATATGAAGTTTTTGTTCCTTGTTCCTGTTTTTAAACTTTTATACTTTACACTGCCCTGTAATGAGAATGCTGCTGATTCATGTAACAGTATACACTGAAAGGTGAAGTGAAATAAACTACTGCCAGTATTTTTATGTTTTATTTTTGTGCATATTTACTATGTGTGAATATTAATAGTGGCGTCGATAAACCGAACTATAATGAAATCACTCTTTTCTTCTGCAATTTGAACATTTTGGAATTTCTTCCACCAAAACTTAAAGTCCCACAGTGTCAAGACCTGTTGTATTTTCTGATTATCAGTAGCTGGGAACCCATATCAGTGGGAGTCCACTATGAGAGTGATGGGATTTTATATTATCTGGAGAGCTAATGGTTCTCCTCTAGGACTCCTGCTGTTTTTATTGATGATAAATAAAAAACCTAGCAATCACACTGAGAACAGAACATCTCACAGCTCCCACCAGACTGTTGTCAAAACTGAAGTTGCATCGCTGAGGGAGGCTCTGTTGTCCTCAGTGTGTCAAGGAAAGAGACAACATATGGGTGACGGGGAGAAAACAGAAACGGTAAAATCAGAGGGGCAGTGAAGCAGTCAGAGACAGAGCTGAGACGCAGCAGGAACTGGATGAAAATTAGAGCTAATCTTCTCTCTCATTTCACAACATTTCTATCTGCTCACAAGGTATTTCTGACCCATAAGGTTCCTGCCTCGTACGCCAGATGAGACTCAGGAATTGTGAAGTGCGTATTTAGTGGAGTAATCTTGCAGCATTCAGCCACATTTGGGATCTGAAGAGCTATCCTATTGTTACAAGACAAAGATAAAATATATGAACAATTTTTACCTGTTCACTTTAAGAGAAAGGAAGGATATCCAGCACTAACAAGCAAGAGCAGGTCAGTGAATTAAACTTATTATTTCATACAGGGATCAGACAGTTACGCCTCCCAGTTAAAGTACTTAACTTCAATAATTTGATACTTTTAAATATATCTCCCTGCTTCCGCGCAGACAGTGATACCCATGAAGACCAGTCAACCGTCAATTATATTTCTTTTGTATCTTAATGGGGAGATGACAGGAGTTATCTTTGGTGAACACTTTACATTAACACTCGTGTGTGTTGAGGAGAGAGCTGGTTGATGCAACTTCAAATCCAAACCTTTCTAGTTTCAAACTTTTACCTTGATTGCGATTAATTAGAAAATTGTGAACTTCTCTTTTGCTAACCACACACTTTATATTCAGAAATAAGATTGTGTTCCAAGTGATCGAGGTAAAGTCATTATTGGTGAGACCCAGTTGTCAGGTATTTTTGTTTACAACCAGAAATGGAGTGAGAGTTGTGTAGAAACCATTAAGCATAGCAAATAACGCACACAAAATTATGCATGTTAAAACCAAAAACAAAAAAAGTTATACATAGACAAAGGCTCTGTCTTTGCGCTAATGTCTACATCACTAGATTTTTTCCTCAGTAAATGTGAAGTAAAGTCAAATGTACAGAGTGGAGTTGTGTGACTACAGTATTTATGATATGAACTAATTGAATCAACCAACATGAGCAAGATGGTCAGTGACTTATATTCTAAATGACGGTTTGGCCACTTTTTTTGGTCCCTGACATTAGATTAGTAAAAGTAGTCAATTCGTTTGCATGTCTATTAGTATTCATCCTACTTCCTGTGTTCTGTCTGTTTCATCCACTTGTTTAATTTCAAGTCAAAAAGGGACCTAATCATCGATCATCTGTCCTTTTTTTTTTGTAAGTAAACACCTAAAACAAAATACCCTGAAAAGCTTAGCAGCATGGGCAGGCAGAGCAATCATAATTTGGCTGAAGATATAATATAATCAATTGAGCAAATCTGGATAAGAAACAAAAATCCCTTTACCCAATCTGTGGTGTTTTTGCACTACTTCAGGCTGCTTAATTGCCCACTTGTGATTTGTGACCTGCTGTCTGCGCAATGATCCAAACATCACTGCAAACTGACAAGACGGGATGGGTGGGCTTGGTCTACACACCGAGACACATCCCTAATTGTCTAAGTCTCAGCAAGGCGATGAGCAGCTGAAGTTTTATCAGTGGGCAGACAGCCCCCCCTCTACACCCCACCTACAACCCTTTGCTGCTCAACCAATGCCTTGCAGAGGTCCCAAAGGAATTCTGGCGATATGCTGCTCTGAGAAGTCTGGCTGTCCCCTGGGCGACCAAGAGGTGGACTTAATTGGTTGGTTCGCTCTGCTAGAATACTCAGTGTTCCTGTACATGTGACCTCCACAAAATTATGTAAGAGCAGTGCGGTGCATTACCACTTCACCTCACATTTCTGCAGCTGTGCCCCACCACACACAGCAATAGCAGTTAGAACCGGGACCCTCAGAGCAGCTGTCCACTTTGTTCTGGGACACAAAGCCAATGTGGAAATTGCAAAATTGGCAGTATTTTGAATGACAGAATCCAAAACATTCTTGGTCTCTGTGGATAATTTCCACCTTCAGGAAGGGGAATGTCTGCATATTGCAATGTCTACAAACAGTGTGCACATGGAGGGAAACTTTGATTGGCTTCTTTGCCTGGCAATCACTGCTGTGCATACAGAACACTTAATAAAGAGCAGGCTTCAATACATTATACAGGTAGTCAAAGGGGATTTGGTTCTCACTTTGAAACACTCTTTCTTTTCATTTACTGTGCTGCACTCAGCTGTACATACGTTAGATTACAGATGAAAGAGAAAAGTTCAAATCCTGCAAACCCGATATTACTTTTTTTGGGTAACGAAGGAAAGTAAATGCATTACACTAAAAGCATCGGTAACTACACTACTTTACTAGACCATAGGAAGGCGCTTTCCTCCATTACCCAAGCCGTGTTTGCCTGTGTGCGTGCTACTTACCTGAGTGCATTGCCATAGAGATCGATTTGAGTCGAGTGACATTGCTGCTGGTGCGAAGGAGAGCGATAATGGAAACACTTTACTCCAAGTTTATAGCTCAGAATGCACTCTATATCCAGGCGACAGGTGTCTTTCAACTGCTGCCAAGTCATTGAGCAACCTGTCCAAGCATTTGTCAGCCCAGCATGGCAATACAAAACTTGTGGGGAAAGATCCTGCTCGCAGGTCATCTGAAAGAGTCAATGAGCAGCCGACCCCGCCTAAACAGGCAAAGCTTTTTTCAAGTGTTTGTATGTTTGTATGTTTATATGCCATTTTGTATACATTTATTCAATAAACACTAAGTGACGATAGGGCTATGATGTTTGTCCATGTATCTACACGGTAAATTAAGAAACAGAAAAGTAAAGTAATAAGTAGTGAAGTTACTTTTCAAATGCAGTAACTAGTAAAGTAATCTCATTACAATTTACAGAAGCAACTAGTAATAAGTAACTAATTACTTTTTTTGAGTAACTTCCCCAACACTGTTGGTGGGCTGGTTCACTGTATATACCTGTGTGATGGTCTGTTCATTTGTAAATATGTTCTTTTAGACATCCATGCATTGGCTTTGAGGCGAAGTTGTTGAGTGTTTCTGTCAAAATAGAAACTGTTAACAAAGTTGACAAAGTCATTGTTGGGGGCAACACAGCAGCATAGTGGTTAGCACTGTCACCCCACAATAATAAGGTTGCGGGTTCGGTTCCAAGCCTGGGGCCTTTCTGTGAGGAGTTTGCATGTTCTCCCCATGCCTATGTGGGTTTCCTCCAGGTACTCTGGTTTCCTCCCACATCCAAAGACATCATGTTTGGGTTAACTGGTGACTCTAAATTGTGATGGACTGGTGACCTGTCCAGGGTGTACCCTGCCCTCAGCCAGAGTGAGCTGGGATTGGCCCCAGCACCTGGAAATGGATAAGCTGTACAAGATGAATGAATGTTTATGTTGACTGCAGATTGTTGGTGGTTGGCTTTGGGAACTGTTCCTGGCAGCACTGAGCTACAGCATACCTGACTGTCCACCACCTCCGTGCACTTTCCATCCCATGCATTGTTGCCCACCTTAGAAGCTCAATTTTTTAATCAGGGTAATGTTACATGGTCATCAGTTAACGCCAGTTGCTGTGATCCGAGAGTGTTAAGCCTGGTTTATGGTCATGTATTAAATCAACGCTGTACCTACGCTGTTGTGAACTCTTCGAACTTCTCCGTCACTCCATTTTGTTGCACTGCTAATTCCCCGCCACAGGGGTAGGAGGCTGCACTCCTTTCCTGAATGGTTATCGTCGTCTCTAGTTGATTCTTTGTTTAGCTTCCGGCTTGAGGAGTTGTAAAGGTGCTCATATTTTCTGACTTCCTCAATGAGTCGCTCCTCAACTTGATCCATACTCCGTCTGTGTACAACAACAAGATGTTTAAAAATGGCGGGGATGGCGGAATCTGGAAATACGGAACCGGAAATGCGTTGCTACCAAGCAAACCAATCACAGCCCTCTCGGCCTGTGCTGGGTCTGCGTCACCTTGACACATAGTTCCATTTTTTGGGAGGTGTACGTCAGGCTATGCCGGGGGCTACGGCAAACCTCCTTACCCTACGTCGTTGATTTAACGCAGGACCATAAACCAGGCTTACTTTTTGACTGGCACTGAATTTGTCAGCCTGTACAGTGGGAAAGGAGGACATGTGCTGAGGGAGGGAGTAAAGCTGGGTACTTGCTTCACAAGATTACACTGTGCTGGGATTTATTGTTGATTTGTGAAACTGACACTGATTTGAACAATGTCTCAAACCTTTATTTAAACCAAGAACAGTATTTCTGTTTCGGGAGAGATTTGTTGACAAGATTTCTTTCCCTGTGCAGAAAAGTGATTTTACATTAACCATAATAATCACAGAGTATTCCAAATGCCTGATTATACAGTAAAAAAAGTAAAAGGAAACAGGAGAAAGTTGGGTTTTTTTCTGAAAACAACCATCCCACATCTTCACGTAAGATGTATCTTAGTGAGAAGGTTCTTATTTATTTATATGGCATGTGTCAACCAAAACAGAACAAAGTGAATAAAGAAATAATTTCATATTAAAAATAAACAAATTGCACCAAACATAACTGGACTAAAACAGACTAAGAAAACATTTTATGCCTCGTCATCTCTTATGCACTTTATACCCACAAAACATCAGTAAACTGAAACCATTAGTGTCTGATGCATAAGTAGAAAAGCTACTGAAAGTCTGTTAAATCTGCCCTGATCTTCTCTAAACATTTCTTAATGCCACAGCTGGGACTCAGCCACTCGGCTCGGTCGGCCACATTAACCATCTTGGTCCTGTAGTCACGTCCTTTCATTGTCTCACTGTTATTTGTAAAATCCAGTTTTCCAGTTCTCAAAGAATCCCTTGCATACCCCCTCTTCACATCTAAGGTTTTCATTTGATGTCATTTAAAAAGCACTAAAAGACTCACCCATTTAAACTGCTTTTTCAGATAAGGTATATTTTACAAAATTTTGTTTTGTCTCTGTGTTGAAGCTTTGTTAAAATCCCTGAATTGCAAGATGCGTTTGATGAAAGTCTCCATGAATTGAATGAATTGTCCTCTTGGAGTCATATATTTCTATTTGTGCTCTGAACAGTAAGATATTAAGCTTTAACGTTTTTGACTTTAACTGAAAGAACATTTATGCCTTCTAGATAAGGAGCCCAAAAATGCACATCACCTACATAAATATTTAACATCTAAACATAATTTTAATGTCTATCTATCTCAACCGTCAGGCCCCTATGTTTATAGTCTGTCAATCACATGGTAGCCACACGCTAATTCGTTGCTCCCTTTATGGCCTATTTTCCTCTAAATGGGACTATAATAAAAAATATAACATTGTGTTGCATTTAAGGAGAGAGTTTACTGATGTGGTAAGTCACATTTTTCCATGAACTTCATCCTAATCAGAAATCTTTTACTACAGGAATAGCCCTGTAATCGTTATTAGATATATTGTAGATTTAAGGGAATTCAGCATGGACGTTTGAGTGAAGGAGTGCTACTCATGTATTTCAGGACATATAGAAGCACTATGAGCAATTTTACCAGCTTAGAATCACCAGTTGATCTAATCAGATGGCTTTGGTCTTATAATTAGAAGTGGAACAAGAGAACAGCCTTGAGGGACACACACTTGAGGGACCCAGCTTGATGACGTGCCTCTAGATACAATTTCTTGCTGTTGTTGCCAGCAAATAAGATTAAAGCCTTTTTCCTATTTTTCCTCCGGCTGCAAAATCAAAGTGTAGTCAGAATCACGAAATGGCCAAGTGCAATCCAAAAACTGCAAAAATCACAAGAGCTGGATTTTTTTTGTGAAAGTAGCACATAATGAGATACCCCATTCTACAAATCATATGCTCCTTACATAAAGGGGTTTGTTCATCTGAATGAATTAATTAACGAATGGTCTTTATTGTCATGATGTCACAGTGATATTCGGTGTGGCTGTCTCCTAAGATAACAAAATAAAAGGACAATAAATAGAAAAATTAAAAAATGAAAATCAAATAAACAGAATAAAAATCAAATGAAAGAAAAATTAAGAGTGACATTAGCAGCACAATCTGGAAAAATTTGATTAGCTTTTCAAGTGTCTTTAGTGCTGTATTGTGTGTAGTTGTGTAAAAGTGGAAATGCAGTTGGGATGGAAGAAGCCTCGAGGTTGAATCTGCTCATTCTTGTTCTTATGGTTCTGAAGCGTTTCGAACAGTGGGGTGTCCAGGGTGTGTGCTGTCGTTGATGATACTGACAGCTTACTTCCTAATCCTGGTGGAACAGATGAAGTCCAGTTGTGGGAGCTCCATGCCAACAATGTCCTGGTTCATCTTTACCACTTGGTGTAGGTCTTTCTTCTCTGCAGCAGTGAAGCTACCATGCCCCACTTATGATTAGTCAGGATGGACTCTGCTGTACTCCTGTAGAAGGAATGCTGGAGTTTTTGTTGGAGTTTGGCCTGTTTTAGCTTTCTGAGGAAGAAAAGCGGCCCTTCCATTGACCCTCGCCCAAAATGTTGGCTGGGATCGGGTCCAGCACACCTGCAACCCTGACAGATAAGTGATGGAAAATGAGAGTGAGAGAGAGAGAGGCAGAAAAGCCTCTGTTGTGCCTTCTTGTCCAGCTGGGTGGTGTTGGTGGAGCATATCAGCTGTGCTAATAGGGTGACTTCAAGGTACTTAAGGTTATTCATGTCCACTGTTTCTCTATGTGGAGCCGAAAGTGTTGTTTCCTGACCTTTGATCTCCCGAATTAATGTCAAACAAAGGACCATCTCTTTTATTTTGGATCTGTTAGGGACCAGGTCAGTGTCCCCACACCATTCAGTCACACACACACACACACAGCCATGACAAAAGTCATCATTTCATTCTGATTAATTTTCCAGTGAAAATTAAAGCCAAAAATGATTATCAATATTCAGTGTATTAAAAAGGCTTAATCAGTGTTAAGATTTGATATTATTTCATAACCAGTGAGTAAAATAATCTCATTGTGGTTCTGTGACTTGTCTGTCACTTTGTTGTTTTTTATTTTCTCCAATCATTTCAGCTCAAATTGTTATTTCCCAAATTGCTTCACACTCGAACTAATGTCCCATGTGCCTTAATTGCATGGGAGATTAAAGTAGAGTGAAGGGAAACGGTTAGACAAGCAAATATTACATTTTAAAATTAAAATTAATTACTAAAATCACCTGCACTGCTCACTGTGTCTGACTGACATAAGATGAGACTTTACGAGCCAGTAATTTCTAGAACAACTTACAACACCTTGTCAGCAGTTGGTGAAGGCGAGGGTCCTTTTTTTCACATAAACAAATCTTCCAAAGTGGCTTCGTTTTGATTGTAGTGTCTCATTTTCTTCAAATCTCCACTGCTAATTATGTATTTCTTTCTTTCCTTTTTTTTATATTGGGACTGTGGACCCATCACAGCCTAGTTACATAAACAAGTAACTATATCTCCCTGAAGCCACATGTTATTATTGTATAGTATAGCTCGTGTTAATCGGAGAGCTAAATGCAAATACACCAAAGAGGTGAACTTTCTGCTCAACATCCTGTAATGATTGATTTAATTCAATGCTGGACACTGGTCAACGTTTTCTAGCTGTATTCTGTTAAAGCCACAAACATGGCCCTCTGGATATCCTCAGCAGCTGTTTACTTGGTGCTTTACTGCCCTGTCAACAAAATTTTGTTTATTCTCTATAAATTGGTGCCAAGGCATCAAGCCATTGTGGGGGTGGAGGATAAATATTTGTGTCACTCTCAAAAAATCTAAAAAGCTACCAGGCAGATTTTCATGATTTAAATAATACATGCCAAAATGCCTGTTATTCACTTGTTATTCAGTCAGACCGTATTCATGCTGGTCATTGTTAGCTATTTTTTGAGTTGGTGTGGCATGGCAGCCATGACCCACCCACTCAACATTCAACCTTGCGGGACTGGAGCTTGGAGCTCTTCTGCTCAACGTAAAAGAATCAGCTATATGGCTGTAACACCAGCTACCCTGGACACTGCAAACAAACCATACCCTCATTAACATTTACTTTATGAGAATGTTTTTTATTTTCATGTCTTTCTGCAGAATATTAATTAAGGAGTCAATGAGCAGCCGACCCCGCCTAAAGAGGCAAAGCTTTTTTCAAGTGTTTGTATGTTTATATGTTTATATGCCATTTTGTATACATTTATTCAATAAACACTAAGTGACGATAGGGCTATGATGTTTGTCCATGTATCTACACGGTAAATTAAGAAACAGAAAAGTAAAGTAATAAGTAGTGAAGTTACTTTTCAAATGCAGTAACTAGTAAAGTAATCTCATTACAATTTACAGAAGCAACTAGTAATAAGTAACTTATTACATTTTTTGAGTAACTTCCCCAACACTGTTGGTGGGCTGGTTCACTGTATATACCTGTGTGATGGTCTCTTCATTTGTAAATATGTTCTTTTAGACATACATGCATTGGCTTTGAGGCTAAGTTGTTGAGTGTTTCTGTCAAAAAAAAAAAAAAAAAAAAGAAGAATTAAAAAAGCATGCAGCTTATTCAGCTGTAGGTACATGCTGGACTTACTGTGGGTCTGGGTGAAAATTTGAGGAATTGTTAACACTGAGGACATTTTTCACCAGCTAAATGTATCAACTACAGATCCTATGATGCAGCAATGTTAACGACCAGCAGCCTAAATATAGAGTGCAATACAATACATCCCACATACATATCGTAGACTCATTCATCACAATGCAGCAGTGCATGTCGTTTCTTACCTGAGAATAAAGTACATGGATGCTCCAGGATCAAGTTTAAGAATATGTCCCCTTTGTTTCAGTGGCATAAGATTTATAGCCCTCTTTCCCATGCAGGAGCATTTTTAGAAACCTAGAAAAGTTTGTAGGAAATTGGGGCCCTAACTTTTGACCTGAGGCAAAATGTATTCATTGGGCCAGTGTACCTCAGGAAAGCTTACTTTTAGCAGCACAGGAAATAGTTTGGTAGTCGTAAAGGAAAGGTTATGCATGCATATATTTTTTTTTATTACAGTTCTTGTCAATTAAACTTTTGGATTCACCCACTGAGGACCTTTAGTTATTCATAGTAAATGTCAAAATGTTTTTTTGAATAATGTTGATATTTTGAGGTCAGTGGGTCAAGATCATCTTCTGATCTGAACTCATACCTAAGCAACAAGCTATAAATCACTACCATGTGGACATGGTGGTGAATAAAAGACACCATACTGTAAGTCACTTGTGCAGAAGGTTATAATGACCCAAAGGTTTGTTTTATTGTTGAATGACATTAAGGAAATTTTGCTTTGATAGGAGACTTTTATTAATGGGATCATTCCAGTTTCATCAGACACAGTAATGTGTAACAATCTCCAGTTACGGTCCATTCATTGAGCAAATATTCTTGCGCTGCATGCAAAACTTTCAACCGCTTTCATATATTTTTATTTTTTGAGTGATATTTTTGTGCTCTCTCTGCAATTATCTGCTGCTTTTTTTAACCACCTGCTCTAGAGAAAGCAAGGCAGAGGAGAAATGAGGAAGAAGAGCAATGGGTTTAAGAGGTAAAAAAGGGCTGGAAGTTGAAGATGATGAAATGAGGTTCAGTGTTAGGGAGGTGAGGAATAGAAAAGAAGGAATAATAGAAGACGGGGGAGATAATAGACAGTGATAGATTTGCTGCACAGTGAAAATCAGAAGTTACTGGGGGAAAGATGAAAGCTCTGCACTGTATATACATGAAGCTGAAGCTGACTGTGGCTGAAATTCATTTTTTCTACTTTCCCAACAAAAATGATCAAATTGAAGGATGCAAGTTTGGAGAATTCTTAAAAAAAAAAACAACAACAAACAAATATAACAAAATAAAAAACAAACTGAGTTGTTGAACGACTGGCCTATGATGGTAGTCTTATCATTTAAGAAGGGGAGCAGATACACGATTTGTTCAATGAGTAAGGTGGAAGCCAATTCCAAATCAGAACACACAAAACTGAAACAAGTAGGAGTCAAAACACCAGCGAAACCAGAGTATTCCCTAAATAAAGACCAAAAATAACGTGGAGCCAGGACCTGGAGCTCTCAGTACCGTGGCCCTGTTGTGCAGGTTGCAGATGCTCTTGCCGTCTCTGCAGTTCTGAGATTTGCGGTTCAACATGATGTCTCAGCTGGCAGCATGCAGTCATGCTCCACATCCACCAGCCCCATGGGATGTTACTTCCTATGCTTTTCACATTCAAGGTCGCCTGAACTGGCAAGCCAGCACAAATTTAGCACGGCAGCGCTTTTACGTTACAATTATCAACACTATGAATTATGTACACACGTTTTCTAAAAGGGGAGTGTGGGCATAATTACATTTAACAAGCTACAGATGAAGCAGGTAAATGTTGTGTAGTAAAACAGCAGATGATCGGCAATTTTTTTTTTTTTTAATTAAATTCCTAGCCTAGATGTTGTAACTGAGTCATCCGGCCTCTGAAATGACTCTGTTTCCTGTTTCCTGAGCTCTAACTTCATATACATTATCTTCATGTCCCACTCACTCAGGGAAGATGTATGTTCAAGATTTTATTTGAGGCCAGGAACATTCTGCGCATTGCTAACTACACCTACCACAGTCGCTCATAATTAGCATACGGATAGTAAAGTTGCGTCATAGTCATAAAAAGAGAGTCGTAGATGTGTAATCACAGGCTCATCCAATCAATGTTGTCAGTAGGATGCTTTAACATTTAAATTTTTTTTCCATTTAAATTCAAATTATACAGGAACAGATCAAAGACTGTGCCTCCTTTTGTGGTGGAGTGGATGCATTTCCTCCAACTTTCCATTTCAGCAAAATGCAGGAAGTATAGGGCATCTTAATAAATTAGAATATCATCAATTAAATCATCGATTCAATTCAAAAAGTTCAAAAAGTTAAACTCATGAAATGGATTCATTACACACAGACTTATATATTTCGAGGGTTTATCTCTTCATTTTGATGATTAGAAATTACAGATAATGAAAAACCAAAATTCAGTATCTAAGAGAATCAGAATATTATGTAAGACCAATTTAAAAAAAGATTTTTAACAAATTAATGTTGGACTACTGAAAAGTATGAACATGTAGATAACACTGCAGTGTGTGTGTGTGTGTGTGTGTGTGTCCATACTTGCAGTTTGTGCACTCACTCCTGATTGTAGTTGTCTCTGCTCAGTGAAATTGAATCTTCTGGGTGTGAGCTCTCTATCTATTCTGTTTCTGCACAGCCACCCTTGTTAAAATAAAACACCAGTGGCCCAATAATCATGTTTAAGGTAATACTCTGTCTCTGCTAAAATAAAGTGTAACACGTTTGGACTTCTTTTTCTGAGAAAGTCTCTAGGGCTCTAGTGAATACGAGAATTGTCCTTCTTCATCCAGTTCAGCATGTTATTCAGGAAAGTTTTTGACACGCTTTTGTAACATTCATTCATTCATTCATTCATCTTCAACCGCTTATCCATTTCCGGGTCACGGGGGGTGCTGGAGCCAATCCCAGCTCACACTGGGTGAGGGCGGGGTTCACCCCGGACAGGTCACCAGTCCATCACAGGGCCAACATACAGAGACAGAGACCAACAACCACTCACACTCAGACCTACAGACAATTTAGAGTCACCAATTAACCCAAACATGATGTCTTTGGACGGTGGGAAGAAACCCACACAGGCACGGGGAGAACATGCAAAGTCCACACAGAAAGGCCCCAGGCCCGGAAACCGAACCTACGACCTTCTTATTGTGGGGCAACAGCGCTAATCATTATGACGCTGTGCTGCCCCTTTTGTAACATTTCATTTATAAAGCACTTACTGAAATCTAAATTTGAGATTGCAAAATGTTTAACAAGGATAAAATAACAAAACAAGCATGAAACGCGCACAGCCAAATTCCACACAGGTAGTACCCTTGCACCAAACGATCCGTCCCCTGTGGTTTCACCTCTTAACAAAGATACTACCGCCAAGCTGTCTGAGGACCTCAGAATTCTGTGCAGGTCAATAGCAATTAGAAATAAAGTGTGGGCCCATGAAATGCTTGTTATTTCAGGTTTAAAATCAATTCCCTAATGGACTGGTAGCCAAAGTAAAAAATTTAAGATGAGAAAAAAGTCAAAGCTCAATGTGACCCCACTACAAACCCAGTCAGTAATTCTACTGTAGTTAATGCGTCTGCTGCATTTTGTATTTGAAGTCTTGATTTTTGGTTTTTGCTCCATTGTAAATGCTTAAACAGCCTGGTTATAGTACTGATCACCTGCAGTGCAAATTAGATGAAACAGGCCACAGTCGAGGGTAAACTCTCCTTTCTAAATTGACCTGAATTGGTCCAATGAATCATTACACCATTTGGATGGTGTGTGTGTGTGTGTATATATATATATATATATATATATATGGTTCACCTTGGGAAGACATGGCACCAGGATGTTTTATGAAAAAGCAAGCTGTTGGAGGCGGTGTGATGCTTTGGGCAATGTTTGGCTGGGAAACCTCAGGTCTTATCATTCAAGTCTACGTGATTTTGACATGTACTGCCTCACAAACATTACTGCAGACTAAGTACACCCCAGATCATTGCCTTTTTGGCTGCAAATGGGGACCTGCACATTATGAGGCCAGTGGTCAAAATGTCCGTTTAAGTGCAGAGAATGACTGAATGACTTGTGGTTGTGGTTAGCCCCAAGAGAGAAGCTGAAGGTCTTTCGTCTTATTTCTCTGCCTAACGAAGTTCCTTTTTGACAACCAAAACATGCCCCAAAACTCGCAAAATTTGGTTGATATGTTAAATCTGCTGAAAAAACACAGAAAAGTTACAGAAATGGCCATCAGAAAATGGCTCAAAGGCGCTCAATTGTCCAATTTACGTGTACAGGGTGTTCACATCATACACTACAACATGACATATAATTGGTTGATGTTCGCTTGAGGCGCATAGTGGACACTCGCAAAATATTCTACCACCTGTGTGAAATGCTAAAGGTTTTCATGTGGTTAGATGCAGGTGTGTGAGGGCCCGTTCACCACTGCTTGCGGCTTTAATTTTTTTTTTGTGTGTGTTGTTCACCCCATGTGTTTTTTCGGCTGGGTGGATTTTGCTGTCATGTAGCTGGTTGCTATTTCACACAAGCAAACAAGCCATGCAGAACTCTAAGCCTGAAAATAAAATTCTAAAGGAAGAGATCAATAAATTGATCCTAATCCGCAGTTTACATGCTTCTGTGCAAGTTTAAAAATAAGCCATTTTCCCATTGAAAGGTCAAAACCAACAATCTATTAGTCATTAATCTACCTGTAAACATCTTTTGACCTCCTAATCTTAGGCTCTCAGCCACACATCTATCTTCACGCAAAAACATAAAGCTAACACAAAAGGGAGTGATGGTTAAACGAAGCTTCATGAAGCACTGAACAAATCGAGCAAAGTACCTCAAGAAAACGTTCCCTTCTTGATGCCTCGTGTTGACAGATCTCTATCCTTTACTGTCATTTAGTCCTTCTTGGTGGACACAACCCAAATCCAAGCAATAGGTGCAGATCAGTGTTATAAACCAACATTCATGGAGTCATTTCTTTCCTAGCTCTTCCTTGTAATGTTGCCTCATATTTAGAAACAGCACCAAAAGTGGTCCCATGGTACAGTAAGCTACATTAAACATTAACAATGAAGATACAAGCCTAGTTCAAATACACTCGACTTTGAAGCCTCAACATCTCCAGTAAAATGACACGGTCAAACCTGCAGTTCCTCAAATGCCCACCAGAGTGTGGCTCCAACAGTCCCCACATACTCTCATGCCAAACTGTCCAACTCTACAGCACGAGTAAACATGTTTACAGTCCAAAAGAAAAGTAAAAGATTTGGGGATTTTGTGCAATGAAATTTATGTACATAGTATTTTGATGTCACAATATTGTTCAACTAGAAATCTAGAAAGGCTCAAAAGAGAGGAAATTAATAATTATGGATTTTGAGCTCAGCCAATCCAGTGAGCTTTGGATCACGTCACATACACAAAGCAGAAGCCCTGTTGTTTCTACAGTTATGTGGGGCTGCCAGGTTTATACTACTAACTGTTCATGTCTTTAATAGAGACAGACAGACAGCCAGATAGGTAGATAGTCAGAGCTATAAGTGTGAAATTTCTCTTGCATCACAGCAGCTCCAGTTTGCCAAACACAGATGACACACGATAAGACAAAAAGACACATATTTAGCATTACACCTACTTTCCAAACAGATGACAAAGATTAAAGCAGAAAAACACACTTTAGAAATTTCAATCTCACATTTATAAACATAAAGACAGAAGATGGCTTTGAACGCTCCTTATCGTAGGCTTACAACTGTTCAGGGCTTCAAGGATATATATCTAGTTTTAAGATTGACTGGTGTATCTGCACTCGTTATTCAGGACTAGGATTAGGCACAGGAACAATGATATTTGCCAATCGTAACATGTTTTTATCAGCTGCTTTATACGGTTTTTCCAAAGGTTTCCCTACAATTTTTAAGCAGATTTTCATTTGCTGGGGCAATTAGTGGAAAAACTCTTCCACCATGTAGAATTATAGTACTGCTGTAAATGTTGCTGTGACGAGGGGATTATGGGACAATATTTTCTCTCTTTTGTTTTTGTAAAGGAAGGTCAAGTGATTCCTGTGGTAAAGGAGATAAAATAAGAAGCACTAACGACCATTTCCTTATCACGGCTGCTACTGGGATGTAATGCCTTTAAAGAGTGTTCATACCTGTGGATGTTTTCCCTCTTTGCTACTTTCATAAGTGTAATCATAGCCAATGATATTTAGCTTTTTCTGACAAGAATTTATGAAAAAATAGAGTAATGTCAAGAATTGAAAGAATATATTGTAAAATAAGCAATTGAAAAAATATTCATCCCCTTAAAAGTAACTGACCCATTTCAACAGAGGTCCAGCTAATTGGTGCAGTCTCACACTTTGTCAGAGACCACCGGAGTATAGTGAATGTATCTCAAGTGACTCCAGCATAAAGACGCCTGTGTCTGGCAGGTTCAGTCAACGGCTAAGCAGTATTCCTGGCTACAATTACAACGTGACAGCAAAAGAACACTTGGAGCAACTGTGAGAAAGTTTGATGAAAAGTTTAAGCTTGGGGATGATACAACAAAAAAAGTCCAAGCCCCTGAACATCCCCTTGAATTCAGTTTAATTTATCATTAAGAAATGGAAGAAATACGGCACATGCGTAAATCTGCCTCGAGGAGGCCATCAGATCAAGCTGAGTGACCGTGCAAGAAGGAGACTAGTGAGGGAGGCCAAGATACCTGTGACTATGCTAAATTATTTAAAGGCTTAACCTGCTGAAATGGGAGAGACTCTGCATACAACAACTGTTGCCTGTTTTCAGCAGTCAAAGCTTTATGAGAGAGTGGCAAAGACAAAGTCACTTTTAAACTCCAAGGTCAACTGGAAGAAGGTCCGTTGGTGTGAAGAGACCAAAATGGTGGTGGCAGTATTAGCTGTGGAAATACTTCTCAGCAACAGCTGAAAGTTTTGCAAAGGAAAAAAAGGGTAAAGAGGGTAAAATGACAACACAATATAATCAAATCCTGGAGGACAATCTGACTCATTCTGCATGTGAACTGGGACTTCATCAAAATGCTCAAAATTGACAGTTTTGAACCTCTTTTTTTCCAAGATGCATGTTTTACACTTTGTAACTTAAGATCCAGATCTCTGATCTTTCATTTGGTTAAACTATATAGTTGAAAATGACCAAAGGAAACAGTTCCAAGACGTCCTCAGAAGTGTATCAGTGAATCTCTGACCCTTCATTCAGGCTTTATAATCAGTCGGTGTTTGTTTTAGAGAGGAGGAGACTTCTTTGGAGAATTCAGCTCCAGGCTAGTCATTCATTTAAACAATAGATAACAATCTGTATCCACAAATCCTTGCTTTTCAAATAGGTTGAACATACCCCAAGGTTCTACTCTTAATTCACCCTTACTTTTGATACACATTCATTTAAACTTGCCCTGAGTTTTTTGCCCATTTTAATCTGTTGATTATACCGATCTCACAGACACTTCAGACTTTAAAGCACTCGTCGTGTATCTATGAATGATCTTTAAATGGTTTCAAATGAACAAAGTCACTCAGTGTAAAATGCGCTTCATGATATTGTGCAATGAAGACAAAATATATCCAAAAGATGGCCCTAAAATACTTATTAACAGTTGTCCGAAGTGCCATCATCACATTAAAACATTAACATGTTTGTTAAAAGACAAAGAAACTACTGAGGACAGTTTGTTATCTGGTTCATCCCAATGTTTGCGTAACTCTGTATTATAGTTATATGTCACTAAATTTATTTAGTGTTGTGTATAAAATATAAAAATCACTGATATGAGAGAAATTGGTTGTGATGGATAACAAAGGGGAAGGGACATTGTACATCTCTGAGTTCATTTCACAGTGCTGATCTGTTCTCCTCCTGCTAAGGACTGAGCCACCAGTTTAATCATGACGCTCTTGTAAATCCAATTCATCACTGTATGATCTTGGGACCATGACTTATTGAATGACACCATCTCCGAGCCAATCTTTTCCAATTCACTGAAGGATTGAAATGTACGGCCTAAATCTATATTGTACAAGGGAAGAATGATGCGTTTATTATTCACTCAGTTTGTGGAGAAATGCAACCGCGGCCAAAATCAAAACAGGGCAAGGCTTTGTGGGATCAACAGTGATCCATCTCCTTTCAGCCGGCTGTTGATGCTTACACAGGCGTCATGCTATTATGAATTGGGACAGGAGGCTCCATTTCATTTTTGATTTTGTTATGAAAGTGACAACAGGATCCCCAAGTTAACACAGGCATCAGCAATCATGCTAGTTGAAATCAACAAATTGAAAGGACATAATTCAGTGTTAAAATAATTAAAAAGGGCATCAACAGGGAAAAATCAGCATTCGTTAAAATTCTTGGTCAGACTCTAACTCAGGGGTTGCAGGCGGTGACTGCTTGGTTGTGATATGACATATTCCAGACGTCTTGACTGTCAACATTAATGCCCAATGAATACACAATCCACATTCTGAATATAAAACCCAGCCCCGCTTTATGATCAAAGAATGGAAGGATATATACTTTTAGACTATAAGAGACTTTGATTTCTAAACTGTATCTAAACTGTATGTTGCTGCAAATATCAATGCTTTAGATATTAAAGAATTATTTAATATAAATGTTTTGCTCTTAGATACCATCACCAAGGCAGCTATCAATTATATTAGTATTCAAGCATTCTAGTGATTGTACCATCAATTTGTCTTATTAGGACATAATAATTATGACTAACAAAATAAGTCTTTCTTAAAGAAAAAAAAAAGATAGCTTTTATTGATGGATTTAATTCAACAAATATCTCTGTTAAATATCCCACCGCCTTCACCAGCAGTGTCTTTCTGCTTTTTGGCAAGTGGACACACAAACCTCAGATGAAACTGTTATAGCATTTCTGTTTCTTGTTATGTGTTCGTGTTAATCCACCCCTGGCACGTGTCAGGGGCAAGTCCAGAATTTAAGAGTTTAGGGTATTTAAAGATGATACCTCAGAGGAACAGCTACAGGAGAAAATGTTCTACAATGCAACTACACAACAAGGACAAAGAATTGAAGACTTTGAATACGAACTTCACCTTTAGAAAAGTACTATGTGTTCTCAAAGACTAAAAAGTAACTTTGTAGGGACCAAAAAGATGAACTGTACAAAAGTGAGACTTCCCTTCTAGTCCTTTCACTGTTTCTGCCAAATCTTCTCTTGGTTTTACAAGCTAAAGCACAGAGCAGCAGATGGCCAATTAATGGAGCCCCCGTGTGGTTGCTCTGACAGGAGGAATGCAGTGAGGAATGTAAATGTGGTCTTCTGTTAAAAAAAAAAAAGGACTCAGTTAGACAATATATCATATTCCAGTGTAGTAATAGAAAGGCTGGGGCCACTTAACCAGTGTTTTAGGGCGACTGAAGGTACTGGAGCATTGCAAAAGTTGACAGATGTGATTTATCTGTTCATTTAAAAAGGTGGTCTGAAGCCCTAGTGAGAGAGGCAGCAGGCTCACCTAAGTTGGAAATGAAAATGAAACTTCATCCGTTGAGCTCTGCTCTGTAGCTCTTCTGCTCATGGTATGAGTGGAGGGCTGAAGCAAATTACCTTTGAGCCTGCTGAGATTTCTTTAATCACTTCAAAACCCAGTACAAATAAGAGGAAGTCAAATGAGCAAATTATTTGCACACAGGAGACCTGAAGTGTCAACACAAAGTAACAAATAAACATCAGCTGATGTATCTTTGTGTTTGTGGAGACCAGGCCATTCTGCGGTTTGGCCGATGGTTCCCTCAGGTGTCGCTCAAATTATGTGCAGATGCTTAAACTGGGAGACACTGTGACCTCCACACTACCACTGAGTGTAGTATGGTTGTGTGTTTTTTGTCGACTGACTGATATGATTCAGTTCCTCCAATTATATCGTATTCAGGGCTAATGGTAAAAAAAAAAATTATTTCTCAGAAACTTTGTGTAGTTGTAAATATCCACCCATCCATCATCTACTGCTTTTCCGTTTCCGGGTCGCGGGGGTGGTGGAGCCATTCCCAGCCAACGTTCCGGGCGAGGGGCGGGGTACACCCTGGACAGGTCGCCATTCCATCACAGGGCCAACACACACAGACACACAGAGACGGACAACCACTCACACTCACACTCACACTCAGATCTACGGACAATTTAGAGTCACCAGGTTGTGGGCAGCACGGCGGCGTAGTGGTTAGTGCTGTCGCCCAACAATATGAAGGTTCCCGGCCTGGGTCCTTTCTGTGCAGAGTTTGCATGTTCTCCCCTTGTCTGCATGGGTTTCCTCCAAAGACATACATGTCTAGGTTAACTGGTGACACTAACTGTAAATATATGCATCAGTATTACTGGACACCACAGAGGATTTTAAAAGAGGTAAAGAGCTCCCTCTTGGAGTGATTCACAGTCATACTTTTTCTCTGCTTTTCTCAGTTTTTATCTTTAACTCCCCCCACCCCTGTTATCTAAGTGTCATTACTTCAACATTACCTGGCTGCTCTGAGCAGCACATGTGCAAGGTAAAGGTACAGCTTCACTTGCACATATCATTAGTATTTTAGAAAGGAGTAGGAATTTCATCTGCCAATTCCAAAGCTATACTTAAAAATAAGGAGTAACGACAGCCTTCATAGAAATGTAGTGGACTTAAAAGTAAAAAAAAAAAAAAAAAGACAACAAAAAGTTGCTCTCTGCTACTGTCCATCCCTGATGCTTCATTTAACTTCCACTTAGAAGTTTTACTTGTAGTTGTGACCAAATGAAGAACTACATTTATTTTCAGACAACCGCAGTTCCAACACTTGGGTCTTTGTTTTCATCTTGTATGTGTTTGAAATAAGGAAAAACTTTGAGAGGAGAAAATAGTAAATATATTCAGTACGTGAGAGGCAGACACAGAGAAACTTAGATTGGGGTTTGGGAGCAGAGAGGATCAGAGTTTTAGCTCTGAGTTTGTGTACCTGTTTTTGGTTTTGTTGCTCTTCTGACTCAGGAGAATTAATGTGCCTCATTTTAAGAAGACTCATAATGTCCTGTCATATAAAAGATTTGGTTGTTTAATTGTCATATATCATTACACTGCTATAATTCAAATCGGCAATATTAAACATAGTAATCACTGCTTCTAAATGCAAGATAGACCTCATCAGGCAGTACAGTTAACTATTCGCCATGAATCTGGTGTTGAGAGCTGGACACTGCTGCTCTTACACATATGTAATTAGACGCCTATTCTAAGAACCAAGTTTCCCTTTTTGTCATCATCGGGATGTGTTTCTCCACTGCTAACATCTTCTGCCTCACATACTGCTGCTGCATTATGTAAATGAGTTGTCTTCTTACTCCGCAGCAAATAAGACAATTTTGTTCACTGGCAGAACAAAAGAAAAAGGAGCTGTTACTGCATGGGGGAAAATCCAAAAGTGTAAACTATTCAATGAATCCTCTTTGATGTTTGTTGTGGCAGAGAGGCCATGATGCTGTGATGTTTTCTCATTAAGTCTGAACTATTTCCAAATCTCATCGAGCATTCCCCATCTAAATACAGTAGATTCTGTGAACTTCTTAGGCATCTGTCACGGCTGTCTGAGCATAATGCACAGCAATAAATGAATAAGTAAAGCTCCACTTGCAGTAGTCAAATTCAAATATCACATCTATCTATCTATCTATCTATCCACAACAGCCGATTATTTATTCAGAAATGTGTTTCTTCTTCACAGGAGTGTTTTCACTGTGAAGAAGGACATGTGAAGGCTGATTTTAAATGCTTCTGCAGAGGTTGGAAAGTTCACCATAAATCACAGCAGGAACAGCAGTATGATTGTCCCACATCAGCTTCAATCAATAATTATCCCCCTCAGCCAAATTTAGATTTTTCAAGTGCGGCAAATCTTCTATTGGCAAATCCATGGCGGCTGTCGATCTCTCTTTCTGCAGACTTTACATAATTATTGTAATATAAGTGATAGAAACATGTGGTGAGTGATAGAAACTCATTATAAAATGGTGATGTGTTTTACAGTTTGCAATAATGCTCAATGCTAATTAATAGAAAGGTTAATTAGTAGTAAGCATTAACCTGAGTTTGTCAAATAGGACGCAAGCATCATTGTATGATAACTAAGCTATAACTTGTTTATAATTACTTATTGATGATTATAAAGTAATAGGAGGAATAATGGTGTTTTGGTGAATATGTGAACCAGAGCTTAAGGGGAGAGCTGAGCTGCTGCAGCCAGACTCAAAGGCTTCATAGAAAGTCAAAATGTATAATTATTCTATTTCCATTCTATTCAATTCGGTTCTTTTCTTTTTTCTTTTCTGGTTTGGCTAAAGACAAGGAAAGTGATGTGAAAGTGACGTAATGTAACATACATTACATGAGGGGAGACAGCTTTTTGTTATTATGTTTTGGCTGCAGAGATATATGTTTGACTTGGAAATTTTTTGATTTATTTCTTGGAAAAAAGGGAAGAAAGGGGTGGTCGTTATGGTCTCGCACACACAAATTATTATTGTGTGTCTGTGTCTCCAATAATTACCAAATTATTGGAGGGAAGAATGCGTGCAGTTAGAGTTACTATAATTGGTAGTATTCACTTGTTCTTCATTTAGTTGTAGTGATTACTTATATTTTTATTCAATATCAAATATTTTTTATTAATATTGATAATTATAATTGTTTTTTTAAGAAAACTGAAGAAATATAAATAATTAATTCTCACCATTTAAAAAAAAAAAAAAAAAAATCAGTTTTTATTCCAATTAAAAAGTAAAAGTGATAAAAATAAGTCATAGTAAAGACCTAAGTTAGGTTAATGCTAACTTAACACTAACCCCATGCCCCCTCATAGCACTCAGCACTCAGAGTGCTGTGTTTTAACAAAAACCTCAATTAGCCGTAGGGCATAAAAACAATATCTACACATTTGCATATTTAGTTTAGTGCTACAAGTACACAGAATAACATAAACAAAAAAATAAAAATGCTCACAGCATAACTTGATGTTGATGTTTTGTGACAAACATATATTGTGTCCAGCAGACCCAGGAGGGTGCTACATCGTGCAAAGATCTGCAATATGATAAACACACATTAAACTTACCTTTCCACTTAAAATAGCTTTAAAAATGACAGGGGATAGATGATAATTACCTTAAAATGAGCACCACCTTTACATTGTCAATATATCAGTTGTTCATATGCAGAATGACCAAGTGATTTCAGCTCCTTTCCTCTGTCATTTCCACACAACTCAGGTGACTGTGAGAAGAAAAGAAACAACAGATATAAGCGGTGAATTAGCTGGGTACTGGTCTAGCATTGCTGTGGAATCAGGATATTGGTGCTCTGCCTGCATTCCTCTGAATTTCCAGATTTCAGTGAAACAGTGTGTGTTTGCCATCATGCGGATGTCCCACAGCGTCCATCATTCATCACTTTAATCTGTTCGACTGAAGCCAGTCAGTTCGGCAGTGTACCTCACACAAGAGACGGATGCACCTCTCCCAACTTACACACACATAACTTTCCATAAGTAGACACACATACATCACACACAGTACACAAACCTATTCTCTAAGAACATGTCTAAGATGGTCGAGCTTTGTTTCCCTTACAAAGCAGAAAAATACAAAACTGTCTGGGGCTTTGAGTAAAGGCAGGAGTCGAAAGTGAAAGAATGCAACCTGAGTTTTGCCCAATCTCCAGCTGCACAAGTATTCAGCAATGTGTACAGTGGTTACAAGGCCATGCTGTATACTGCTGGAGAATGAGGATCAGACATGACATTAAAAACCAGTAATTAATTCAGATGTTTTTTATCTGAAATTACCAATAATGCCGCAGTGAAAGACTACAATTACAGCTTGTAATTACTATATATTTATATCATATGTGTTATAACCTTTTTCATCCCGCTCATTGAATTTCCTCCAGCATTTAGAAGGCACTTCACAAACACTAATTTCTTCAGTAGCTCCACCATCCTTCTTCCACAAACACATACACACACACCCACAGTGTAAGAAAGTTAATAATTAGCTGTATACAGCTGAGTCCTGGAGTGGAATCAGCTGGTAATCTGTTCCCATTGACTGAGCTGAGAGAGCAAATTAAGCAGCTAATGAGCAGCCGGACATAACTGAAATGACTGTAATCAATCTGAACAGAACAACCCCAGTCAGCACATTACATTTGTGTTTCGTAACGCTTAAACTTAGCAAATGTGATATATCCATTCAAAATGCTTGAAATGGAGTGTTAATATGTATTGTACACTGAAAAAAGAAAATAGTTGGACCAACTTAATTTAATTGTTTCAATTGGTAACACCTAAATGAATTAAGTTCTTTGAAATTAATTAAGTTAATGAGTTTGATTAACACAATTGATTTAAGTCAATTGTACTTAATAATTCAATTGCTCTCAAATAAAGGTTTTGCATTAATCCAATTTAAAATTAAGGCTTAAAGTTAAAAGGCAACTTAAAAGTTTTCAGTTTTTCCAACTCAATAATTTGCATGACCCAAAAGTAAAATAGTGCTCCTTTCTAACCTAGTACTATGGTTTAATTAAAATTACTTTTTGTAGTAACCTTAAAATGAAATTTTAGTTTGTTAAATATAACTCAAATTACAATTTTAAGTTGGCTGAAAATATATTTAAAAAAAACCTCAAAATCTGATGTTTTTTTTTATACTTTATTGTATAAATGAACCATTAACTTTATGGCCACCAACACAGCTTTTGGGCCATCACATTACACATTTGTCCTTTTTAAAACGCATATGCACAAAATGAATAAGTAACTGTTGGTAAGACCACAAAGTTCCTTTGTCAGCAAAGTGCAAAATAGTGCAACAATGTATTATACAAATATGCCTAACAATCTCAACACATATAGTGTTCTCACAACTAACGTGCCAAGAGTATATAGAAACCTCTTTAACCAGCTATAGCCAATGAATATTATGCATCTGAACACTATAACTGAACAATGGGGATGAAAAAAATATGAACACGTCTTTGAGAGTTTTAAATCACACTGTTACACACTGTCGCAACTGTTTGTTGTGTAACTGCACACATCAAAACTGAAATGCAACCTTTCCCTACAAATGGAAGGAAATATGTCTGGAGAAAACAATAAAACTTCGGCCAAACCCATTACAAAATCTGTGTAAAAGCATTTCAAATTGTGGTTTGAGGAACATTTGTTGAGTCTCTTCGAGCAAGGCCCAACATCCGAAATAGACACATTTTTTTTACATGCTATATGTCCAACACCATTGTTCTTTCACAGTATGGCACTAGGCCATTAGTTGGCCCAGAGGAGGAATACATCGTAGTGTTTCGTTACTGCGAACTTTGAAGTTTGCTATACAGATTATGGACTTTGGGGGACATCTTGTGCTGATCAAGCTGCATGACGATTTTTTGGAGCACTTCAAAAGTGAAGCAAAGAGGTTTTGGATAAGCTAGGTTGAGTGCATAAATCAAACCTAGAAGCAGGGCACAAGCTGAGGCAACCGAAGTCAGTTCATGCAATACTTCCATGCCCTCAATGACGATGCCAATGTCTTCAGGTGGCTCCTGCAGTCCTTCCCCCTCCTTCCGAATGACAAACACTGCCATGGTGAGCTGCTCCAGGTCCCTCTGAGCATCATCTGTTCCAGAGTCCTACAGAGGGGTACAGGACACAAACACAAATCATCATGGGCCTCACTTCTTACTGTGATGAAGTTTTTGGGTGATGTACAAATATGTGTTATGTGCTTGGCTATTTCTTGGCTGGGTGTCATCACACACCACAACCTGCAGAGAGAGGTGAATCAATCTGATCATCTAACTGTAAGCAAGAAAGGTTTCCCAAAATGTCAAACTATTCTTTTGAACTTGTATAATCAACTAAGCCAGGCAAATCCTTCTTACTAAAAATATATATATATATATATATATATATATATATGTTGTGTATTGTTGCTGGGAATTACATTATATCCAATATGGCCATGATAATAAATACAACATGTCAGCAATCCAACCATGGTTCAGGTGTTATGGTTGTTCTAAAAGTTCAGAAAATCTCTCTTTTATAGTACACTAAATCTAGGATATTTTGTTTAGTTGCTAAGAGATCTATTTCCTAAAGCAATTTCACTATATATATAAAAAGCTGATCCCTGTTCTGTGTAAAACTGAATTAAGATAAAGTTGAAATGAGACATTTTTACTATTTTGGGCTTACTTACCTTTATTGTTGATGAAGTGAAAGTACACAGGTTCACGGATAAAACGACACGCCTCCACACAGGACTGTCCCTCTTGAGGTAGTAGTCAGAGAGCTGAGAATACCACCAGGCCAGGTGGGGGGAGTTGTCACATTGGACACCAAGGTTGTGCAACTGATCAGGGTCCCAACCAGAGGTTGTGTAATCCTGCTGCCATCAGCAGACACCTCTCTGGAGAGGTTGACAGGAATGAAAGGAAGCTCTGGAGTACAGAAGTCCTGAGGGTTTAAGATATGTTAGAGTTAGTTTGTGCGATCATATTATGACTGTCTTTTTCACGATGTTTACAGTGTTCATCTGCATATATGTACTTAAATATATATATATATATTCAGACTCCTACTGGAAGTGTGCTGGGCCTACAAGGAATCTGACGGCTCTATTTTCAGTGTTAAACTTTTTTTCTATAATTTCAAATTTTGATTTATAGACATTTGTCCTCCATTCTACAAAGACTGATTTGTGCTGATTATACCAGTGTGTTTGTGTATGATGCGTTTATCAATTTGTTTGTGTTTATTTTTAATTGCTGAGTTACAAAATTGTAATTCAATTTTTGCAAAACTATTAGTACTGCACATGAAAAGTTGTTACAGCTCAAGTTGAAACAGGCCTGTAAACAGTAACCTGCATGTCACCTTTATTGTAACTGTTGAACTTACTTTTATTTTTTCAAATATTTTTTTCACTTCAACACACCATCCTGTAAGTTACATACAGCCACATTTCAGCCTGGTCTGTAGCACTTTATTCTATTATAGGAGTGCAACTTACCTTAGTTGAGTTGTGTCCTGGCCTGAAGTAACCACCGCCAGTCATGAAAAAAAAAAAAATATATAAAAAAAATTAGAAATCCATTAATATTAAGGACAAGGAAATTTTCATTCCAGTGTTAAATTTGATTTGTGTATGGTTAAGGAGTATAATATATAACTGTTGCTGCTAATTACCCCACCTGGTAACTAATTAAGCCAGGGAAGACAGGAGTCGGCAGCAGCAGACACAAACTAACACAGGTGCTTATTAATACACTGGCACAATAACATGGAGCTGGGAAACTCTTCACACAGCAAGCATTTATCACCACTGCCTCCATATCCAGCGTAAATACGAAAGCAGCCCTGCCACCGAGGCACCGCACACCATATACTCCCTCTCCCACAGCCGATCCGTGTGTACGAGCGCTGCACGCATCCTCTCTCCTCTCCTCCTCGCCCTCTTAACGTTAAGTACATTGAAAACTACGCAGGCGGCAGTAAATTCACGCTTCCTGGAAGCACCACAGTTAAAGCGTAATCAACCTTACCTCCCACATCACCCGTGGTCGTGAGGACAATCCAAAAAGTGTGACCGCATGAACTGTGCGCGCCGACAGGCATGTGAACCAACACTCATGTATAAATGCGCGCGACCGAAGTAGTCTGAAGAGCGGGCCCAGCTTGCTGCTATAAAGTGCTAATGTTAATGAATAAGTAACACTAAGTCAACACCAACACACTGCATGAATACACAACTTTAAGCTAACGTTACGATATTAAACCAAGAGAGTACCGCCCGCAAACTACTAACCTAACTGTCCAAGCGCAAACTACCAACTGGTCTGATAATTAACAGCTAACGTTAATGTTAAGCCCGCTAGCAGAATGCTAATGTTAACTGACACAGCAGGAGGTTACAGCTAATTTACTGACCAGCTAAAGTATCACTGGGGTATAATTTTACTCGAAGTGTCACACATCAGTGAACTGAACAAAAATCTATAACAATATGTTTTTGACAAAACCAGCAAACTGCATTGAAATTATTATGCTAATTTAAAACTTGCTAACGTTAGCAGGACTGAAAGATAACGTTAGATATAAAATGGTCCAACTGTATTGTTGAATTTGTTAAGTTTTTAGTAAACTGACTGAGCCAAACCAGCTAACATATTCGATTATTTGTTTTACCTTTGACTTACCTTCATAGACAATGGATAAAAGTAGTAATGCAGTATCTTTGTTAAGTTGTCAGAGCCGAGAAAATGGCGGCTCAACTGCAGGTGGAATATTCTGGAGACCGCGGAGACGTCATGACGTCAGACGCACAGCATCACGAGAAACCTAATTGATGCAGGTTCACTCAAATGAGAATAGCAGGTTACATGTGTACTGAGGCAACAACGTGTAATTCCAAGTTGATATACTCCACAAATGTAAACTGCCTTCACTAAAGCAGAAATCTGAATGAAACTCACTCAGAACTTTATGTTACTTCAACTACTGCTGAAATACACTTTTTAGAGCGTAGAGGTTCTGGCTGAATTTACAGGACCTTAAATTAATGACACAAAAAAATATAAACGAGTCAGTTTTGAGGAAGCAGGCCACTTTTTGATCTCATTTCTGTCAAATCTGATAATTTGGATTTGAAAATGTGGATGGGAAGAGCTGTGTTAGGTGTCTTTGTTGGTACAGTCAGGAGAAGACAGCAAGGAATTAGTGAAAGCAGAAGAGCAGACAGGTGAGTTCAGACTGTGGAGGAAAAAGTTGGGGTTTTTTTTTTCTTCATATAATGAGCTTCTCAGAACAGATAGACCTACACACACACTGCTATTAGCTTTGAAATGACACCAAAGCTCATGAATCAAATACTATATTATACAAATAAGCTATTATAGAAAAACTGAATCATACCACAGCTATGCTGCCCCAATACCCGCTGATAGGAATATTGGTGTTAAAATAAAGGCTGTTACTAACGGGGTTAGTCACTAACAGGTAATCTAACTCATTACTGTTTCCATCATTGCAACACTGTTACTATTACTGACAATTACATGGGGCGCAATACCAAAATTCATGCACAAATCACAACGAGTCGAAAGTTAACGTTAGCTATGTAGCTATGGGATGGATGTTTAATTTGCCTTTCCGTTGGAACGAATTCATGAAGTCATGAAATCATACAATCTTCAGTGACCAGGTAGGCTAAAGTGAATGAAAATTATAAATGATAGGCGGAGCGCTCTCCTACCAGTCATTGCTCAAATGACAGCTACAGCGCCACACTGGTTCCAATGAACGAAATGAATGAATGACTTGAAAAAAGATTTGTTCATTTTACTAAACAAGATGAAAAGACCTGAGTTAGTAAAAAGATCCGAACTTCCCATCACTACCAGAGACCCATTGTAGACGAGGCGCTGGCACACAGTTATAAAAGGAGTATTCAGCATTTCAGTCCTTTAAACTTTACACTGTCCACTCGTAGTCTTGATAAATTCTGTACATTGCCAGCGCAAATTACATCAGTCATGTCATACTCATCTCTAAGAAAATAGTTATTTTCATTCACTAACTATTGACAGTTACATCTGATTTGACTGATCGATTGATTGACTCTGTGAGACACTGACTGACTGAGTGATGATATTTCCGCTATTCATCAGTCAAGTGCCACGTCACCAAGTTTGGGTTTCTGGTTCAAATGTTTCTATTCTATGAAATGTTTAGAGTCTGCTCTGTTGCTAGCTGCACACATTTCTGATTGGAGATTGGAGACTATAAACCTGGTGCATAGCTGGATGTGTATGGTTGCCTACAGCTGCTTTGGGATTAATCGCTTGTTAAAGACTGTTTTCCAAACCTAAAAATGTAGTTCTTCAGCGCCGTAGGACATTTAGATAAAATTATGGTACAGTCGAATAAGGTTTTACCAGTTTAACATTGGCACATAGCCATAATTCATCTCTGTAATTCCCTCTCTCTCTTATGCACACTCACACAAATACACACAAGACTGGGAAAAAAGCATCACCTTGCTGAAAAGTCAGCATACGCACACACACACAAATCATGTTAAAATATAGCTGACTGTCTGTCAGAAAAATAAAAAAATAAAAAAACAGGCAAAGAAGTCAGTAAGTTTGATGCACACAGCTGCATGTAAAGTGTTATGACCACAAAAGGCTGGATGTGTATCTGAGAGGCCTTGTCTTGTGATTGCATGCCTCTGCCGTTGCTCAACAGAGGCAGGGGATTCAAATACCATCAAATTTAGTCACATTTTAAAGGTATTTCTCATCAACATTGAGATGCACTGGTGTAATTATTTGGTCAGCTATCAGGAATATTATGATACACATGAGATAAGGAAATGAAATTGAAAGAGAAACAAAACATGGCATGAACATTTAACAGAAAGTAACACCCATGGATACATCAGGCACTCACTATTGCGCTTTCCTTTCATACAGTGTCTGTCTTATTTGGAGCAGCAGTTTGTTACCTTTTAACCTTTATTCACACAAAATTAATAATTAGAAGAAACAAATCCTCTATGAAATCAAATTGTGGATCATTTGTTCTGTTCATATTCATTTGAGAATCCAAACTCTGAAAATGAAAAAAGCGAATCATTACTTTGTTATTCGTTTCGGAATCTGATACCAAAAAAGCAGCAGCACTTTGGTTTTCATGCCTTCAATTTTATGCTCAGATAAAAAACAAGAAATGAAAAAACGACGCCACAGGCCGAACTTGATATCTAATTTGTTTAATTTGTGTGAATTTGAAGTTATTCACTTCGTTTCAGCATAATTTTGTGCGAAAGAAAAGCCAAAATCATGCAGCGACTGGAAGTCATTGAATCAGTAATTTCTGTGCAATTTGGTATCGACATCTTGGCCACTGTGTAACAGTACGCTAATTTAATTAAAGACTTCAAATTTTTCAACTAAACAGACACACACATTGTATAACATTGCAGATCTTGTCTGAAGTTTTTAGAAGATGTTATATAACTGTAGTGACCTGGGAAGAAAAGCCTAAAATCAGATGTTTGTAACATTAAAGCTTAAATTATTTGAGTGACGAACAGGAAAATGCAGAATGTGACACATGAGGCCATCAGTCAGGTGAAGTCTGTCTCTAGAGACCATGTCATCATTATTTCTTCTGTAATTACTTCTAACCTGAGTCCCACACATGATCTGGGTTCACCACTGTTCTCTGTGTGTTTCAGTGTGTTCGACTGTGCTTCCATTTTGAAATATTTTCCTCATGTGCTACACCAATGGACTGAGACAGACATGACTTCATGATGTATGGAAGACATCAGATAATAGACATATCCAGCTTATTGTTCGAAAGACACAGGTATTCAAATATTTCTGTTGTTAAAATATTATATAATCACATCTAGTATGGTCTGTTTGTTGGTCCTTTGACAGAAAGAGCCCTTGACTTTGCTCTAGCACCCCCAACATGTTTTTCTTTAGCATGTGAACAAATCTCAGGGGTCTTGTCCAACATCCCTCCCTCCCTCACTCCCTGCTCCCTGTTCCCTGCACTACAAAATGACTTGTACACAAATAGTTACACTGGCATCGTTTTACAGTATGACTACCCTTATAAAGGAGCAATAAATGATATATGGCTAGTTTATTTAATAGTTTGTCAATACAATCTTTAATAATCTGATCAAACACTTTGGATAAAATGGAAAACAGTGACCTGCTGCCTGCAAGACAGTGAACCCACATTTATCCGTAATGTTAAAGCTCATATATCAGTGGTTACTTGGCTTTCTTCGTTTTTCGCCATCATTTAGCATTTGCAACATAGTCGGGGTTAAAGTTTACCACCCATAATAATAAAAAACACAAGCTGCTTCATGTGATAATACTTCAGCTGGTGCACTTTACCTTTACAGTACTTCATGCCTGTGCTGACATACTGAATGAGTGTTTCCACTTGGAAAGCTGTTCGTTTAAAGAATGCTTGTTTAAGCAGGTGGGCTTTAGTTAACATGGGTTAGAGAAGCAAGGCTGCTCTCTAGGGCTAGACCTGGAGCATTATGGGTGATTTAAATCTCTTTCATCAGGACTGAAGGAAACACAGTATGAGAGGTCTGTATGGAAACGTCCGCTGTAACTGAACAAACTCAGTAATACTGAATTTCACTTTCAGGTGAATGAGATTTTTTTTATTGTTACTTGTGAATTAATACATTTAATGTATGAACTCGTTTATCTTTACTAACTCATCTTTTTTTATTATCACTCATCAGTGTTCACCCCATATTACCAGTTTAGTTTAGTCCCATCGTTTCTTTAACCAAGACTGAATTACTTACCACACAAAGGGGGCAACTGCCTTCCAGCTCCAGGCCCTTAACCGCAAGAAACCCCCCAAAGTCAGTGTGGTTGTTATATTTCATATATTATATAATTAGCATTTTTGACCTGTCTGAAGTCAATTAGTTGGATGATTAATGTCGTATAATTACACTAATGACAGAAGAAGAATCACGATAATAACAACGAAAATTAAGTTTAGTTCCTACCAGGGTATAAATATTTTATATATCATTGGATATGATGCTTAATGTAAATTCATTTAGAAAAATACATCTAACATAGAATTATCCGATTGTATTAAATTATATTAGATTATATGTCTACTGTGAACCTTTTTACCATATGCTTGTGTTGTGTTGATGTTAGTTTTAGTATTGATTTTTATGATAAAGTTTGATTTGATTTAATATAGAAACAAGGGCATTAGATATATTTTGTGTTGTTGATTTGTATTTACAGCTTCCTGCTGGTCAGTTGGATTTAACACAATGTCCTACGTTAGGTTACCGCTGCCCCGGTTAATTTAAGTCTAACCACTCCCCCTGATGTCTGGTTAATGTCTACATCCTTTACACGCCATGTATTAATCGTGTCCATTGATTACTTGGCTAATTCAGCCTTGTAGATTGACCTAATTAACCATCTGACCACATAACAGCGTGTAATGAGTGATCCACAGCACCTGCTCTAATGAGCTGCTGTGAGTCAGACAGCAACTAACACTTCTGCTGATGCAGACGGGGCCATTTTCACTGAGAGGAAAATAACGAGCAGAGGGTTAAACAGGATAATGCTCTTAAAATGGTCATTCAGCTGATCACAGCTGCTTTATCTGTAAAGCATTGTGGTCTGGATTTCTTACAGCATTGTGTTAAAACTGGTTACCAATCAAAGTGCATGTCGCCAGCTGTAAGACACTGCTGCGCTGTCACTACACCTCCATGTTTAACACTATTTCTCCAGCACTGCAGCATTGATTATTTGCTTTCGACAAAAAACAAACCTCTGTAATCCCCCAGCATGCTCCAATTTATTGAAGGTTTGGTCAGGAATTGATTTGTATATAATTCTTTTTTATTTATTGGTCAAAGTTATTTTTAGCCAAAAACGTCAAAGCGTTCATTGTCTTGGTGACGGTCTAGCAGCTCTGCGGGGAATGCTGCTGCACTAATATAGATCCTTATGATAAACATGAGTGCATGTACAAGAAAAAAACCTTAAAGCTCTCAGACATGTTTTAGGACACTTTTGTAACAGCTGCGCGTAACAGTAGCATTTTAGTAAGATTCTCTGTCAAAAATAATTCAGAAATTAAGTTAATGAAATTAATTTGGAATGGAAGAAAATGAGCATTTGAGTCTCTTTAAACTCTGCGTAGAGAAATACAGATGACAGCAGCAGAGATGGAGCTGATGGAAACACACTATGTGAGCTGCAGCATGCTGACACAACATCAGCTGTGTGAGCTCTTAATCCATCGTGTCAAGTAGACAAGTACTAAAATATATATCAAGTAGAAGATCCTGAGGTGAAACAGCTTTCTTTTCCAAAAAAAAAACAAAAAAACAGTTTCTTGTTTGTAATTTATGCCCCTCTTGTGGCTGGAGCATCTTCACTTCCAACATTCTAATTCATTCATTCATTCATCTTCTACTGCTTATCTACAGTACTGTCTACTGTCTTATAATGATTCTGGGTCATGGGGGGTGCTGGAGCCAATCCCAGCTCACTCTGGGTGAGGGCGGGGTACACCCTGGACAGGTCACCAGTCCATCACAGGGCCAACACACAGAGACAGACAGAGACCAACAACCACTCACACTCAGATCTACGGACAATTTAGAGTCACCAATGAACCCAAACATGATGTCTTTGGACGGCGGGAGGAAACCCACACAGGCACGGGGAGAACATGCAAAGTCCACACAGAAAGGCCCCAGGCCCGGAAACCGAACCTACGACCTTCTTGTTATGAGGCAACAGCGCTAATCATTATGCCACCGTGCTGCCTACAGTATTTCTAGTTAATAGTAAATATTTTTTGTAAAATAAATTTTTTAATAGTATTCCTCAATCCTATACATTAATTACAGTATCAGTTCAGAGGAATAATTCTGAAACTTCTTCAGACAGGAAGAAAATGTTGAAATAGGAACGACATGGAGGAAGGCTTGGACAGGACCTGCTGTCATGAAATAGAGTGTTTTCATCTGCTCCATATTTTTAATGTAGTCATAAATGAATCTCATTACTTTTCTTGTCTATGTGGCCAGATGTTTGCCTACAGCTGCTGGCTGTGTGTCTGCTGTACAACAGCCAGTGCACCGCATGCAGCATTCCAAATCTTTACTACAGTGCTCTAACATGATGGTTGGAGGAGTTGACAGCTAACAACTGGGTGATGTTTTTCCTCTATCACATTAGTAAAAAAATAAATTCATTAAAAAACAGGAAAAAAATGTTTGACTCATATTGTGACAAGATAGTTACTAACATGTAATCTCCCAGCTGTCCTTCACTTCATCTGTCACTGCCACAGATAATAAACTAATGGGAACAGCAATCTACGTATTCATAAATAACCATCCTGGCTAACCGAGGCAACTCGTGTGTGCTGTACACAAGAATCAGTCAGGGGTTTAATATGTTTAACTCGCTGTCCAAACGTGTTAGATGGAGAAAATACAGCTGTCACATTTCTCAAAGGGTACACATAAAATTAATTTGACAGTTGTGCTTATCAATCAATTATCAGGCTTTAGCAGCTGCAGACTCTTTAAGGCGGATGGATTTGTTTGCTGAGGCCCTGAGGTCATGTACTGACAGATTCTCTAGGCCGTGCATGTGTCAGCATGTGTCCGTCGCATTTATCCGGTATTGTGTTGTATTGTGCTCCTTAAAGATAACATATCTCATGGAATTTATCAATAAATAACAAGAGTAAAATTCATACATACAACTGGGTTAGTTCCATAAACAATACACACACACACACAAAAAGCCACACTTACAACACTATTTCCTATACATGGAGCAGTGTTTGCTGAGACAGAATATCCACACATCACATCCTTTTTATCATGTGTGCTAAGTTAAACACAATCCAATAAGTACAAGACAATGCCAGACACAGGATCTAACAAAACAAAATAGCAAACTTCACATTGCATACATTTATTTAAAATTGTTGGACATAACAATTTTACAATTCAGGAATGGAAATTGGTGTGTTTCTGCAATCAATGTGTCTTTCAGCATTGTTAAATGTTTTAGGAAGGACTCTGTAGTGCTTGTTTTACTGTTACTGCCAAAGCGGACCATAATGCCACATGATGCAATACCTCAACTGCATCCTGCAGCATCTAATAATGTCTGTGTTCTGTTGCTTGCGGGTGCTTTCATCTCTAAAGTGGTGGTTTTAAACCCTGCAACCCTCAGTCCAGCTGGACAGAGCTTAGAAAAGAAATTTTTTCTTTTTTGCTCCAGGTCACCCACATACACACATATACACAAGTACAAATGAACTTTTCTTATCAAGTTCATGGCGGGCACAGTTGGCCCTTTCATTCACCAGCTGGTGTTTTAAACTAAACCACTCTCTCCACCATCTCTTCTTGTAACATACAGTCATGACCAGAAATCAGCACCCTTTCATTTCCGTCAGATAATACAAAAAGTCAGTCAGTCAAAATAACTATTATGTTATAATTTTTTTTATGTACCAATATAAAAAAAACATTTTTCCCTTTAATGGAACAGTATTTTTGATAAATAATGAATATTATATATTTTTAAATGAATAAAACTGAACTTTGTAATGTCTGTACTTCCACTTTGAAAACGGTACTTTTAAATTGTCTTGTGTGTGTGTGTGTGTGGATTTGTGGTTCGTTTTAACACCTGCCCACCTCTGCTTCTGATTGGTTTACTATAAAATTTCACTCCAAAAGAAAAAAAAACAAAACTTTGAAGCTCTTCTATGGTGATGATAGGAACGTGTCCCATGTAATTGTCAGTAACAGTAATGGCATTATAACGACAACAGTACTTTTAATTTAATTAGCGGAAACAGTAATTAGTGATGTTATTCATTTATTTTAACGCTTTTCTTAGGGCTGTTCACTGCTTATCCACACAGAACAAACATCGGAAAAAAATGGACTGGATAAAATCATTGGCCCCTTTTCCAACTTCTATGCTTGTTTTTCACACCTATAATAGACACATAATTAGTTATTAAACTCATACGGGCCTAGTAACAGCTGACTCAGCAATAAGTCCAGACCTGAATCCTATGGAGTATTTGTGGAGAGATCTTAAAACAGCAGCTGGAAGAAGGTACCCATAAAATCTGATACACCTAGAGCAGTTCATAAAAGGAGATCAGCCAAAATTCCTGTAGAGGTGTTGAACCTAATTCATGTGCACAGGAAGCAATTAATTCTACAGGATGTGCTGTATGTCAAAAATTGAGTTGAAGTTACTAATAATTTTGTCCACTCCATTTTTTTGGAGTCTTGTGTGGATTAAGATCAAGTTTGACTTTTTTCTCAGCTTTTTTGAGTCACTTTAACACAAGCAAAATATGTATATCTGTGAAAATCAAAGCATGTGTAAGGGTGACAATATTTTTGGACATGAAAAAATAAGGAACAGAGCTGAACCTGACATGACCAAAACATATTTCAGTACTTCGGTGCACTGAGATATTTTCAGACAATTTCGTTGGGATGATCCATTTTTATTGCAAATTATAATATCTGGATCTGGATGGAATTAGGAAACAAAATTCAAATGAAAACTGATTTCAGTGGTGGCACTTTTGGTTCTCCCACATCACTGAAATCCAGCAGCTGGCTAGCAGACTATTGATCTGAATTCCCCCAGTCACTCCTCCACAGTGGTCTTATCAGTCGTCTGCTCCTACAGGAGCTCAGGAAATAGCCTGCTTCACTGCTGGATAATGGAAAAGCTGGCGCCAGTGACCTTGAAGTAAGACAAAATGTCACAGTGAAGCTTACAGGGGCATACAATTTGAATGTAACCTTTTATGTTCCTGTGTGTTTCCACATCCTAAAAATAGCAACGGATGTTTCCTTTTTCTGAGATGTGATCTAAACAGAAAATCCAGTACAAGAGAATTAAATTATCGTCATTTCTACAAAATTATGTGAGACAAGCAAAAACCATGATCTTTGGGAAATACTCAAGTAGTGTAGGAAACATACAGAACTTAATGTGACGTGGAGCCTTAGAATGTGCAGATGGATTTTTATTTGTTTACAACCATTTATGCAATCTTCTCATTATGGCCACGTGCATGAACAGCTGATGTGTACCTCTGTACCTGGCAGGTAATATGCAGCTGTTTTGGTGGGTTATTTGGGAAGAAAATGTAATTGCTTACTAAATGATCTCAATAGCAATGTTTTTTTTGTTGTTGTTGTTGTAGTTGTTTTTAACCCAAGAGACACAATGCTGCCTGTCTTCTGTGTGCCTGGTAACCATATTCCACTCTGGTTTTTTTAATATGCAAAATGAGAAAGCAGAGATGAAGAGACGCCATGGGATAGAAAAATCCCCCTAACCCCCCCCCCCCCCCTTTTTTTTTAGCATCAATTAGTCCCCAAATGAATAATTTTTTCCAGCTCCAATTGTCATTTTGGAATGAATTTGTATTTGGTGCAGAGCGGATAGGTCCCTTCATGACAAAATAAAAGGAAATGTGAATAAAATGGTTTTCTGACATTGGTGTAGAAGCATAAGACTGAAGTCTAAACTGTGTGTCATCTGCTTTGATAAGCAGTTGCGCAGCATCTACCCCCCCAGTTGCCAATCTACAGCACATATTTCCACATCGGCTGTTTAAGTCCTCAGGTGACTAGCAAGGAATGTCTGTGTCTGTGTGAATGTGTAACAGACACAAAGATGAAGGTGAAAGGGGTGCCGGGAGAGTCCTTACAATTGGATTTAACTCATTCTCCTGCAGGAAAACCATTTTCCACAAGACAGGATTCTATATGAGACACTGTGAGTTTCATTTTGAGTTCATATAACAGTTTCTTAATTCCCTGTGTATGAGGAGGAGGATTTAGGATTTCTGCTGCTGAAGCCTGAATATTCACAGACAATTGATATTTAAAAAAAAAAAATGTCATGATAATGATGTCTTTAATGGTGAGAAAGATTCAAAGTCACCAACATCACTACTCACGTGCATCATGGGAAAGATACTGTAAATGCAAGTTGCCAAAGATGAGATACAGCATAAACTGGCCCGCTTCAGTATTTCTATTAGTGCATAAATACTGATGCTACACATACCTACCTCCGTTCCCCCGGGTTCGGTCATCTATTACATGATCTATCTGTTCTATTTCCATGATAGGGGAAGATGAAGAGTATGTGGAAAAGGCACCAACTCCCCAAACTACTCCAGAGCCTGTAACATCCCTCAGGGTTCCTCGTGCACAACCCCCACTACCAAGTCAAATGCATACGTGCACACTTAAGAGACCATTACACTGGTCCATAAGGACTGTTGCCATGCTATTAAACTTGATGGCCTTAAGCTGCAATGTGAAACTGTTTCTGTTATACTACTACTCAGCAGACGACTTCAGTAGCCTGCCCGGTGCTCATTCAAGCAGCTAGAGCTGTTGCACACTAATCTATGAAATGGTGGGGGCCGGAAGATAAATGAAACTTAGCACAGGAATGGGTGTAGCTCCTGAGGTGCTTGATTATGATTTTGTGCAGAGTGAGGGCAGCACATAATGTGGCCTTTGAAAAGCCATGTACAACGGAGTCTAAGTTTGTTGTTCCTCCCTCATGAAACATGCATGAGGGGAGACAATTCACAACGTGTATTATTCATGCAATAGCTGAAAGTTGCTGAAAACATTAGAAATATTGTTCTGTATTTCATGATGAGGGCAGCACAGCGGCATAGTGGTTAGCGCTGTTGTCCTGTGGTGGACTGGTGACCTGTCCGAGGTGTACCCTGCCCTTGCCCTGTGAGAGCTGGGATTGGCTCCAGCAAATGGTAGAAGATGAATGAATGAAGCCCCACACAGATTGCAAGGTGCATTTCAAAATTGGCCCAGGAGTTTTGGTATTTATAAGTCCTGCCATTACAGTTCCACTTTATCACACGTGTGTGTTTGTGCTGCTGTTGACCCAATGCTAAATGGCTCCCCCGATATAGGTCAATGTCAATAGGCCAAATACTAGGAAGTTCAGACTGAAGCAGCTGAAGCACATTTCAATATAATAGTTTTTGATAGCAATAAAAGCAAGTGTTCAATCTGTCCACTAGAACTGCATCCAGACAAGCATTTGAAATTGTAATGATGAAATATCTGTATTTAGTTTAATTTTGTCACATTGAATAACTTTAGCAGGTCTAGTCTCTATGTTGATACTTTGAAGTGCTCAGTTCACACAGAAATGCATACAAACAAGCTTTGTTCTGTAACTTTTTGATGTCATAAGATGACAGTCATTGCCCTCGTACCCCAGGCCTGCCCACTTGCACCCACAATCCCATGTTGGATTTGGTTTCTCATTGTGTTTCTCCTCTGAATGTTGGCCCTAAAATCTGCAGTTACTAAAGCTCCAGAGAGAAGCTTGAGAAAGGAGATGTAATACTACACTGAGATGTTTGTTAATTCTTAAAACTTATATATATATACATATACAGTAATCCCTCGACTATTGCGGGTGTTACGTTCCAGGAAAATCCGCAAAGTAGAAACAGGATTGGCTAAAGTGATTCATCAGGCTATTGTAATGTATATTTTTTTTTATATTTTTATATATTAAAGCTTTTATAAAGCCTCCACACACTCTTAGAAACCTTTTCTACATTCTTAAACGCAAATAAAGATGCCGATCGATGTAGTGGACGTGTGCGTAGGAAGCAAACTGAGCAGCGTGGGATGATGAAAGCTAGGATGCTGGGAACTGAGGCTGCGGTCACTAAGCCAATCAGTGCCCAGGATACTGAACAGCATGCTCTCATTGGTCGTGTCTCCGCTATCGACCAATAGTGTGGCATGTACAAAACCAGCTGGGAGGACTAAGCCAAATTTTGATCGGCCGCAAAAACCCACAATGTACCGAGGGAACCGCGATATTAATTTACATTCAATATTTTTAAAAATCCGTGATGCAATAAGACCGTGAAAGGTGAACTACAATATAGCGAGGGATTACTGTATATATATATATATGTAACGTCAAATCAAAAATAGGACACCTCTTAGACATAAGCCATATAAGAGATTTCATTTTTCATTCGGTGTGTGGGGGTGTGTGCTTTATAAACTAGAGTAAAAAAAAAGAGGTTCTCAGGTGATTTATTGTTGCATATCCTTGCATTTTAGCCCCTATGCTGGCTAAGTTCACTAAGTATTCAATACCTTTTACAATGGCTATAATTGTCTTACATGTCTAATGCGTAGTGCAGAATTACACCCCCAAACTCCTTAAATCCATTAAATGTATTTTTATATCTTTTATGTCCAGATGAAGCAACATAGATCTAATATGTCGGTTCGTAGGTTGTCTAAATTCTTGTTGTCGGTCCTTAAGTATTTCCCAAAATGTTAAAATGAATGTCATATTGTACAAATGACTCAACGGTCAACAGACTTTCCTTGACTGACACACACTCTCTGTGTCAGGCGTTGAGGTCTGCTTGTTCTTCTCCTTGCCTGACATCCAAATGGCATAAGTATAGAGAGGTTCACTTTAACCTTCTCTCTCTCTCTTTTTTTGTTTCCCTCCATCTTTCTCTCCCTCGTTTTCCACCGACTGCCGGGACAAACCAGTCCATGCCTGACTGGTCCTCTCTCCCTGTGAAGCTCCTTGTTGAATAAATCATCGGCACCACGCGTTGCAGCTCCTCGTTACTTGCGGATCCTAGCCACCTTTGTCGTCACACCTCTCACATCTGTATTCCCTCTTTCTTTTTTACATTTGTCCTCTTTATCTCAGCAGATGAATATCAGTCCATTTCCTCTCTCTGCTCTCTCCTCCTGCTCCGCCTCCTTTTCATTTTTCCCTCCTCCCCCTTCTATTATCTATCTTCTTTTCCTACTTCTCCCTCCCTCTCCCATCTGATAGTGCTCATTCTCCCAGGTGATCGGCATTGAACTGAGTACTTCCCTCTCACATACAAGAGCCGTGAGTGGCTGACTGCACTGAGCGCGCTCCCAAAGCTCTCCAGGCAACACCCCCTTTATCCCTCCAGTCTGTACAGTAGAGGCAGAAGAAGTGTGCAAGATCGCACTATTGTCTTGTCTTGCTGCTAACCAGCCACATTTTCACATAGAGAGAGAGAGGATGGGCTTTCATGAAGACAGAGAGCAAAGAGAGGGGAAATACTTTGCAACAAGGGTAGAATAGGAAGAAGAGAGGGTAGGTAAGTTTTCCCAAAAGCATTTTCTGTCACTCCTCGGATGATGACACAGATGGGCCAAGGTATGCTTGTGACATTAGCAGCCTTCCAGATGGTAGTTTGGGTGAGGCATGCCCCTCAGTCCCTGTTCTAGCAGCACATGGAGTTCTGCCTCTTTGGGGAATATTCCAATGGACATTTCCAGTAATATTCGCAGTCTGAGTCCAGAGCAAGGTAAGAAAATCAAGCAGTCAAGAATTCATACTTTATATTTGCATTTAGGTTTGGAGAAATAGGCCAAATGAGTACGAGGAACACCTTCTTCTGGTGAGAGGTGAAGAGAAAGAGTGAGGAAAAAGTAGTTCTTGCTTGCATCAGCCTCCCAACTCATCTTCTCCATCTTTTATGGAAACAAATTCAGTGTGTCAGTTTGACTATAGCTCTGTCTTCTTCTGTTCATTTGATCTCTTTTTGGTTTTTGAGGGTTTTTTGTCAGGCCTGCACAGCTGCCTTCTTGGGTTTGTCACTCGCCATACATGCTTCTACAAATATTCACAGCTCTCTGCGGTACAGACAGATAAATGTTTCAAAAGAGGTTCCTGCTGAAATGTGCAGGTGGTTCATGCAGGCAGCTCGTGGATGTGGACTGAAAGGGTTTGCCTTTTTATCATTGGGCTCAATTTAAAAGTCATACCTGTTGTGAAGATCACCTGAGCTGTGTGGCACTGTGCTGATGGAACTTGTGGAGAAATACAGTTGAGAAAATTCTGTTCTGCGCTCATCGGACTCGGCAACAGAGACATCAAAGAGGGTGAGGGGAGGGAAAATGAAAGGAAAAACAGGCAAAATGAAGTCATCTATCCTTGACAACTCCCAATTGGGGCTTAACCCCCCCCTATGAAACTTCCCTTTTCTTGCCAGCATCCCTCCAAGCTCCAGTAACCATAGAGTAAGTCATTAGTGTTGGATAACCTCAGCTCTCAGGAGCAGTGCTGTGCGCTATAATCAGACTTTCACAAAGCCACACAATGAAGCACTAATGCCCACCCTGCTGCTCCCCAATGGGGTCTTCAGGCTCCCTGAGCTTAATCTGACACATCTAACACTTCTCAGAGGTAAACCAGTCCAGTTTACCACTAACATGTCAGAGATATCTGTCGATATTGATTCAAAATATTAGAATCAATAAATCACTTCCATTATTTCTTTGGAAAACCAATCATAACTTCTCGTATTGTAAGGGCAAGGGTAAAAATCAAGTCAAGTAACAATCAACTGGACAGTACATAAAGTTTGGGGTTTTTCAAACAGCAGGAAATAGTGCATATTTTGAAGACCCATTTCACTGGTGGAAAAATACAGATAGTGAGTTATTTCTAGCAGAAGGGTAGTCAAAATATCCAAAATATCCCTGGTTATACAGGAACATGTCAACCCAGAGGAGCAGAAGAGTAATATATAGCAGGCTGTGTACCTTGATATATGTTATACACACACTATACCTATTAAAGTGTATTATGATCAAAGAAGGTGTATTAATATCATCAGACTTGGTATTCATGGTATTAGGTCTTGAATGAAACATTGCTCTTAATGCATGGTGTAAACAAGGTAGTATCATTAAAGCACAAAGCAGTTACATTGCTCATGAACCTAACCCCTGCACAGGTCATTGACCAGCTCGCCTATAGGATTATTGATCAGCTATATGCCCATTGGCAATCACTTACTATTACATTTATTGCTAAAGGCCTTTGCAAAGTGCATTGCCATAATGCGAGCGGAACTGTGTTATAGACCATTTAGAAAATATTGCAGTATTTTATCGTACTGACAAACCACATGGGATACTGCTGGTGCTTGATAAGCATGCTTTCCTGCAATCGGGAAGTTCCTCCAGCATGAGTGGTGAGCCTACGTTCTATTTAATGAGGTTCAGGTTACAGAAGGACACTGTTTGACAGAAAGCTTAATGACTTTTTTTTTTTTTTTTTAATATACCAACCTGATCATCGAGAACTGGCTCCATAATATTACCACGCCTTGTCAATATTTCACTTTGCTGACTGTTATGCTGACAAAGCATGAAATGTTCTTGACAGATTGAGAGAGCATGCAAAATAAAGTATATTCAAATGATTCATATTTTGATAATTCAACAAGGCAACAATTAGTGTCTTTTATTACTATAGGCCCTTCACAATGTAAAGTCACATTTTTGGAAGGACCACTGTGCATCACCCTGATTGTACCCTTGTGAAATACTGACAGAAGAGTGAGGATTAAAACTCTAAGCCTAGTGTAGGAACAAGCTTTAGAGCTTGTAAGCTTGTAAATAATGTTTATTTATCTCATCTGAGAGCTGGAATTTGGATTGAAGTGTGACAATATCTTTTGTGAGTGAATAATTACTTGTTATGATCTTTCCTGACTTTCATATCACAAGCGCAAAATTTAACAATGAAATAAAATCCTTCAGATGAAATGATCGGCTACCTGGCATGAGTACAGTGTAGACTTGGGCATCTGCCCAAGTCTACACTGCTCCAGAGGTTCGAGAGTTACGAGCTGTTTCTCAGTGTAGTCATGCATGTGTCTGTTCGTCTGCAGCATGTTGCCATTGTGGAAATGTCACATTAGATCTTGGGTCAGGAAGCACTTGTGCCAGTGGGCAGCTCCCATCACAGAGTAATGGAGCATTTTATTGGCAAACCTTGTTGTTATGTGTACAATTTGTTTCCTTTGTTATTTCATTTGAGGCAAAGATCTACAGTTCTCGCAACTTGCGATCGTCGGACCGATGCTAATATTTAGGGTTTTTGGAAGAATTTTTTTAAAATACACAGGAATAATAAATTCTGACATGTTCCTTGATCCAAAAATAAGCCTTAAAGCCAAAAGTGAGTTTATATATTTGTCTGCAATAATTATTGCACCTCCAATGATGAGCATTTCACACAGAAGGCTTCTTTACAGACTGAGCACCCATGTTTTCTTATAGGTCCTACATTCTACTAAGTGAAATATTCATGCCTTGTTTGAGCCTAGGTTTTATATTAGTACTATGAAAGCATCAAACTGCTCACTCCACAGAGAAATGCACACAGCCTGTAGCCCAACTTATACGGACTCACCATCCAGCCTTTCAGGATTTATTTTAGAAATGTTTATTAACTCTGCTATATTTTCACACAGAAAACAGACATCCAAGCAATTTTTTGCTTAAGCCTCAAATGAATACGTGGCTTGCGAGCCCAAAGCTGCATATATGTGATAGTTCATCTATTTGCATTTACTTTGTTCTATCCCATGTTTCACTTTGTCGCAAATGGAAACATGCTCCTACCTGCTTCACCCTGCTAATCTCTCACCTGTTGAAGTCAACTTCAAAAGTTTAATTTCATTTACATTTACCAACACAATCATCCAATTCACTGGTCCATTACAAAAAAAGGGGCCAGTTTGTATTAAATATCACTTTGGAAGTTGCATTCATGAATTTCTGCAGATAGTATGAGAAGGAAAATTAATCTAGAATATAGATGAGTTGCACCTCAGTGAGCAGACAGGGCTGAGTTTATTCCTGGGTGAAATAGCTCTGTAAGCCTCTGACACACTGGTGTTTCATTAGCAACTATGTGAGTAGAATGCCCCAGCAGAATATGAGATGTTTTGCTGTGCAGTCCCATTGAAAGAGATGACAACCAAGCAACAACAAAGATCCATAATTAAAGCTAGTCCTTTCAGCAGGGTTGGGATGAAGGTCTAGGGGCCTGCTTTCTCTGATCACAAATGTTGACTTGGCCCAGGATTAGAAAGGAGCTGCTGTTAAGATATGGAAACAGTATCAATATCAGAAGGATTATACAACGACAAGCAACCTTTATTCAGGTATGTGTTCAGGTGTCTGAGAATAGAGTGGAAGTTTAATGTGCTGTCTCACTACCCCTTCGCTCACTTTTCACTCTCTTCTTGTACATGTTTGAAGATGAAATCAAAAACTAATTAAATGTTTCAATGTTTCATTCATACAGCAAATACAGGTAATCATTCCGTGGGGAAAAATAAGTATTAAACACATCAGCGTTTCTTTTCAATAAATGAGCTTATTCACACAAATCTTTCACCAGACTTTGTTATGAACTCAGATGTTAACATTTACGGCTTAGTTTTTATGTCATCCCATCACCGCTGTCTGACATTTTTGGGGTTTTGGTTTTGTTGTTTTGTTTGGTTTTTTTTTTGGATTGTGAATCCTGCCTGCAAATAATTATGATGATTTTCGATCTGTCTGGAGAGCTGACACTGCCAAAATTAAAAATAAATACAACAATAATACTGAATGAAATTAATATGCCTTTAAATTAAATAAATGAGGCAATAAATTAATTCATACACCATTACAATGCACACAAAATAAATGTAGGCATTCATTAACCAATAAAATGTGCCTTCACATTTGAATTTCTTCATGGATTTCTGCATGCACTACAGAGACATCAGAGCCAGTGGCAAATTTTAAAGAGACTTGCAGGGGTAGGGTTAGGATTAGGGGTCACACAGGGGCTCTATCTTCATAAATTGACCACAGATTTTAGGTTTAAATTACTTAATACTTGCCTAAAAAAGAGACAGGCATGTACAGTCGACCCATGCACGTTGGTCTCGATCAACCAATAGGCAAAAAGTTCACCCCATGACACAATCATTAGATTTCTTCGTTTCTGCGTGCATGAAGAAATGTAATTGTGAAAAGAATTCAGGAAGGAATGTAATTGTATAAAGAATGTGGGGAAGAACATCAATTTCAAATGAAAAAAAAAAAGTTAAAAAGTTAAATAATGCCTCTGTTTGTTTTTGTGTATTTTCAGTGCATGGTGAATGAGTTTATTTAATCTCATTTATTTAATTTAATGACATTTTCATTTATTTATTCATTCATTTATTAGCTAATATATTTATTTACAGTTTTGGCAGTTGATCCTCCACAGTTCTAAGGTCGCATTACAGCTCTTCTGTATCCGATTTAAAGCCACATATCGAAAGTGTCCCAATTCCAATTAGAATAGAATGGATTACATGTGATTACCCACTCATTTTTACAGTCACTGAACAATCTGATCTGGCTCACACAGGGGGGAAAAGAATTGGATTTGGGCCACTTTGGCCGGCTGTGTGAACACAGTCTAAGTTAGAAGATAAGATAGTACTTTATTTATGCCACCTAGGGGAAATTGGTTGTTACAGCAGCAACCACAGGTATATAAAAAATTCAAGAATTAAAAAAAAAGGAGTAGAAGTACTAGAAAAAATATAAAGTGGCAGTGATAAAGTGATTGCCTGGAGGGGTGATTGTGAGTGTGAGTGGTTGTTGTCCCTGTATGTCTTTATGTGTTGGCCCAGACTGGCGACCTGTCCAGGGTGTAACCGCACCTTGCCCGGAACGTTGGCTGGGATTGGCTCCAGCACTGTCCAGCGAGCGAATCTAGGTTGTCAGACAAGACAACATTTTTGGGGGGCGGCTGGCAGACTACGTACCATGAAACCATGAAAAATTGTACTGCCCATCACTTAGAAAACATCATACTGACAGTGAAGTTTGGAGGGGGGAAGCATCATGGTTTATAATCTTAGGGTACTTGCAGATTTTATGTAATCGAAGGAAGAATCAATGAAGCCATGTTGAAATGAATCTGCTGCCATCCACCAGGATGATGGGCAGGAGACATGGACAGACCTTCCAGCAGGATAATGATGCAAAACATAAAACAAAGGAAACTCTCAACTGGTTTCAGAGAAAGAGAATCAAGGTGAGAGAATTGTCCATAATCACATAATTTAAGCATTTCTGGAAGGAACTGAAGATTAGGGTTTACAATAGAACCTCTGGGAATTTTCAAGATTTAAAGACAAACAGTTTAGAAGAATGAGCCAATATCACACCACAGCACACACACCATAAACACCTTCTACTGTTTATCTGTGCTGGAGCCAATCCCAGCTCACACTGGGCGAGGGCGGCATACACCCTGGACAGGTCGCCAGTCCATCACAGGGCCAACACACAGAGACATACAGAGACAAACAACCACTCACACTCACACTCAGACCTACGGACAATTTATAGTCACCAGTTAACCCAAACATAATGTCTTTGGATGGTGGGAGGAAACCAGAGTAGCCGGAGGAAACCTACACGAACCGAACCCACGCCCTTCTTGTTGTTGGGCAACAGCGCTAACCACTATGCCTTCATGCTTCCTCACACCACAGCACTGCAAAAAATTAGTTTCTTTGTACAGGAAACATTCATTATAAGCAAAGGCTTCTCAACTAAGTACTAAATAAGTGTCAGCATGTTCAACACCTTTTTCCTGGATCTTTCCACTTTATTACACATAACTTTATAGAGTTAAATGTTTTGATTTACTTGTATGTGCAGATTTCTTGAGATAATACCAAAGTGTGTTGAAAATTTAATGTGAATGGCCTCATTGGAAATATAAATACTGAAAAGAAATCTTGATGTGTTCAATACTTATTACTTACCATTGCTTACACTCAAACAGAAAGGAGAGACAGGAAAAGACAAAAGACCAATAATCACTTTCATTTAACGTGTGATAAACAAGGTGTGCACAGTTGCCAGAGAAAGCATGGATCTGACCTTCACCCAGCCACTTCCTTGACATTTCATAAGTAGTCAAGCACCTTGGAAGAGACTGTCTATATCTGTGTGCTGTTTCAGCAATTTGTGCAATTTACATTGCCTTCACCCACATTAAAGCGAGGCAGTTCAGACTAGATTTAGCTATAGTTGGACAACAGTTAAGACCATTAAAACTGGTTTGTTTTAAGTAAACAGTTTAAATTCTTTTTAGAAGTTTTGCCACAAAAGTCTATTGTGTAATCCTTTACCAAATAAAAAAGAAAAACAAACAGAAAAAAGATGCCATTGCATTCAAAAGATTTTATATTATATATATATATATGGGTGCAGTCTCATCCACATGTTTTTTTAAGAACGATAGCTGCCATCCCTTCACCAGCTTGGCAGGACAAGACTCTAAAGCAGACACTGTACATACATATATCACCATTGGAACAGCTGGGCAGCACAAGTCTTGCTTAAAGGCTAACCCAAGCCTAATTATTTTGCTGGTTAATTAGCTCGAGTTAAGCTAACAACCCAGATAAGATGAGCACAGACCCCAATACTTGCTAATTAGTTCTAACAAATAAATAAACATCTGACAATGTTTTATAACTGTTTGTAAGAACACTGTGAAAGCAGAAACGATTTTGTCAAAAGGGAATTTTTCAATCTGGAGGCAAAGCAAAAGCACCAAAAAACATAACCACTTAAATACAAAAAGTTCTTCTGTTCATGTTAAATCTGTTTCTCAAATGAGAAATTTGCTGAAAATTCCCCGAGGAGCTATTTCAAGCTCAAGTTTTGAACATCTCAGACTTCTATAATTAATTGAGCCTGTGGCTTTGCTTAACTGTACAGCTGACTCCATTGCAGGAGGCCTTTAAATGCTGCTCAGTCAGCCAGCAGGCAGAAAAATTAATGATGAGTATATCTCAAAAAGGCAGCATATGGATAATGTATTTTGGAATGGACCCTTTCATCTGGAGCGCTTGAGCCTTTGTATCCTTCAACCCCACACATCATCATGTTGCTAGTTGATTATTTCCCCTGTGTTAAATTGTTACATACACATGAACAAACAAATGCGCATCCTGAATTTCACCAAGGGGATGACTTAAATATCTATCTATCTATCTGTCATTTCTCAGCTATCCCAACCTGTGCTGTGTCTTGATGAACTGCTGCTAACAGAGCAGCTGTGATCAGGCTTGATAATTGTAAGGAGTTATGTCCACAGGCTGCCAATTGTTATGCAAATAGATTTAATGAGCATTACACTGGTGATGTGGGGGTGCAGGTTCTCTGACAGCACCTTATCTGGCTAATAGGTGCAGCTTAATCTAGAACGCTGTTTCAACACAGCTCTTAGTGAGAGCTCCTTCGTGTTCGATAGCCAAGAATGTGGGAAATGCAGTCTTGTGTGTAAGGGGGTTCCTGAAACAATTTGAAATGTGTTTATTTGTGCGTGGTGTGAAGTGGGAGAGCATTAGATCGTATGTCTTCTGGCCGAGAAAAGCAATGGGCTTCAGGAGGGTTTAATCACTGCTCACAGAGCACTTCTCCAAATCTACGTCATGGATTTTCTACTGCTTGGGAGTCAATAGTTCTTGAAGGAGGTCTCTACCAAAGACATTGCTCTGAATAAGGAAAAGGGGATGTCTCAGTGTCTTCATACAGAGTTAGTTGTGTAAACAAGAAAGATGTGTCAAATTTTGGGTTTTGTATTCCTTCTGAAAAAAAAAAAAAAAAAACTATCTTTAAAATCTCTGCTGTCATTTTAAAGCTTCTGTGGAAGATAGTGTCAATATTAACACTTATTTTACCATAAAGGGAACTGCCTGAAGTGAATTAAGGAAAGCAATGCTTGCTCCTGAAGAACTACAAATTGATTGATGCAACTGTGAGTTGAAGTTGCAGGGGCTTTTCATTAGCCCTTTGTGTGTATGCATGTGTGAGGGACACTGAGTACAGATGGCTAACCCACCATGCTGGTTGATTTAAGTTAATTTAAGGCAATTTCTACCTGGAATAAAAATGACTATTTTGATTTTTTCAGTTTATAGTCTGCAGAAAAGAGGTTATCCAAAGTGGAAGTCAAACTTTTCAGCATATGCAATATCCTGTATCTTTTTAAGGTGTATTTGTATGTGTATTTTTGACTCGTATGCCGAGGTAGGCACTACAAAACACTGGGAGGCCAGGAATATGGTAAAAATTACTATATTTAAGAATAAGACAAAAATGCTCACAAGGAGGAAACAAAGCCAGAGTTGATACTACAAAATAAGAAAACAGAAAGTGTCCCACAAATAAACAGCAAACTAAGGAGGCAGGCAGGCAGGTTCAGTCTCAGCACTCTTCAGGAGCACACACACACACACAATGGCCAGGATCCTAGAGACAAAACACAAGTCAGTATTCCACCAGAGTGTAAACCAGGAGACAATCTTCACATAGCGACAGAGAGGCCTGATACCACGAATGGCAGAACAACAATCTGGTAACCAGGGAAGGAACCTGACGAGTATAAGTAGCGTGTGCTTGATTACAGAATGACGGGCAGCTGCACTGCCTGCTGCTGCCAACACCTGCCTGACCATGCCTCCACCTGCACAGCAGAGAGAGAGAGACAGAGCGCACCAGCCACTCCTCCACAAAACCAGACATAGTTTCAAGACCATATTTTAGAACCAGTTTTCTCGCAACTGTGTGAGAAGAACTGGATGACAGCAAAACTGCAATAAAGGTTTATTCTACTTCTTTACCATTTCCTGTGTACAGGTAATGGTTGCTAACATTTGCATGTTGGACAGTTCATTCATTCATTCATCTTCAAACGCTTTTCTGTTTCTGGATCGCGGGGGTTGCTGGAGCCGATCCCAGCTCACACTGGGTGAGGGTGGGGTCACCCTGGACAGGTCACCAGTCAATCACAGGGCCAACACACAGAGACAAACAACCACTCACACTCACACTCAGACCCTGTTGGACAGTTTGTGTAACATATTTAAATAATTATCAGCTATAATAAACAATCTAGGGCAGCACAGCAACATAGTGGTTAGTGCTGTTGCCCCACAATAAGAAGGTCGTGGGTTCAGTTCCCAGCTTGGGGCCTTTTTTGTGCAGAGTTTCCATGTTCTTCCCGTGCCTGCATGGGTTTCCTCCGGCCCTGTAGTATAACCTCTAATACATTAACTCACTGATAAAATTCAATAATGTTATCTTAATGCATTTGTGGAGACTGCAGTTTCAGAACCACAGTAGAATGTTATTGAAAATCATGCATTTGTAATGATGTTTCATTATAATGGAGTAATTATCTAGCAAACTACTCATTTGCTAGATAATGATCTGTTTTGTGTTCAGATCCGTAGACATTAAGAAGATGGCTTTAGGTCTGGTGCTTTTTACATTTTCAAACTATTGATCTGAGGTATCACAGCAAGTGAGTGCTCTAAGGCTTCAGCTGAATGATGAAAATCAAGATGGAAAAGTGGATGTATGCTTATTGCATTGTTTTCCCAATTGAGCAGCAATTAAATACTACTTCAGTTTGACTTTACCAAAGCGCATTTTCTGTCCAAAGTTTAAGGAGATTGCTTTTCCACGAAACAAATGATTTTGTGGTTTTGTAGAAATTGGTCCTGTCAACTGCTCTTCAATGCCGGGTGAGGATTTACTGTGTGGCAGTAGTAAATGTTTCTTCAGCAGACAACATTAACCGCTGACGTTGAGAGATTGTTTTGCTTTATAGAGGAGATGAAACTAAATCCATTGTTTGATTGCTTTCAGGTCAAGGTATAATAAGTTTGTGTAGGCTAAACTCACCATCATTGCAGAAAATACCAACAACTTCCAAACTCGCTTGATGCGAGGTGCTAGCTGGGTGCTAATGGACCCCATGTTAGTTCCAACAGATCCAGCATTGAATGAAGGCTCGCTGAGCTGCCACACATAGGCTGCTCATTTTTCAGTCACAGTGGGTTGCCAAGACTCATAAATTTGATATTGATTTTTACTATCTTATTTACTATCACATACATATTGGATGACTTCTGCTATGGCCCGTCAGTATTTACTGACAAAGACAATTCATATGTTTTATCGGTCGAACACATTGCAAACAAGGTAGTTTTTAGGGCTGTCCCAAAAGTGACTTCAAAAAAGCACACAATTTATCCTACTGTATATATAAATGTGCAGCAAACAACACAGCATTAGCAGCTGCTTAGTTGCTATGTTGAGGCAGCAGAAAGTGCTTATTAACAAAAACCTCATCTGAAGTCAGCACTGTTATTATAGTACTCCACCCAAGAGCATGTGCTTGGCGTTTAATGGGAGTGTAAGCTGCATTTTAATTGGTTAATTGCCTTTTATGAATGACTAAGAGACTAAGTACCAACTTTTATCCATGTATCTGGAGCAGCAGTGTCGTTTAAATAGCAGCACTGATATGGACACGTCTGAAATGCATTTGCTCCACTTAGACCATACACTTTGCACTATTAAAATAGAACCTGTTATATTGATTTTTGGGTTAAAAACTTCCAAGGAAAAAAGAGACAGCTGTATAACTATCACATATATACATCTTGCAACATTTTTCCTGTTTAATACATCAGTGTAATCTTACCTGCTTAGTGACCTCTATGTTGGCAACCAGCCAAATTCAAAATGCCCGAAATTGAAAAGTTGTTTTTTTCATCATTTTATCATCATTGTATGTTATATATCATATGTATCATACCATTGTATATATTTATTCATACATACTTATTATATATACTTAATCATCATGTTCTCATGAATGATATACACAGTGAGGATAGCTCTGTGACTTCAATATGGAGTGGAAGTTCATAGTACAGGTGGGACAGTTATTTGATGTGTTGATCAATGGACATATCTGAACAGTTTCTGGCCATTTGCTATAATGGATCCAGGAAAGCAAGGTGCAACTGAATGATTTATTCTTTGTTTTTGGCTCATATATAATTGGCCTATATGATTAGTGAGGCTTCCATATTATCATTTCATCTCTCAAAATGATGTTTTTTGAATACAGTGGTGACGGTAATTGCAGGCATGAGAAGGGGAAAAATCTCTAAAAGTAAAGACTGAATAAATTCAAAAAGTGGATTGAAAGAGATAATCTTCAAAGGGATAACTCATTGAACTGGAAGAGTTGGTTACGCCATGGTCTCTTCCCTCTCTTCTTCTTCACCTGCTTCCTCCCTCAGCTCTGTCAACAAGCTTCTGCCTCTGTTCCCATGAGGAACCTCCAATGGAGCTACTGAATCTTCTCCACTTTGATACTTTGCTAGATGCTGCTGTGTAAAATCTCCCTCAATTTACTTTCACCTGTACAGACATAGACAGTGTTCTTTTATTTTTCTGAAATTTAGGTGGGGCAGAGAAGTGAGGGATGGATCTGACCAGCACTATATCCAGAGAAAAGCACACTTTGCTTTATGGGGTACTCTTCTCCAAATTGGACCATATTTAAAAATAAATAAATAATCATGTTCGTCAGTAGGCAAAAGTTTACTGAGACTTTAAGCCCACTAAGAAAATGTTGAATGAGGTAAAAAGTCATCTGAGAAGTACAGCAATTTCCCCATGGACTTTAATACAGTCTGATAATCTAGTTATCAGAGAGAATGCAGGTTTAAAGTTTAGGACTTAAGGTTTAAGGTTTTCAGAGTCTACATCCACTTGAATACACAGTCTATGGTCTACTCATCGAAACTGTTCATAGTATTGTTGGTATAATGGAGAGAGGTGCTTGTTTAACTAATTTTATAGGAAATCAAATCCAAAAAAATATTTATATACCACCAAATCATAACAGCGTTACATCAAGAGGGGGGCAGATAGAGAATGAAAACAGGGGGAGAGAAGATGCAATAAAAATGCAAGCAAAAACATACAGATGTAAGGAGCCTGGTATCACTAAATGTGTAGTTCCTGTTAATATTCGTGCAGAAGCACAAATCAATTGAGGGCTTGTCAGAGATTTATTGGGACAACCAGATAGTAGTGAATTACAGCAGTCCAATCTCGATGCATACACAAGTTTTTCTGCATACGTTTGAGACAGAATATTTCTGATTTTCACATTATTGTGCAGGTGAAAGAAGGCTCTCCAAGAGACTTGTTTTATGTGAGGGACAAAGGACATGTCCTGATCAAAAATGACTCCAAGATTCCTAACAGTGGAACTGGAGGCCAAAGCAGTTCCATCCAGAATGGTTAGATGATCAGATAATAATTTCTAAGGTGCTTAGGGCCAAGTACAATGACTTCAGTTTGGTCTGAATTTAGAAGGAAAAAGTTGCAGGTCATCCAGATCTTTACATCTGTAAGTATAACTGAGTACTGTATCATCTGCATGGTAGTGAAAATTGATGCTGTGCTTCCTGAATATATTGCCTAAGGGAAATATGTATAGGGTCAAAAGGACTGATCCAAGAACAGAACCCCGTGGAGCTCCCAGATTTAACAATAGTGCATAAGAGCCATTGTTAACATGAACATGCTGATATCTGTCTGTTAATATGATTTAAACCAGTTTAGTGCAGCTCTTTTACTCCCAATTTCATGTTTCAGCCTTTGTAATAGAATATTATGGTGCGTGGTGTCAAAAGCAGCACTAAGATCTAACAAGACAAGTATGGAGGCCAGTCTGTTGTCTGAAGCCATTAGAGTGTCGCAGGTAACATTTCCCAGCATTGTTTCTGTGCTATGATGTACTCTAAAACCTGACTGAAACTCTTCAAACAAGCCATTCCTTTGCAGATGTTCACATAATTGGCTTGAAACTGCTTTTCCGAGAATTTTAGAAATAAAAGGTAAATTAGATATGGGTCTATAATTAGCCAAGACATCTGGATTAAGATTAGATTTTTTGAGTAGAGGTTTAATAACTGCTATCTGAAAGTCAGTGGTACATAAACAACAGATAATTTCACATTGATCAGATCCATAATGTAAGTCTTAATTAGTGGAAAGACATCTACTATCTGGTAGGTATCAGGTCTAAAAGACAAGTTGATGGTTTAGATGGTGAAAATATAGAAACTAGCTCAGAGAGATTTAAAGGTGTATGGTGTGTATGAAGCAGGTGTTACAGTTGATTTAAGAGCTGCTGCATTGGATAGTGGAATACTGCCAGTTGTAGATGAGAGCTGATGAATTTGGCTTTGTTACAATTTTATTTGTTAAAAAAAATCCATAAAATCATCTCTGCTGAGAGCTAATCAATGGTTCAACTGAGCTATGACTTTCTGTCAGCCTGCCTACAGTACTGAAGGTAAAACTGGGCTTGTTCTTATTTTCTTCTATCAGTGCTGAATAGTAGGAGCCTCTGGGATTGTGAAAAGCTCTTTTTATATGTTTTTAAGCTTTCTTTAGAGGCTTTGTAGGATTCTACCACAAATACCGGACCGCAACTCCCTTTCCAATTTCCATTATGTCTTCTTTAAGGCTTGAATTTGAGAGCCATACGACTGAACCAGCCTCCCTTGTTTTAATTACTTTCAACCAGAGGTGGGACCAAGTCATTGTTTTGCAAGTCACAAGTAAGTCTCAAGTCTTGAGTCAAGTCTCAAGTCAAGACAAGCAAGTGTCAAGTCAAGTCCAAAGTCCTACCGTTTGAGTTTCGAGTCCTTTTCACAACAGAGAAATAATATTTACGCAGATCACGTATGCTTTTGAGATCTGTATTTATTTATCAAAACTTTTTTTGCAAGAACATTGTTCAAACACTTTTGAGAAAAAAACCCCCCCAAAAAAAACCAAAAACAAATGCAAATGTAATTAGCTGTGGTTGACTCATGCTGTAATGCCCTACACGACTGTCCAGGAATTGTGAGATTGAAGGCTGTTCATTTATGATGCTTTTGTTCATCTGGTATTCTTCAAATCTGTAAGAGGTAACCATATGAAACAGATTACAAATCCCTTATAGCCACACATGAATTGCATTTGAGACTACTCCTTATTACTCATGTTATTAATATCAATCTTAACATTGTGTTAATATTAATTGTATTGTATACTGTATGAGTGTGTGTGTTGTAACATTACATTGCCTTCGCTGTAGCAGATTGCAGCACTGGTCATGTAATGTAAAGCTTATTTCAAGTTAAAGGAATAGTTTGGGATTTGTGAAATGGGGTCTAAAAAGAGGCAAACCTAATAAAATTAATGTCAGTTTCAGTGTGCGCTATATTAAGAATTTTTCACTGCTTTACCTTGCCATCAAACAGCCCTTGCCGTCAGGAAACTGAATTATATCGCTGGTTAATTCACTTTCTCCAGCATCACACAGAAATTGCTGGTCTACTGCTGCCTCAATCAGTAAGATTAATTGTGTTATTTTATGTCTTCAGTGTTAGTTCATCTTAGTTGTAATATACTGAAATTACACAAATGACCCAAACGAGGCAGCAGTAGACCAGCAACTCCCGTGTGCCGCAAATTAAAATTGCTGTTTTTTGTCAATGTCTGGTGTGCTGGAGAGAGCGAGAGTATCCCTGGCGGAAAAATTCAGCAAGCTAAAGCAGCACACATATTCTACATTGACTGACCTTGATCTGATTAGGTTTGCTTATGTTCTGCTGCTGACAGCCGTCTACTATCCCTTTATAACATATGAGTGAGGGACTGAACCCGCAGTGGATGCAGATTACCGTGTTTGCAATGTAACATTAACAGTGACTTTACAGTCTCATTCATTTAACTATGCAGCTAGCAAAGTTACATAGCCGATAAGCTAGCGTTAGCTTTCATTTAGAATTTACCGTTCTTTGTGCAACTTCAAATGTCAAACGAAGCTGGAAGTTGTTGCGTATCCGTCTGTAATCTTCGACCCGCATGTTTTGCATACTGCCATTGGTTTTTTTGTTGACCACCTCGTAGTTTTTATACCCGAACGAAACTATATTTTGTATCATTTTTGCCAAATGGCGCGTTGTTTGATTGTGCCTCTTCATTGGTTGTCCTGCAATTTGATTGGATGGATGCTGTCGGATAGAAACAGCGTGGATCTAATTTGATTGGATGTTGTGTCGACAGCGCGTGCACACACACACACACACACACACACAGATGAAAATATACACAAAGAGAGATAGAGCGGTCCATGTCAACATGCTTTTTAATCTTTGGGTTTTAGGGAAAGTAGCAAGTCTTTTCAAGTCAAAAGGCTCAAATCCAAGTTAAGTCACGAGTTACTGATGTTAAAGTCCACGTCGAGCTGCAAGTCTCTTTCCCTTTTGTCAAGTCAAGTCCAAAGTTAGCAAATTCATGACTCGATTCCACACCTCTGCTTTCAACAGTATCAAGATTTGAACACAGTGAGATGATTCACGAGGTCATCAGTTTGTGTAGGGGAGAAGTCCTCTATTGACTTTAGACATGGCAGTTTAGCAAATGATGTCTGAATATTCTCTTTTAATTTAGCCATGGCATTTTCAGATAAACATCTGCTATAGCTGAATTTCTTCCTAGATGCTTAGCACCCAATTACTGTGAACTCAAATATTAGCAAATCAAATATTAAGTAATTATATTAACTAATCCAAAAATGAACAAAGAGGTGGGGGGTGTGTGGGGCATTGAGACGTGGGTGCATCCTGGTTTGAGGCAGCAATATGCTCACTTATGTGGCACTTATAGTGGCCATGCATAATCTGCATGAATTCAAGCTTAGTCCAGGTCTAAAAAGAGGCAAAGCTGAAGTGGCTTAAATCTGTATGCTATCTGATGACCATCAGGGGGCAACTCCACCGGTTGTAAAAAGATGTCAGATTGTATTGACGTCTATAAGGGAAAATTGCCATATATGTTATTCGACTTACTACTTCAGTAAAACATTTCCAAATAAGCTTATGGTCTCGGTTTTTAATTAGTTTCAATTCTTCTTCAATACATCATGATGCTCATTTTTAAGTGATTCTCCCAATTAAAGACAACTAGACCATAAAGCAGGGTATGCATTAGGGCATGGCTACGATGTGACTCACACAAGACTGTACCACACACAGCCACCTGTTTGACGGTCAGGATGCAGAGCGGGTCAGATCTACCACATATTCCTCCACAGCTTTACCTTTTCTTCCAAATATTTCTGCTTACAAAAGCCAAATTGGCGACAAGCAAATACCAAATGTGAAGCATCAAATTAGCACTTCACAAACCAATGTCACTAACATCACTGTGGGTTGACACTAAAAAGATGTCTCTTTTGATATAGTTCTATTGCACCTCTTTTTTGAATTACATTTGTAACTCTTATTTGATTGAAGCTAAGAGAGTTTAAGTTTTAAAATATTTACTTATTATTATTATTATTATTTATTATTTCTTTTTCTTGTGTGTAAAATTGCTGTCTATCTGAGGCTAATGTTGCACTGATCAGGCACTGGGGATGAATGAGGAAGGGAAGGTTTTATTGAAAAATAAAAGTGAAGGAAGGAGCTGTTTTGTTTAAAATCTGTGTGAACTGAAATTGGAGCCAACTTTCACAATGCATCACATGAAAAATGTGCAAAAATGTGCATGTACTCTGAAACAGATCCCCATTCTGACTGCTGAATCTTTTCATGCAATCAGCAGTAATAATGCTAAATGCACAAGGGTATTATAAACTCCACAGACTGAGCTCTTCTGAGCTAATATCTGTGTCCATGCAGAGGCTGATGTAATATCCTGTTCCTGTTATTTATAGCTACCAAGAGGGAGTAGATTGCGCTCTGTTTTCCCCTCTCTCTCTCTCTCTCTCTCTCTCTCTCTCTCTGTCTCTTTCTCTATCTCTCCTTCTCTCACACACACATGCGCACACAAAACAAGTATTTTTATTCTCTTTCCATCTCCCCTGTCTATACTTGGGATATTTAAAGACAGTAAAGTTGTCTATTTTTTTTTAAGATACATTTCTTCCAACAATTAGTGCATCTCTGGGCATACTTTCACACTTAATTGGTCTCTCAGTATGAAGTGAGGGTCTTGCTTGGTTCCATCCCCATTATATTCAGGTGCTTTCTGGAGCAATCCCTGTCAGAAACTGTCAAAAAAGATATCTGTGCTTTATCCTTTGGGAATCAAAGGCTGGGTTTACACATGAGAACCAGCAGGGAGACAAAATTGCATCCAGTGACAAAATGAGTGGGTAGAGGAGAGGAATGCAGCTGGTGCATCATTAGCAGGAACCAAACCATTGGGTTATTGGAATTCAATTGATTATCTTGTTAATTAGCAATCCTTCTTGTTTAAAGGCCTGCTCAGATGTGTAAATATTTTTTTTAGTTACATCAGTCGTTTCACTATTTCATTGTCTCATTAATCTATACTACATATATAATATGTAGTATAGATATACTATACTATATATAATCTATACTACATTTTGCTTGACCTCAGTCCTTATAACCAAGCATAACTGGTGAACCCAAACTATGTTCATGTGGCTTAAAGTGATTTTAGAAATGAAAATGGGTTAGGGGGTTAGGGTTGTAATGTTGGCTTGGTAATGTTGCAGAATTTCAGCACCACAGACAGTTCATTTCCACCTAAAGCAAAGGCCCAAGCCTTACAGAGGTTTCTGACTGTTGGGGAATAATGATTACACCCCAGAATCTCCCGGGGTACATTACCATGGCTTGTCCACAGTAATCAGTCTATATGGGCACCAATTTGCCCACATTAATAGTCAAGTGCCTGTGACCTCTACCTCTTACAGACCTACTTACTGTATGCCCAATGGGCTTAAACTGAACTTTGTTAAATGAGGTGATGGATTGGTTTATTTCACAGCTCAGATTACAGTTGTATTATACTGTACATCCTATGTTTTACTACTGACAGCTGACTGGTCAGCTACACTGTCTTTGAGATCCAAATGTAGAAACATAATAGCCAATAAAAGCTTTGCCTACGGAGGACATAATACCTTGAAATTCCTAACTTTTATATGTAGACCCTTTTACATTCTAAGGAAATTGGCATCCATTATTTTCACTGGTATTCACATGCTACGCGGGAACAAGAGCTCTGTACTGCTGTAACGGTAGAGACAGGGAAGAAAGCCAAGTCAAACTACATAAGGCAACTGGAACATCACCTCACTGCCAAAAATCCCAGAGATGACAAACTGGAGACCATCTTGTGATAGGAAGTTTCACAACTCTATCTTTCACAGTTGTGACACTATCATGGTGACAAAATTTGTCCATCTGTCCACACATGTAAACAGTTGCCAAAGTCCTCAAAACAACCACTGTGATAGTTTACACCACAAGAGGTATCTTGTCACACACTGACTCACATAAAGCAAGCTACACAGAGCCCACTTCACCCTCAGGAGAGGATTCCACTGTAATAGTCAGCTGAGTTGTATGAGATCACTGGTTATGTGGCTAATGAATTGCCCGAAGATGCAACAAATTTTCTCTGCAAGACCTGGAATCAACCAGCTACCCCCCTCACTTTCTTACAGATGGCAACAACTTTAATCACAACCGTTCAATAGGTGTTTCAATAGCAATAGGGACTAAAGTGGCATCTGTGTTCAGATCTGAGGGAAAGACTTCGGTAAACAGGGTTGGTAGTAAGTAATTTTGTAGTATCCTAAGCAGTTGTGGGAAAAATTGTAAGGTCAGATGAATCATGCTTCGGTATAGTCTCAATAAGTGGTCTCGTTCAAGCCTGTACCACATTCTTGGTACAGGCTTGAATGGTAAATCCATATCGTGAGGGGATCTGGTAGTTCTCTCTCATACCATGATCCATACTGCTTATCCTTCAGGGTTACAAGGGGCGCTAGACCCAATCCCAGCTGACATTGGGCAAGGGCACGGTAGACCATGGACAGGTCGCCAGTCTACTGCAGGGCCGACACATAGAGACAGAAAAACAACCATTCACACTCACATTCATGTGTACGGGTAATTTAGAATAAGCAAATAACTTTCATGTGTAAGTCTTTAGACTATGGGAGGAAGCTGGAGGGCCTGGAGGTAACCCACATAGGCACAGGAAGAACATGCAAATTCCCCAAAGAAAGGTCCTAGGCCAGGGAATTGAACTCAGAGAAATCTTGCTGTGAGGCTATGGTGTGAGCCAGCATTCCACCGTGCCATGATCTGTGGCTGTGTTGATGAAATATTTTTATCCTGATGGAACTGGTCTTTTCCAGGATGACAGTGCTCATGTCCCCCAGGGTGTGAGGGGTCACTGAATCGTTTGATGAGTATGAAAATGATGATACTAATATGCTGTGACTTTCACAGTCAGCAAACACAGTCAAACACCTATGGGAGTTATTTGAGTGATGTACTTGACAGTCACCATCATCGAAACATGACGTGAGGCAGCGCCCTCAGGAGGAATGGTGTTCATGCCAAGACGAGTTTAGAGGCCTGGCGAATCAATAACGAGGAGTTGCGATGCTGTTGTGGTGGCAGGTGATAGAATGGCACAGCTCATGGTGTATTTATGTAATGATTTGTGTCTCATTTGGGTCAGATGTCAGATTGCGGATAATTAGTACAAAGTTCAAAGCTACAAACACAAGAAAAATTAAGTGTATACATTTTTTAGTTGTTGCTGTCATCCATAAAAATAAATAAATAAATAAATAAACAAAAATATTTTGTGTTCATGGAAGTGACGGGGAAGTTTTGTAAAGTTCTCCTCTCCTAAAAGCTGTAGCTTATAAATGCAAATAAATAGTTGTTGTTTTTTTGGGTATGCATTACTGGTGTATATATCAGTTTTTCTTAGAATTAAGTCATACATACACCGGTTTTATGTTTTCTTTTTTTCCAAAAAGGCTACATGCGTCAGTGGCTGAGTTACAAACAGAAAGTGACGTCAGATGGAACTCTTTCATTTAGGCTACATGCTCATTAAAGATTAAATTAATCTAAATCGATTTTATTTCTGTTTTGTCTCAACTGTTTAACTCAGAGTGGCTTTATTTCAAAGCATGATTCCACATGTAAAATCCGGCGTTTTTCCACAGATGCTTCATATTTGCGATTTCCCAATGTGGGCCCGAATGCATCACGGATACACGTGCGCGAGTCAGCTGAATGATGAGACCCGGCAGTACAACAGTCCGGTCATATGGCGTATTTCACATGTGTGGATAAAACCGACTCCGTTGTCGCATGCAGCCTTAAAACTTTGTTTAAAACAGTTGTTGGAGGGAGTGACTTTCGCCGGCTGCTTTGTGTCGAGCTGTTATGCCACAAAGTTTCTTCGACCCCGCTCATCTTTGGTATCTCAATGACAAGCCGACGAAAATTCATATTTATGCCACCTGGACCAAGGTGCGAAAAAGACACAGTAAGCTCAACTTGTTGAGTGATAGCAAGTTTTCAAAATGTCCGCCTGGCAGAAACGCGGAAAAGGCCAAGCCCCGGGGACAAGGTGAGTTAGCAAAACGGCTCCGCTCCTCTGCGGAACTTTTCTTCCTGTTCCGGCTAATGTTCCCAACTTCGTCAAGATTTAAATTTTTTAAAATCACTCCTGCTTATTTCCATCTGCATCTCAGGCAGTATCACCTTAAGCTATTTTAGTGAGTTATCAGGCGGTTCGAAATGATTCAGACACCGTTTTCATTTCGTTAGCTTGTCTTTGTGGCCGGTGAATGTGTGTTAGGTAAACTCCAATACAGCCATCAACAAGGTTCTGTGTTAACCTCTACAGCAACACCCTATCAGTCTTCCTCAGATTTGCAATCTGCACTATGGAAACACCTTTGTTTGTGTGTGTGTGTGTGTGTGTGTGTGTGTGTGTGTGTGTGTGTGTGTGTGTGTCTCAAAGACATATGGTCATAGGGCAATCCCTTTGGACTTAACCTGGTGCCCTAACAAATGCTGGTAGCCAACTCCACCTGTTTGGCCCATATAAAGCCCGTGGTGGCAGGACAGCAGCCACCCAGGTCAACTCTACATCACCACGATGACAACTACTTGTTTTACCTGGCACCAGTTGTTTTTCTCCTGCTTTCACCCCGTTACCTAACCTCAGTAGGTGTGGCGTCCAGCAGGGAAACTAATGTCTGTTAAATACTGGAGGGTTGATATAGGTTGTCATTTACACAACATTGTCTTTCCGGGAAGACAAAAGTCCAAGACTAGAGCAGTCAGTTATTCACAGATTTTTGTAAATAGGACAGGGAGGGTGTGAATTATTCTCCAGTCCCATTTGCTCACTTTTTCTCTGGAGACTCTTTCAGCGAGTTGACTGTTACATTGATGGATGTTGTTAAATCTGGTGCAAGTTTCAGAAACCCTTCCATTGAAGAAGTGCTTTTAGTTTACGTGCACAGAGCAGTGGTGACATGCGGACTAATTTGGAGTTGTGAAGGCTTTGGGCTGGAGGCCAAGTCTGGTTTGCTGGCACAGAGGGGGCCCCCATATTGATCTGGTGTGGATGACTCTAAATACTATTAGGTCAGGCACTATGTTTTATTATGTTTGGTCTAAATTGGAAGTGCTACAGCCTTTTGTTTCTGGAGATTCAGAAGTCCCAGTTTAAGGATTTTTGAATTTATTTTTTTATGTGGCAGCGTGAAATAATTGTTTGCCATTTGGCTGTCAGATTTGATGATTCCTTTTGGTATGACAATGACATAAGTTTTTTGTTATATGCACTTCCTTATCCAGAGCGACTTGGGATATTTGGAAGTCAGTGGCTGTCAAAGCTAAAATTAAGTTGGCAGTGTTCTCTTGTGTGGTGGGGTGTAACAAATAACGGATTTGAATAGGAAAATCAGTTTTGATTTACGACCTGAATTGAGTCCTACCCCGTGACTCTAGATGTGTATCTGATTGTCTGTTTTTTTTAGAGAGGCACCCCTTTATTAATAACCTGTGTACACAACAGATTATAAATATCTGAGGAAAGGGAGGGAGGCAAGGACTTGCACCAACTAAGCATTTTGATAATTTGTCAAACTTCTATATGAATATAAATAAGGAATTATTCTGTCCCCATTTAAAAAAAAAAAATAAATAATAATGATACATTTTCAGACAATTGTAACTGTCAGAATTAAACAGATTGATTTGTCAGACTTTTGTGTACTTTTGGTTCACCTACACAACTTTAATCTGCATTCATCTGGGTATAAATTTTACAAATTTTTGACTGTTTTTGCTGACTTTTTTCTGAGTGGTACAGTAAAGATAAAGCAGATGTGGATTGTCGGGCCAGTTGTGTCACATCGCAAATTTCCAGAGGTTTTAAGGCTCAATCTCTCAGAGTTGAGAAATTGTGTGCTGTTCTCTGTGGACTGAACACTAGGATACAGTATTAATATAGAACCAAGACCTGCTTTATAATCAAAGAAGACAAAGAAATCCACCTGTAGACTTATCAAATACTGCCTTTTTTTTAATCAAATAAAAACTACCACTGTTTAAATGAAGACAATTTTCTATGTTAAGTTGAAGGACTGAGTTTCACTCATTTCCACTGCTTATTTATAGACTGATAATTTCATATTTGAATAAGGTTTTCTTAGTTGTATACATGGATGGAGCCTCCTTTGAGCAGGGCTCTGATGAAACAGTCCCATTTTCAGGACCATGGCCTGTCAAATGGTCGGGCTGGTCAGGGATTCAGGTCCCGAGGTCTGACAATGTGTGACACTGTAACTATCTTACTACCTGGAGTTAGTCTGAAACGTAACCTCAGTCAGTCCACAGTTCTATGATTGCATTATAGGGGGTGCATTAAGGTTCATGGTAAACGAATAACAGTTGCCATGATTGCTCAAGTATGCATGGTTAAAGGATGTTCATCCGGACTGAAAGAAGAAAAGCATTGATAACAGAGACAGACAAAGTGAGTTCAAGGTAATGAGTAAAAAGCTTGTTTGCCACATGGTGTCCACAGACAGGTGTGAGAACATGGAGCCCTTACTATCTGAGCAGTCAGGGGAAACACCCTCTGAAAGCTGGTCATTAAGAATAAAACAGGATCTGTCTTTATCCTGTCCTCTTGTCCTTCTGCTTTAGTGTTTCCTCGTGGGGCACTGTGTTTCACTCCACAAATCTCTTAGACCAGGATTACTGCTTCCTAGGGATTTAGGATTTCTGCCCGCCCAACACATGTTGCACAGTTACTGCTGGTGTGTTGCACTTGGATGTCTTTTCTACTTTTCCATCCATGCAGCCGCAGTCTCGCTGTGAGCTGAGGGGAAAAAAAAATATTGAGGAGTAATGGCTCAGCATGAAGACAAATTGCACTTTTGAAAACGCATCTTCTTGGTTTTTGAGGTAGAAGAATATTGAAGTGATGGAGGAGCAATAAGCAGGTTTTCAGGGGCAATAACATTACAAGATTATTGACCAACTGCTGATGTCATTTGGAGACAGGAGAGTTTTCCCTGTGGGCATTTCTCTTTGGATTCTGATCTAAAACTACCAACAAGCCATACTTTTGTTCTGTGCATTTTTTCTAAGGGCTGGAAGAACAGAAAATGTACATTATTAACTGAAAAGTACAGTAGTTAAATTTGCACACCTAATTTACTCTCAAATTACAGATTTTTTGGGAACTTCCTATTGACTGTTAGAGAGGAACTTCATATTTCAGTTATTCTAAATGAACATGGCCAAGAAAAACAGCTTTTTCCACATGGGTCCAGTGTCTTCAGCCCTGATATGTGCCACTACTGCAGCTCCCACAGCAGACAAGCCTGAACCTCCCACTAAAGCAGCTTTCTCTTCTGAAGAGGACAAGGACAAACAAAAGAGTCAGCAACAGGTTTCTCCGTCCTATGTGGTGGAGGAATTTTTCTGGATGGGCAGCAGCATTGTGGCCTTCTCCAAATGGCGGCTTGGCTACATGGGTAAGATGCTGAGGGGAGGTTAGTTGCATTCTGACATGTATGGTAGCCCTGAGCTTGTCTTTGTGGTCAGTCAATGTGGAAACTCCAGGCTTTGGCAGAAATGTTTACTTTCTGAGTGCGTAACAAAAGGAAAAGAAAATTCTGTGTTAATACAATTTTGATGAGAGTATTAAGGCCCAGTCCCAATACACCCCCTACCCCTACTTTTTAGCCCTACCCCTAAATTTTGCGTGTTCCCATAAGGATAGTGGTGTCCCAATTCCTTTTTTAACGTAGGGGTAGGGGGCATAACGAGGGGTAGGGGCTATGAATCTAGCCCTTCAGAACGAGGGTTTTCCGATGCTGACTTCCTGAGGAAGGGCCAGTTTCGCGATCCCCAGAGAGCGAGAGGATGTGGAGAAGTCGGAGGAAAAAAAAAAACACAAAAAATTCACAAGAGAAAACAGACGTCGATGGTGTATTCTTCTCCGTGTACCTCTTGGTTTATTTATCAACCGAAACATGATGAATACTAAAAAAAAACGATCGCAACCGATCGCGACCGTAGACGCCATGTTTTGTTTTTTTGTTGTTTTTTTTTTAATATATATTGACAAAATTTACATTGACAGACAGAGTACGAACAGGGTGAGGGCGTTACATACGAAAATAAAATCATGCCGATTGAAATTTACATGAACCGTAGCCTCCATGTTGCTGCTGGGACTACGCAGTCGCTTGTGTGCCCGAACGTAAACTACGCGGTGACGTAGCAAGTGGTGTCCCAATTCTTAGGGAAGATTACAAGCCCTAGCCCTTGTGGCTTCCTTTCGAGGGTAAAGGGGTAGTGGGTGAGGGCTAGGGGTAGTGAGTAAGGGCTAGTGGTACTGAGTAGGGTGAACATTGGGATTGGGCCTAAATGTCCCTGACTGGCGATATTAGAGATAATATCATAATGTGGAACATTTTCTTGTTGTGTATCTGGATTTGATGCATGCCAGTGAACTGATGCACCAATTAAATAAGTATACAGCTGTAGCACTTTGTGTGTGTGTGTGTGTGTGTGTGTGTGTGTGTGTGTGAGAGTGAGAGAGAGATGAATGCTTGTGGCATTTCAGACTTATCTCAGAACTTGACCAGGAGCTCCAGGACCCTTATTGTTTAGTGTGAACACATGTGGCCTGATGAAGAGCACAAGTTTGCTTAATGCTCAGGTTTGCATAATGTGTTGTTAGAGGGGACTTGACATGAGGCATAAAAGTTGTAATTGCCAATGTTCTGAGTTTAGCCGAATTGCTACCAATGGCAGACTGATATAGAGTCCAAGACTAGAGCAGTCAGTTATCTAAATAGGACTGGGGGGGGTGTTAGGTATACTCCAATACAGCCATCAACAAGGTTCTGTGTTTACCTCTACAGCAACACCCTGTCAGTCCTCTTCAGATTTGCAATCTGCACTATGGAAACACCTTTGTTTGTGTGGGTGTGTGTGTGTCTCAAAGACATATGGTCATAGGGCAATCCCTTTGGACTTAACCTGGTGCCCGAACAAATGCCGGTAGCCAACTCCACCTGTTTGGCCCATATAAAGCCCGTGGTGGCAGGACAGCAGCCACCCAGGTCAACTCTACATCACCACGAAGACAACTACTTGTTTTACCTGGCACCAGTTGTTTTTCTCCTGCTTTCCCCCGTTACCTAACTTCAGTAGGTGTGGCGTCCAGCAGGGAAACTAATGTCTGTTAAATACTGGAGGGTTGATGTAGGTTGTCATTTACACAACATTGTCTTTCCGGGAAGACATGGAAAACACGGCAGTGCTAAGTGGTAACTCTAGAGTGGGTGCAGCCCGAGGCAAAAAATGGCGAGGGGACCCTCCAATCAACAAAATATCTGTAAACTTTTTGGACAGACCTTCTGTTCTGTTCTGTGAAGCTCTGATGTAGGTCTAGACTGGCCTTTTTAGTGTTTGAAAGGTCACTGCCAATAGTCTGTTTTAGAGCTGGGCAGTATGACCAAAATTCTATATCACAGTATTTTTCAGAATTACTCCGGTTTCACGGTATTTGACGGTATTTTTTTTCATGCATGATTCAGTGTTGGCCACATTTCCTTCTCATTCTTCTTTGCATTTATTGGCGGATTGCAATACCGGCTTATAGGTGCATACAGCCACCTACCGTACCGGAGTATGTAGAACGGGATCCTGTTTACATTAACACACAAAAAAGGTGTTCATTCACCTACTAAATTCTGTTCAACAATCCGGTGTTTACTAAGAATTTTAATACCTCTCTCTGAATTTCCCTCACCCATCACCACTACTTCCTAGTATTCCTTCCAAATCCCAACCCCGTTTGCGCTCTCTCACCCTTTGTTGTAACCTAATTCTTTCATCCTGATATTCGACACAGTGCATTACTACATGCTCAACATTTTCCGTTCTATTACAATGTGCACCACCACATTTTCGACTGATTGAGAGAAGATTTACTGCATATTTATGGCGACAGATTAGTACCAAAAAGCGCTGGCACGATAAAACATACATTCGGGCGTATTACATTATGTCACACGCGTAGATACAGTATTAATTGCGAGCGTGCACTAAGAGGAAACTGCTCCCTGAGCAAGGAGGAATATGTGACCAGCGCACCAAACAACCACTCAAAAATCACCCCACTTTCCTGAAGTTGATTTCTGCTATCTTGCTCGAAACTTTTGGCACAGTGGGGGAGGTAACCATATGTGGCGCGCTGGTCACAAATTACTCCTTGCTTGCAATTAATATCTATGCGTGTGAAATAATATAATACACCCGAATGTATGCTTTATCGCACCAGTGCTTTTTGGCACTAATGTGTCGTCATACCGCCTGTTCAGAGCTTCCTCTATCTATGTCAACCACGCTAGGCAACTCCACTATTATTTCTGCTCTGTTCAATGCGTGTTGAGCGGTGCAGCAATGAAAAGGGTCCCTTGTGAAACAATTTACCAACGCGCTGCTCTCCGGACTTGTTTAGGCTATTTAAACCAGTATATAAAAATTCATATCATAAGAAATATAAAAACCGGTTTTCGGTATGAACCGGTACACCGCCCAGCCCTAGTCTGTTTGTTGTTCAAGGGGGAGGGAGCCACATTTTGAGACATTGCTGTGGAGTAAAGTTTGTCAGCCCGTGGAGGCCTGGGACACCAAGTAGTGGCCTGCCTGTTGGTTGTTCACAAGCTGTGTCTCTGCTGGTGCTGAATATAATTAGTGTGACATTACTGATGAAACGTTTTTGAATGTGGCATTTGAATGCCTCATATGGAGCCAGTGTTTTGAACCAACATTATCTTGGAATTTTCCAGAGACAAGGATGAGACAAACGCTGAGCAGAGGGTTATCCAACTAGATGATCCAATATTATGAGTGAGAGAGTAAATATGTGTAGTAGGTGTTTATATTGACACAAGAAACTAAAATGTTGCTAATTTTGCTAAAAACTAACAAGAACCTGTTTGGTGATTGAATTGGCGAAAAAAGCACTGGCATCATATACAAAGAAAGGGAAATAAAAACAATTGAAAAAGGCAGTTGAAAAATGATACACAGTACATAGAGAAGAACTGCTGTAGCTTTTGACAGTCATAAAAAAATGGCAAAACGCGCAGACTATTTCTGAGAGGACAAAGATAGCGAAGCAGCATACACATGTACAACACCTTTTGTAGCGTTGGTGAGAGAGGGAGACAAAAGGTAGAGATAACACACTGGAAAATAGCACAGTCTATTAGTGTGGGCCTGGGCCTGTTGCCATGGATACGACACAGATTTAAAGCATGTTGATGTGAAGGAGATGAATTTTTTGGATGAATGCTTATGTTCATTGGATATTCCAACAGTTGAAAACAAGCTCTGATCCTATCTTCATGCTTGATTACTGAGAGAACACAAGAAGCCTTGTTAAACCCCCCCCCAAAAAAAACCAAAACACTTGTTTAAATAAATAAGCTGTATTTTTCTTTCCACATGAAAAACATATTTACCCTAACCCTATCAACAACACAGATAGCTTTTTAATTTTAATTAGGACATAACACATCAAAGTGTATATGCGATAACATTCAAATTAAGGTTGTTCATGCAGAACATTGTAAGTGTTATTCTTACTAATAAGTTGCCTAAACCTAAAAATTAAAGGGGCTGTTTAAACAATTTACTAGAGGTCTATGGTCAAAATAGAATGTTGGCTACTATTGCTTATTATGTTTTCATTAGTGTGTAATCCTCTAAAACTATTGTTTTCATTTGTTTCGAATAAGCCCTTCATTTCCTCAAAATCCCTCTTTGCAGAAAAATTCTGATACGTTGCATTTTCATACACAGCTTTGATGCATATCTTGATACACTGCCACATTCACAATATATAATCACCAAATAATGATGTGACACAAATATGATTCAACCCCCCACAATTGCGATGCAGTCTGATTTAACATGATTTGAGTCAACACAGTGCAATTTGATGTGATACCATGACGCAAAGAAACAATGCCATGCAACTTGGAGTCCAATTTATTTATCATGCTTTCAGAAACTGTAAAGTTAGCAGGAAATGCAGTTTCTATTATATGAACAATAACAAGTAAATTAGCCTTTTGCAAAGGTGTCTTTCATAACAGATTGCAAAGCAAAGCTTTTTGAAATTCAGAGTTTAAAGTTAACTGGTGTCTCATCCTCTCTGCATACAATAAGTTGTTGTGACATGCCCCCAACATGTGCTGTGCAGCCACAGTTATCATTTGTTCCTGAACATGATGTAACTAACTAAGGAAAGTCTGAAATATGGAACTTTTGGGTGGGTAATATGTGTAATATTTAATTAATTGGGCTTGTGGCAAACGAAAACTTTCCTTTGTTTTAATTGCTTCATATACAACACAAGAAGCGTGTACTGCTTCCTGGAGCAACTGAACAAGAGCCCCAAATCACTGGACTGTAGAGCATCCACTGCCAGGCTTTATTTGAACTTTTAAGGTGCTACTTCTCCTTAAGTGCCTCTTAAGTGAGAAGTTATTTTAAAGATTTAGTTGACTTCTCAAGTGGTTTCCCACACACAGCCAGCTACATCACATGAGCAAACACTCCCCTTTTAGCTAACTACCAGGGGAATGTCAGCAGAGCATTGCCTCCTTCCCTGCGTCTTCATCTGTGAGACAATTTCATAGAAGGCAGCAGCAAACCTGGGGTGTGTTCCATGCTGACACTGTTCTCTTCCAGTTTAATTAGATTTAACCTCACTGTACTGATGAAACCCAATGTCTGCATGCACCGTCATTAAAAGGAGAGCTGTTTTTCTCAAAATTTAATTCCAAACACTTGGGTAATCTGTCAGTGGCTCCATGAATAGCAGCATATGTAAATGTTGGCCAGGAAGCAGCGATGCTGTTAGAGAATACAGTATGCATATTCTTTGACAGGAGGAGAAGAGCCACTCAGATGGCTTTGAGGAGATGGCTTAGTTTAGTATGGAATTGATCCTCAGCTCTGGTGCCGCCCTAGTATCAGACACTGCAGTCAACTAGTAGCAAAAAAAGCACCCCATCTTCTGAACTCATAAAAAGTTGTTCTTCAGCTATGTTGAATTTATGTCAAATGAAAAAGTCCAAACTGTAAAATCATTTAGGGTCAATTGGTTATGAACAACACATTCCTGTAATTTCCAGTAATCCCAGTTAAAAAAAAAAGAAAAAAGTATGCATTTTAAGTCCGTGGTCTTTATGCACACCAGAAAACATGGAATATTATCAGGACGCATCAAGCTCTTACCTGTCCATTGTGTGACATCAGACAACAAAGCCCCACTCTGAGTAGACAGTTGTAGGTTAACGTGGAAGACCCAGATGAGACCAGATTTCTTGGTCTCGATAGGATATTTAGATATATACACTACGAGTCAAAAGTTTGGACACACTTTCTCATTCAAATGAATAGGACAGTGTGTCGACGAGGGCAATGAAGTTAGCAGTAGTTGATAGATTATATTAGATGGAAACCTGGTCATGAGCAGATTGTTAAGATTTTGCCTAAGGTTAGGTTCACTATAGATGGAGATGAGAGTCTAAAGCAGACACGAACATAGATAGATAGATAGTAAACTTTATTATTCCCATGAGGGGCAATTTGTTGTAGAGCCAGCAGAGAAACACATACAATGCACGTACATACAAAACAGTACACGTACAACCATATATAAAACAAATCAACGCCATAATATTTTAGGGGGGGAAAAATCATAACAAGCTATTTATAGGGCCAATAGTTGCAGGCACAAATGAACCCTAAGCAGCTGATCTTTAATACTGGCCGAAAGGCTAATCCTTCCTGGAGGCCTTTCGGTTAGCAAGGTGATGGGTTAGGGGGAGCAAGTGTCTCTAAGCTGGGTCACCACTGGAGAAGTCTAATGCCTAACACTTTAAATATTCTTCAAAAATGTAATTTTGAAAATTCATTCATTCATCTTCTACTGCTTATCCATTTCTGGGTTGCGTTGGGTGCTGGAGCCAATCCCAGGTCACATTGGGTGAGGGCGGGGTACACCCTGGACAGGTCACCAGTACATTGCAGGAATTGTGAAAATAACTGTCACAAAAATTTTAATAATAATGTTATAGATATAGCCTTTTAATTCAGTTAGTCTTGATTTTTCTTTCAAAATGAAAAGGACACACTTGTAGACAGAAGGAAGAGTTAATTAAAGTATGTGGAAAAAGAAATCCAAAAAATATGCAGACAAAAATGATGAAGTGCAAGAGAAGTTTCAGACATGCATTGATGCCAAGAAGTTTATCCCTTGGGGATTCGCCCATGTTTGCTCAGTACCTGTCTTTTTGTTTCATATAGCAGAGCAAGTTAACTTCCTCTACAACTTTTAAATTGTTAAATCTGGAATTTATCTTTAAAGTCACATCCGTACATGGCCAAACATATTTTTTGAAATTCTTATTCCTGCTTAGCAAGCAAGAGCTAAACCAGAATGGTGTATTTCTCAAACTACAATCTACCTAAACTTTGAAGGTAGAACTTGCTTGCTTTAAGAGTGCTAGTCTAATTAGAGTTTAGCTCAGAGATTAGGGTCAAACCACAAGGCATCTCTTCACAGGCTGAGGTGACAGCAGGTAGTCAGCAGATAGTCTGAAAACTGTTTCGATCATTATTCTAATGATTTAGCTGCCTATCCGCATGGTCAGCTGTAGTGACTGTGACAACAATTATGAATGATATCAAGGTACTAGTGTTATGTGCCCCTGATTTCCGAAAAACCGTCTCTGTGTCAAATTCTCTTTCAAATCTCAATAAACATTTTCAAATTTATTGTCCTTAAAATGTCTGACAAAAGAAATCTGCCATAGTCACGCTAACCAGTAGAAGATGAATGAATGAATGTTTGTCACCATGTGGATCTCCAAACATATTCCCTCTCCACATAATGTATAGGAATGATAAATTTGTACCCTTTTTCTCTTTTGGAAATGCAGTTAGGATGATACATCAAGACATTGTGAACACTTGAGAGATTCAGGGCTCAGTGAAACATTTATGTAGAAGATGGAAAAGGCTCAAAAGAGAGAGATGTCTCAGTTCAGGGGCCACATCCTTTGAGGCCTGATTGCGTCACAGCAACATGAAAAGGTATACCAATTTTCAAAGGCCCCTTCAAATGCAGAGTTCAGTTCCTTCAATTCCAGCCAAGGAAAATGGGAAGTCCCTTGTAGACCAGACCAACTTACTTTGGTTTGCTCTTCTTGGTTGATGTAATCTTCAAAAAATAATTGCCAAACTCCTCCTTAAGAAGTTGCAATTTTATAGGGCGCATGCTCCAATCAGGCCCCTCGTGCCACGCGAGCATTTCAAAATAAAAGCCAATTTACATTATTTCATCCTTCTCTTTAGCCCAGACCTGGGCATTGTATGGCCACTGGTCAAGCCTCCATATGGTTTAAGGCTAAAGTTTAGGCTTATGAGGCTATATTTAAGAATCCAAATATAAAATTTCTGTTTAATATCTACATTTGTTCAAAGGGTTATGTGTTCTCTTATTTGTTTATCTTTAGTATATTTTCGTAAATAAACCAGTCACATTAAAAATGTCCACAATAAATTCAATAGTAATATTTTTTAAATTTCTTATTCATTTTGTTTTATTTTTCAATTTATTTAATAGCACAGAGCAAAGTAAACATTATACAATAAAATACAGTAGCAAAAAAAGACTGCAGGTGAGAAAAGAAGCCCAAAGGGCTTAAACAAGTCCTCCCCTTCAATTTGGCAAGAAAAAGGGAAAAAGAAAAACGGAGAACAAAGCAAAAGCGAGTAATAAAACAATCATTGAGTTTCAACAGAACATGAAAATCAGGACAGAAAATCAGAAATATTAGAAAATATCAGATGAACAAAGTTTGAACCCAATACCCAAAGATACTGTTTAGATTTTTTTTTTTAATCAAATTTTAACCTTACTAATGAATGCAATGATTTCACTTCCCTCTTTAACATTGAACTTTTTGTGAATTTATAAATTCAGGTTAGTGTATACATATAATTTTGCGTGTATCTGAAAAACAAAAGTAACTGATATTTGTAAGCGACACTGTGAGAATCTCTCTCTCTCCTCTCAGCTGTTTGTCCCCTTTGTTTCTCTTTCCACAGCACAGTGTGCACAGCAGTAAGGATTATACATCAAGACTTCGTGACAGCTGAAGTTCAGGTTTTGGGTCTAGGTGCTCTTGAAAAAAATAGACTTGACATATCACACATTTTTTAGCAAAAAAGATTAAAGTTTGTCTGTAAACCTCTCAGTGGTTCAGTCATTTGGTAGAGGTGCTCCCTATACACTGACACAATGCATAGACTGATGTTTAACTATTTACGGAGACAACATAGAGTCAAACCGGTCTTGAGTTTGTGTATATTCACCTGAGACTGCACTGTTGGTTTGTCTCATGGAGCTGTGTGCTCTGCTGATTTGGTCCTAAGCAGGAATTCAATAGCAGAGGGTTAGGAGAACCTGACTAAAACACATCAACAATAGCTTCAGGGAGGGCTCCATGTAGTGGCAACACAGCTATGCCATATCAATGCTCACTTTGAGCAATCCATCATTGCTGATTTGCGTCGCTTACTTGCCCAGTAGAAGACTTTGATGGATACTACATTCAAGTCAAATAAGACCAGAATGTCATCAGGTTTAAAACAAAGCCTTTGAAGTATAAGATGGTGTTTTCTGCGATCTGTATGTGTTCTTCTGGTGCTTTTATTCTTGAGTCAGATTGAAACAGAGAATCCCAAAGAGATAAAGAAAACAGGGATTATCAAGAATATTGGAAATGACAAATGTCATGTCAAATAGGTTGGAGCAGCTGAATGGGTCAACAAGTTACAGGAATATGAAACAGGAGAGTGGTGTGTGTTGGAGGTATTCTAGTTGATTTGACCGAGTTGACTGATATTAAACCCAGTCACCATGTATTTCTAAATCTATCAATCAAGCCTTGAATGTTATAATAGTAACCATTGCAACAAGGATAGGTATAACTCGGTTTGTACAGTCTGTATATTTTTGCTGGCAACCATGACAACCAAGGTCTAGCACATCAGTCATGATAGGGGTGCTATTGCAGGAGACCCTCTATCAGAGAGCTGAGAATAAAGGAGACTTTTTCACTGACCACCCTTCATTTGTTCAGCTGCGTTATGGCTTTATTTGAACGCAATTTTACAAAATGTATTTCATTTACCTGCTTGCATTCTAATAAATGCCCCAAATGCAGCCTTACTCGCACAGCAGATGTTTTTGATGTTGTGTAAGAGAAATTGCTAACCTTATTCAGAGACATGTGAGTGCTGAGTTGGCCTGATTTCCTGCATGTTATAGTTATTTGATTGCATGTGACAGTGCAGCTGATAATTGTAGTAGTAGTATGGCCACATAGGTAGATGCTGCGTCCCAGGGCTATGTTGCAGCCCACATCAGCCAAACCAGGTCTAAATTTCTCACCATTATATGACGATGTCATTCCTGTGCATGGGCTTTCCAATTCTCTTCCTACATATTAGCAGGGTCACAGAAACTTTACTGTCAGTTGGTATGGCTCTTCTTCCCTGGGTATCTTTTATTCTGAGAATATGTGAAACCCCACATATTAATAGTGCTCCTTGTTTTATTGATTTTTCTGGTTGGTGTACATGTGTAGTAAAAATCCGGTGAAAGGGGTTTTTGTGGAGAAATCAATCAATCAAACTTTATTTATATAGCACCTTTCATACAAAAAAGTAACACAAAGAGCTTCACATTATAAAGCAAAAAACAACATTTCCCCCATCTGATAAATAAGAAGGACTAAGACCATTAAGAGCTTTATAAACCAATAAAAGGATCTTAAAATCAATTATGAAGCATACAGGTAGCCAATACAGAGACTCTAAAATTGGTGTAATATTTGCTTTCTTTCTGGTTCTGGTCAGCACACGAGCTGCCGAGTTTTGGAGGAATTGTAAATGGGATAATTTCTTTTTAGGAAGACCAGAAAGTACAGCATTACAATAGTAAATTCTGCTGTAATAAAAGCATGCATTAATGTCTCTGCATTGGCTTGAGAGAGAAATGGCCGCATTGTGTCGATGTTCTTAAGATGATAAAATGCGATCTTAGCTATGTTTCTAATCTGTGGTTCAAAGTTAAGATCAGAATCAAATATAACGCCAAGGTTTTTTACCTGTCTATGGTTTTACTGCCAGTGCTTGTAGTTTCATTGTAAGTTTCTTTCTCTGAGCCTCAGGACCAATAACCAAGACCTCAGTTTTGTCCTGGTTGGGCTGCAAAAAAATTTCTGTCATCCATGACTTGATATCTAAAATACAGCTAAAAAGGGCATCTATTGGCCCTAAGTCATCAGGACACACAGCGATGTAAAGCTGAGTGTCGTCAGCATAGCTATGGAAATTTATGGCGTGCCTCCTGATGACATCACCGAGTGGTAGCATGTAAAGGTTATAAAGTGTAGGGCCTAAAATTGAAACTTGAGGAACACCACACATTATTTTATAGGTTTGGGATGAAAATTCCTCCATGTTAACAAAAAATTCTCTTGATGAGATAGGATTTGACCCAGTTAAAAACAGTACCAGTGAGACCAACCAGGTTACAAAGTCTATATAAAAGAATTAAGTGATCCACCGTATTGAATGCTGCACTTGAATCCAATAATACTGGACAGAAAGTTTTTGTTTATCCATGTTGGTCCTGTGGTCATTTAAAACCTTGACCAGTGCAGTCTCAGTACTATGAATTGATCTAAAACCAGATTGAAATTTTTCTAAAATGTTATGTGAGTTAATAAAATCATTTAACTGGTTAAAAACAAGGCTCTCTAAAATTGTACTTAAAAATGGCAGATTTGATACAGGTCTGTAGTTATTCAGAACCGATGTATCTAGATTGTTTCTCCTCAGATGGGAAATTGCCTCTTGCTATTTTTTATCTTCTCTCACTTTCGCTTCCTCCCAGGAGACAAGCAAAACCCTATCAGTAATGATGGGTATAGCCAATGTGTTTGCTTCGCAATACTTTGTGTTCATGTGAGCAATAAGGAAATAACAGTGAAAACTTGCATAATTCACATGCACACACTGTCACAAAAGACTATACGGACATTTATTTTTAGGAGAGTTAACCGTAACCTAATCTCAACCTTAAAGACTGATTTTAAAAAAAAAAAAAAAAAAAAAAAGATTTTTTTGTTCAAATTTGGGACACATTTTGCGACAAGTTGAGCAAGCCCCTGGTCTCTAGCCTGAAATTCATCCAGATGGGCAGCTTATGACAGAACCACACACACAGAGTTCATGTGTACATTCCAGTGGTTTCTTTTTGACAGCTTTCTAATAATTTTGTCTTGGCTTTCTTCCTTGCCTTCAGTGGAGAAATGTATGAGCTCCATGCAGATGGGTACCCAGATGGTGAAGCTTCGTGGTGGCTCCAAGGGACTTGTACGGTTCTTCTATCTTGACGAACACAAGTCTTGCATCCGCTGGAGGCCCTCACGCAAGAATGAAAAAGCCAAAAGTAAGTATCTTCTTCCTTCCAGGCCACCGCCTTTACAAAAACCTGTGTTAGTTAAAAGTGTTCAGTGTTTCCCCTAGGTTTACTAGTCAGGGGTGGTGTGGGGGTTGGGGGTTTGTCGCGGGTTGCTGTCACTGGACTAATCGTATGTACGTGCGTTCTTTTGAAAAGCACATGTAAGCTGCACCAGCGACACGAGCAGGAGAGCAGAGACAACTAGAGTTGCTCAGGACAGCAGATTGCACAAAAGACACTTATGCTCCTGTGAAGTTAAACAAGTGCACATATACATTACGGAAATGCTATGAATAAATTATTTTGTTGCTTTCTTCTTGAGGGGGCGGGAGGCCACGCTATGGGGGTGGGCTGCCCCTCAAAATCAATTGCTGGGGAAACACTGGTGTTATTTGTCTTTCAAACAGTGGCTATTAGTCTTTCATTCAGTAGTTAAATCTAATGGACTGATTGATTTGGACTCTGAGCTTTAATTAAAGCTGTTTACATCCACCCTAAATGCCAGATACAGTGTAATTGGTTTTTCTGAACATATTTACCCATAGAAATAATGACGGTTACTTCAATAAGCAAGTAGCTGCTTTTAAGTGAGAGATACATAATTTTCGTCAAATCTGTTTTACCATAATTACTCAGCCTCCTCGTGCACAACTTAAAGCAAGACTACAAATGAGAAATAAAAAGAAATAAACTGTGTTGTTCATGAAATGAAGTTTGGTCCATAGGGGATAACACACATCAGCTTGGTAATTGATGTTACTAAGTAATTTTGCTGGATTTGTGTCCTATTTCTACATTATGTTAGGTAAAAATATTACTAATTTATTGTATAAGAATCTTGCAACTTTAAGTTCAAGTAATTTGCAGTTTCTTGTGCTGTTAATTTAATCAGGTTTTTTTTATGTGGGGGTCTAGAACATCAGTGTATATACTGCTGAAATAATAAGACGCAGCGATTATGATAACAATAATGACGATGATGATGGGTGTTGTGGTGGCGGATTTGTATCCTGTGGCTTCAGAATTGGGAATTGGGAACCTGCAGAGACGGATCCACACTTGGAAACTAAAAGCTCCAGGAGAGAGATGTAGTATGACACAAATCCAAAGAGGGTGTTCTATGCATCATGGGAATTCATCTTAGCGGTTCAGGCCTATTGCAAATATGAATAAATAATTATTATATTTATAAGATACATATAGAAAGGCGGTTTCATCTTTGCCACCATTATTCTCCTGTGTCCCTCTCCCAGATTGATTTTAGTTCTGCTAGGTTAAATTTCTGTCCCTATATTTTCCCTCAGGATGAGAAGCGTCTTTGTTATTTAGAACTGAGCATTCAATTTCTACACAGTATCTGCAACAATAAAAAAAAAAACGGTAGTTTCCTGCAGTGTTTTAGAATAAAACAAGGCTAAGGGACTACTTAGCAGCAGGTCCCAAGATAGCCGAGTGTCTCATGGAGTCTTAGGGGCTCAGTTTCCTGTTGTTTTTCCTCCTCCGTAGCCCAGGATTTAATAAGCCTCTTAAGTTGACTTAATTATTTATCAGCTTTAATCTGCCCAAACAGTGCCTTATTTGCAAGGTGCTTGAATGAAAATGATATGCAAACCCTTTATTTGCAGATCTGAACATCCATCTATCCTTTTCTGATGCTTTTTCAGAGTCAGGCTGCAGCAGCAGTAGATTAAGCAAAGTCCAAATGTCCATTAGTCCAGTATGTTTAAGGTCAGCCCAGAGTCTTCTGGCTGTCAGAAGGTGCCTGGAAAAAACCTCCAATGGAAGGGGCCCAAGAGACATCAAAGGCCCAGACCACCTCAACTTTCTTGCAATATTGCTAACCAAGTATACAGAGCCAATTTTTGCTCTAGGTATATCATGAATGAATGGCTTCTAAAACAGCTACAGCTTCCCCTTCTTCTACAGTGTCAAAAAAACCTCCAAGGAAAGTACCATATTATATCAAGTGTTCTCCAGGAACACATGATATAATATGGTACAAGATGGCGGTGCGCACGGTCACAGTGGCTCTCGGCTCTCTGTTTAGGTGTATTATGTTTTTGTGTTTCATGTTTGTAAACGTGTCTTGAATGACATTGCACTTGCACAATCAAAACGAATTTCTGAGTATCGGATCAAGATGTCAGATAGTAGTCATGAGCAACTACCAGCAGACCCACAACATGCCGCAGGATATAGACCCCAGGAAGTAACGCAGGCGGCAGAGGGAGTGCAAACAGAGGCGTGGATGTCAAGCGGGCATTCTAGCCAAGCTATGTAAACAACCACATAAACCAACGCTACCTGTCCAACGCGAGATCCATCGTACACAAGATCAATGAACTCGAACTACATTTTGCTGCAAATTGCTCTGTACGTGACTACTGTTTGCTCATATTCACGGAGACCTAGCTACATGACCTGATTCCCGATGCTAGCATACAGCTAGCGGGCTGCACCGTCCATCGTCAGGACAGAACTAAAGACAGCGGCAAGAGCAAAGGAGGGGGCCTGGATGTTTATGTCCACAATGACAGCAAGATCATAGAGTCCCACTGCTCCCCTGACATAGAACTAATGGCGGTTGCATGTAGACCTTTTTATCTGCCCAGAGAACTGACTGTGGTTACCATTACTACAGTTTATATACCACCAGATGCTAATGTAAAGACAGCTCTGGGTTGCCTAGAAGACACCATTAACAGCCAGCAACAAGCTCACCCTGATGGAGTACAGATCATCGCAGGAAATTTTAATCAAGCGTGCCTTAAAACTGTACTTCCCAAATATGTACAGTATGAACAATGTTCCACCAGAGGGAATAACAAGCTTGACAGGGTCTACTCAAACTTAAAACATTCCTACAGAGCAGCACTCCTCCCACTTTTAATGCACCTTCAGTGTTGTCCCCAAAAATGTTGTTGTACAGACGCTGTATAATGACAATAAAGGCTATCTTATCTTTTCTTATAAGTATGAGATTTTACAGCTGATTGGAGTGTCAGTTGGTGTCCATTGCTGAACACTTTCTCAGCCAGATAAATACACCACCAGGGCTATTACAACCCAACCCATTTAAAAAAAAAAAAAAAAAAGGCAGAGGAAGGCACCAAGGTCTATGATAACATCCTAGGAAAATGCTCTAGATAAAGCTTCTACCATTGCATCCTCCCGACTTTTGGTAGGATATGATTAATGTCGTAAGTTGTAGGGTTGTAAAGATGATGACGCATTAGCATTAGCATTAGCAACGCATTAGCCTTTGGTTGCTGTTCTGCATGCTGGAGAAAAGTCAGAGAGTTATGGTCAGTGAATCTTGTGATAGCCATTGACCCAGAACCAATGTAGATTTTAAAAGAACCACAGAGCCCAAAAGGGTGCCAGTTTTTCTTTCTCTACCACTGAATAGTTCACTTTGTAATGCTCAAATTCTGTCAGAACTAAAACTGGATGGTCATTGGAATCCTCCCCTGCTTGTAATAGTACTGCTCCTGCACCAACTCCACTGTGTCCACCTGAATTTTCAAGGGCCTCTCAAAGTTTGGAGCTGCAAGCACATGAGGGTAACCATACAGGGTTAACCTGTGACCCTTTATGTGATATGTCAGGTCTATGAACACCTCTATGCAAAAGAAGTTATTTTATTTTAAGCTTGATAACTTTAAAGCCACAGCACACTTTCAAATCTGACCAGTTTTCAACATGAATGTCCACTTAATCAGGCTGTGGAATTTCAGGAATTCAAGAAAAACATTGGGAATCAGTCTGACCACATATAGTTGGAAGCTCATGACTTATTCAAGACAATAATAGTAGGGGGTACTCCTCTACTACATAGGCCCCAGATACCTGCTATATAGTTCATTCTTGCATGATTTATGCATGCAAGAATGAAGAATGAACAATCGGAAAACACACACGTCCCGAGAGAGCACCTTCAGCTTCAGCCACATGGGTGAACACATAATATAGCACCAGAATGTCAACTGTCATGTTGGATGTATCTTTGAGTTCCAGTAGTTTATATGCATACAGTTACTTCTGCTTCATGCAGCTTTTGGGGAATGTATGCACCGTATGATCTTAAGGGGCATATACACCGATCATGCCTAACATTCTGACCATGGACAGGTGAAAGGAATCACACTGATTATGTCTTCATCACCTGTTAGTTGGTGGAGGATATTAGGCAGCAAATTGATATTTAATACTCAGAGTTGATGTTTGAAGCAGGAAATATGGGCAAGTATAAGGATTTAGTGAGTTTGACAAGGGCCAAATTGTGATGGCAAACGATTGGGTCAGAGCATCTCCAAAACTGCAGCTCTTGTGGGGTGTCCCCGGTTTGCAGTGGTCAGGATTTATCAAAAGGAAGGAACAGGCTCATTGACGCATGTAGGGAATGAAGACTGGCCCCTATGGTCTGGTCCAACAGATGAACCATTGTTGCTCAAATTGGTCATGAAGTTAATGCTGGTTTCTGTCAGAAAGGTGTCAGAATACAGAGGGATTTGCAATTTGTAGCGTATGGAGCTACATAGCTGCAGACCAGTCAGGGTGCCCATGCTGACCCCCTGTGCACTGCTGAAAGCACCAAAAATCGGCACATGAGCATCAGAGCTGGACCACGGAGAAATGGAAGAAGATGGCCTGGTCTAATGAATCACATTTTCACAATTTGTGTGTGCGCGTCACTTACCTGGGGAACAAATGGCACCAGGATGCACTATGGGAGAAAGCAAGCCAGCGGAGGCAGTGTGATACTCTGAGCAATGTTCTGCTGAGAATCCTTGGATCCTTCCATCTGTGTGGATGTTACTTTGACACGTACCACCTACCTAAGCGTTGAAACAGACCATGTACACCCTTTCATGAAGACGGTATTTCCTGATGGCTGTGGCCTCTTTCAGCAGGATAATGTGCTGTGCCACAAAGCAAAACTGTTCAGGAATGGTTTGAAGAGCACAAAAACAAGTTTGGGCTGTTTGAATTGTTATCCTAATTCTCTAGATCTCAATCCAATCGAGCATCTGTGGGATGTGCTGGACTAACAAATCCAACAAATCAATAGAGACCACACCTCGCAATTTACAGGATTTGAAGGACCTGCTACTAGCATTGGTACCAGATACCACAGCACAGCTTCAGGGGTCTAAGGGAGTCCGTGCCTCGATGGGTCAGGGCTGTTTTGCAGGAAAAGGGGGACCAACGCTATATTAGGCAGGTGTTCATAATGTTATGCCTGAGCGGTTTACAACATTACGGTGGGCTTTGTAAATAATATTTTATATTCATAATCAATAATATTTCATCCATGTAGTATAACAGTGGTCCCCCAACCTTTTTTGTGCCACGGAATGGTTTCATATAAAACACCATTAATCACCATTAAGCTGAATGCATGAAGGCTGACCAAAGCTTTGATAAAGTGCATGTCTCCATGTGCCTAAGCAGTTTTGAAAGCTTCACTGCCTCATTTGCTAGCCTGTCGCCACGTATTATGCAGAGCGGGCTCGGTAAATGAGAATCACCTGTAGCGATAAATGCGTATTTTTCCAAAGAAGCTCTCCAAAGACGTTTGTTTTTACTCATTTTTGCTAGTTTGTAGGCTTATTTTTTGATGTAATGTATCACGAGCGTATTGACATGTATGTATCTGTTAATTTTTTCAGTATAGAACATCTTTCAGACTCTGATAATCAATAAAATATTTTTTATTAAGTCTTTTTGTGTGGCCTGGAACCAAATAACCCACAGACCAGTATGGGTCCGTGGCCCGTGGGTCGGGGACCACTGTAGTATAATGTGTGACTGAAGGACAGCATGAAACACTGCAGGGTTTGTATTGTATTGTATTGTATTGTGGCTATCTCCACTGGATATTTGTAGGCATTGGGGCATTAACCTGTTTTACAAAAACTTTAAACCAACACAAAGGCTGAACCATTCACCATATGCTTGCTCTCATGTGGAAAACTAATGAATAAGGAAGACTGTTTCACTAAAATGTCATTACTATCTCATACCATTTTTCTCTTAATAAACACTCTACCCCAGGCAGGGGTAGAGTGTGGTGTATTTTTTTTCTCATAATATACACCACAATAATAAATATGGTATTTGAAAAAGCATGAGAAATCCTGTAGAATTTAGAATAATACTAAAGGATAAAGAATTTGTATTATTATTTGGTGATTGCTGCTCTAAGAAAATGTCGTATTCCATCACTGACTTGTTGACTTCTCTTTTGCTCCAACAGTCTCTATTGATTCAATCCGAGAGGTGTGTGAGGGGAAGCAGTCTGAAATCTTCCAGCGCTATGCAGAGGGCAGTTTTAACCCCAACTGCTGCTTCAGCCTGTACTATGGAGAGCACGTGGAGTCCTTGGACCTCGTTTCTGGCACTGGAGAGGAGGCGCGAACCTGGATCACAGGCCTGAAATATCTGATGGCTGGCATTAGTGATGAAGACAGCTTAGCCAAGAGGCAGCGCACTCGTGACCAATATCCTTCACTCACACAGTTATAAAGGCGTCTAATACATAGGAATTGTACTGTTAATTTTTAAAGGTATATTTTACACTGCTATGTTTTATTTTAAGTGATGACGTGGCTGACTATTTTCAGAGATAAACGTAGAAATGGAGCAGATCTTGGGTAAATACTGAAAAACCAAATCCTGTAAGGGTGAATAGTGGGTCCAGCTGGGCTCGGCAGAGGTCAGTGATATCTATAGTTGTAACATCACAGAGTTTCAGAAGTTCTGACAGCAGATTTTAAGTCTCAGTTTCTGTATACAAGCTGTATACAGTTCTCTGTGGACTTAGAACTTTGATACTTTCACAGTGTTAAGAAGACAGACATCTCACTTCAAATAATGTGAGACCTGTAAGGTGCATCTATGTTTATTGCCAAATGTAGAAATGGAGAAATGTTGGAGGATGTTTATGTGAGAGATTACCAATACTGAGCATTTCATTTTAAATTAAAACAAACCAAATCTATTGATACTTCTGTGCATACAAGCTTAGCCCAAAAAACCAAAAGAAGTAACAACAAAATGCGCAAATCTTCACACTGTTTTGCTGTTTTTCCCCTAACTACCCATCTTATCACATGGCTGAAGCAGACCTTCACAGACGCTGATAAGAATGGTGACGGCAGCCTAAGTATCAGCGAGGTCCTCCAGCTTTTGCACAAGCTCAATGTCAACCTGCCCCGACAGAAGGTCAAACAGATGTTTAAGGTATGTTTTGAAAATATTAACTCAGGAGGTTGCTGAAATGCATCTAAAGCATCTTAAAATCACACTGGTTCCATTGGTATTTGTATTGGGTACTTTCCACCTAATTCGAAGTGATCTTGTTGAGACCATGAGATGAAAAAAAGTCTTGGTCACAGTTAGGGCTGGGCGGTATACCGGTTCGTACCGAAAACTGGTTTTTATATTTGTTATGATATGAATTTTCATATACCGGCAACACCGGTTTAAATAGCCTAAACATGTCCGGAACGCAGCGCGCTGGTAAATTGTTTCACGAGGGACGCTTTTCATTGCTGCGCCGCTGAACACGCATCGAACAGAGCGGAAATAATAGTGGAGTTGCTTAGCGTGGTGGACATGGATAGAGGAAGCTCTGAACAGGCGGTATGGCGACACATTAGTGCCAAAAAGAAGTGGTGCGATAAAACATACATTTGGGTTTATTATATTATTTCACATGTGTAGATGTCTGTCTAAAAATGCTGTAAATCTCTCAATCAGTGGAAAATGTGGTGGTGCACATTGTAATAGAATGGAAAATGTTGAGCACGTAGTAATGCACTGTCTCGGATATCAGGATGAAAGAATTAGGTTACAACAAAGGGTGAGAGAACAAACGGGGTCGGGATTTGGAAGGAATACTAGGAAGTAGTGGTGATGGGTGAGGGAAATTCAGAGAGAGGTATTAAAATTCTTAGTAAACACCGGATTGTTGAACAGAATTTAGTAGGTGAATGAACTCCTTTTTTGTGTGTTATTGTAAACAAGATCCTGTTCTACATACTCCGGTACAGGAGGTGGCGGTATGCACCTATAAGATGGTATTGCAATCCGCCAATAAATGCAAAGAAGAAGAAGAAAGAAACGTGGTCAACACTTAATCGCGCATGAAAAAAAATACCGTCAAATACCTTGAAACCGGAGTAATTCTGAAAAATACTGTGATATAGAATTTTGGTCCTACCGCCCAGCTCTAGCCACAGTTATGCAGCTTTAAATTCAATTATTTGTTCTATTATTATCAGTGCCTTTTTGATTTACAAATGTAAATCAGTAAATCAGTTCCCTAGTTTATTATGTCAACCACGTTAAAACAATGCAGCTAAATAAAAAAGGATCACTATAAATCCATAATTTATAATTCTGTGTTTCATTTTTCTTGCAGATTTTTTTTTTTATGTTTCTATTAGATGCTGGAGTTTGCGGTGCAGTTAATTTCATTGTGTTACATTACCAAATGTTACTATTATTTAGTTTCCTTGAAATAAATCCACTGAACAATATATTACAGATATTTCTGAGTATGACAAAACTGAGATTAACTGCAGTATCAGTATAGACTTCCTCAGGCTGGGAAGGAAGTCAAGTCCATAGGATTTTCTCTTTCCTGTAAGTAGGTTAAGCCAAGAAAGTAGCTGGCAGGTTTTCAAATAACTCTTCATGAATGTGTGTACACACACACACACACACACACACACCAGCTCAATCTCCGGTTAATTTACTGTGCATTACACGCGAGGCCATCTGTGTCCTGGCAGCACCATATGGTTGACCCATCAACAGAATGCTGGACTTGGTGATAGTAATCTGACAAGCTGCTATGTACGAGGAAGGCTGAAATTTACCTAGGCAGCATGTTAATCCCTCTGCTGTGGAAGAGTTGGTGGCTGAGCCGTGTGTTATCTTGCATCCCCTGCAATCACAATCCATCAAAGTTTCTCTACTGCTCATTCACAAGCTGCCAGTTACCAAGTGACCTGATAAGCCAATGTACTCTTAATGGGCCACACTGCAATGTTCACTGGCCATTAGCTGTTTTTTTTTTTTTTTTAATGTTCTATTGTTTCTTCTTAATAGAGGTTGTATGTTTATGGCAGCCCTCCCTGACTTGCAGATGTCCCTGTGTTGCTGTAAAGAGCTCACAAACTTAATGACAACTTGGAAGTCTATCCAAATCAGCTGCTTGACATTTCAGTGTGTACAGGGACAATTCGAGACTGAAATCCATTAATATCAAGACATTTTAGTAAACCATGTTAAGAGCAGTTTTTATACAGTGGTTTGCGTGGCTAGAAAGGAGCAGGAAGCAGAACCGATATTGTTTAATCCTGTGTCAATGACCGCTTCTGCAAAGAGTGGGATTTGTTTTAACTTGGACGTTGAACTCAAAGAGTATTTCCAGTTTTTCTGCAAAGGCACTCCAGTAATCTAGATAGTCAGCAAGTGGAGATTCAATTCAGATTTTATCACACTAATCAAAAGTAGGGTTAAAAAAATCTACTCTAATATTTAGCTTGGACTGCAGTCACACAATTATATTTTACTGTTAAACTACATTTTTCCTGCTACTTTGGTAACCACATGAAACAAGTTTCAGGTGTTACTGACCTTGTTGTCTTTGCTAGAAGCTGTTTTAATGCTACTGTTAACTTTGTTGTATTTTGTGTGACTAATAAACTGCAGAGTAGACCAACAGCTTTCTTTTTACACTGAATGCTCCGTGTACTTTAATCAGCATTTATCTGTTTGTTTTCAAATGATAGTCTGAAAAGACATCATATCAGTGGGACATATCTGTTGATAAGTGACCATCATCACCACCTTCTCTGAGAAAAGAAACCACATTTAACTTTATCATCAAGGAAAATTGACTTAATTGTAATGAAAACAATTTTCAATTAAAACACAGATCTTAGATTAGATTTTAACACAGGGGGCTTGCTCTCCATCTATGCATTCATGGAAAGCAGGTCCAAAGCAACAGAACTTAATGTTTGGTGATTGGATATTTATTAGAACGTGTCCAAACTGCTGTTATTTGCTCTTTATTATACATGCTTATTGCACGTCACACCATTTCTGTGAGATCTCACTCACACCTGAAAGTACATCAAAGAAATGTTTTCCCACTTTTGTTCCTCACCTTAGTGAAAGCCCCTCAGCCTTGAAGTAGTGCATTATCTCCATTAGGAAGGTTAGTACACACTACCAAAAGCAGTAGCAACAAAAAAAGCACATGAGCCCCAGGGAAACTTGTTGGATGTAATAGATTAAGTTTGTACCCTGTACATGAGAACAGGCTTCTCAAACAGAGGCTTTGCTCAGTGATTTATTACAGGAGAAAAAGCTTCATAGGATGAGGAAACTGCAATTCTAACCAAATTAATTTACATTAGCTGAGCTAACACAGAATACAAGCCTGCTCTCTACTTAAGCACATGGATTCATTGATAATGAATGGGAATGAATGAGGCTGGATTGATAGTGTTCTCCAGCTCTGCTGCTACTTGTGCTCTTTTACCCTCCTGGGGCTGAGATTTGTCCTGAATAAGAGGACTACTTCTGTCTCTTATACCATGAGTAGTGGTAAGTGACATTTATGCCGAACCAACAGCTGTGGTTGCCTTTTTTCTGAGTCATTCAGTTTCCTCTGTCATATGGTGCTTGCAGGAAATTGAAATTTGTTATATTTGAATTGTGAGATATACTGCTTTATACTAGGCAACATTTCTATCATTTGTCTCATATCCATCCTAATGAAACAATGTCCCATATTTTGATTGGCTTTAGTTTTCAAAGAACACTGCGTTTTTGACTGCGCTTTCAACAGGGAAAATTGTGAGAACATCACAAGTGGTTTCAGCTGAGTGTGATGGAGAATACCACAAAGAAGAGGAGGATATAAGAAAGACTGGGAGACTACTTGTAATAGTTTGGTATCAGTGTAGCCCTATAATGCCTGACCAGAGAAATAATGGACAGAAATTTTTATTTATTTATTTTTTTAAATCTGAAGTCTTTATTTAGCCCTTCAACAAAATGTCTAAAAAAAAACAAAAAAACAAAAAATGTATTTGACTTTTTATTTATATCATATTTGTTGCATCGGGCATTACACCCAATTCAGTCAATAACAAATACTTTTCTCCTTGGTCATCTGTAACATCTGTATCTTTATATCTGCATCTTTATTTTCTCCAAACAGCTGCCTTTTTCAGTCTCTTTTATTTTACCAAGGGGGATGGTCCCATAAATGTATGTATCAAATATGATATGCATGGCATTATAGGGTTAAGGACATTTTCAAAGTTGTGTTATAATTTCCACAATGACATGAAGTGACACTACATAAATGACTCAAAAATTAAATACATCAATCTATGAATGCATTTCAAGTGAAACCCAACAATAATCCATTGTGTTAACCACACTATACAGCTCAGCATTGCCAGCATGTACCATACTGGCTTACACAAAGTTACACGTCCTCCGTTGCGATCAGTGGACGCTACTTAGCATTCTGCTTCAACCTCCACTTTACTCCAGTACTCAGGTTGTTACAGGAGACAATATCACAAGAAAAGATCCATATAAAATTAATGGTAGTCGATGTCAATGTTGTGTATGTACACAACTTGTCCCTGATGACCTGCCTCAAGTACAGAACACCTTTCTTACTCATGGCATATCCTTAGTCATGGTGTTTCTATCCTTCCATATGTACTTCTCATTCTTGGTCAAAGTTCAAAGGTTGCTGTGACCCCACTGGCCAGATCTGACAAATTTATAAATTAATATACACTTAAAATCAAAGGATAAAATGACGTGATGAGTATTTATTCCTTGCACAAAAGCTTCCCATATAAATGCACACCACATACGCAAAAGATGGAGTGCCACAATTAATTGTACATACATTTTCCCTTTTTCTCAGTGAGGAAGTGTTGTGTGTGCACTTACTGTGCACAGCCAAATCTCTTTTATTTAAATCTGTAATAATGAAACGTAATTGAAGCTAGGTGGGTCGTCCTTCAAACACGGGACCCAGTTAAACAATTCTGTTGCAGTGGATTCTAGGAAACACTTACTTCCAGAAGTCTTCATAAAACAAAATTAAACAATACATTTTTTTAAGTTCAGTATTTGAGTATTCTCACATTTCAGTGATCTCTTTTTTACTGACATCAAATAATAATAAATAGCCTGTAGATTCGCATATGATTCTTGCGGAGTGTATCACTTTGTAACACACAGTTTGTGCTGCATACTGAGCTGCTTTAAGGCCAAGCTCATACCAGCACAGACGTCACAGACCTGTGGCTTCCTCCAGTGCTGCTGGCCATATGGAGCCGGTCACAGATTGTTGCAGTAAACTAAGACAGTGATTACACAGGTCATGGTGTGACCCACCGCAGAGCTCTGTTAGCTTTGGTCCAGGACACAACCTTAATCAGCTGATTCGGTGAACTTCCCGGTCGGATGCCCCCAGAAAACCAAACCTGTTGTTTCAACAAGATGTGCAAACAAATATCAGGACGAAACACATGATATACAGAATTGTTATATGTTGGTTGAAGATGTCATAATATTACCTTCAGGCAAGAAAAGTGATATATTTAGGTGCAAAGTGTACAACTTTTCTAAATTTTACTGTTCTTACAAAGCTTTAAAAAAAAAAAAGACAACCTTTTTTTTTTTTAATAATGCAAGTAAGCCCACAAATAAAAGCTGGTTGACTCATTTTCCATGGGTAGACAAGTTTGGCTGGCATAGTGGAGGGGGAGTAAGCTAGCTACTGTGTTCAGGTAACACACTCTGTCTTTTCTTTCATCCTTGGGTTGTTGCTTGTTAAGAGTCAGCTCTTCTGTGTCAGACACTTCAATCAGTGATTATCTCTCTCTTTTTTTTTTTTTTTTTTTTTTAGTTAATTTGAGGCTCTTAGTCTGTCGTCAATGGGCTCTTTCTGGTTTAACAGGACCAAGCTAGACAGTTCACAGGTGTGGGTCTGAGCTTTGAAAGGCATCACGGCAGAAGAATGAGGAACATGAGCTGATTTATTCAGCTCTTGAATTTACATCAGTGCTGATTGGAACCAGAATTGGATTCCATTCCAACTAGTCGGTTCATCATGTAACCACTTGAGGCTGTGGAGCAAGTAGTGCAATCTTACCTTATCTTTTATTGAGCGATAAGGCCACTTTATTTTAATCTTTATTGAAACAAAAGGACATAACTCACAGGATCAAAGAAAACCCAGTATAAAGAACACAGAATAGATTAATTGAACCAAGCCAAAACTGGAAATTTGACTTATGTCTCTTTAAAAAAAAAAAACAAAAAAACAAAAAACAGGACAACAAAAGGAAACGGAGCATCAGTTAAAAGAAATAAAACATTACTACAGACATTACAGCAATGTATCACAGACACTAAACAACATAAGAATTTGTGTAACAATGAAAACACTGTGTACAATATCACACGTCTCAGTTATTTTTCCAGTGCCGGGCTGGCAGGCTTTTTTCCAAAAGGGATGGTGTCAGACAAAATGAAATGATAGCAGCACCAGTTCTTGAAACAAAAACTGGAATCTTAAAAAAGATTGTTTGTGGAATTTAATTAATTAATTTATTTTATAAACCATTATGTTTTTTTTTGTTGTCCTCATGGCATTACATATATGTCAATGTTGCACTTCTTTAATTGTGGTATTAAGCTGTTTATTCAGAAAAATGTGTTGTTATGTACAATACTTTTTACTCCTGGATTTAAACACAGTGATGCCGTTAAATACTACTGCGCATTCTCCAGAGTACGTTTTTCTGGGTCAGTCACTTTCCACTGCCTCAAGATAACAATTTTCTAGCAACCTGCTCACCACCCAGATTTTGCACGCCCATGGGCACTTTGATGGTCAGTCTAAAATTGCTCCCTTAGAGTACATGCTGGCAATTCCTTGTAGTTATTTACACACATTTAATACAAGGGAATGGCCCTGTGCAACACAGCATAATGTAATTTCCCCCTGCCTTTTGGTTTATATGCCTTTAGTGCAAATATATGTATTGGAAAAAACACATTTTAATTGTTGGAGTCAAGGTGGATTTAATATTTGTTGAGAAAACAAACTTAAGCTGTTCTTTCTCCCTGGTGTGTAGGAGGCAGACACCGATGACAACCAGGGGACACTGGGCTTTGAGGAGTTCTGCTCTTTCTACAAGATGATGTCAACCCGCAGGGATCTGTACCTCCTTATGCTCACCTACAGCAACCACAAAGACCACCTTGACACAGATGACCTGGCCCGCTTTCTGGAGACGGAACAGAAGGTACACATCATATGTTGATGTACTGATGTAACAAAAGACTGCACCATTCAGTCAGTCACAATTGACAGCAGAAACAGAGATATGATCTCTTTTTCCTTTCACATTTTTCTTCTGATTTCTTTTATTACACATAATCCAACTCTGCTGACCTTTTGGTCTCAGAGAAAGCTGTGCTATGCTAACTAATACGCAGCCCTTTGTCGACATTATCAAGCTTATTCATCATTGTATTTTGGTGAATTCTTTTATCTGTACACAGTGCTGATCAGTGAGTAGAGCCCTCAGTTATTTTTAACAGCTTGCGGACAACTAGCAGTGTAGTTGTTAAATCATATTTGTTTGGATGCAGCAAATTAATTCTCATTGAAATGTCATATACAAGACTGTCTGAAAAGCACAGAAGTATCACTGGCATGGTAATTAATGACTGAAGAAGTAAAGTGGTTACTGTTACACATCCTGTGGCACTACCCACATCATCTGCATTCATCTTCGTAGTGTTATGATACTACAATTTTAAACTCATACTGATACCTGTAAAAATATTCAATACCTAATACAGTTTTTGATACCACAAAAATTTAAAAAGGCACACAGAAATATTTTAATTAACATGAAAAATGCAAAAATAATTTCAACATGTAACAATATTTATCTGGACACATGATGTTAGTTAACTAATAAATAAGTGCAAAAAAAGCACATTTTGTTCTTAGTGCCATATGTATGACCATATGTTAGGGTGTTTAGGGTGTTTGTTTTTTTGCCAGTGGACTTTTCTCTGCTTGTCTATGGGTCTTAAAGAAAGAAAATAACACTCAACAGTCACAAGCATTAACGTGAACATATTAAATTGAGTCTCAACGATATAAATGGGCATGACTAATAACATTGTCGTTTTATCATTAAACTTAGCCTGACTGGCTTTATTGTACTGTTGAAGTTCCTCCTAAAAGCCAAGCTGTCAGTCCTTAAGATGCTTCGCCAAGTTAGATGCTACTTGACTTCGTTGCCACCTATTTGTAGAGCTTTTTGAACACTGCACTTTTAGCATCGATACTTTTGCAAATGAGCATCACGTCTGGATAGAGCGTTTTAGTATCGATACTTTTGACAACCCTACTTGCTTAATTATAAAAGCAGATATAACAGTCTTATTGCAGCAACACATTGCTGCTCCATTATCTCATAGCCTGTAAACAGATTATTTGCATCATGAGGCCTCTGAAATTAATCAATATTGGCTTTAATAGAGCTGTTCTGCAGCAGAGGAAAGTGCTACAGCTGGGCTCATGCTAAATGTGCTGAACGTTATTTACCATGCTACGAATTTTACCGACATTTAGCCACTAATATCAGACACCCAGGGCTCAAACCGTTATTAACCACTAGAACTGCCTTATTTCATTTTGTGTTATCATCCACCACCGCATTTTTTTTCACACAGAAATTGAATGTGACTTGGGAAGAGTGCTGTGTTTCATTTTCTTCTAACATATGTCGTTCTCCTCTATCTTCCTTCTTGCTTTGACCAAGGCTGTTTCTGTACAATAGTTAGGACAAAAGCCCGATTTGTAGAGGCCATGCACTGTGGAATGGGAGGTTACAGATTGTTTGAAATTACTAAGAATAGAGTGGGATTCTTTAAGATGAACTTAACTAAAAACTTACTTTTCCCAACCAATCCAAATTTTCAAAGTATGCTTACAATGGTTAAATGCCCTCAGTTAAACAGTTAATAAACATTTTTTTTTTTTTAAAGAGAGGTAGGACAGGGAAGAGCAATAATCAGCACTCTTGTGCAAAATTGGTCAAAATATGAGTAAATCAAGATGAAGCCAGCAAAGGAGGGGTGTAAATAATAATGAGAATATTTGTCCTGATGAACATTAAATTGTTATGAAAGAAAGTTTGCAGTCTACAGTAAAAAACAGAAACCTTGCATTATGCGCATTACTGTTTACTATAAGTAATTAATGGACTTTTTGGAGATTTCAAGATGATCTGAAAAGTTAGTTTCTAATAATCTGTAGTTCCCTGTTTTCCCACATCAAGACATCATTTGAATTTTTTCATGACCAGAGTCATTACAAACTGATTTAGTACTGTTCCAAGGAGATGTTGTATTAAGTGTAGTATTTATGAGTTTCGTTGCAAAAATATTAGCAGAATTAATTTACTAAATAATTAGTCTACAGCAGTACATCATACCGTGCCAGTGTGGTGCTATTGGCTGCTTCTGTAAACTACCAGTGTGCTCATCTGGGTGTACTGTAGGTAACAGACTGATTTATAGATAAGAACCTCAAACAATCAAATTACCAAAATAATCACTTTAAAATCAAATCAACTGTTCCTTTGCATAGCGGTAAAAGGGTAGTACCGTTACAATTTATGATAAAAAAGTAAATATTGTGAGATCAGGAGTCGGCGGTTACTAATGCCACACATAACGCAGTGTGGATGCAGTCCAACAAAAGTGAAACAGCCATGGCAAAGGGAGCCAGCAGCCTGCCTGTTCTGAGAAAATAGCTAATTGTGTGTGTTTCAGGTTTTCCATCAAGAGTGATCAATATGGCACACTGGTGTTATAGTGGGTAAAGCACATACTCCATTAACAGGAGGCTACTAGGTCCTCGTCAGCGCCACTGGTTTCAGTTCTGGCCGGCATCATTTTCCCCATGTCATTGCCCACTCACTTTCTTCCATTTCCTGCCACTCTTCAAGCTGTCCTATCAAATAAAACCAGAAAGCCCCCCCCAAAAAAGGTTAAATAAAAAAAATCAATATAGCAAAGTTGCATTTTTGTTTTTTATACAGTGCAGGTCTGCACTGAATAATGTTTTTAATGTTACTCACAGCTTTTAAAGAACTGTGTGTGAGTATGTGATCTATGCTGCTCAGTCCACAGTAAGCATGATTATGGACTTAGTATGTATTACTCTGTATTTACTTTGCACACAGGACCTCTCACTTTATTGTGCCCCCATTTTAACACAGAACTAGACCCCCTTACTGCTTACTGGCTCAGAAGAGAGGTGGAGACCCCCTCCCTAAAATGAAATATCTCACTAAAGTCTCATTTGTCAGCGTGATGGTCTCAGTTGATGAGAGAGGCTACATACAACCACACACCCTTCAAGTGATTGACAGAGATGGAAATCTGATTGACCCATCAGTTGGCTTTACAGAACAGTGAACAAAGAAATGTTTGAATTCTGCATCCACGATGGAAAGACGCATGATGTGTATGGATGTCTCTGTCACTGAGCATCAACATCACAAATTCCTCTTCATCTTGGTTTATTTTTGCTTAATGAGTGTTTTTATTGTTGTTTTTATCACATACATTATATTATTTGCTTCACATTTATCCTTTGCAGATGACCAAAGTGACCAAGGACCACTGTCTTGAGATCATCCACAAGTTTGAACCATGTTCTGAGAACCAGAGAGAAGGAGTTTTGGGAATTGATGGTAAGTTCATCATCAGGCTTTGTTGTGCTTGGAACTGAGCCAATATTGTTTGTTTATTCTCGTTAAGTGTAATGGAGATTTAGTATGTATCAAATATTAATTTGTAGTTTGTCTTGAAAATGATAGTTTGGGAGATATAGAGAGATGTCTGTAAGATGTTGTAGCCCCGTTCTGTTGTGTTGTGTCATTTGAACTTAACTGATTGTGACCAGATCATTTTTCCTAACTTGAGCAAATGCTTTTGTCCAAAAAAGTTGCAAAAAGAACATGCCTAGTAGGGTAGTTTGACAACAGTGCCTTAGCCTTAAGCATATTCAGCCAGAGCCACATTCCCCCATGTTGTACCACAGAATGCCAGGCACCACAGGGACTCATTCCTGTGGTGGCCTGCAACCTGCTCAACTTCTGAGAATCGGTTTTCTTCCATATGCAATAATGTCATGGAAAAATTAACTATGTGTATATTGTCTATTATTCATAGGGTTTATTTTTTACATTTTGAATAAAGGCGTATATATTATTACTATATTATGATATTGATATCATTTTATTATATTTGTGTATGTGAAATGGATCACTGTATCAATTTCCTGTGAGAGATGAATGTTTTTCTAGTTCCCATTCTAAAAAGATAAGACAATATATAGATATGGTACATGATATGTTAACTGAGAGGGTTGTTTGCAGATAAAGCTTCATTATGTGTTAAGTTAAATTGATGCACAGTCACAGTATATCCTCCCTCTAGTTGTCTGAACTGCAGGTTGTCTGCATTAACACCTGGTGTTTGTGTTTGGAATGAGGAAAATGGTTAAACTAACCCTGTAACATTGAATTAGACAGGGAAATGTTTTAATGTCTGCATTGATAGTTGGTGCAACAAAAAAAAAAGTGACCAAAATAAAACTTTATTTTGAGAAATAAATTGTAATATCAATAAACGCATATACAGATATTAGTCATAATATGATTACAAAAAAAGAGAGGTGAAAGTTAATTCACCATTAAAATAACTATTTTTAGGCTTTGTATTCATGGCTTCCTGTCTTGTTTTGAAAATGTCTTCCTTGCTCTGCCTGTGTACTTTCAAGACGGCCTCACACCAAACATGCCTTCATTTTCAGTTTGTTGACAGTGTTCACATCATTGAATGTCACCACATGAGAAATGTTTGAAAACTTATTATACATGTATATTTTTTTCCTAATGTCAAAATCAAAGTAATAAAGAAGGATTAAAGTCAGCTCAGATGATCATTTTATAACACACCATTGTGATCACCAAGGTGGAACTTGGGTAAAACATTCATGATGGTGAACTCAAGTTACATCAAGTTACATAATGCTTCTTTCATACCAGTCTTTGAATTTTCAAATGTATATGTACTATGGCTCAAAAATTCAATCATCATGAATTACGAATCAAACAAATGAAATTCAACAGTAATTAAATTTTCACTCTTTTCAAAGACTCAAATCCATCATTATACACATATCAGCTGCATAATACTGTTTGTACTACTTTTTTTCAGGTTTTACAAATTACATGCGCAGCCCAGCAGGGGACATCTTTAACCCAGACCACTACAGTGTGAACCAGGACATGAACCAGCCCCTATGCAACTACTTCATTGCTTCCTCACACAACACGTATCTGATGGGTGACCAACTGATGTCACAGTCCAGGGTGGACATGTATGCCTGGGTGCTGCAGGCCGGCTGTCGCTGTGTAGAAGGTCAACACACACATGGAATCCACACACCTGACACACACCTCCAATAGACACAATTAAGGATGTTATTCAAAAATAATGTTGCTTTTAAAAGTAAGTAGCAGTACTGAAATCTTTCAATTGAGATTGATGTTATCTTTCATATGCATGCAGCTCACTGTGCTGTCCATGATCCTGCCTTTCCCCCTTCTTTATCTCCCTTCTTTCAGAAGTCTATACTTGAATCTTTTCACAGTGTTTATATTTTAACAATCTCCAAGTGGAGCTGTAGAATGAAAATTAGTGATACAATAATATTGCATTCACATTGACTCATTTGTCACGTTTTTTTTTTTTTTTAACTTTGAGGTGAGGGATGTGACTAAAGCTTTGGTGTGATGGGAGACCTTCATGTCAGGAATAAGTTATACATTTAGATAATAAAAGGAGGAGATCAGAGGTCTGTACCACAAAGCAGGATTAAAATACCCTGCTATAAATTCCATGCTGTATCATGAAAGCTTTCTGTTATGCCCTGAGCAGTGTCTTGGGAATTCAGCAAACCGATCACTTATATGTGGGACGATGTAGACGAACTTCAGTGTTCTTGTTTTAGGTCACTTCATCAGCTACAGAATATGAGTTCGCTCCTGAGCTAAAGTAGTGTAATGATTGACAGTCTGTGGACCGTCAACCATCCTCTGAGTATTTCTGTGCTCATTCGGGTATAAAAACTGACAGATGGATCTGAGTCCATCTGATTAACCCATATCTTTCATAACTCACCTGAGGGGCCAAACAGGTTTTGCCGCTCTCTGAAAACTCTCGCTCTTCTGAGGCATTCTCTGACAATTAGCGTTGAGTTTGATGGGGTCATCCTCGGATGGTGATGTAATTTTCTGAGGAACTTGATTGGTCACAGGGTGGGGCTATTATCCTCAGTGACCTCAGTCTCCAACATGACCTGCTCCGGAGCAGGTTAGCCGTTCAGCATAAGTTAGCATGGTGAAATATCCTTGTAAGAAGTGAGCCACATATGTAGGACTGAAAACCCAGGATTTAGCTTGAACTTACCTCGCTAGCTCCACATCCCACTTCCTGATACAGGCCCCAGGCAAAGAAGTGAGTTGTTAGGCCTGTAAGGGTGTTAGAGTTGAGAGATAAGTCTTCAAAAGAATGTCAAGAAAGGGCAGAAGAGGCTGCATTTGAGGACCAATTGCATCATAGTTGGTGTGATTAGACAAGCACGCCCTGGGGAACAAAGGATGTAACAGGTGGATCCTTCATAGCCAAGCCTAAAATAGCATGGCTGCAAAAATGCCAACAGGGTGCCTAAGGATTACTCTCTTATATGTAAATATTGGTTTTCATTCAACCATGCTACTTTTTAAACCAAGGTCCATTAGAAAAAGTGTTAATTGTTGTCGAGGTTTTTGCAATGCCAGATGATATTTCTTGGAGGAACACAGTGGCTGAGAAAGCATAAGACCGTGTGATTCAGTACAATTGGATGTACTTATGGGCCATTTCTGCAGTGGGGATAATCATGACCTAGACCAATAACCCAGACAAAAAAAAAATTTAGCTGAGGCAGACATGGTGGGGGAAGCCTGGCATTATCTACTGTAAAAAGGTCACTGCCCACTGCCTGAGGACTGAGAGCAGCAGAAATTAAAGCTGACTATCTAAGTGTATTTTAAACATGCATGCACATGCTTTGATGAAGGGTCAGCTATTCCCCAGCTTGGCAAAAGCTGTGAACTAGGACCTCAAGCTACAAAGTGATGCTTTACTTCATCTACCTGCAGGAAGAATTGTGTTATATGAGAAAAGAAATAATTTTACTGGTATTTTTTATTACTCGTTTTTTCTCAGTTTATTTCAATATATTTACAGGACTTGGTGTTAATAACTACTGAAAGGGACACAATTGCTGTTTAAATGAAGTCAAATTTTACTTGTATAGCAGCAAAGGATAACAGTTACTTCAAGGCACTTTACATATGGAGCAGGTCTAGACAAACCTCATTATAGAATTAATCATACAGACCCAACAAATCCCTCCATGAGCAAGCACTTGGCAACAGTGGTAAGTAAAAACATCCTTTGTGAGACAGAAATCTCTGACATAACCAGACTCAGGACAGATGGCCATCTGCCTTGTTTAGTTGGGTTGAGAGTGAGAAAGAGAGACCGCTAGAGAGGGCAGAGAGAAAGAAAGAGAGATTGAGAGATGGAGATAGGAGAGAACACTTGAGCAGAGGAAAGAGAACACAATGGAATACAATAAATTTACAGAAGTAGAGAGTATTAAAAACTGATGTTACTAAAAGTAATTTAGCAAATATTGGCACTAAGTTAAAATAACAGATGCAGTGTATTAGTAGCAATAATTGCAGTAAAAATGATAACTAATAATTATTGCAGCTTCAGGTGTTGAGAAGGAACAAGAGGACAATGATGATTCGGTATCTGAGCCATGAGGACAGGGAGAGTTGTTGTAATGAGTATCTGTGGCAGCTGGGCATCTTTTGGTTCAGGTGCATGTTCCTGGCTACACCAATTACACCAATAATTGGAAGTAATAAGCTAATGGTGGGCAGCCACCTTATTTTGATTGTGGCATCCTGTATTCAATGCCACACACCTATCTCACAAACACCCTGTACCTGAGAATTAAGGAAGACTTCATGGACTTGAAAGCCTGATGTAACATGAAAGGCACTTGTCTGCTCACCGCCCTATAGTCTAGAGTCCATCCTTTCCTTGGCAGTGCACACAGTCGGTTCTGTGGCTAGACCACTCATCCCTGCCTCATAATTCAGTCTACCCCTATCTATGATCTATGATCATCCCAGATGGTAAATCCTGGTAATTAGCAGCCTTGCTATTGTGAGTGGAAGAGGTGGTCTATGTAGGTGTTAAACTGCGAGGTACACCACTGATCAAAACTTTAGGGACCAATGACCCCAATTGACTATCTATTGCTTGAATGTGCCTTATGATTATTAGTTTTTGCACTTCTCGCATACAGTACATTATGGTTGTGGCTCGAAGTTGATGTGAGTTCACAGAATGAAGGAACAGGAAAGGGCTAAAATACAATTTTAGGTCTTAGGGGTTAAGCTTCTCGTTCATACTCTCTCTTTTTCTCTCCTGTCCACAGTGGACTGTTGGGATGGACAGGATGGCGAGCCCATTGTCCACCACGGGTACACCCTCACGTCCAAGATTCTCTTCAAAGATGTCATTGAGACCATCAACAAATATGCCTTCGTCAAGAACAAGTATGTTTACAAACACACTGGCACACACATACACTGTAAGCATATTCTCAGTTTTGAATTATTTTATTTAATGTCATGCTCATATTCAGCCAGTTTGTCAGACTGCCTCCAGAGATAATTTTCATGTTGTAGCATGTTTCTGGTCCAGTGGTAACTGACGTGACACAGGTGTGTCTGTCCCCCATAATAAGCATGGGAAATAGCAGTATGGACATTTAGGTCATCAGAAAGCACACCGATTTGAATTACACAGACTGTTGGATTGTAAAACGATGAGAAAAATGGAAGAAGTGAAGCTTGGAATGCAATTGTCCTGTGAGAGCTATGTGTCTATTAGTACCAATGTACAAGTTGATGTTCTGTATAAGTCACTGTTTGCTGATGGCAGTGGGTAAAATCTTAAGTTCATTTCACATTGACCCTTAACTAGAAATCCATTTGCAGTGAGAGACAGGGTTGATGTTAAAGGACCTTGGAATTTAAGATTTAAAAGTGACTGTAACGAATGCTTGTTTTTTTTTTTTGTGTGATTCTTTCACAAGAGTAAATGAGACCCTTTCTTTAGCTCTTGAGAAATAGCCCCACAGTTACAAAGCATAACAAGTCTACAGCAAATGAGCCACACAGCCAACAAAGCATTTCTTTCTTATCAACATTTTCTTTTCCATGGAGTGTAGTGTCCAGGTATTTCTATTATTTTGTGCACACCATATAGATCATTGAAGGTAGGCTAAATAACAGAAATATAGCTCAACAGCTCCACTCACTTTATCGTCCAACATAATCATACAGTTCAACTAACACTTTTCTATAACAATTTTATTAATAACTGAACATTATCTTTGCTCCAAACCACTGTAGATTTGGACAGTTGGCTGGATTAGAACCAAAGTAGCATGTTTTAATTCATTTATTTAATTGGCTATTGGTTAAAAAAAATCTGTTGATTCCTACCCAATACAATTTTCCATAACTATTAACAATCTATGCAGGAATGTATATTAACCAAGGTGTGCATTAACATGTTAGTTTTCAAGTCTCATTGGTTCATTGTTTGTTTTTGATATTTTTTTGTTTCCTGAGAAAACAAACGCTTTGCATTATATTCCTTTTATACCTGATTTTGTTGAAAAACGGACACAGATGCTGGTTAGAGTGTTTGGTTGCACTGGGAACGAGTGGAGTGGGAAACTGAACGCTCTCTGTGGGCATTAAAGCCACTGAGGCACTCCTCAGCTTGTTGCTTGTATTGCATCATAGGACATTTGCGTCAACTTTTCTCTGTGCTGCTCCTTTTTTAAACTCTGTAGCGCTGTGGGCACATTGGGACTGAAATGCCAGGTCCCATTAAAAATGAATAGAAACTTATGACTGTCCCAGCTTTAAGTATGTATATTTCCTAACATCACTACAAAATTTCTCATAGCTGGCGATTTAGGGTGGGATCTGTAATAGTGAGGACTGTGACATGTGATCTTTTTATCCTCAAAGCCCTTAAACTGCACTTGCTTTTCCTGACTCAGTTTCTTTTTATGTTGCCACACTTTGTGTCTACAGACTATAAATCAACCTGTGCACAGGCATAATAACACAGAGAAATTAAAGCATGCACACAAACACCCTCCTCCTCTTCCTCACAGCCTCAGAGGGCGATAATCCCATCGACATGCACACGGTCTGAAGGATGCAGAGAAAATCTCTATTTTTAGATCCCGTCTCTTTGAGTAAAATGAAGGAGAACTACACCCTTTGTGTGCATATTCACCCTCAGTGCATGGTTTTGATACCATATTTGTGGACACCATAGATATTCCACAGATAATTGAATCAAGAAGGAACAGAGTAAAAGGCTGCATTCAACATCAAAGGGTGATCAATTTTTCTAGGACACTGGATAAAAATGGACTGTGCAGGAAGCTGACAGAAATGGAATAAACACAGTCCGCATGTTGATTTGTTTTACCTGCTAGACCACATGTGCTTCACTCAAATAGACAATATTGACTAAAATTGTGTTTATATGTATGCATGTATCTGTTAAGACCATATTGAAAATTATCTGTTGTGTAGCTAATGAATTGGGGGGAAAAAAAAGATAAATACAGTATAACTCTGTCTGTAGACAGGAGTCCGGCCTTGAAGAATGAATGTAATGTTTATCCAGTCTGGCAGATTTTATATGTGACACCAGAAGCCATATCCACTATGACTGAAAGTAGCAGACAAATGCTAACATCAGCATTCTTCATAATCATAACCACTGTCAGCATTATACCATGTATGCTCACTGTTACAGTTTAGCATGCAAACATTTGCCAATTAACATGAGACTGAAGACAATCTACCAAACATCATAATTTTGCTCTAGGGATTAATAATTAATAAAGTATTTCTGGTTCTGGTTTTGACAATCCTGCAAAATGAGTCCTGAACATCCCGTTTCCTCATTTTACTGTCTTTTGGGCTTTTTGAATTTATATTTTTTGTTAGATGACTGAAAGAAGGTCTGTGGTTAGCACGCAAATGTTTATGGTTTATGAAAATGCTCTATGACATAAGTATGATGGTAAATAAACCAGTCATAATTTCTTTAAGCATTTACGTCTTCCTAAAAATCCCCTTTTGCTAACAAGTATCAGGCCTAACTGGGGTTGTTGGGTTGTTACATTACACCGAACATTACAACCAATCTACTTACCATTACAATAGCCTTGTTATTTTTCTACTCACCCTCTTTAATTGTAAGACCACACTGAACATCTGGCATCCTTGTGTAAATTATCAATAACTTTGGAAGAGGAGAGCCTTTTGTAGAACAGGTTTGAGCTAAATCAAACTACAAGTTAGGAGGTCATTGGCAGTCACGTTTAGGTCATGTCACAATTGGCATAGTTGTGATTATATATGTAAAATGCCTTGACGTAACCTGTTATGATTTGGCACTACATAACAGTTCAGCATAACAGTTCATCCACTGGTAGGCATGAATGTGCATACAACATTTCAGACAACCTTACAATGTTTGTCTGGATATTTCAACAGGTACTTATGTGGTCAGTCTCAAATTCAAATAAGTGGCTCATATCAGACCTCAGCAGAGCTTGATGACAAGCTGATCATTTGAATCAGGTGTATTGGAGCAGGAAACATCTAAAACATGCAGGACAGTAGCTCTCCAGGACCGGAGTTGGAGACCTCTGCCCTAGAGCATTTTTGGTAACAGAGTTAAGTTTGAATTAGCCTCTAACCAAATCTGTGTGGCAGTTAGAGCTCCCACACTTCTTGACAATTTTGAAGGTTCAGGCTGGTAATATATCACCAATGGATTGAACAGTATGTGCTGTCTCCACTCATTGTTGTGTCTGGATCTTGAATCATGACTTTATTACACTCTAACATTTCCTGTAAAGAGAGATTCTTAGATAAATGCTCCTCCCGGATGTTTCCATCCTCTAACTCAAGTATGTTGTATGTGACTACCTTGCAGTTACCCAGTCATCCTGTCCATAGAGAACCACTGCAGTGTTCCCCAGCAAAAGAAGATGGCCCAATACCTGGTTGAGATTCTGGGGGACAAACTTGACCTGTCCAACATTAAAACTGAGGAGTCTGGGTGGCTGCCATCACCAGAAACCCTCAACGGCAAGATCCTTGTTAAGGTAAAGTTGGAGCTGAGGTCTGGGTGTTAGGAAAGGGACTGATTCTGTCCTTCGGTGATGATCTCAGATTACCATTTATCTGTAATTGCGGAGCCTTCAAAGTTAGAAATAGTGGTAATTTGATTATAGCTTTTGAATATAATGGAGGAAAAACATAAACATTAAAAAGCTTCAGATGTTTATGGTTTGTATGAAATGAAATGATTGAGATTGGGGAAGGTTTAGAGCTACTTTGACCTATAAAAAAACACTCAAACCTTTTGATTTGAGCATGATGCTGCTGCTGATGTGAAACATGCCTCGCAGAAAGATGATCTCTGAAGACCCATAGTCAAGATTTGTTGAGCTGCATAACGCTGGAACGGGTTACAAAGTCATCTCAAAGATTATAGGTATTCACAGTTACAATATGGCTACTTTCATGAGAAACTGGCGCACAGCCATGCTGAAACTTAAGACACAATGCAGAAAGCTCAGTTAGGTAAAAAGGAACCCTGGAGTAACAGCTAAAAGCTTGAGGAAATCACTGGGATGGGTTAACATGTCTGTTCATGGTTCTAATTTACGCAAACAATGAAAGGTATGGTGTACATGGCAGGACACCACGCAGGAAGCCTCTGCTTTAAAAAAATAAATAAATAAAATAAAATATATATATATATATATATATATATATATATATATATATATGTATATGTCACTGCAAGCTTAAAGTTTGCCACCATGACACTCCAGAACGCTATTGGGAAAACGTTTTGTGGACTGATGAAATAAAAGTTGCATTTTTTGGGAAGAAAACACAGTGCTAAGTATGGCTTCAAATGACCACTGCATACCATGACAACATCATCCCTACAGTGAAGTATGGTGGAGCAGCATGATTTGAGTCTGCTTTGCTGCCTTGAGATCAGGACAGGTTGCCATCATAGAGGGGAAAATGAATTCCCAAGTTTATCAAGGCATCTTACAGGATAAGGTCAGGGTGGCTATCTGCCAGCTGAAGCTTAATAGAAGTTAGGTGATGCAGCGGGACAATGGTCCTAAACATCGAATTAAATCTACAACACAGTGGCTTTAATAAAAGAAAATCTGCCTTTTGGAGTGACCTAGTCAGAGCCCATACCTGAATCCAATAGAGATGCTGTGGAATGACCTCAAGAGCCTCTCACACCAGACATCCTAAGCATATGGCTGAGTTGAAACAGTTCGGTAAGGAAGGATGGTCCAAATTTCCAAAATTCCTCCTGAGCATTGGTAATGTCAAATCAGCAGCTACTGGAAGTGCTTTGTTGAAGTTATTGCTGGAGGTTTGACCAGTAATTAAATCCAAGGGTTCACTTACTTTTTCCAGCAGCACTGTGAATGTTTACTGAATGTGTTCACTATAGACATGAAATATTATAATTGTTTGTGTGGTATTAGGTAAAGCACATTGTGTTTGTCTGTTCTTGTGACCGATGTAGATCGTCTCACATTCATGACCAATTAATGCCGAAAACTAGGTAATTCTAAATGTTTCACATATTTTTTTTTTTACTTTTCACTGCATTGTCAAACTGCACAGCATTTCACATTGTTATTGTAATGTGTGTAAACTGTTGAAGTGCAGGAGCACACGTAGGTTTAACATAAGTGGCAGCAGTCCCCTGCTAATAGGGGATGGAACACTATCGAGGTTAATGAGACTTTACTGACACCAGACGCTTTTCCTAAAGAGGAGGCACCTTGCCAATACCTCGCACCGCTGAGGACCGCTCTCCCAGCTGTTACACACTATAGCGTCTCAGTGTATGAGCACAATTAGGAACACCGATGTGCAGGACTTCCCCAATGGGCAGTCTCACTGCGTGTCAGACTATTGTCAACCACATGTTGACAAAAACATGCGATTGCAGGCCATCACCTGCATGACAATGTGAATGAGAGCATTTCTAACCAAAAGATAAACTGCTGCCCTTGTTAATGAAAAATCAATGGTTCAGGTGTTAAGAGCAGGACCATCTGTTGAGCTGAACTCTTCCGTCCTTGCTGTTGAGTTTCTTTATTGTATTTTTCCCACTGATGCCTTTCACTGAGAAGGCTAGAAAGTGCAAATCATGCTTTTAATTGACAGGGTCTACCAATACCTTTTATCAGCTGCTGATTCCTCCACAGACAACCACTGAAAAAGGGGATTTAGCAAGGCTGGTGAATTACGTTTTTCCAAGGTGGCATAACAGAAATTGAACCAGTACAGTTAGAATTATGATGGTTATAATTATTTAGCCAATTATATGACTTCCTTAATACCAATTGTCATCCCATTTGTCAACTCAAGTTAACAAAAAGTCTGACATTAAAGTCACTGTGATGTAGATCGATGATGATATAATTCATCTGGAAGTCTTGTGGCACCAGCATTGCATAGAGTGCAACAGAGAGATGACTGGGAGGGGGGTCACTGGATAAATGAATTAAATGAACCACAGAGCTGTTTGTTTCACTGAATGATTGTTGTTTTCTCCAATAGGGAAAGAAACTGCCTCCTAACATTGATGAGGATGCAGAGGAGGGAGATGTGTCAGACGAGGACAGTGCTGATGAGATGGAGGACGACTGCAAGCTGATGAACGGAGATGTATGTTTCCTGTTTTAGTCTTTTTTCCACCTCACCACATTTATTTGTTCTACCACATTTAGATATAGTTGCAAGTGAATTGTTTATCTTTTCTGTTGTTGATGATTTGTGTATAAAATTAGCTGTGGTGATGGAGTCTTTTCCTCCCCTACTATGTCCCCTGTATCTCTTTGCTTCCGTCTCTCTTTCTGTGACTATTCTCATTTCTCTTGTCTCTTCCTGTTTGTCCCCCCATCTTTTCTTCAACTGTTGCTTGCTTCTTTCCAAGTGGAAGGTACTGTATTAAAAGCTTGTCCTCAGCCACCTTAATTTCCTCATCGTGCCATGCGTCCCAAAAGTACTTTGCAATACACCGCCTCCTTCCAAGGTGGATTCTTTATCCAAAACACATTCACAGGTGTTCTGTAAAAGCAGTTGAAACAAAGCAAACTTTATTCTAAAGTATGTGAAAGCACATAACCAGAAACATGCTGTTTACATCATTATGTTATAAAGGCATGAGTATGCATGATACCTTTTTTTTTTTTTAATTCTTACTCATTGAGTAATTGGGTGCATGAATACATGCTTCATTTTACACCCATACTTATCCATATATGGAAGAAGACATTCCAGGAATACATCGATCCGTTATCAAAATCACTGTTTGTGTTACAAATTATCAGGCATGACAGAGAAAAGAAGTGAAATTGAAGTGATTGTTGGTTGAGTTTCAAACTGAGTGCATCAGTATACTTAAGCTCAATTAAACTATAAACTCCTGTTTTACTCTGAACTTCATTTTTTGGAACCAGAGCTATCCTCTTTAGGATACAGAGGCTCTGAAACTAATTACTAGATGTTAAAATAGTCATTAGTTTACAGAATGGGCCTCAACAAATAATGAAGATAACATTTTAACACTGAGTACACATTTATTATGAATTTTCATATAGTTTTTGCTTTGTAAACAGTAAAGCTTATAATAATAGTAATGAATTCAGCTCCATGAAGTTGAATCCTTTGTTTGATGTTAAATTCTTTATTTTGCATTCACTGTATCGAAATTGGTTCAAAAACATGAAAACAGATGGTCAGAAGAATAATGAGGTGATTATTCTCACATTCCTTGTTTATAAATACTGGTTGTGGAGTGATCTATGCAAAATCAGCCTCCAGGTTTCATAATCATGTAGTCTGCCTGGAATGGTATCGGTCAGGGATCGACAACCTTAAACATTCAAAGAGCCCTTTGGACCTGTTTCCCACAGAAAAGAGATCACTGGGAGCCACAAAATTATTTTGACATCTAAAATGAAGACATCACTGCATATATCGCTTTTTACCTTTATGCTTACTTTTATTGCATTTTTTAAATCAAATAAATGCAAGAAAATGAAATTTTATTTTTCCATGCAACAAAATCATTTTGAAATCCGAAAAAAAGATGCTGGGTTTAAAGTTAATTGCAAATAAAATACTTAATGTCTATTTGGGTCCTCCTCGTATTTATGGAATAAAAAGCCGAACTTAAATTATCCACCTGCAGCAAACCAAAACTGCCGTCTGCTTCTGTGAGCCCTCAACCTTTTATCATCATCTTCGCGTGTACTGGAGCGAGCAGTCAGCTGTCAACATGAATAAAAAAAGGACTATTTAACTGAACAATGTAAAATATATATTTGCAATATAATAGCCAATTAAAATATTTATTTTACTTGGTTAATGTGATTTTTATTTATTTTTTTATTTATTTTTGTTTTTGCTCCTGAACCTCAGCACACAGCGTCTGCACATCAGGGCTGTATGATGTCACCATCATCGCGACATTTGACTTTGACGTTGTTTGCCAATTTCTCACCACATATTAAGCATACTGATAAACCACTCTCGTCAGCAGTGAAAGCTAATGAATCTGCCCACATATCATCAAACGTTCTGTTTTCTTCAGAAACTTTTACTTTTCTTAGATTTATCCATGGTTTGGCTACCTGGGGTTGAAAAAGTTCAATAAATCGCAGGTTGTGACGCATATTTTGAGCGACAAAACAATAAACACGTTTTATTTTAATAATACAAGATCACCACACCAAAATTTTGAATTATATCAAAAAAAAACTTACATACTAAGATAAAATTGATTAAAATTAAATATTAATTATTTATTTTCCAAAGCGACAGGGAGCCGCAGCAAAGGGATGAAAGAGCCATCTCAATGTCATTTAACCTATACTACAGGTTAAATGACATTGAAATGGTCTAAATGCACTGAAGAACTGGATCTGTTTTAAAGACAAAGAGATGTCTTCTCTTTATTATCAGTTCACTACACTTAGTATGAGGTAATATGATAAGGAAAAACTATTCCTAAAATCATGTGTCCCCACCTTCTTCTTAATTCCTCCAACTTTTTGCACAGTGCTGTATTTCTGTCAATGGAGAAGCCTGTGAGACTGTCACATAGTCAGCACATAATTCACAACTAAATGATCAATGGTGGTTTTAAATATGCAAATTTAGACATAAACTCCTCATGATGCTTGTCCTCTTGCCTGCGGTCTGATGACAGAGGTGGTATCTGAATGCACTATGCCACCAAGTGGCTGAACTGAGTATGTGTGAAACGCTGAGCAGTGATCTCTACGTGAGGACATCTTTCATTTATTTTTCCTGCACAAAGGATGTCTCACTTTTATTCCCTGTCATGCTATCATTTCTGGAAATGGCTACACATTTTGGGTCCCGTCATAAGTTGCTCAGAGAGGTTATGCTTCATTTGACACAGTGTGTTCATCATCTCTTCATGTTGGCTCAGTATGAAATGTGAGTTCTTGTTGGCTCTTGCATGATGTATTATTAATGTCAGTCCCGTCAGACCAGAGAGACACGCAATTAACAAAGCTTTGTCCTACAGTAGGGCCTTAGATAATGCATGTTGACTCCAGGTGTCAGCTTACTTGATATAAAAAAACAAAAACTAACATGTACATTTCCTTTTATACTTTTAGTCCACCCTGCAGATAACCTAAGCCTCCAGCTTTTCAGAAAAAAATCCAAGAATATGTATACAATTACAAAAATATGTATACACACAAGTTATGGTTTAAAAAAATAAAAGATGCAAATTGATAATAATATGAGTACAAAGGGATCAAAAATTAAGGTGAGTGAACCTAAGAGAAATTTAGTTTTCTGTCGCGTCACTGGAGATGGAAATGTTATTATTGCCGTATTATTTCATGTGAAAACTGCTAATGCCATTATTTGGAAACATCAAGTCCACACATGATTCACACAGAAAATGTGGATAACCAACAAAAGAATTTGACTCAGTGATAACACTACTGTCACATCTGGGATGGATTACACAGCGGAGAAGTCATCATCAAATGGTGCAGGGGGGTTTCTTTCTTTACCTTGTCAGACTCTTCTAGTGTCTTTTAAAGGATGATATCCTTACTTAATTTCTGTCACACATATTCACTGTCTGTTCTGCTCATAATAATTTCAATATAATTCCATCTGTTGATTATATTTCTCCAGTAAGAGCTAAGCCTGTAAAATATTTTAAAAGTGATGTCTCAGATCAAAAACACCATTAGAAAAGTAGCAGACTCTTACACTGAGTTAAAACACATACATTTGCAGTGGTACTTTGTTTCTCCTTGATGAAGTTGCCTAGTAATGCAAAACAGCTTTACTGTAAAACAAAACAACACATTTGATATAAAATATAAAAAATTAGCAAAAACTTCCAGGAACTGCTGAACATTAGCCTCCTCTCACCATGTATGATCACCTGTAATCATCACTCTCTGTGTTACTGCTCCTCCTGCAGACATCTGCCAACAGGAAGCAGGTGGAGAACATGGCCAAGAAAAAGCTAGACAACCTGATGAAAGAGTCTAAGATTCGAGATCGAGAGGATCCAGACAGCTATACAATCTCAGCCCTCCCTCCTGCTGGGAAGCCAACAGGCAAAACTGGCTCCAAGGTAAAAGTCAGGGCACATCTCACATGGAGGGTGTGACACTGACAGCAGCACCAACACAGACATGAGACTATACGGATCCACGTTATTTGCACACCCACTAGCATTTCTCTTTTTCTACCATGCATCTATATATGTGGGCTCTATAACTGCATGCGGTGACGTGTGTGTATCTACTCAGAACAGAAAGGCAAACATGTTTGATAGTGTGAAAGTTCACAGCATTACACACAACACACATAATTTAAATCATAACCATAACATACAAGCATGTCAGTAGTATTGGCCACACATATGATATGCCTTTGTGTAAATATAAAGAATGTCTCCTCTGAGGAGTGCTGAGCCTCTGCTTGATTTTCCCTCAATAAATGTGGTTTCTCCTTCAATCAAGGGTCTCAGTTTACTCTTTAAACCTATTGGCCTATTTTACCACTGTCTTTTGAAATTCACCTTCAACTGTTGGTCACAAAACAGTTAACACGACTTCTTTCTGAGAACAACCAGTTTGGGAGGAAAAAAAAAAAAGAAAAAAAATCTAAATAACTCTTCAATCAAAAAAGCACAAAGGTAAGATGAAAGGATCTTAAATGTTTGCTTTGCCAGCAGGGTAAAAGTGAGGATGGGACAGACACAGCCGACGAGGCTAACCCCAGCAGCAACAAGCATACCGGCCGCATGTTCATGGGGAACTTCTCTAAACGCAAGGTTGGCCTTTTGTTAAATTCTGCTCTTAGTTCAGTTTTCTTCATTTTCACCTGCATATCTACCCAATCTTCCATCTCCTGGGATGAAAACGGGGTTGTTGCATATGTATTCTCATGATTTCTCACAGTGTTCAGAGCTTCAGTGTTCTTCTCCTTTAAGATGCACAAAGGACACATTGACACTTTCAATAGTTTTCTGACTAATAAACGTTTGTCTGCAGAAAAAGTCGACAAAGCTGAAGAAGACATCTAGCTTCGAAGACACTGATACAGATCAAGAAAGCACAAGTAGCGCTTCACGTGCCCCTTTGCACCACAGCAAGTATGCTACACACTCACACACATCCCTCTATATGTATCTTCATATTTCCACTTACCCACATAATACTATATATATGATGGATAAATGTTCATATCTACATTTCATGTAAAAGTCTGACCAAACTGACAAAAGTGCGATATCTGTAATATAAATGGGTGGGGTTAATGTTTGTATGTAAGCACTGTCACACTGTGTATAATTAGTCTTCTCAATATGTAACCTTTTACCCTCGTTGACCTCACAGAAAGAAGAAGACCATGAAGTTATCCAGAGCTCTGTCTGATCTGGTCAAATACACTCGGTCTGTGGGTCTCTATGACATTGAGGCACAAGGTGAGCAATTCTGTTCGCACTCCAGAGGTGTTAGTTTAACTAGGTTCAATACCTTTGGTGGAAAATTTCTTTTGAGAATGATTCTTTGGTAAAAGCCAACAAGACAAAGAATACTAATGGACAGTTACCACCTTCATCATCAGTCTTTTACCAGTACTGTGTTTTCGTTGAATCTTTTTTTTTTTGGAAACATGTATATCTCATATATCATAATTTGTCTCACTCTTGTCCAGACCAAACATTCCCTTCATTCTCCAGTGTCCTCTTTATATGTATATTTACATTTGAAATTAGACTATTTTACCATTCCTTTAGACCATATTGGGGGTATTTACACAAACTGTTGCCAGTCAGCAACATTTTAACTGAATCTCTGTCAACATTTTAACTGAATTGAAATTATGAACTTGATACAGAAAATAAAGATGGCTTTCTGTCCCTGGCAGCCAACTGTAGCTGGCAGGTGTCATCACTCAGTGAGACTAAAGCCCATCAAGTGATGCAGCAGAAAGGTATGTCCTTCATCCAGTTCAACCAGCGACAGCTCTCCCGCATCTACCCTTCCTCTTACCGCGTGGACTCCTCCAACTTCAACCCCCAGCCCTTTTGGAACGCTGGCTGCCAGCTTGGTAGGAGCTCATCCCAATCCACCATATGGACAATGGTCAGATTTGCCAGTCAATTGCTCTATCTCTGACCTTTTTTTTTTCCTCCAATGCTTTTATTTAAGTTGCACTTAACTACCAGTCAGAGGGCCGGGTCCTGCAGCTTAACAGAGCCAAGTTCTACAGCAATGGCAACTGTGGCTACATTCTGAAGCCTGCCAGCATGTGTGACAGTAAGGGAATAAACCCTATTATCTATTTTTATCTTAAGCACAGACCTCAGAAATATTTTCAAAGAATGCCCTGGTCACATTTTTTTAAATACTCATCATCATTTTGTGCTTTTATTTGTGCTTTAATATTGAACTTCAGCAGTTGGTTAATCTATTTCAGTTAGTCTCATCAGGCAGTAGTATAAGCTGTACATCTATATTTCTGCTCAGGCCTCCAATTGGCATTAATCCAAACACAGCACCCGAGTGAACCTACAAATGTTTGCCCTTGTCCTGCTGTAATGTCATGTCTCTCATAGCACAGACACAAAACTTTTATCTTTCCAACAAAGCTGTACTAGACACCACATGGTAGGAAGGCAAACCCTTCCACAAGTGAAAAAGCGGTCAGAAGGCTTAAATTAACATACCACATTCAAAAAGACCAAAAAATAAATAAATTGTCAAGCAATGGTGGGAGGTGACATTCCACAGCACACAGTACCACAGTACCTTAATGCAGAGTATTAACCAAAGGTGATGAGGTTTAAGGTAATCCATGACCATAAGCATTAATTCCAATCTACTTATAATGTATTTTTACTGAAAATCTGCAATAATAACCAACAGCTGATCAGCGCATCCTTAATATATATTATGTATGTCATTAAGGACCTTTAAATATGAGAATATTAGCAGTGTTAAAGGTCACAAGGAAAATTGTCTATTTAATTTTATGAGTGAAGGATCACAAACAGTGTACTTCATTTCTACTTGTTGCAGGTGCCTTTAACCCCAACCTAGAGGACCCGTTGCCAGGTCAGATGAGGAAACAGCTGGTGTTAAAGATTATCAGTGGACAACAACTGCCAAAACCCAAAGACTCCATGTTAGGGGACAGGGGAGAGGTAGGACACACAGACATTCAGCTGGCATACACCAAAAAGAAATATGTTGGGACAAATTTAATAATAAACGTTTCACACAATATGTGCTATGTGATTTCTTCTTTTTTTTAAAAATCAAACTAAAAAAAAGCATTAAAGGTCTCTAGAGGAGCCTGAGAAATGTACAGTATCATTTCACTGTATGACTGCAAAGTAATCAAATCTGAGTGATGGGTTGGAAAACAGCTGAGCGCTGAGCTTTGCAGTCTGTTCCTCATCTAGCTACTACTCGCATAACGCTGACTGAAATGATGAAGGTCACATTATATAATTTTTGTGAGCCATGATGGGTCTGCTTTTGTCTGAAAATGTGCCCGGGTTTGAACTAAATAAAACACAAGGATGAGTTTTACTGTGTGCTGTAGCATCTATAGTCCCAATTTCACTAGTACAAAAAGCCAATGAGACCATATAACATAAGGCTTTTGCCCACAGCAATCAGCATTTACACTTGGGTGAAATATCGACTGGTTCCAATCGGCATTGATATAAACATAACACCTGGGAGAATCTGCAAACTTTTGCTCCTTTTTTTGCTGTTACATCTTTCAGGGCACTGTAAACAGACTTTCTACTGCAGCATTATGCTGTTAAACAAGAGAGCAGCCTCCAAGCTTTAAAGGGACAAGTGTCTCATTGATCTGGCAACACATTAAGATTAAGAGTACTTTATTTATCCCACGTATGGGAAATTCGTTGTTATAGCAGCAACCACAGGTATAGAAAAAATACAAGAATAGAAACAAGGAGTAGAAGTACTAGAAAAAATATAAAGTGGCAGTGATAATGATACAGTGACAGTCAAGTAGTGCAAAAAAATGTAATGTAAATGTAATTAGTCCAGAGTGCAGCAACAGAGAGGTGTTATATAGTCTCATATTTGCTGGAATGAATGACTTGCGGTAGCACTCCTTCTTGCACCGCGGGTTCAACAGTCTGTTGCTGAAGGAGCTGCTTAACCCCTCCCACCCCCTTCACGACACTGTGGGAGAACTGTCCGTTTGGCCAACATCATCCTCTCACCCACCTCCTCATTGGAGTCCCAGAGTCGTATAAAGTCCTTAGCAGAGGCCTGCACACTCCGAAGGACCTCAGTCATCTCAGTAGGTGGAGACGACTTTGGCCCTTTTTGTACAGTGCGTCAGTGTTTAGTGACACCCAGGCATTTGTACTGTACTCCTCCACAATCTCTAAGTCCAGACCCCGGATGTTCACTGGCACAGTACGGAGTGGCTTCCTGCTGAAGTTGATCACCACCTCCTTTGTCTTACTGGCATTAATATGCAGGTGGTTCTGTTCACACCAGTTGACAAAGTTGGTGATGACCTCCCTGTACTACAGATCGTTCCCCTGAGATACATATCCAACAATAGCTGTATCACCAGAGATCTTCTGGAGGTGGCAGCTGTCAGTGTCGTGTCTGAAGTCTGATGTGTACAGGGTGAAGAGGAAGGGCAATAGGACTGTCCCCTGTGGAGCACCTGTGCTGCAGACTAGCACATCAGGCACACAGTCACAAAGCCTCACATACTGTGGTCTGTTGGTGAGGTAGTTAGTGGTCCATGCAGCTAGGTTACAGCCCACTCCAGGTCCTTCCAGCTTCTCCCTGAGCAGTGGAGGTGCCGTCAGATTTGGGGTCCGCAGGGGCAGGGACACAGTCAAACCTATTGAAGAACAGGTTCAGCTGATTTGCCTGCACCCGGTTCCCTGATTCTGGGCCCCTTCCACTGTCCTTGCTGTGACCAGAGATGCTTTCCAGGCCTCTCCAGACATCCCTGGAGTTATTTCCCTGAAGTCGTTTCTCCAGCTTCCTCCTGTAACTTTCTGCCATTCCTTATTCCTCTTCTCAGCTCCTTCTGCACCCTCTTCATTTCTTCCTTGTCCCCAGTCTTAAAAACCCTCTTCTTCTCATTCAGTAGGGGTTTTAATTCAGGGGTCACCAAGGGTTTGTTGTTGGGGAAACACCACACGCTCTTGATAGGCACAGTGTTCTCCATGCAGAAGTTTAAGTAGTCTGTAAAGCAGGTAGTCAGGCTGTCAGTGTCCTCCTCGTGTGGGCCACAGAGCACTACCCAGTCTGTGGTGTCAAAACAGTCCCTCAGGGCCAGTTGTGGTCAGAGCGGCTCAGTGGGGGGAGGGGTGAAGAGCTGTATGCATCCTTGATGTTTGCATACAGCAGATCCACATCCATGAGACTCTTTTCTCTTTAAAGAAGAAATAGCCCATACATGAGACATTTCAACAATTTATAAGCAGCTAAGAGCATACTCAGTGCTGTCAGTCAGGTGTATTCTCACCTACAGATAATATGGACATTGCTGATCGTCCTCTGTGTAGCTTGTCAGTCTGTACAATACAGTTGGGTGATGTCCACACAGTCACTTTTCACTGACTGTTGTCAATCAAGACCTGCACAGTGGACTTCCACCTCCACTGTGGTTAATTGCCTTTGGCATTTTGCCCAAATGTGAATTTAAAAAAAAAAAACCCTGGCGGCTGATTGGATATCAAAAATAAAATGTATCATTTATATCTTCTGATTTCTTAAAAAAAAAAAAAAAAACAACATAGCCACACTGCGCAAACCAGGAAATGGGGGCAACCATTGAAAGTGTCCTGGTACTTGCTCTGAAATCTAAGTACTGGTTAATGTCTTCCTGGCAGATCATTGATCCCTTTGTGGAAGTGGAAATCATTGGCCTCCCTGTTGACTGTTGCAAGGAACAGACCAGAGTGGTGGATGACAACGGTGAGTTGATATATTAATAAAACCACTTTTTGACTTACTTTACTAAGAAAGACTGGTTCTGTGAGGTAATGTGCATCAAAATGACCTAACATTTCCAGTTATACTCTGCTGGGGTTTACCTTCACGTGATTACTGCTGAATGCCATGATGCATTGGTTGTATGGAACAACACATTACCACTGGTTGTATGGGTAGCTATGGATGTGTGTATACTGTCTGGATGGTTTCTGATCTCACTCAGCACATACTTTAAATGCACACACAGTCACTGAATAATTGATGGCTGCTGAGTTTGCCCTCTAACTTTGTCCTTGTCCATCCTGTCTCCCCTCTGTCTCTATTGCTCTCTTTCTTCTTGATTTTGGCTTTGTCCTGCCTCCTCTCAATTTTCCATTTTGCTCCATACTTCCGTCCATTGTAGGTTTCAACCCAATGTGGGAGGAGACTCTAGTGTTTACCATCCACATGCCAGAGATTACCTTGGTGCGTTTCCTCGTGTGGGATCATGATCCTATTGGTCAAGATTTCATCGGCCAGCGCACCATCGCCTTCAACAGTATGATGCCAGGTAAGATGCGCTGAATTGCTTGCTTTCACATGGAACTGAGGGACACAGATCAGGGCTCTATTGTGACTTCCACAAATAATTTTTTTTCTTATGTTTCACCAATATCATTTACATAGCTGCCCAGGACTTTGTATGGCCAGATTGCCTGCTTTGTGTGTCATATTTCAATGTTTAAACCAAATTAAAAGTGTTCAATTTAAAAGTCTTACTTTTACGGATGGTCTGCTACTCTGTTTTACACCGATCAGGCATAATACTATGACCACCTGCCTAATATAGTGTTGGTCCCCCTTTTGCTACAAAACAGCCCTGGCCCATCGAGGCATGGACTCGCCTAGACCCCTGAAGCTGTGCTGTGGTATCTGGTATCAAGATGTTAGCAGCAGATCCTTTAAGTCTTGTAAAAATGAGGTGGGGCCTCAGTGGATGTGATTTGTTTGTCCAGCACAATCCCACATATGCTCAATTGGATTATAATCTGGGGAATATGGAGGCCAAGTGAACACCTCAAAGTCATTTTTGCTGCTCCTCAAACCATTCCTGAACCATTTTTGCTTTGTGGCACAGCACATTATCATGCTGAAAGAGGCCACAGCCATCAGGAAATACCGTCTCCATGAAAGGTACATGATCTGCAACAATGCTTTGGTAGGTGGTATGTGTCAGAGTAACATCCACATGGAAGGCAGGACCCAAAGTTTCCCAGCAGAACATTGCTCAAAGCATCACATTGCCTCTGCTGGCTTGCTTTCTTCCCATAGTGCATCCTGGTGACATGTGTTTCCCAGCTAAGCAACGTGATGTAAAAGAAAATGTGATTCATCAGACCAGTTTGCCTTCTTCCATTGCTCTGTGGCCAGGTTCTGATGCTCATGTGTCCATTGTTGGTGCTTTCAGCAGTGCACAGGGGTCAGCATGGGCACCCTGACTGGTCTGCAGCTATGCAGCTCCATACACAGCAAACTGTGATACACTGTGTATTCTGACACAGAGTCAGCATTAACTTCTTCAGCAATTTGAGCACCATACCTCATCTGTTGGATCAGACCACACAGCCCAGCCTTCGTTCCTCATGTGCATCAGTGAGCATTGGATGCCCATGACCCTGTCGTTGGTTCACCATTGTTCTTTTCTTGGACCACTTCTGATAGATCCTGATCACTGTAGATCGGGAATATCCCGCGAGAGCTGCAGTTTTGGACCCGGTCATCTAGCCATCACCATTTGGCTCCTGCCTCACTAAGTCAAATTCTTATACTTGCCCATTTTTCCTGCTTCTAACTTCAACTTTGAGGACAAAATGTTCACTTGCTGCCTAATATATCCCACCCATCAACAGGTGCCATCCATCCACCTTCTACCGTTTATCCGAAGTCGGGTTACGGGGATAGCAGCTTTAGCAAGGACCCCCAGACTTCCTTTTCCTGGCAACCTTGACTGGTTGCATGACTGGTGGATCCCCAGGTGCTCCCAGGCCAGTGAGGAGATATAATCTCTCCACCTGGTCGGGGTTCAGCCCCAAGTTCTCCTCCCAGTTGGACATGCCAGGAGAACCTCCCTAGGGAGACGCCCTGGTGCCATCCTTATCAGATGCCTGAACCACCTCAACTGGCTCCTTTCCACGCAAAGGACCAGTGACTCTACTCCGAATCTCACCCGGAAGACCTTGTTACTTTGGTCCTGACCGTTTGCTCATGACCAAAGGAGAAGATAGGAACGAAGATTGACTGGTAGATCGAGAGCTTTGCCTTCTGGCACAGCTCCGTTTTTGTGACAACGATGCTGTACAGCAAATACAGAATCGCACCAGCTGCCCCGTTTCTCACTCGTGAACAAGAGCCCGAGATACTTGAACCCCTAGTCATTGAACCCATGATGAAGGGATAATCAGTGTTATTCAGTTCACCTGTCAGTGGTCAGAATTTCATGCCTGATCAGTGTATTTCTCACATAGAAATACTTTTTAAAATGTACTGGCCCCTCTTCACACACCGGATGGACATGATATTCAAATAAAAATTAATTTGTTGAAGTATTAAGGATACAAGTTATTCACTGTTTGTTAGGGTCTCTGCATCTAGAGTTACATGTTATAGACAATACTATTGCTTATTCTGTGTGGTTCATCACCCAGATCATTCCCTCAAACCATTTCAGACTCTCGGATAATGTGGCTGTGTCTAACATGTTTTTGTGTGCAGGTTATCGCCATGTGTACTTGGAAGGTATGGAGGAGGCTTCCATCTTTGTTCATGTGGCTGTGAATGACATCACTGGTAAGGTAGGTACTGCTGTCGAGCTGCACACAAGTGACAGTTATGTTCTAGAGTTGAATTGCAAAGCACTAGTGAAGTTTATGAGACTGTTTATGTGGAATTATAAGAATTAAGTGTCTGTTAACATAATCAATACTGTTTTTTCTTTAAAAATTAATCACAAATGTAAACTTAATTTTTAGAAAAGTGTTAAATGATATTAGAACGGTAGTGCGTAAGTGATGCTTCGCAGAGGCTCCTACTACATCATCCATAAATTCCTGATAATCAGACACCTTGTCATGTTCCTGTTTATAACACGGTCACCAACCCAAGACTGACTGACAATAATTATTGGCTGCAGTTTCAAGTTACATGACAACACAGATGAAGAATGAAACAGGGCTGTAGTGCCTAAATGCACATAAACCAACTATTTTAAATCCAACACAGAGCTTACCCCTCTTCTCATTGGACAACTTTCACTAACATCAGAGAGTTTAGCCAGAGGGCACTTAGTTTAACTCTTTTAATTTCACTGTAAGCTATTTCTTTCAGTTTGTGTGTTAAGAGTTAGAGCTAATAATAGACATAAGCGTAAACATGCTTAGTGTTTGTATTTTGTGTCCCGAGAGAATCTGTCTGCATTCTATTGCTATGGTTACTCATGTTATATACTGTCTTGAAAAGTGAGCAGATTTTTCTAACCCCAACTTCTTGAGAAGGTCCATAGATGACGATACATCAAAAGTTAATTGACACCCACCAGCCAACCAGAATTGAGTGTTCACCCAGACTATTGTATAACATGGTAAAATTTGAGCTCAGTTCCAAATAATGACCACTATTCCATAATAATAAGTACAATAAGTAATTCAGGAACGATCAGTACAGCAGATGTGATATATTGGTTTTGTTTATTGATGGCTGCAGAGCTTCCCGATAACTTTAGGTAATAATAAGTTTTCCAGGCAAAAGTGAATAAAAAGGCACTTACATTTGTAAAAATCAAATAATACTGCCAGTAAGATAAGAGTGCCAGTACTGATGCCAAAGCAGCACTTTGGTCCAGGAGTTTTACTCTAGTTCTACTGATCTGCCCTAATGGCTCTTTTGGGTCTGAATTTCTCAGTTCTAGTAAAGGTCAATATTGCTCAAGCAAACAATGATTTTTTTGATTATGTTTGTCCTTTTTCACATACAGCACTTTCAATATGCAAACCTTACATCCCACCATCCTTTTTTATTATATTCAGGCAGTTATAAACACATGAATCCCTAAACCGTTTTTGAAACATAGGCTTTACTTTAGTTAATTTCTTCAAAAGCTGTGACTCTTATTCTGCAAAATGAAAATGTCACTGTGGCAATTACTGTTAACAAGAACATTAGCTTGTACTCGCTGTGTAAAACTGCTGTTATTTCTGTGTCAAAATGTTATTTGTGGTCATAAATTATGCAGTCAGGTGTCTCCAGAATTTTTGGAGATTTGTTTTTCATTGTCCTTGCTTTAAACTTCCTCTTTCTCAGCTCTGCCTCCTGTTGTGACTCTCTTTTATCCCCCGCCCATTTTTTCTTCCATCCTCCCCCCTCTCTGATTTCCGCTCTCTTCCTGTGTCTGTCTGTTTGTGATTTCAGTGGACCCCACTTTTTCCAAATGCTCCATTTAAAGTCAAGAAATTTTTAGGAGCCCTGAAGCTGCTGCTCAGAACACAGGTGTAGTGAGACCAATCTTGCATGAGCCACATGCTGTACCCTCTTTGCCACGTAAATGACCCCCCCCCCAAACCACCACCACACACACCCCTCTTGTCAGCCTACTAAGTATTAATTTGGTAATGCCAACTCATGTCTCACATGAGTTATGATGGCTTGATTTACCTGCATCTTCATTGCCCCCCCCCCCCCCCCCCAAAGTAGATCCAATGTCATCAACTGGCTCAGTAAAAGAGCTGGAGAGAAATGAAAGCCAGGAACTCTGCCAGGCTGCAATGACTACTTTTGCAGGGATCTATTCTCTTTTCTTAACACAGGAGTTTTTCAGTGTGCTGCACTGCAGGCCTTTTCTTTTGTATTTATACATAAAAATTACTATACCAAGTTGTGTACCAAATGTGCTGTAGTTAAAATATGTGTATATATTGTTCTCAAAGCATAGTACGGTGCTATTTTTATTATTTATGAATTCATTTATTTATATATTTATTTGCCACACTGCCTGTTAATGTCCACTGCAGTGGCAGCAAGAGTGTCTTGTGAGAGATGGATTCTGGTAAATGTCTGCATCTCCAGCTGCATGACCAGATGTGGACATCCATTAGTCTCTTAAGCCCATTTTTCCGTAGTCTAGAAACCTGCTAAGGCTAACCAGTAACACTAACTAACCACTAACATTTTTTCAGCAATGTAAAAGACTCCAATCAACATTTAGACCTCTGCCTGAATGTTGATAGAACCTGATTTTACAATAGACGTGGGTATTTTTCAGCACTCAACACATTACACATTTTGAATTTGTTTCCTGCTGTAACATCTTTCAGAGCACACGCAGTAAAAACAGACCCGTTGGCTGTCCAGTACTGTCTTTTACACTAAGAACACCACAGATACTGAGTGAAAGAATAAGATAAATCATGACCTTTTTCAAAAGATACAATCTGAGGGCCAGCACAACTGGCAGTGGAAAAGGGGTCATTCAGCATAAACAAAAACAAAAACTGATTTGGATCTACTTCTTTCACATTGTTCAAACAAATCATATGCTGGTTGTAAGTGATATAATATGAAAGCTTCTCCCACTGAATCAGTTTAACAATCACTGGTGTCATTGTCTGAATGTCCTCATCATTGTCTGTTTCATTTCTGCCTCACTTGTTGTGACTTTATCACAGCAAAAGTCAATTCAGCATTACATTTGCATGTGTAGTCTGAATATCCAACAAGTGAAAGTAAAACTTTGGTACTTATATCTTTATTTTGGTATTACACAAAAAGATAGCTCTGGATGTTGCACACACAAGACCTGAAGTTAAGGTTGACCTTTAAGTTTTTCTTAAAAATAAGAATGGTTGTACAAAACATGCTTAAGTTTTCCTCTTTCGTTTTCCCTAAAATGTTTGCTGAAGTATCTAAGATGTTGTCCTTATCTGGGTTTTATACTAACAGAATAACATAGTTAAACCGAAGACCTCAGCAACTAAAGATGCATTTGACTCAACCTTAATGGAAACATGGACCAGGCTAACAGTATGCTGATAAATCAACAAAATTAACACATTACAAGAACAGTAGTAGAACCGTTAATGATGAGAAGATTCTGCATTACAGATTTGACCTGCAGTCAGTTCATGATATGTCTGACTGTGTAGACTCAGATCTCTCCACTTTCCACAACAGTGCCGTTCCAGCTCTTTCATTACTAACGATTGCTCAACAATTTCATGTTACAGGTCTGTCTGGGGAGGCATATTTGAGAATTTTTTTGTCTTCTTTTTCCTTAAATTTATGAGGTAGTGTAAAATAACACACATAAGGTGTTGGAACATAAGATGTAATAGATAAGACTGAAAATAGGCTAACATAGAGGCAATATAATGGGTGTGTTTGTTGAGTGCGTGCGGGGCAACCGGGCAGGTAAGTGTAGGAGACTGCCCCTCTCTCAAGAACAGAGGTATTCCATGTCCACGTATCAGCAGTATGCCGGTCACCCACCTTCAAATCAATAGGAGATTGAGATAGCATGACACTCCTTTACTGTTGCCAGCTTCGCAGAAGTGATAATGGGTCATCACAAACTGATGTCAGCAATAAACAATCAAGAAAACCTTTTACTCTGGATAGCACCCTCATCTAAGGAGAAGTTAAAGTATAAATGTTATACTTATGTACAAAACTAAAGCAATTTCATGCAACTGTACAATGTGTACACAAATGTACATCTTCTGATTACTGCAGTTAGACACCAAAGACAGAGTTGGTAATGTCCAGTGCCTTCAATTTTAGAGGGACATAGGTTGAGGTAAAATTTTGACAGGTAGCTTTAAATATATGTTGTCTGACTAACCTTGCACTGCTCCAATCTGAAACAAATTCAAAGCTACTCAGCATGGACTGCTGCAATGATCATGATGAAGATCATTCATGTGATGTTACAGGAAGGCTCTTGGGCATATTGACAGAATTTGTTACATGTTAAGCATGTTCACTGTACAAAACTTTGTGTCAATGCCAAATAGATTTATTGCATGACCTCTCTGTGATGTATTCATTGTGTGACAATGATATTGTCTTGTGTGTTTGCCAGGCCAGAGCAGCCAGCGGCATAAAAGGGCTCTTTCACAGAAACCCAAAGCAGTCTTCCCTGGACAGCCATGCTGCTGCACAGCACGGCCGTAAGCACCCCTTTGGTGCTCACCTCCTGCGCCGCACTGCCAGCGCACCCACCAAAAGCCAGCCCAAGATTAAGAAGGGCTTCCCAGAGATCACCATTGACACCAAAGACTACAGCTCAGAGGGTGCTAGTGAAGAGCGAGAATCTGAAGACAGGGAAAAGGCCTCTGCTTCCACCTCTCACCAGTCCACACCACCACAACACCACGCCGGGGATTCACTGGCACCATCTCATCAAAGCAAGCGTTGGGACTGTCCTGACACCAATGGAGCTTTTCATCCTGAGGAAGGTAAAGGTAAGAGCCCGTTTTTTGTTAAGCAACGACCAATGAGTGAGCCTCTGAAACGGGCCAGTCGGCTTCGCTTTCATGACCCGCTGGACATGAAGCCAGGGGTGTTTGCCCGTGTTGCACTTAATGGCTCAGGCAGGGTGGGTATGTCATCCAAGTGCATTACATGTGTGATTGGCTCCAAGGAGAGTCTAGAGACTGAAAGAAAGGTTGAGGAAAGGCAGGAGTGCAAGTCCAAACCAACAGCTGGGGAGAAAAAGGAGGAGGGTAGTCACTCCTCTTCAACCAAGAGGCAAGTTCAGCCAGAGCCTGTGTCCAAGTCACAGTCCTTTGCTGCCCAGCCAGACTTAAATCAGTCTTCTCCCAGACTCAATTCCTGTACAGATGGCCAGCTTCAGCAACCCGCCCCCTTTCTGAGATCCAAAACCAGGCAAACTCTGGGAACCCGACACTTCCAACCTCATCCTCACGCATCACAGAGGAATCCTCGGTCATGCAGTGTTCCCCGAAAAATCTTCCCCAACACTGTAACACCTGGGCCGAGCCCCAGCAGATTTACAACAGACTGCAAGACGAACCTCCGCTGGCAGCAGGCGACAGCCCCCAACTATGGTGCTGCTTGTGGCTCAGTGCCTGCACCATTCACAAAGAGTAATGTAACTGAAGGTCTCTCACTTAGTGACAGCAGCAGCTGTGACAGCTTCTGCAGTCTGAGCAGCTTGGAGTCGCCTCCCATGCTTCCTCCATGCTCTGTCCTCGATAGCCGCAAGAGGGCTGTCGGCACCCTGCAGCGTGAGATGAATGCCCTGTTTGCTCAGAAAATGGAAGAGTTGCGCCACAAGTCCCCCATGTTCTTTGCTGGTAAGATGTAGATGAGGCAGCCTTAGCGGTAACCCAGTGGCTGTAGTACACCTTTAATATACTGTAGACTTCCACACGGGCCAAGACTAGCACCTTTACGTCCCATTTGTCCCCAGTAGTATAAGGTCAAATCTAGAACCCAACTTGTTTCTTTCTTTCTTTCTGCATTTTAACCAATATAGAGCTCAATACTAGGCTTTGACATTTGCATGAGTCCTGTCACTTATTGATCGATTCCAACTTTGCCTCTCTTTGCCTTAAAATACTGAACCCAACACTATCCACCTGCCTTACAGATGAGAAAAGTGGTAAGTTTTTACTGAAAACGAATAGAACTATGAAATGTTCCCCCATTTTAGTCCATACTTCACCAGTTTCAGTCCACTGCAGAATCAACAGTTGTGGCTTTTTATTTGTTTATCTGATTTTAATTAGAAATGGCAACAAGCTGTAGGGTTAGTCTCGTGAACAATGTGTTAGCCGAGACCTGCAGAAGAGAATAGCTCCTAAGATGATACGAGGATGTTCTCAGGATATCTGACCTTATTTACTGTATTTAATTACCTGGTTAATGATTAAATGGTTTATTGTGAGAAACACAATTTACAATATCTAATCATATGCTAATTATGAGTCCAACGTTTTTCTTATAAGACCAGACTTAAATTGTCTTTTAGGGTCTTTTATTATACTACATTAAAGTCGGTCTCAAAATATTTCAACTTTAACTGGCTATAATTCAAAAGTATTAGCTTATTTATTGTCATTGTGAAAAACCATACCATGGAAATTTGGTGCACTCAGAAGCTGTTGGTGAGATATTAAAGTTACCTTAGGTGTACGTTTGCATTGAACCCAGTCTGATGTATTTGGGACACATGACCAATAGAACTTGGTTAAGGCCTGGAAGTCACAAGGCTCTGACATCTGCAGTAAGTAAATGACAACTCCCTCTTCCTCCTTCACATGACAGATTTAAGGGGATTTGGTGGTGAATAACAGCTGATCGTCCAAGCCATTATGTGATAGTTGGCAGCGTTATTCCGTCCTAAATGCTTCTCATGTGGAAAACTGACGGTGTTCATGAAGTCAAGTCTTCTTGCATGCTTGCTGATATGTTAGTTTTATGCTAACAGATCGTGCATGTTGGTTAGTCATGTGATTGATCTCCATGTCAGCATCCCCACCATGTGTCTTTCTTTTTAACTCAAACAGATCAAATTTTATTTATCAAAATCATAAGAAAGGTTACCTAAAGGCACTTTAATATTATTATATTATTAACACTTTCACCGCCATTGACGAGATGTGCCATCAATCCGTGTTTTCGCGGTTATAATATGGGGGCACTGTTGCGGATCTTATGAATTACTACAGTACTCCTGGGTCCGAAAACAACCAAGAAGCTCAAAACTACGCAACTGTTTGACTACACATAACTTTTATCCCATAGCAACAGAGTATATACACCACCATTGCACTTTGTAATTGAAAATTTCGGTGATTGAAAAAATTTTTTTTCATGAAAATGACCAATATTCAAATGTTGATATCTCGAGAACGTATGAAAATGGAATAACATAGTTTTTTGCATTTTATAGCTGAAGTTCTGTTCTTACTTTTGAGATATTCAGTGTTCACATACTCCTAACACAACATTTTCAGTGAGCCTTCAAAGTTTAGTGGATATGATCAAAAAGGCTGGCAACTTTTTCATAATACTCTGGTGGGGAAAGTGTTAATAATAAAGATAATAATAATAATCTAACTTATTTATAAGCTCCTTTGGAAACACTCAGACACTGAATGAACATGGTGACAGATGAACCAGCACCTGCAGGATGACTACAGGGAGAGAGAGGACAGAAGTGAAGACAGTCAGAAAAATGTAATGGTGTGTGTTGATTTGAAGATGAATAACATGCCTTCCATGTCCTGTAAACTGTTTCCTTGCCCTCATTTGTCCTCCTCTCTCCAGTTTGCTAAATTCTTTTTTTTCCTCTCTGTCCCTTCTGCACGCTTTCTCTGTTCCTAGTGCAGAATTGAGGGGATGACCAGAGCAAGGTAAATTGTTGAATGCATGAATGTAACCATGAATTAATCTTTCACACCTTGCCCGCCTCATTACATCACTCTCACTCGCTCTTTCTACACAGCCTATTCAAGGAAGGAATGTAGCGCCTTCACATAATTGCTAATAATGATAAAATTAACTTTGTTTAGATGAAAAAAAGCTGAAGCAGAATAATGACTGGTCTTCTTAAAGGTCATGTACTGGCATCTCTGTGTAAAAGGGACTCTTTTCTCATGACCCTTTTGTCACATGTGTGGGGCCGGTTAAAATCCGTATTCTATTTCATTTTCACATGTTCCTGAAATGCACTAATTCAAAATGGCAATCGTGGAAATAATGAGGACATCATGCAGGCTTTGTGTTTTCACATCAGTGGGTAAGGTGCCGGTCTGGACAGAGACGCTCTGCAGGCTACTGGAAAACACAAAGTGAACATGACTATTCACTGTTATAGTCTGTAAAAATGTCGTTAGTATTCTGAAGCCTTACAGTGAAGTAACTGCACATATTATATTCTCCACATTCCACACATTTGATTGGAAATCATATAATAGATGCTATCTTAAAGTATCAAGTCCCAACTTTTATTTGAGACGCATACATTCACATATACACAGGCAAATCAGATCAGTTCAAAATAGTTTCTGTTTTTCCACCCAGTGTTTGTTTTAAATAGCAAATAAACTTGTTGGTTGTGTTGGTCCAAAAATAAGGTGTGGTCAGGTCTGTTGTTTGTACATTGTCAATCACTTCCTGCTGTCTAAAGATTACAAACAAATGCTGATCTGAAGTCAAAGGAGTATCTCACTGTTATTAATAGTTATTATCAAGAGAGTAATATTTATCTACATAGACAGTTGTACAATGCAAATTCACTGTGAAGTACACTCTGCCTGTTAGGCACAAGCAGAAGGAGTTTCAGATGTTTGAATAAGTCGAATGGAACATTAGAGCACAGCGACTCATCATCATATGTCACAGACATCTGTTCTGACATAAATGAGGCTCTGCAGAGGCATGTTCTTCCTTGTTACCTGAAAGTTCCACCTCGGTGTTTCCATTCATCTCTTGGATCATGTCTGTCCACAGTCTCGTACTGACCCCAAGTTTAACTCACACTTGGTGTAATATAATGTGAAACATGTCTAATGTTGTGATTTGCAATTTTATGTCTTGGCAGAGCTGTGCACTGCTCATTTATTCACAGCCACAGAGCTGATCTGTGTGAGTGTGTGTCTGTAAATGCATTTGCTCCATGAATCTTGGACCAAACGGAGCCAGCAGACATACATGTGAACTCAAACACATTAATCATTTTTAATACTTTCTATTCAGCCCACAGATATCAGCAGACTTTACTTCCTAGACCTCTTGACATTAATACACCCCCCCCCATCACACAGCACATCAGTACTTAAAATTACGTTTCTTTGATCTAAGACACACTTAATGTTGCCCACTGTAGAAACATCCACAAAGATATAAATGCAGAAAGATAAATCACACACAATTTAACCACTTAGTTAATTTTTCAGTAACTATGAGCACTCATTCAGATTTGCCAGCAATTTAAATCAGCAGGGCAGTGGAGGCTCCCTGGGAAGAGGTCTTTGAGTTAATCTTTCTGCCTATACTTCCGTTAGTCCTCAGCGTGTCCAGAGATAAGACAATAGACACCACAAATACTTCTTTAAGGTGGTACCCTCGCATCAATCTTCCTACCCCAACATCAGCCTTTTGCCTCTGTCCATCACATCCCTCCAGTGGTCCATTTAGAGGCTACATCTACAGATTCACAGAGAAAAGGCTTTTGAGTGACCATAAACTATATTCCGAATTGTGATTATGAATGTATTTTAAGAAATGTGTTTGGGTTTTTTCTCTCTCTCTCTCTCTCCATAGACTGTTCCACAGTGCAGAGACCAGCTCCTCCTCTTCCATTTACTGGGCTGAACTCTGAAGACCCCAGGAACGAACATCTCATCTGCTCTGTCCCTGCTCCAGAGGAGAGACTGCTCTCACATCGCTCCTCATCTATGCCATTGCACTCACCATCCACAGCAATAAATGCAGGCTCCACAAAAACTTGTCCCTCAAATGGGGTGGTGGACAATCCCATCGAGATGAGTAGAGAACCTAAGGAACTTCCCAACCCCCCAAGAACCATGTCACTCCCTCTAACAAACCCTGCTGAGAAAACCGCTTTGTCACAGTGTCAAGACACCCAGATCAACAGAAGCCCTCATTCATCTGTGGAAAACACATCAAACCAGAAGATAAAACAAGACACTCTGAAAGAATTGAAAACTGATCTAGAAGAATTAACATCTGACCAAAAAGTGAAGTTGTCTGCTAAATCAGAGTCATCTGCAACTCCTACACTCCCTGCAGCTCAGACAGCCAGTGCCAGAAGGGCACTTTTTAGCAATCTGACGTCACACACAGCTGTAAGAAGAGCAAAAAGTGAGGGCCATGTCCGGATGGCTGCACCCTCTGCTGGGCAAGCCGAGTCAGTAGTACCAGAGGTCTGCACGGATGCTACCACCAATGACTGCCTTTGGAGCAAGCTGGAGCCAAGCAGCCACAGAGACAGCATGTCCTCCTCATCTAGCATCTCGTCCAGTGACACCGTCATTGACCTGTCTTTGCCTAATCTGGCCAGGAAGAGCCTCAGTAGCCTGCCCTCAGCCAGCAGCACCTGCAACCCTGTCCGGGTCAACAGCCGTCACTCTGCATTAGCGTCCTACGATACATTGCGATTCAGCAAGAGTAAATCAAACCCCAACCTTCAACAAAGAGAGTGCCCTGAAGACGATCTGAAGCCCCGACCCCTGCAGCCCACCCAGGAAGCTTCTGTCGACTCACCAAGTAGGGTTACTCAAAGAAGGCACACCTGGAGTCGGCTCTACATGGAAGGGCTCAAGCATTCAGCAGCCACCAGGCCATCCTCTGCTGCTACAACCCCAGCAGCCACAACGTCCATGTCCAAAAGCCTCGGGGATCTGACCTCTGACGACATTTCCTGTAACTTTGACAGCAAGTACCGCAGCATCAGCCGTAGTTTCATTGTTAGGCCAACCAGAGACCAGATCCGCTGGGGCACACAGAAGTCTCAGCCACGCAGCACCCTGACAGAGCAACTCCGGAAGTTGACCGACGTGGAGCCCCTCACTGCGAGTGACTTCGCCCCAGACAACCGGCCTACAGAGTCAGAGGAGTCTGTGGATGAGACTCTGGTACGCCGAACCTCCTCAAGGAGCCAAAGCAGGGTGCGGTACATTGCGAACAGGGCCAAGAAGGCCCAGGAAAGGCAGAGGCTGCAGAGTCTGGTTCAGGGCAGGAGTGCAAGCTTTAGCCTCGGTGCTAGCTCCGGCAGGGGAAGTAGTGCCAGCCCCATTGAAGAGCGGGGAAACCCCGAAGGGGCCTGTTGCGTGGCGCGCAGTCCCTGCACTAGCTTGGACTTGCTGAGTCAGCTCACGCCCCTTGGAGCCCCCTCTCCCAGACAGTCCCACTCCTCTCCAGACCCTGAAAACAGTGAAGTCTTTTTCATGCTCAAACTGTAAGAACTGGCAGACTTGGAACTGATCGTGAGAGACACAGTGAGAAACTTGTTTGGAATACAAGTTTAGTTTTATCTCAAGTAGGAATCTTTTTGTAGAAAAAGTTGCATATCTTGCAGAATTTCTCACAGGAAACTGGTTCATTATGCAGATTATTTCAACAATTCTCTCACAAAAATTTGAACCCACAGGTTTGTGTAACCTGCACATTTAGGATACATCGTCTCAAGGCTTCTTTTAAAAACTACTTGTCATCTGTTTGCAACAAATGCTTGATCATTGCCAGAATGTATTTAGTGAAAAATACTTAGGAGTTTTTATATGGCTGTTTATGTTGACTGTGATCTACTCTCATGTTTGAAATGCTGTTTTTTTTTTTTTTTAAACCTTACATGAGCAGACAGTAGCAATTGATCACACTTAGAGGACAGAATTTTAAATGATTCATTCTTTTTATTTACTTGAGCTGTAATTATGTACTTAAAGTAAAATAAATACTTGGTGTAAAAGCATTGCTACCAGCCCATCCACTTGCAATATTTTGAAAATGCTGGCATGGTATCATATTGAAGGTAATGTACAGTCTTAGGTTTGTCTCTTGTGTCCTGGAAAAACAACGAAATGTAGGAGGAAAGCGATTCATTTTTACTATTCTTTGTGTAGTGGTTACATTGTAATTTGACTGTACTGCCGATATTTTGCAAACGTTCCTGACCTGTGGCATGTCACAACACTGAGATCCTGCACTTTAACGCAGTAGTAGTAGTAGTAGAGTCCTCGGTACAAAGATTAGCCCCCCCCCCTTTTTTTTTTTTAACTGCATGTCTCTAATGCACTATAAGGTTTATTCTAAGGCTATGCTTTATTTTACCAAACTTTTTTTTAAACGAAAATGAATTAATATTCCAAACTCTTACTTTGCATTGTCTGATTGGTGGTCAAAAGAGCATCATGTCTGAAACCCCCTTCTTCACACCAGTCCATAGTACTAAAACAAGATGGAAATGATCTGTACGGAAGCACGTTTATGTGTCGACCTGCTGTGTTGTTTGCACTCCCATGCCAGTTGTTTGTGCAAAAACCTTAGGGATGATATTTAATTTAAAAAATGTGTAATTATGACCTAAATAAATGTCAAATGACTACAATTGAATGTTTGACCGTTGATTTGTCACTTTAACATGAATCTATCAACAGCTGCTTTCAGTTCACAGACAAAGCAGTTAAACTGAGCCATGTAAAGGCTTCTGTCTGTGGGTTTGGCTGGGTCGGCTTGCTGCTCTAATTATGGACTCTGCTTGGGTCTGTGTTTACCAGCCATCACCGCTCTCAACCTCCCTTACAAAGCAACTAGGACCCCCTGCAGAAAGGGGGAATGTTCCAGAACAAAGACAATAAGCTCGAGCACTCATTAAAGTGGACAGAAAAACATCTTTTCAGTATTGCTTGCCACCCAAGAACATAATTTTTTTCAGGCTACAAGACTATTTAGATGTTCTTACACTCCAAAAGTGTACTGTGTATGGAATAAAATTCCCGTCATAATTCAGACTTGACTTCTGAGCTTATTTCTTGGCAAAATGGGCACCCGTTTCAATGAGGATGTAATGTGAGATTATTTAGCAGGTCAGCCTTACAGGAGTCTTCATATTTTAATCAAGACTCAGAAAACCATCAACCATTCAGAAGATTGTTTCTCCAAGAGAGAGAGAGTAGAAACTACAACTACATTAAGATGTTTAAACCACAAAAATCTTACGGATATTAACATTTCACATAAAAAGCAGGAAAAGGTCTAATACAGGATCTTTAGGTGTTCATTGAAACCCAAGGTAATGTCATCAGTGCAGGATTTCAGTGGAACACTAATCACTCGTGGAGGCCGTTACGACTGGCCAAAGTGATGTATGATTGAATAGGATGCATAGAATCCCTCCATGGATGCTGATTTGTCAGTCAAATGTTTGTCCATTGTCATGTCCAAGGCTGACAGCCACCTTTGGCGAGTTGTCAGACAATGCCAGGCCTCTTCCTCGGCTCTTTAAGACTTCTCGAACATGACATGCTCAGTTTAGCGCTACAGACTCCTGTGAGCTTCAGCCCGCACACAAAAACAAAACAAAAGACGGCTTCATTAGGATTCAGAGAAAAGCACCGGCTTCCTTTTAAAGCAGTGTTTGTCCAGACAATTTGGGACGGCTTGGCCTCTCAGCTGAAACCTCAAAGCCCTGTGTAGCACTTAAGGCCTGAGAGAATGTTTTTTTTTTTTTTTTTTCTCAGAGTGATTCAGTCTTTCCTTTCAAGAGTGAATCGCTGCCTGTCTTCAAAGGATGGTGATCACACGTACATTTGTGTGTGTTTTTGAGTTTATGGTAAAAAAAAAAAACAAAAAAAAAAAACTAACACACTGCCCTTAAAATACACTATGAAGTTATAAATGTCAGGGTTGCAAGAGTTAACAGCTACCACAGGTGTTTTGTTGTAACACAACATATGTTGAGGAGCCCCCCCAAAAATAATGCTCTGAAACAACATGTTGTCTTCCTCTGGTTCTGCGTTCCCTCCAATCCATTCATCTGTAAGGTCACTACACTCAGCACCCTCCACCTTCCTCGAGGTCCTGTTAAGTAACTACAAAAACAAGTGTGTTGACTGTTAGGGTACGTTACATCACAATCCAAAGGTAGTTGGGGGAAAAAAAAAACAAAACACATTTGTGTTCATCCAGTTTATCATTCCTCATTTCTGTGTTGCTGGAATACTTCAACACAAGAATACATTATTTGATATCTCTCTTCATTCTCAGACTCCCCTTACAATCTTAATCTCCTCCCTCCATGGACTCCCCCATATAAGGCCCCACTAGGTTCTACTGGGCACCACCCTCTCCATTGGCTTATTCCCACAGTTGTGAATTTGAACAAATTCCTGGAGTAGTCCCTACGCAGTTGTAATCCACGCTGCAGCTGACATAACTTTGGTAAGGGAACTCTCGTTGTGTAGTTTGTTATTTCCACACAGTATTTCAATATCTTAATGTTTATCATTTGGTTTTGTCAGATTCTCCTGGTCAGACGACATCTGAAATTACTTGTGTTTTTCTTATGGTGTGATTTTCAGCAACATGAGGCGCCACATTGTTCTGGTCTGTTTGGCAGCCGTGACTACATGGATGCTCGCAGCAGGTAAGACGCACAATTCATGTTTTTGGCAGAACATATAGCCTTCATTTACTGCTGATAGCCGGCTGCACTGAGATATAATCTAACGGATGAAAACCCAACCAACAGCACATCACTGCTCATCTCTGCTCTCTGTGGCAAAGCACCACATTTGTGACTGAAATATTCAGGGTGTGTTTGCCAAAGAGGTATCAAAAAAAAAAAAAAAAACTAATTTATGTTCCTGATTTGGAGTGGCCAAAAGAGAATAGCTGAAAAAACAGTGTGGCTCTGTGCTGCCTTTGTTTCCACTCAGCCGTTTGCACATTGAAGAACACAGCTGCTTCTGCTCTTTTGTTGTTTTGCAAACTTTCCTTGGAAGCACAACTGCTGGGTCGGCAAAGACAAAGTCAGTGAGTTGGAGTTCAGTGAGCAGAGAACAATGTAAATGTAGTGCCTGCGTACTGCGCTGTCTTCAAATCCTTAAATTTAGAGAAATGGATGATCTGCTCGACTGGAAAGGGAAGCTTCTTGGCTTTCTTTGGGCACAAGCAACGGGGCAAGGATGTATTCAGTATGCCTTTAACATGTTATTCTGATATGGACATATCAGATTAAAATAAATAAAGTGCAGGGGTGTGTTTGTAACCAGAGTTAATGTGCTGGTTCTTCTACAGATCTCAGAAGAATATTATTAGAAGTCATATAAAAATGTAAATATAAAGTTTGACATAAAGGCAGAGAAGCAATTTGTGGTTCACTATGATGCCAGAAGATATAAGGACACAGCATGCACAATGGTGGAACTGGGAATCAACTACTGGACAACTCACTCAACCTCCTGGCTGTATCTCAGGCCTGAAATCTACTTCCTCAGTCTGACCTGGAGTCCGCAAAGCGTCAGTTTTACAAATCCAGACTCTCTGAAATGATTTACTGTGACAGTCACTGCTCACTTCCTTTTTTTATGGCATGTTTGTGCTTTGCTCCTCTATCTTTAGTGTAACAATGTAACTGCTACAATGACAGAAGAGGCCAGAAGCTTCCCTCACCTTTCTTTCAAGAGCATCTTGCATTTACTTGGCATTTCTCCCAAAAAACCTTATCTAGGTTAACGTAGGTTCTAATATTAAAAACTACCTCTTCAAGCATTTATTAGTCCATTTGCCTGATATGTTACTGCATTTATTCTTCTCATGTCCAAAAGCATGTACTGTCATTTTGGTGGCATGGCACCACTGTGTCAGTATCACACTCACTTATTAAGCAGTTTCATCATACTTCATCATACAGATACACAATACATGATAAAATTCATACAACTTACCAACACATGACAGTACCAGTATAACACCCCAGGTTACTTTCCCCTTAGCTGGCAGTGCTAGTTAAGGTCATTGAACAGGTTTTCTGTTTTTCAGAAGAAAAACCCCAAAATATCTAAGTATTGCTATCTTTTCTTCACACTGGTCTGCAGACAGTGTTTAAACTCAGTTAGTGACCCTGCACACTGCTGTATCTAAAACCAGCATTTGAGAACAAAGCGGAGTAATCCAAATCTTTCCAACATTTATCACTATAAGTTTTCACTTTGGTTAATAAGGCCTCTTGTGCAACGGTTTGACTAACTTTTTAAGTGTATGACCATAAAAAAATCTTTCAATATATTTCGAGGAAAAACTCAAGATTTTGTTGTGTAACTGGCTCCACCCATCAAGGTTTAATTTTGCCAAGAGATCTTCTACTCCTCCAGAACAGCCCTGCCTCGATGCACTGTCTGTAGAGTTAACACTCAGCTCTGTGCCAGCCATCTCTGGCTGGCCTAGGTGGGGTATCTTTCTCCCATTGGCCCTGTTTGACAGCTGGATTTGTATCAAGGCATAGAGGAGGCATCATCCAATGTGACAGCGCCCCGATTCTCACCAGTGGAGGGGCTATCGCCTTTCTGTAGTGGTGTGGGTACTGTGATAAATCAATTAACCATGTTGTGGAAGGACTCTGCAGGCATCTCCGCAGATCATAGGTCCTGCCATCTTCTCTGGAGGAAGCTGACAGGGTGTCATCGCTTTTGTTATTGCATGCAATTATGAAGAACTTGCACCCCTGGCACCTCCGTTTCCCCCCTCCCTTTTTGGATTGACCCTGGCAGGGCATATTAGATCCTGCTGGTCACACTGCAAATGCAATTGGTCACAGCTACAGCATCTTTGGATGTGGGTCAGGCGGGTAAAGGGGGGTTCCGAACAGCAAAACACATACTTAATGACGAGTCCCCATGTTGATCCAGTCTTCCCCCGCCCCCTCCTGAATGTCCCGCTGTAACCGTGCAAGTATGCACTTTCAGTGTGAAGCCTTTTTCTCAGATCTAAATAACATCCCACAACAAGACTGTCATTGTCCCAGCAGTGACTGTTTGGCTTCCCTGCTGCAGCTTAGAGAAAAACAAGTCAGAGCAACAACTTGCCTCATTAAGCTTTCAGAAGCCTCTCTTTGCTTAAACTTGTAGGGACGTAGATGGTTTGAAACCAAACCAATAATCACCCAAGGTGGATCACACTTAATATTCTCATCTTCGTGTTTGATTATGTGGTCTCTGTTTATCACCAGATGAAGGCATCCAAAATTTATTGTGCTGCTTTTGTTTTTGTCTTCTAGATGCCAAGGAGTTATCCATCACCACTATAAAGGTACTGGTTCTTTGTGCTTCTCTCCAAACACAGGGCTGAAATGGCAGTGGCCTCATGTATTTTCTCTCTACTTGACCAACACTTCTAAGTCAAAGTGCCTTCCTTGCCTGTTCACAAGCTGCAGACAGCTTGATCTGACAACCTGCAGACTTTTCATAACTCCCAGTGAAAAGCACAAGACACGTACATTTAGTATTCACGCAGCAGTGGTTACACACAGCCTAATGTCTGCCTGTGTGAGTAGAAATCAAGCTCTTCTACTGTACCAACTAGTGCCATTAGTACAATATGAGAAGTGGGCTCAATCAGTTTGACAGCCAATATGCTCTTGACAGACTTGCTGTGGACACATTTGTGCTGAGTTTGGACCATGCCCTAGACTTGTGACATCACAAAACTACATTGGTCATAACGGCTCATTTAAGGCTCAGTTTGTCTCTATTGGAAAATGGCATGGACATTTTACTTCATACAATATGCCAATATGGAGCATTTAAAGAGATTTTTCCAGTGTAAAATACATACTTATTTAAAGATACTGTATGGTGTAATGTGGTGTGTATGGTGTAGTCAGTTTCAACCCATTTCTCCTGCAATGGTCCACAACCTCTACATTTAAAAGTGGGTTGTTTGATCTCGATCTGTTTTACAGCAAGACCCATACACCATGAGCAGAGGCTCTGAGCTGGAGGGCTACTGCATCGATCTGATGTCTGAGCTCTCCAAGAAGCTGGGCTTCCGCTACAAAATGCATCTGGTCAAGGACAATCGCTATGGAGCTGTGGACTCCAGCGGCAACTGGAATGGCATGATTGGTGAGATCATCAGAGGGGTAAGTCAGAGACCATACAGCACTTAACAGTCCATCTTTAGCATGTTACTGTAATGACTGTGATGAACTATGATGGTGCTGACAAGTTGTTGTTGAGCATGTGGATTAATTTGAGTCTGTTCATATTTTTTATGCAACAACGTGTGGTCTGAATTTTAACCAGGTTAAAAATGCTGTGAAATGGTGTGAATGTAGGATCAGTGGTCATGATAAATAAAGGTTTATCAAATTAACATTCCTGAAGCCAAATGGAGTGACTTCCATAAATAATCCAAAATATTTCTATATTGTTATTTTAAAGTCTTAATTTTTACAAAAGGGGGCAGCACAGCAGCATAGTGGTTAGCGATTTTGCCTCACAGCAAGAAAGTTGTGGGTTCGGTTCCCAGCCTGGGGTCTTTCTGTGTGGAGTTTGCATATTCTCCCCATGCCTATGTGGGTTTCCTCCGGGTACTCCAGTTTCCTCCCACCATCCAAAGACATCATGTTTGGGTTAACTGGTGACTCTAAATTGTCCGTAGGTCTGAGTGTGAGTGTGAGTGGTTGTTGGTCTCTGTCTGTCTGTGTGTGTTGGCCCTGTGATGGACTGGTGACCTGTCCAGGGTGTACCCCGCCCTCACCCAATGTGAGCTGGGATTGGCTCCAGCACCCCCTGCGACCTGGAAATGGATGCATGGTTGAAGATGTATGAATGAATGAATTTTCACCAATATGATATATCCTCTCCATCGTTCAGTCATATCATTGTAACCATCTGCCTAACACTGTAGGTTTCCCGTTCTTTCATTGCTCTGTGTTTAAGTCCTCACACTCAAATGCTCATTCAGTTGACAGTCAACAGGGGTTAGCATGGGCCACCTGACTGTGATGCTTTGTGTTTTCCAGCACCTTTTTATCAGAGCCAACATTAAATTTTTTGAGTTGTATGAGCTAAAGAAGCTCTTCTGTTGGATCAGACCACATGGTACATCTTTTACTCACGCTCATCAGTGAGCGTTGGTGAACCTGTTGCCAATTCACCAGTTTTCCTTCCTTCCACCACTTTGGCTGGTACTGGGCACTGGTACCTGTCATGGCAAGTGTCCGTTAAAAATCATTACCCACAATATAGACCTTCATTTACTTGGCCTATTCCGTCCCTCAGGAGGCTGACCTGGCTGTGGCCCCACTAACCCTCACTGCAGTCAGGGAGCAGTTTGTGGATATGACCACCCCCTTCATGCAAACAGGGATCGGCTTCATCTTGCGCAAAGACTTGGCATCTGAAGACTGCACCTTTAGTTTGCTGTCACCCTTCTCCACCAACATGTGGGTCAGCATCCTCATTGCATTCTTCCTGACAGGTCTCTGCATCTTCCTGGTGGGCAGGTGGGTGCAGGCTTCTAAACTTGCCGAAAAAGTTGACATTGCTTCTCCATGTGCTGTAGCTCCTGTGACCTCCATGTGCCCAGTACACATCCTGATGTTTATTACAAAACGTTAAACTATTTGATTATCATAACTCATAAAAACAAAGGTATTGGATGTGTGGCCTTGTTAGATACTTCATCTAATGAAATGAGCCACATTACATCTGTCTTGCCACTGTGAAATCTTTATTTTTTGTCGCCTGCAGGATCAGTCCCACTGAATGGGCAGACCCGAATACAGAGGAACACCACTTCACGTTGCTGCACAGCTTATGGTACATCACAGGAGCTCTTACCTTGCAAGGTGAGCCAGTTGGCAGCTGAACAAAGCTACAGTCACTGAAAGCAAATGTTACTGCCTGCCCCTCTCTGTGCTGTGCTGCACCACAACCTTATTATTGGATGGAGTCTTTTGATGTGACATCACACAGTTACACAAGTTTCTGATGGCTTGTTTTAAGGTTCAGTTTCTGAAAAAGTTCATTCAGTCTGAGGACTGGACACTATGATACTTTTACAGTATTAATATAGAACTTAGGCCTGCTTTAAGCTCAAAGAAGACATGGACCTACCTTTATGCTGTATGGGACCTCGGAGGTTTTTACAAATTGAACTGACCAAAATCAGGAACTGATTATCATCATCAGTACATTCTGTCTTTCTTCCCGAAGAGAATTGTGATACACTGTGTCCCATTTATTTCCCTTATCAAAAGTGATGTTTCCATATACGCTGCTATCACTGGATGTTCATGATAAAATGGAATTATTATCACATGTATACATCCTCTGGATATATTAAATTAGGTCAATCACAGATACAGTGATTGATCTAATATAATACATACAGATACAGATAGATACAGCACCTGGTACTGTATATGCATATATTAAAATATATACATATGATAACACGGTGTAACAAATGCCAGCGCATGTTAATTATATATTTTTTTATTCATATGCACGTTCATTGCCTGGATATAAAAATTCTATAAACCTCTATGTTGTAGGGGATCAGGGGCTATGATGAGGATTACTGTGTGAACCCTTGCCCAGTATGCAGTAGGGCAATGTGTTTATGGACAGCTTGTTATCAAAATGTCATGTTATGTAATTTTTAATGTTACTATTCTGATGAGATGACATTGTATTGAATGTTTATATTCATGTTGTTTTAATGAACTCTCATCTAACATTATATTTTCATCAATTGCATACTGTACATGGCTGCAACCTGTGGCAAATTTAATTTAAAATTTATATGGGGAAACTTATGTATGTAACACTGTATGGGTTGTTTTGAACTGAGCAGGAATTTCAGTATGATGTGAATGTATCTCCTACTGTACCAAACAGCAGCTGGTCATCTGACAGCAGTCTGTGTCCTCTCAGGTGCCGGTCCACATCCTAAAGCCCTCTCTGGACGTCTGCTCAGCGCCATCTGGTGGCTCTTCAGCATACTGCTGCTGGCCTGCTACTTTGGCAACTTCAACGCCATGCTGCAATCCAACAGTAAACACATTTCGATTAAGACCTTTGAAGACCTCGCCAACCAGGATGTGATCGAGTATGGCACCGTTGATGGTGGATCCACCATGCAGTTCTTTAAGGCACAGTGAACAGCTCCACAAACTCAATCACACTGAAACTCAAAGCAAAGGTCATGGGCCTAACAGAGTGAACATTTATTCAACAGACCAAAATTAACCGAGTTTTGAATGTAAATATAAGTTGAAACAGAGAGAATGCTATATTTTTACCAATTAAATAAACAAACTAAAAAATATTTTGTTCTCCATAAAAATATCTCCCGTCAAAATGATAAAATTTCAAAATATGAACATGCTGGTGCAAACTTGAAAATAGTAATTGTTAACTTCTTTAATTACAGCCACATTAGCTCCATAAACAAGACACACAAGTTTACCGGCAATATCCTGTTTGGAAAGCTTCTGTTGTCAAAGTCCACTTTTTACATACATACATACATGTATATATATATATATATATATATATATATATATATATATACACACACACACACACACACACATATACTAAAATTGTGTATATATATATATACACACACAATTTTAGCTGGTGGGAAACTGGGTCATATTACAATTAATCATGGTTAAAAGTGTATTCAAAACTTTGTTGAAGGGAAGTAACAATGACAGCAGCACAATTACTTTATTTCACAGTCTCATAAAACTGTTAAATAACTGCAGAACTAGGAGTGTTTTAACTTAAGAACTGATAAAAAAAAATAAAATATGTAGCACACATCACTTTGGGGTTCTTTTATATCCAATAGATCCAAAAACCTGTGATAGTTTTAAGATGTGTAGGAAGAAAAAAAAAAAAAAAAACATAGGACAAATAAAATGAAAAGCCAAAACCTTTTACACCTGGCATGGCACGATGACAATGTGGTATGCTAGTGGCAACAAATGTTGCTGTGCTTACATTTACTCTTCTTATGAGCAATTATACAATTATCATTATATATCAGCAGTAGACCTTCAAAAAATATATGTACGAGATATTTCAGTTATACCTGTTAATTAAAGTACTTTAAATACTTCCTCATATACAAGTTTGAGGTACAGGCAGGAAGTAGACAGGCCTGCTCATGTGACCATTCACACTAGTTACACAATATACAGTTAAACCACTATATGCACCAAAGTTAAGAGCAACAGATTAATTCTTTAAACAGTAAGTGTAGGTGTCTAATAAACATAACCAAAATGTCTTCAAAATTGTCAATCAGGGAAATACTGCCTCCAAAAATTGTACACATGATTATTTGTCAACAGTGTGGCCTACAATATGTTGGTGAAACTGGAAACACAATCCAGACCAGATTCACTCAACACAAATATCATATTTTTGAAAAGGAAAGACATCCACACTCCACTGGTTAAACACTCCATGCAGGCCTTTGTCTTGGGGTGCTTTCACACCAACAGCATTTAGTGCGCACTAAACGAGTTTGGTCCCTTGGTTTGGTATGTTTGTGTCGGTGTGAATGCAACCACCGCACTTTGGTGCACACCAAATCAGCCATCAGCGCCATCTCCTTAACTTTGGTGCGGTTCCTCCAGTATGAAAGCAACCTAAACAAATTGGACCAAAACGGTCTAGTTTTAATGCATTGTGGGTATCGGGGATACTGAATTGTGGGTAAAATTATTCATTTTATTTCCTGTTGATCCCATGGTTGACCCATTTGTTTATTCATCGCCGGCTAATGATGAAATGGTCATTTAGGAGGAGGACAGTCTCTTCTCTCTGAAGTGGCGTGCAATGTGACTTCAATGCATCATGACGTTGTTTTTGAGTCGCAGCCGTGACTCATGTTCAAACTGAATTGTTTGCAGAAAATTACCGACACATACAATCTAATAGGTGAGGATCAGTCCCAGGAGCGCAACGCAAAGCTGTTGCTCCATGCTAACTTATCGAAAGTGGCGCGTTTTTCTATGAGGAAGTTGTCTTCGCCATCTATTTTGGTTCGTTTAGAAATGCATATGTGAAACCAAAACGTACCAACGTCTGTTTGCTACATTGTACAGTGCGGACCTGGATTATTACATTAGGAACCAGGAACCAGATTAGAACTAAGTTCTTAATGAGGGCTGGGAGTGATGCTTCACAAGACTGGATGGAGTGTTAATATACAATATACAGTAAATAATATACGATACAATTTGGAGCAGGGATGTTTGATTCAATCACACAAGGGCACTACACTCAAAGCACACTTTATGTTGCGGGCCGAACAGGAATCGAACATTTATCGAACTAAAACCAACCATGATTTTAATATAAATATGAATAGAAACAGACAAAATAATATATTTTACCCCAGTATAAAGTATAAATAAATAAACTTAAAAATATTTGGCTGTCCATGAAAATATCTCGTGCAAACTCGGAACCATAAATAAAATTTGTCATTGTTGTATACTTTAATACAGCCACATTACCTCCATAAACAGGACACACGGGCTTACTGACAATGTAAATAAACATATACTCAGCCTCCCATCTTGTTTCAAAGCTCCCATTTTCAAAGTCCATTTCTATTTTCGCCATTTTTCTTTGCTAGTTTATACGCGACGGTGTTAATTTTTTATTATAAACATCCGCAGATGCCTGATTGGTGTGACGTCAGGGAAGCGGGAATTAGGGTTCTTGCAGGTAGCCTATTGTTCCGTACGGCAGCTGATGTGCTGCATTATGGGATTTGTGGTATGGGTGTTACTGGCGCCTCATACCACTGGGCCATTCAAAATTTGACAAATGCAATTATGTCCCGCGGGCCTTGAGTTTGATATATGTGATTTACAGGATGAAACCATATTTATTTTTAATGTTTTATTATTAAACTTGCACTAGCTGTCCAAAGCCAAAGCAACACGTTTAGGGCTTCCGGAAGTAAAAGTTTGACACGTATGGGCTTCATGTTTAGAGTCGTTATGGCTGGGCTGAGGTGGGATGATTTCATAATGTTGTAATTTTCCATTCATTTTGGTCACAGCACTCCAGCAACCAGGTTTACCGGCGTATCCATCAGCACATGGAGCGAAAGAAGACTTACGTGTCCAACATGGAGGAAGGCGTCCGCCGCGCACAGGAGGGAAACTTCGCCTTCATCGGAGAGGCCGTGTCTCTGGACCTGGCTGTGGCTCGCTACTGCAAACTGACCCGATCACAGGAAGTCATCGCGATGAGAGCCTACTCCATCGCAGCACCCCTGGGTGAGTGCTCCAGCCCCGGCAGGATGTTTTCCTTTTGTCCTGGGCGATGAAAGATTTAATCAACTTGGAGTACATACAGTATTACCGATGCAGGGGAGTGTATTTGATTGGAGTTGAGTTTTTTTTGTTTGTTTGTCTGTTTGTTTGTTTTTTGTTCCTTTTTCTTAGAATCATCATCATCATGTTTTCTACTTTCAAGGTGTATGGAGAAAAAAAAAGACCCCAAGGAGGTCAAAACAGTAAAGAGAAGAACTGAAACTGCCCGAAGGCCACAAGCCAGACTAAAGCTGTTCGCTGTTGCTGGAATTTTAACAGCAAGGGACTTGTTTCTTTTTATTTATTTATTTGTTTATTTACAGGTTTTCTGCTTCAAACGAAGCACCTGTCAGATAAAGCAGCCACCTCTGAAAGCCACATCTCTCCAACACTGTGTTGTACTTTGTGACCCTGCTCTGGCACTTCACTGCTGTGAACAGTCCAGCCTACATTTCTGCTGTGCTTGTATTGGCAGAGATATAACACACAGTGGGAGCGAGGTCTGCCCAGCCAACTTCAGTGTTCCACCACACTCATGCTCTTGAATGGGAGTAAATCTATGAAGGTTTATGTTTGTGGTTTTGCAGTTTTGGAAGTCAGCGGCCTCTTTGTTTTACCACCAGGTTCCCCACTGGTCAAAAACCTAACTGTGGCCATTCTCCAGCTCAGTGAGTCTGGTGAGCTGACATATCTGAGGGACAAGTGGTGGGCCAGCAGCTGCATGGGGTTGGAAGGGGAGGGCACCTCTGAGGCCCTGCAGCCCCGCGATCTGAGGGGCCTCTTCCTTCTCCTTGGTCTAGGACTTGGTATTGCGCTCTTGCTGGCCCTGTTGGAGCTTGTATCCAAGGCCCACAACCAAACTAAGGATGGCAAGGTAGAGAGGTGTCTCTCACAGTGTAATTGACACATGCATTGAGGTTGTTCTAATGTTTTCTAACTGTCTCCCACAGAAATCTTGCTGCGCGGTGTTGAAAGCGGAGCTGAACTGGAGGTTTGGAAACAGCGTGGAGGGTGCAGAGCAGGACTGCTCTGAGAAAAGCAAAGCCTAAAGGGAAAATTTGCGCATTAGCTTTTGATAAGCGGAGAAGCTCTGCCCAGTTTCATCCAGCTCACTAGCTCTGTGTTTCCATAGTGACTGCTGTGTGTTGTGTGGCTGTTTGTGTTGTTTTGTACTCAATATCAACTAGTAGCTGCACTGATTAGTCTTACAAGGAAGGGACATAATGTTTCACACTGAAAATACTAATTCACTGTAAGGTCGATGAATGTTATTGTTTAGTATTGTATGTTGATTGGTTGTTTGATATTAGGATATCAACATCCCATTCATGACTAACACCTCATGCATCGTACATAATAGATAATGCTATACAATTCTTCTCGAGCTAAGTCCTTCTTTTTCTGTTTGCATGTAGTTTCCAAATAAATCCCTCAATATCCCAAATACACTAGTGAGTTATTTTCAGGGAAAAGTAGTGAAAGCTGCACCAATCAATATTCTCACTGAACATTGATCAGATGTGTAGTGTGAAAGTTCTGCCTAACAGTAACAAGGTCCATTCTTGAGCCACATGCTTGTGTTTCTTCAGGCCCTGTAGACATCCTGATCCCATGACCTTAGTTTGGTCCACTTTGGCCCACCAGAGGATAGGAGCCATTTTCTACCCTGCATATATGATATATGTGATCAGATGTGAAGTATATGGTCCAGACTGGGGTCATGGAACCAGAATGTAGACTGGACCAGAAGTTTAATTTTGCCATCTGGGTGTTGGAAAAATTTTTACCTAAAGTAAATGCCTTAGTTAATTCTAAGTCAATTTGGACAGACTGTGTTACTTAGTCTGATAACATTGATTTTAGTCACCTGAAAGACAATCTAATTCTCAAAGAAAAGAGTTTCTGGTAATTAGTGATACTGTGGGTTTCACGCACTTTGTACATTAACCCACTCACTGCAGTAGTAGCACTTAGCTGATTATGTCTTGTGGAGTAGGGATCAGTGGTGGCTGGTCAGTGGAGGGCGCTAGGGCGCCACCCCCATCAAATGAAGCGATGAAAATCAAAAGAAAAAACAAACATGCTGTCAGATGCAAATAATTATTAAAAGATGGTGTTATTTCAGTCTATGGGTGACTGTCAATAGTAATTAAATGTTGTTTAAATATTTATTTGGTTCTAAAATGGTTTTTATTTTACTTTATTTTACTATTTACTTCCTGAAGGGAAGGACACCAGTAAAACAGAATCCAGTGTAAGCCCTCGAACATTTGATAAGCATGTGACCTGAGGCTCTCTTTTAATTGGTTTGAATTAGATTCTTCCCGAGATGCAGCTATGTACGTCCCATATGCGTCCAAGAAACATCAGCAGCGAATCAGCGATCAGTATTGTGTCGTGTGTTTTTTTTTTTATCTAATGTGATTCGACAATTCATTCCTGGTCTTTTTTAGCTGAGCAAAATGGCGGACACAAACAATACAGAAGAAACTAAACGAAATGGGGTTGTTTCTTTACAAAAACACCCTTTCTCGAGGCGTTCAGTAGAGGAAAAAAGGAAGGTAAAGGAGCTTGGGCCCGACCAACCTGATTCAAAAATTCAACAGCAGGCATTGCCGGCTTTACTTTGGCATATATATAGGGCCTATGTATGCCAAGATAAATTGCACCCTCCCCAAAAATTTTTAGCACCAGCCGCCACTGGTAGGGATCTGTGCTGGTAATACTGTCACTGATGCATTTACCACTTTACAGAAAGGTCCCTCATCTTTAATCAAATCAAATGAAATGTATTTATATAGCACCAAACCTGAAGAAATGTACTTCAAGATACTTTACACAGAGCAGGTCTAGACCAAGCACTTGGCGACAGTGGCAAAGAAGAACTTCCTTTAAGAGGCAGAAACCTCAGATAGAACAACACTCAGAGAGGGCAGCCATCTGCCTTGACTGGTTGGGTTGGGAGAAGGAGAGGGCAGGATGGAGTGAGAACAAGAGCAAGAGGACAGAAAAAACAATAAAATGCAAACAATCATACAGATGTAACACTAGACTATTAATGACTGATGCTACCAAAAGCACATTAGTAAATATCATCAGTAAGTCAAAATAACAGGAACTGATTATTAGTGATTATTAGGACGATGAGAGGACAGGAGGAGAAAAAGTAATGACATAACATGTAGTGGTGTGATAAAAATGCATGGGGAAAAGAGAGCAAAGTGCTCAGTGTATCCTGCAGCAGCTTAGGTCTGAAGCAACATAGCTACAGTAAAGGGTAATTAAGTGTTGTCTTTTAACAATAGGTTTTGTCAAAGAGGAAGGTTTTGAGCCTGATCCTGAAAGCTGTGACAGAGTCCAACCCCCTGGACCGATACTGAGAGTTGGTTCCATAAAAGAGGAGCCTGATAGCAGAAAGATCTGCCTCCTGATTTACTCTTGGAGACTCCAGGAACCACAAGTACACCTCCATCTAAAGAGTGAAGTGACCTCCTGGGACAATAAGGAACGAGCTCTCTGAGATATGATGGAGCTTGGTCATTACGAGCTTTGTATGTTATGATGAGGATTTTACATTCTATTAAGAATTTTTATCTTTTAGAGGAGCAAATCTGATAATGGCCAAGTAAGTCCAGTGTGCCCAGCTTCTGTTGTGATACATATAGTCAATGTTCATTCAGGGCTTCATATGTTAGGATTTTAAATACTATTCTAAATTTTACTGGGACCAATGCAGAGAAACTAAGAAATGAGACATTTTTTTTGTATTTTAAATCAACTGAAGGATTTTCATTGATTTATTGAGACGTCCTGAAACTTAGTAATTAGTGGTTTAGTGAAGAGATAAGAAATGCATTTTTTCTGCACCACCTAGAAACAAGGGCAGCACAGCAGCATAGTGGTTATTTCGCCACAATAAGAAGGTCGTAGGTTCGGTCTGGGGCGTTTCTGTGTGGACTGCATGTTCTCCCTGTGCCTGCGTGGGTTTCCTCCAGGTACTCCGGTTTCCTCCCATCGTCCAAAGACATCATGTTTATGTTAATTGGTGACTCTAAATTGTCCGTAGGTCTGAGTGTGAGTGTGAGTGGTTGTTGGTCTCTGTCTGTCTCTGTGTGTTGGCCCTGTGATGGACTGGTGACCTGTCCAGGGTGTACCCCACTCTCACCCAGAGTGAGCTGGGATTTACTTCAGCATCCCCGCGATCCGGAAATGGATAAGCAGTAGAAAATGAGTAAATGAATCTTGAAACACGATGTTTCAGATTTTTGGAATATTGTGCAGGTGAAACAAGGTCATCCAATGACTTGCTTTATATGAGGGACGAAGGACATGTCCTTGTCAAAAATGTAAGTTTCCTTACAGTGGAACTGCAGCCCAAGGTAACGCCATCCAGAGTGATCACATGATGAAGATACAAGAAGAAGAGGAACGAGATACAAGACCAAGATAATGCTTTTTTAACGTGCTCAGGGACGTACAAGTACAATCACTTTAGTTAGGGAGAGAGAGCTCTGCGTTTTGAGGCCAATTTGATCACATTTTTGAGTAGCAACACGCTGCTGGATATCTTGTGTATTCCAGACATAACAAAACACAGCAATGCTCTGTACATGTCACCTCTCAGTTCAGAGCCTGCTAAGCCACTGATTGACCACATGGGGGTGGTGTTGAATTTCAACTGGTAAGAGGCTCAGCAGGGTGTATTTCTTGGTCCCTCATCGATCTTACTGTACTTATGGGCTCAGGGTGGATGTACTTGCCTTCAGTTTTAGACTTAGTTATTGATTTAACTTCAATATAAAGGCTGCTGCAAATGACTGACTGCACACACAGACATGTACACACACACACATATGCATTAATGGTTGTGTGTGTGTGTGTATATACATATATATGACTGTAATAACTGTCCATCACCATTATCTGAAACTAGATCTGACTATTGACAAGTAAGAGCAGTCTCACTGTAGGAGTTGTGCTGATAAACCTGTGACAATCAAACATGATACATTTAACCAGTCCTTTTGTTTTGACATCACAGGCTCCTCTGCAGCTTTTTCTTTTCCGCCAAATTGCCGCAGACCTTTCAGTAAAATAATGTTATTATGGCGCCACTGTATTTTTTACAGTAATCTAATCACATATGAAGGATTTGACATAGATCCTCCTGCCACTGTAAGGAAGAGTAAACTGTATGTGTGGAAGAAGCTTCTCAGGCAACACTGTCAAAATCAGGAGCTGAATTTTTCAAATGTCCGTCTCTCACACAGTTGTTCCAGCTACTGTGACTGTACTCATTGGTGAAATTATCCTCTGGTGGTTGTGTGAAATGACCTGTACTTGAACCTGTTAATCAGCTTCAGAAGACATTGATTTCGCACCGGCTGGAGGAGCTGATGACTCAGGCTGAGACGACAGGGGATGGAGGCATGAGAGAGAAACAGAGAGGTGAAGGAGAGAAGGGCTGGTATTGATTTGGTGGCGAGCAGCTCCTGACAGCTGCATTAAAACAGCACATACTCCTCTCAGACACAGTCCACAGCTTGGCTGACAGGGAGGTGCCTAAACAGATTAGGCTTTATATCCCACAGATTTCCTGCTTCTGTGTAGCCCCACCACTCCATCTCCACACCGGCAAGCATGCTGTCTCTCCTATACAATTAAATTGTTATATAATTATGTAGCTGGTGGGACAATGTGGAGGAAGTCAGCCGATGATTTAATATTTTAAGACCTGAATCATGTGAATCATGTGATAATAGTCATTCCTTTTTCCCTTAAATTAAGACAAGAATGAGGGTATCCTTGACGAAACTGTGTAACACTTGTTGTACTAAGCAGAACCTGGTTCTGAGGATGGTTTACATTTCAGTTCATCTCTTGCTCTTGTTTTTCTGCTAAGGGCCAGATGGACTATTTATATGAATGACATTTTCATTAGTAGGGAGACCACTGAAGCAAATTTGTCCTATTATGGATCTGACTTTAGCCCAAATACACTGCATGAAAATAATGAAGGAGGTGGAGGCAAATACATAGGTCATGAACATTCTTTTTGTCCCCTCTGCTGGTTGATTTTTTTTTGTGTGTGTGTGTGTGTGTGTGAGAGGATATTTTGGAGCACATTACCAGCACAGCAAGCAGTTCTGTGACTTGCATTGTTGATTTGGCTACCTTTTTTTTTTTTTTTTTACGCCGGATGCACTTCCTGTCAGAACCCTCCCTATTTAACCGGGCACTAGGGACTGAAACAAGCCTACCAGTGGCTTGCCTTGTGGCTGGGGTTTGAACCTTGGGGCCTCTGCATGCAAAACACACACTCTACCATTGAGCTACATCCCCGGGCCCTTCAATACACATTCATGCTAATCCATTAAAATTCTTAATTTTGTGTGAATTCAGATCACTTGAACAAAACAATGTGGCAATACTTTCAACCTGGACACATGAAATATCAGAGTGGATTAAAGAGAATTTTTATTTTTTGTGTGTATGTTGAAAAGTCTTTATTTTCCACGGCTATTTAGTTATTCAGGTTCAAGAGATTGGAAATTTCTATTTACCACTTTCATTATCTGTATTATTGTTATATTCTATCAGTATTTTTTGCTATTTGCAAAAAGAAAAAAGCTAAATAAAAACAGATTTAACATTTATTAATTTTCTCATATATACTCTCAATAAACATTTTTACCAACAAAGTATAATAGTGCTATCAAAAGCCTTTATAATTTTCTTTGACAGTATTTTCGCAGCAGGCAGATGATTATATTTATATAATAGAAACTTAGTATAAACTATAAGAGAACCTTAACAAAATGTTCCCTTAAGAGTTTCTTAGGGTTCCAAGACTTTTACATGCAATCTTTACACAACCTTCAAAAAACATTCCAGTAAAATATCCTGAAGGTTGCTTTAATGTAACCTTTAAAAAACCTTTAGGGAAGGTTTCCTAACAGTTAACTGTTTGCTGGGGAGACACTGGAGTAAGATGGGATAAAACAGGAGGTGCTCAGCAGAGAACTGAATGTTTCTGCAGTTTACCTAAAGGGAATTCTTGAAATTGTGAAGGTAAATCAGACCTAGATTGGGAATTCTGTATTCTGTATTTCCTTGTAACTGTACTTACTGTTTGACACATGCATCATAACATCTACCATAATCTGGTATAGCCTTTCTTTTGTCCATCTGTCCATCTAAGTCTTTTACCTGCCACATAGTTGTAGATGTTTTGCTTGCTACATGGCGCAACATTTAGAATAATTTTTGTCTTCTTGTTTCTTTTTCTTTTTTTTTCTTTAAAAAAAAATCAGAATCTTATCATCATTAGCACCAGCTTGTTGCGGTTGTTTCTGAGGGTCCCCAGCACAAAGCTCAATGAAATTATTTTCAGTATAATTCCATCCATAAGTAACAGTGACAGAATATGTGACCCTTTACATCATTATTTTCTGCCATTAAACATCTAAAAGCAGACATATTATCACAATGGGTCACTGGTCTAATTTGTGTCATTCCTTGCTGTCAAGACATTTGAGGACCACTGATTTATAGAACTGGTCCCAGAACAAAGGATGCAAAAATTAATGAGTAACATTTAGCTCCTGTGTTAAAATTTTGAAATGTAAACTGTCCAATAAAAAATTTGAATATCAGCATAAATGCAACTCTAAAGCAGGAAAGCCTCTCTTTGGTCAACACCTTGTGAATTGAGGAAAGATGTGACTGACTAAATAAATCATGTACAATTAAAGCAAGGAAAAATCTCTTCCTCTCAATAGCATTTCCAGGATACACTTTTTAGGACTTGTGTGAAAACGATGGTAGGAGTATTTTCGACTTTTGAATAATACAGGAATAAAAAAAACTAAAACAACAGTTTCCAGTAATCTCACTCTCCCTTTCTCTGAGCAGTGGCCTAGATTCCTCTCAGCCCAGTCTCTGCCTATGCCATAGCCGTAGGCCTGTCGATGCGATCAGAATTAGAAATTCTAATGGACGTGTCACCACTTTGAACTGTAGGTTTGAAGAGCTTTGAGTCTGGCGCTCCCTTGGATATGCCAGGTGAAGTCTGCGCATTGATCCCTCTGAATGTGTTTGACTTTGACTGTCTCTTTCATATTACCCTCCCCCTACCTCCTCCCTCACCCTTTCATTCATTTTCTCATGTGCTGGTTCATTCTCTCTCTTCTCCTCTCCTTTCCTTAACGCTCGTCTTCACTCTGTTTAACACGAGGGCAGTGAAAGATGTGAAGGCACACACACAACGTCATGTACAGTATAAATGATGTGCAGACTTCAGCAGTCTTACTGAAGTGCAGCTCTCACTTAATGATTCAGGGAAAATTTTCAACAGACTCTCTATAACTCCAAGCTTCTTAATGGCCGCATAGTTGGGACTAGCTAATGACCTCAGAATAACATTTTTGGATAAAGATAAATAGAAATTCAGTGTTTGATCTTTATCAGGTACGTGTGATGATAGTGATAATATAGGGCTGCATTTCTCCTGACAGAAGGGAGTCAGGAGGTAGCAGATCAAAAGCATGAAAGGACTCAGGGATTTTTTCAAGGTCATTCCAGTAGAGTGCGTTCACCTTTTCAGTAAGGGGGCTAAAACTGAAGACTGAAAGGTATTCTTGAGACAATCTAGTCTGAACAAACACGTCAGAAGGCGCGGGTGTTTATAGCTGTTCCAAACAGCCGCAGTCAAAGGCAAGAAGGAAACTGCTGTACTGGGGGGACATGATGATAGCACACACCTGTGGAGAATATTTCCTAAAAGCACTCATGGATTTTAGAGAAGTAAAGCACAGAAAAACATGTGATTATCCTGCACAGTTAAGTCTCACTTGCCTTGGGAAATGGTCCCAGTTATGGCCCACGTATGTGAGGAACAGACTGCACCTGTGGAGACCTTTCCCTTGAAGTCAACAGCTGAAGAAAGAATTCATTATTTATCTTGCCAGCCTCCTGTCTAAATTTTAATCAATAGTCCCACCTGAGGTGAGGTTTTGTGGGGACAGAATTAGAACAAAGGTTCCCGTCCACATTCAGCCAGGGCATTGTTCTAATCTTGTGATCCTGAGGAAACAACAGTTCTCAGCTCTGTTCTAGGACTTAGCCTCTGTGCACATGTCTTACTGTTCTTTGGCCTCTCGCCTGTTAATACACATGTCCTACAGAGGCCCCTTGCTCTTTTCCTCAACTGCCAACAGGATGACTGACAGCCGCGGCGGAACAACAAGAAGTAGGCGCTGCTTGGTGACGAAGCCCAATGTGAAAGGCTGTGACAGTCTAAAGGGATCCTGCTGACACCAGGGGCACCCCACGGGAGTGACCCTGGAACCTCTGGACCCCCTGCCTTACTTATTGATGTCTGCAGATGTGCCTGCCTGAATGATAATGGCCTCCATTGGAGAAGCCCCTTACAGTGCCTGCCTATAAATCAAGCTGGGGACACAGAGTGAACAGAACCTTTTATGTGTCTGTGTATGTATTTTCAAGACTGTGTGTTTGGGCCTGTTTGTGTGTCTTTATATGCTTTATGTGTGTGCATATGCTGCTGGAGGAGCTCCATGTTACATTATTGATGACCCTCAGGGGAAGTTTGAAAGTGTGAATAGTGGCTGCGAGGTCCAGGAGGGAGTGGAGGAGAGGTGGGAGTGGCTGGAAAGAGATATCAGACTGCTTGGATCCATTTGGAAGTTCACATCCATGGACAGCTATAGTTCTCTATAGGATCGAACGCTGACAGGTGAGGTCCCTGGAGGTGAATGGGTCATCGTGTTAAAAAGCAGGCCTCTGGAAAAGCACACTAACGTAACATATGCTTGGCAGGTTGTGGATGAACTTGTTGGGATCGAGATTTTTCTATGATCAAGCAGCAAAATTAAAAGCCAGCGGCAAAGAGCTGAGAACTGTAGTCCCTTGAGTGACCACTACAGGCTCCAAAAGCCATCCAATCCCCAGAAACTCCTGTTTAAATGTGGACACAAACATGTTTATGGCCTGCTACAAAACAGCTGTAGTCTCCGTGGATAATTTTCTCCCTCATGACAACTGTGCAGGGGATGAATTTTTCCCTAAGTTCTTTATAATGGAGGTGTGTGATTATTTTGATTGACAGGTAGGTGAGTGCATACATGCTACAAACTGGGATGCACGGAAATCTTTGCTGCATGTGTGCCCTTTTTGCCCTTTTTTGTGATTACGTACGAGTTAGGTGGAGACAGGCGGAAATGGTTGTGGTAGAAAAGCCCACTGTGTGCGGGGCTTTGTCCAAAATATGAGCCAGCCGATTAGTTACTACGGAAAAATGATTGAGAAAAACTGAATAAATGAGAAGGTATAGGTAAGCAAATACAGTTTCTTCCAGACATGGCTAAGTGGTTTGATGAGAAAAAGATATAAAGACGAGAACACAAGTCAATAAAGACAGGTGCGCTAATAAATGCAATGTGTAATATATTCTGATGAATCAGTTTTGTCAAAAGGAGAGAGAAAAAATTTGGAAATATCTCCCAGACAATTTATACAAAATTACAAATCAAATCTATCAATCAATTAAATGATTCCTAATGTTTGTCTATATATTACTAGGTAAGATAGTGAATGCTTTTTAGCAGAAACACATTCTGTTCACTTTCTGTCAAGGATAAATGCTTATTATCATTGCTATGGATACTGTGCAATGTGGGTATGCATAAGAATGTGCATTATTCCCATACTGGTGATACAGTGATGTACAGGGTTTGACTGACTGGGTGTGTGCCTGCTAGCAGTATGCTAATGCAGTGGATATTCCTCTGTGCATGTAAATGTGCATATGTTACACTGTTGTTGTGGCCTCATGTGTACATGGTAAGTGTCAGGTGTGTAGCTCTGTGCCACCTTATTCCTTGGAATATGCTCAGACCTGACAAGGGTGTAAATTGCCCAGATTAGGCTTCCAGCAGCCTTGGCATCTGTTGGCGCCTCACGATAATGACTGCTGTCAGCAAGGAGAACCCCCCTACCCTTGTTATTGATCTTCCCTCTCATTTCTTTTTCCCCATTGTTTCACAGCCCCCTTCACTCCCATCATTGCTTATCATGAGTCCTAACGTCTATAGCACCTGTGCTCCTCTGCTTGCTGCTCACGGCCGAGTCGCTGAGGGAAAGTAGATCTGTGAAATCTGCGCTCTTCTCAGTCATACTTGGCAAAGTAAGACAACAGAAATGAGCTGTGCACAGACAGTAGGTGTGACAGATGTGTTTGTCAGACTGTCTGCAGCCTTTCATTACATCATGGGCATTTCAGTGATGGTTTACACTCGTTACTGACATGTTACTAACAGACACATCACATTGGTCTTAATATTCAGCTTTCATTCTATATGAAGGTGACACGTGAGACTATGTTGGTGAGATACTGATAATATTGTGATGACACCTTGCAATTGCCCTTTCCCATAACTGCAGCTCCATTCGTCTTATAGTGTAGGCTGACAGAAGTGCAGTTACCAATAGTTTTATTTGGACATGAACCTCTGCAACGACAGACGCTTTGGGTTTGTGTTGATCCAGATCACAATAACATAGTGCTTGAACCTGGGCTGGTCCCGTTCCTCTGAATTCACTACGCAAAATATGTGACTAAGAACACAATCTAGAATGTGCAATGTGCAACATACATTCTTGGCTATAAGTATTTGAACAGACATATTTTGACCTTCAGCCTTCTTGATTTAGCAAATAATAGAGGCCACTGTAAAGTGCCAAGTGTCAGTTTTAACTTGAGTATTGTAACTGGTATAGAGGAACTACAGGAGATATCTATGGCGGCTTCACTGCAGCCACCTACAGCTCTGGTTGTGAAGTCTTTAGCCAGATAACTATGATCAGGCGACTGGCATGGCCAGTCAGGGGTATTTCTGAAAAAAAAAAAAAAAAAAAAAATCTTTGGTTTCTTTGGTCACGTTTTAAGATTATTGCCCTGCTGATCCAGTGACATTTGATAGATTTGGCTGGATCTGAGCCATAAGCTGCTCCTGTAGTCCTGTGTTCATCCATCAGCTTCCATCGGCAGCTGAGGTGTCGGTTAATATCAGTGTACTCGATTCACGGGAGCCACACATGCACAGGCTTTAGGTGGTGAGGTATTCCCGCTTCCTCCACACTTTCTAATATTTAGGTTTTTGTCATATTACCTTTTCCCCATCTCTGCCTGTTTGTTTGTGAATGTCTTTCTGATTTTGAGTTTAACCAGGAGATTGCATGGCAGATTTTGAGGATTTGGAATCTAATGAAGTCTTGGTTGCTGATATGGAAACACCCTGGAGAGCATTCTTGACTTGGTGTGTGTTTTTTGTGTTTTTTCTTGTTTTTCTGTGTGCATCAGGGTTTTGTTTTTTTTAAGAAAGCACCAAACTATTGTACCACCACAACATTTATTATTAAGATTTGTACTGACGCTGTATATGTATATCTATATATGTACTATATGTACATATATACATATATATATACAGAAGAAACATCCACATTTTCCCCAATTTCTCACTTGACATCATTTACCAAAGTAAATATCCCAACCTCAACTCTGAGAGAACTTCAGTGTCTTAAAGTGGTGTCATGATCTGACAGAAATTATAAAGTCAGAAACTCTTTGAGTCAATTTGAAAAGCTTTCTACAGCCCTTCAAATAACCATGTTACCGTGTCCTGTGACAAGAAGGTCTTGGTCCCCAACACTGATATAGATTTCTCAGCAGCAGCCTTGAGTTGACACATTCAAAAAGATAATCTGTTAATTTCACTTTGAGGGCCAAAGAACTGATTCATAGAGAGATCGAAGCCTCTTCGAATTCCTCTTCGATCGAACGATCAAAGAGGAATTTGCATCTGATATGAGAGCTATCACAGCCATCATGAGACCACCTGCCATCATTAAAGTTTCCTCCATCATTGTGTTTATTAATGGTCTGAGAAAATTTCTTCCTGATGCTGAAGGACACTGCACAGACAGCTACACAATGTATCAAGACATTATAACTTCATACCACAACATGGCAGGACATGACACTTCCTGACCTGTTCTGTAAGGCAGATAACTGGTGTGCATGTTAATAACACACGCAGTGTATGCATGAGCTGGGACCTGAGTGGTCACCTGGATGCCTGTGAATCCCCATACCTAATGTTGTATGCTAATCTGCTAACCTTGAGGGTGCCCTAACTGGAAACCAGTGAGCAAGGCAGAGCTGTCTACTCAAAATGCTTTGACCTGATCCATTGAGTTTCCAGCTTGCACTCAAGGGCTGTTAATGAGTGCGTGTAGTTGTATGAAAATCCACATTCACTGTAGAAACAGGGTTTTTACCCCAGAATGAGGCATAAAGGGAGAAAATGAATGGTCTTGATTAGACATTGAAATCTGTTTGTATGTGGCAGGTGGCTCATCAGAAATGTTGGAAGGAGGTAACATCTTGGAGGTCATCCAGGACTGAAGTACAACTGCAGACAGAGGAAAAGAAAAAGACAACAGGTGATGGAGGAAAGAGAAACCTCTCAGTACACAGCACAACTTGGTAACCTATGCACACAATCAGCTGCAGCTTCCTTGTTTCTGTGAAAGAGTCTGAGTTTCTCAACAGAAAATCACAGTCACTCTCATGATATCTGAATGCATTTCTCTTGTTGATGCTTCATAACAGCTTGAAGGATTTTAAGATGAACAATGGGGGGGTGTCTGAGGAAAGATTAAAAATAATTCCATTGTCATTACTCAGGTTTTAAGTAAGGAGGTTGTTTGATGGAATTATCTTGCTCTAAGTCCACTGACTGGCTTAAAAAAAAAAAAATAGACAAAGTCATAAACTTGACAACAAACATCGCAAATAAAGTCTCAGACCATCTGAGAACTCTTTAATATCAGATGTGAATCCTCCTCAATCTTTCTTTGGTTGTCCCCTGACACCTGGTTGATGACTGTGATTCAAAGTCATATCAAAACTTACAGTTTCCATTTCTGCTTCAGTTTTGACCTTCTAAACTTTCTATTGCATCACTTCTCTTTTCTTTGCTTTGAACATTATACATCATTTTCCCAGAGTAGTTTGGTTTTAATTTTCAAATCTTCCTTGAAATCAAATCAAATCAAATGTATTCATACATATTTGAAGGGACCCACCAAATCTCTCCATGAGTAAAGACTTGGTGACTGTGGCAAAGAAAAATGTAGTTTCAAAGGCAGAAACGCTGTGCAAAACTAGACTCAGGGAGGGCAGCCATCTGCCTCGACTGACTATTTCTCACCCAAAGATGGTTTACAAAATAATAATGCTAAATTACTTACATATGCCAGCATCCTGTCATCCATTTGTTTAGCGAAGGTTAAGAATAGTTTTGTGAGGTCACACTGACCATGACATCTGACCTTTTACAACTCAAATCTAATCAGATCAATCTTGATTTATGCCAAAGTTCCCTCTCTGGTGTTGCTGAGATATCTCATTCACAAGGTCCTTTTACCCTGTGAAAGGAAGTCCTTTGACCACAAAATATTATTTATCAGTCAGAGTGGATATATTTGCCAAATTTAAAGAAAATCCCTTAACAACATTTTTGCTGTGTGCTGAGTTTGAGGCTGAGGTTCAAACTTAATGATTCGAAACATTTAGCTGATATCTGATTATCAAACTGCTATAGGCCTAAATCCCACCATTGTAAACAATGCTATCTCCACTAATACTACAAAAAAAAGAAAAGAGCTTAAGTGTTGTGAACAATATTGACCCCATTAGCAGTACTTGTAGGCGAGTTTTCTATGCATTGATTACAAATTTCTCTATGCGAAGGAGCAGGATCCTGCCGATATCAGCTGGCATCCAAATGCTTGATGTCTCTCCAACACGATCTGCCAGCCTGCTGAAGATAGCCAAGGACATCACAGAAACCTCCATCCAGACACCCTCGTAGGTGATGATATTCTGTGCCAGCTTTGGATTTCCACAGTGAAATGACACGGCCATCTGAATTGGATACCTGACACAATCTCTTCAGTTCATTCATTATGGATTTAAAAAACTCAGCGGCTTGGTGCATTACTCAAACTGCTTTTAAATCCATGAGAGGTGGGGAACAAATCTACATGTCAGAGAAAGGACCCCAGTTTGATTGTCTGCCAACCTGTGTGCTCCTACGCTCTATTGATGTTTGTTGGTGAATAAACGGCACTGACAACATCCTTTTACAAAACATCACTCATGCCGGTATGTCTGTAATGGCATCTTCTTTTAGCTTTTCAGACATGGCTGTCTGACTTTAATCCTGTTTTTGGCTCCATTCTGGTGTGATCACTTCTCACAGAGCAGGATGTACCCAGGCTAAAATTGTATTATCTGTGTCTCTCTTGTCAAGTGTGCCAGGGGAATTTCAACAGAACCTAGACAGAAATGTTGGCTGTATGTGTCAATGTGGTGTTAGTTTGGATTGATTGTAGCACAACTTTACACCACCATGGCTCAATGAAGTGCTTCCCTACTTCCCCAGAACTTGCTGGTTTATCAAAATGCCTTTTCACACTTTGGAGGCAGTGATAATGGATCTGACCTTAGCTTTTTTCTTCACTTCCAGTGGCCAAAGAATGTTTTTGTTATTAATTTCCCTGTTCACAACAGAAAATTATCCAGCTCCTACCCTGCTGCTCCTGCTACTTCTCTAAAGTGGGAGTATACTCATCTGACACCACTGACTTGAACAGCAGTCTGGGAAAATACTGTCCATTATATGCAACTATGTCCTCACTTGCTTCAAGACATGCAGCGTTCCTCTATTTGCAATTAAATGACCCCGGCAGATTTAGGGCTTCTCCTGGCATATGGTTGCCTTACCAAGACCTTGGCTGGGTTCCCTTTGTCTCTAAAGACCCTTTTCGATGGTCTAAACTCTCTCTGGATTATTTGAGCATCTTCTGCCACAGGGTCTTCAATAAATGGACTGGACATGGTTGGCAGGAAAACCTGGGGTCTTCTGTCACTCTGTCCTCACAATAAGCTCTAAGATCTATGTACGCTTTCTCTCTGTCCTATCTTGGTTTGAAAGCTGTCTTGGATGTACTGCTTGAATAGTGCAGGCTTGTATGGATTGATCTTGATTGAATGATTGTTTTACCAGCCAATCATAGACAAAGGTCTTAATGGTGTGTGAGTGAATGATATAAACTGAATTTGCAAATGATGCAATTGGTGTGATAAATGACAAAGACAAGGACTGTGACTTTGTTTTCTACATGAAAAGTTATATTTTGCCCTGTATTGGTGTTTGAAATCTCATTTGTTGAACCTTTAATTACAAAATATCTCCCTCTTCTGTCACACCTTGAAAATATCTAATTGCAGCATAGTATCATTCAGAAGCTGCTAATTTGTTGGTGGGAAATTTTGGCTCATCTTGCTTACCTTCTGTAAATACTCAGACTTACGTAATGGGAGATGTAGATCTCCTCTGTCTGTCTCATCATGCATCTTTTTTGCCCTCCACATTTCCATCACCCAGTTTCAATTCTTTCTGTTCCACTACCAGCACACATGCTGTCTCTCCACCTTCCCTTAGTGGCTTTCAGGTTGTCATCCAGCCTTTGATGGAGAAAGCCTGTGAAAGTGCCAGAGGGCCTGATACTCTCCGCCACCACAGTAGCAACGGTTAAATCAGGCCCGGTGGTTGAGGCTGACTTGTCGCTCCTGGAAGGCGAGTGGGAGTCTGGAAGCTGATCAGACAGCCAGGCGCTTGGGGGTGGAGGAGCTGCCACCTCCAGGTACCTGGACGCTGAGAGGAGATAGTGGCGCATATGGCAGCAAGCCCTTTAGTCACACTCCCAGTGACTCATACACGGGGGGCCTGGATTCAATCACCCCCATTCTTTGCATTAATGTGGCTCATTCTGTATTTACTTTACATCATCCTGTCCTTTTCTTGTTGTGTTTTTTTTTTCCTTGGCGTTTTTTCGTGTGTGTTGCGCTTTAAAACCTTTACTCTGTTGTCAAGTGGAGCTGATGTAAATGTATTAAAGGCAGTGAAATATCTTTTTCAAATACCTTCAACAAACTCCTTTTACATGACACAAAAACAAAGTTAAGGGTCTGTGTTCGGATGTCCACTTTTTAAATCTACTAATTTAAAAAGCGGAGTATTAGTATCAAACCCCGATATCACCCATTCAGAACACACAGACAAGTCGAAACTGTCCTCCAACCTGAACAACCTCACGAGGCTTTCGATTTTTTTCCACACATACCTCATAACTTTTGTTTCTATAATAACTGTCGAGCCTTGGTTTGATTCTGGAAAACATGGATTTTGGTTAAAAAACATTAGAGAATCTTTGTGGTTGTGGTTACAAATAAATGAAATGGTTAGTTTGGGGAAATGGGCACCACTGTCCTTTTGTCATGTTGACCCATCCATCAGCCCCAACCTCCTTCTGATGCGAACTTTGTCGCTATACTAAACACGTCACCACACTATCCCTTTTGCCCCTGTTGTATTTATTTGAAATTACTGTCACGGTCTGCCCCTGTCTCTCACCCTGGACTCATACTTTTCCACTGCTCACACCACACCTGCTCTCGCTCAGCCATCAGCACACCTGCAGCCCATCCCATGCAATCAACCTCTGTATATATTCAGCAGTTCCACATTAACTCCTTGTCAGATTGTTCTTTGCCATGTGAGACTTTCCAGCGTTTTCCTGCCAGATCTCCCGTTGCCGACCCTGTCTATTCCCGATCTGCTCTCCACGTCTGTTTCCCGGTGTACCTGCCTGCCTTTCATCCCCAACCACGAGTTCTGCCTCAGCATCCTTGGCTTCTGTCTGCTCTCCCAGCTCTGACCCATCCACCTGTCCCTGGCTCATCTTCTGCCTGCTCCCTGTTGGAACCTCCACCTCCTTGGACTGCTCTCCCGGCTTCAACCACCCCGCCTGTCTCCGACCGCTCCTCTGCTCTCTCCATGTCGGCACCTCAGCACCGGTGACCGGCTCTGCAGACCCTGGTCTTTACCTCTCCCTGGCAATAGAAGTCATTACCGACTGTCTACCTGTCTCCTGTGTTCTGCTTTTGGGTCCAAATCATGCCGGTGTCAATTACACTTCCAACTTTTTGAAAATAAAAAATATTGTGTGAGCTTGGTTTCCTTGGCCTGAAAGATTTTCCTTTCAGGCATTTCTAAACCAGCTAGAGATGATCACAGTGTTACTGAGGGCAAAGAAATGAAAGTGAATTAAAATTGTAGCTTGGTTTTAGCCCATAAGGTCTCAGGACATAAGAAGGAACCTGTTACATCTGCCCCCACACTCTCTACCTCTTCCTAATGTCCCTGGAATTGTCTGACCAACTCAGACTGGTGTGAGGACCAGCTGGAACTGTTCAGTAATCATCTGAAGTCTCTATATAAGCTCTGCTTTGCTGTTCATTCCTCGTCAGATCCTCCTAGTAACTGCCTGCTTTAATTAAGGCCTCAAGTTTTGGCCTGTTCCTATGTTTGAACTTTGCATTTTTGCCTTTTTATTATCCTGCTTGGCTTAGAATAAAACTTGACTTTTTAGATTTATCCTGCCTCTCCATGTTGAGTCTTCATTTGGGTTCAAATTGACTATTCAGTGTAACAGAATGTTAACTAGACTTTCTTCAGGAACTTCTTTCAGAAGTTTAGGAAATCTAAAAATCCATAGGGAAAATAGTCTTCAGTTTGAAATTATGTTTTAGTTAAATCTTAATCTTTCTCCAGTGCAATGTTTTCCTTACTCAAAGTACTCTTGCTACCTGAACCTACTCACAGGATCCAAACTCTGGACTTTGCTATCAAAATCCTGAAATACACACAACGTCCATCGGTCATTCCTCTGGGATGAGGGTCTGTTTGTGTGCACTGCTGTTTGCCAAAGTGTTTCTGATACTAGCACTGGTTGTGCCAAAGTTGTAAATTTTCATATTTGGCCACATGAAACAAAGCTGCATATTACACAGTTGACCTACAGTGCTGTGGTTCCAAAAACGGTATTACAAATGGGTTGACAAAACATTTGCACTTAGAAATTAAGTGAAAAGATGTTATTCTTAATACAAATAATGAACATCTTTTCATATATCAGACATTTTTAAAAACTATTTTCGTAACCTGTTTTTGTATTGGGCAGAACATATATTTGCTTAGAGTTTGTCTTGTTAGTTTAGTCAGTTCCATAAGTCCTGTTTATTGTCACCACTCCTCCTCTCTCATCTCAGTCACTACCTGAGGGGTTATTTCATGGATACCAAAGAATTTTAAAGGGCCATGAGAGCCTGCAGCAGACTTCTGTTACGATCAAAAAATGCCCGGAGTGCCCGGAGTTAGTCTTAACTTAGGTTAAAAGGCTAATTGGCTTCTGTGAAACACACACACACACTAGGCTTTCACTCCAGGGTCCCATGAGTTTTGGAGGGTAGATTTGACTCTATCAGGATTTGCAGACATCTCAATTAGTCGAGGATGAAACGGCCTCACAGCACAGGGATGCAACAGTTCAATGTGCAGTTATGAGCCAGTGAGCTGGTTTGTGAACAGGAAGTGGGGTAGAAGGGACATCCAAACAGCAGAAAACACTTTTAGGGAAATAGTAAAGTACTTCAGTGTAACTGAAAAAGTGTGTGAGAGTGCTTCATGTTGGCCTAATGGCGAAATGGCTTTCCTATCTTTAATCTCAAATATGTATATAACACAAGCTTTTCTGATCAATGCTTATGCATCAAATTTATATAGCGCCAAATCATAACAGAGTTGCTTCAAGGCATTTTACATACAGAGCAGGTCAAGACGCACTCTTTGTCAAATTATTTAAAGAGACCAAACAAATCCTGTAATACACATAAATTTAAGGAACAAAAATGGATGAATAAGATTAACTCATTCATTCATCTTCAACTGATTATCTGTTTCCAGGTTGTGGGGGGTACTGGAGCCAATCCCAGCTCACATTAGGTGAGGGCAGTGTACACCCTGGACAGGTCACCAGTCCATCACAGGGCCAACACACAGAAACCAACAACTACTCACACTCAGACCTACGGACACTTTAGAGTCACCAATTAACCCAAACATGATGTCTTTGGATGGTGGGAGGAAACCCACACAGGCACAGGGAGAACATGCAAACTCCACACAGAAAGGACCCAAGCCAGGAACCAAACCTGCAACTTTCTTTTTGTGGGGCAACAGCACTAACCACTATGCCACTGTGCTGCCTCCTTAGAGTTTTTTTGTTGCTTAAATGTATTTATTACAAAAATAATGTAAGATTATGTTTAAAATGATACAAAGATGCCACCACACATCTTGACCAATCACGCATAGCTTTAACAGAAAAAAACAAATCAGCTCCCAATCCAGGGCTGGCTCCCATTGTTCACTTCAAAGAGCTGGCTCTCAGACCCGGAGTTATAGTTTTCACCAGCATAAAAGTTTGTAGTTACTTTAGTAGCTACCGACACACAGGTCGACTGTAAAGTGATTATTTCCTACTTTATATTGTTGTAAATGAATAAAAGAGAGTCAGTCCGGCTTGTGAATTCATCCTGAGCTGTAACATAATATAGATGGTGGCACATTTATATATGATGAGCAACTGCCCTGTCGTCTTCATGATTCAGTTCATTCATTTTCTCCCTTTCTGTCACACACATAGACACGCTGACTTTTCTGATGTCTGTGGTTTGGACAATCTGTTTAATTAAGAATATGTCTTGAACTGAAAAGTGTTCAAGGGCAGGGAGAGACTTTCACACCATCAGCAGCAGAGCTCTGGTTTAATAAATACACGTTCAGCCTTTAGCTGCTGCTTTTTAACTTGAGTGAGTGAGTCAGTGAGTTCTAAAGATAATAGAACGGAACAGCACAGTGAGCATTTATGATATTGTGATGTCAATGTTGTCACAGAAGACACAGATGTAAAAGCAGATATTTGATGAATTGTGGCCACGCCAGCATTGGCACTGAGAGAGAGAGACAATAAGGTTTTTTTCAGAGGGGGGCTACACAGATTGTGAAATTGATGTCATGCTGAGCCAAAAAATGAGCATGACTCAAAAACACAGGAGGATGAATCAAAGTCTGTTTAATCAGAAAAAAGGTCAATACACAGATGAGCAGACAAATCAGACAGAGTTATCCAAAACTTGAGATGAGAGACTGGGTCAGAGAACAGGCACAGAATCAGATAAGATTTTACCATGAGACTAAGGAATGCTGGAACGCTGACCAAAAGGACTAGATGAACTGGCAAGGAAGAGGGAAAAACACACACACTAAATACTCTGGATGCAAGAGCCAATGAGACACAGATGTAGCACATTAGGGAGGAGGCAGGTAACCACACAGGGGGGCAGGAAGTCAAGCCTGGAACAGAGACAAGGGTGAGTAACAAAATAAAACAGGAAATAATACTTAGACAACAAAACTTTCCTTGTCTGTCCTGGAGATGTGACAATGAAAGAATCCTAAAACCTGAAGGTCCATCCTCAGCCTCTGAACCTAGAGGAACAGACTATGAAAATGTCATCGTGTAGTGTTATTACTTCTGTTGCATCAGCTAAGACAACACACACCGACAAAATGAGGGAAAAGCTAAATCTTGTATTCCCAACAAATGAATGTGAAGCTGTCTCTATGTGTCTTTGCGTGTGTATATGGCCACATTTTCCTATAAAATAAAACCTGAGTCTGACTTGTATACGTAAATGTACTGAATGTGTGACAGAAAGAGGGACATTGACTCCACAGGTTGGAGATAGCGGTGAGTGTAGAAGAGCTGTACAGAAGCACTACCTTCCATGTCATTAATGTCTTCCAAAGGGTACTGTTCAAAACTACTGACAGGTTAATGATAATTTAACCTCAACACCCCCTCACCACTCACCGCTCCTCAGCCTCTTCTTCCTTCACCTGCTCCTCCTCACTATCAGCATGCATCAGACAATTACTGGGCTCAGGTTGGTACCCTGCTCAATATTTTATGGAGCTCCATTACATGAGATTTTCCTCTCTCTCTCCTGGTTCAAGTTCAAAATGGCTCCAGTGCTGTGAATATCTCTCTCTCTCTCTGACTATATATATGTATATATATATATAAATATTTGTGTGTGTATAGCGCGCACACACACACACACACACACACGGTGTCTATGCACCTAATGAGTACAACCTGCAACTAAAGCAAACTGGAGGAGAAAAAAGGAAACATAATAATTAAGCCTCCCAATAGTAGGCTTTTGAACATGCAGGAGATGGCTCCTCTACTGTCTTTCACAGACAGTTATAGGCTATTGAATTATGCTAGACTATGAGTTTTTTTCTGTGGTTATCTATTCTCAATGTCGTTTTCAAGTCCCAATGAACAGTCACTTCACAGGTTTGGTTCCAGGCCTGGGTCCTTTCTGTGTGGAGTTTTTATGTTTTCCCCGTGCCTGCGTGGGTTTCCTCCTCAGGTTTCCTCCTACCGCCCATGCGTGTTTAGGTTAACTGGCGACTCTAAATTGTCCGTAGGTCTGAATGTGAGTGTGAGTGGTTGTTGATCTCTGTCTGTCTCTGTGTACTGGCCCTGTGATGGACTGGTGACCTGTCCAGGGTGTATGGCACCCTCACCCAGAGTGAGCTGGATTGGCTCCAGAACCCCCGCAACCTGGAAATAGAAAAGCGGTTGAATATGGATGGATGGATTAGTGCTTATTGTATCACTGGGTTAATATAGGTCATTTTAGGTTGTTATGCCCGTAAATTGAAGCTTTGTTGCTAGGAGACATCTAGTGGTTATAGAGGAAAGGGGAAATGGCTTGTGACAGTTTAAGGAGCTACAAAGTTCATGTCAGAAAGAGGTTGGTGGGCCATGACCCAAGAGAGCAACCTTTGATTCCCATGTGAAAGTAGAGGTTTATGTTGGTTTTATGGCCCTTGCTTAAATTTAGCCATGTTATTGTTGTAAACATGGCAACAAACACCTAAAATCACAATCTTTTCCTAAACTGAATAACATACTGTTAGTTCCTCACTGTGGTGATGAAGTGGTGATGGCTTAAGTAAGCCATAAAACATCCATCCATCCATCTTCAACTGCTTTTCCATTTCCGGTTTGTGGGGGTGCTGGAGCCAATCCCAGCTCAGACTGGGTGAGGGCGGCATACACTCTGGACAAGTCACCAGTCCATCACAGGGCCAACACACAGAGACCAACAACCACTCACACACACATTCAGACCTGCGGACAATTTAGAGTCACCAGTTAACCCAAACATGATGTCTTTGGACAGTGGGAGGAAACCCACACAGGCACGGGGAGAACACGCAAACTCTGCATAGAAAGGCCCCAGGCCGGGAACCGAACTGCTGACCTTCTTATTGTGGAGCGACAGCACTAACCACTATGCCGCTGTGCTGCCCACCATAAAACATAAAAACTGAAAATGATCTGAACTATTTAAATTTTGTCTTTGTTAAATTAACTTTGAGCTAGCTCTTGTAAAGTATAAAAATGCACAACTGTCCCAAAGAAAATCTGACCTATACATACACATTTTCAGCTACAAACATAAAAAAAGAAAAAAAGAAAAACTAAGACTGATCAATATTTGCTGTGACCTCCTTTGTCTTTAAAACACCTCTTACAGTTCTTCAGTCTCTGCCTGTGATCGCACACTGGCTCCATGAGGCCGAGATGATTCAACATGGGTAGTAAACTGATGTGAACTAATAAGATAATTGTGAGGTAGACGCAGGCAGACAGAAATGAATGAGAAATGAATTAAGAAGAATGCGTTATGAAAGGTGATTAAGAGAAACATGCCCAATATAATTACAAATGTATGTGGATTTCTATGACTTTACACGGTATTATGAGCAATTCATATTTAGCCTATATATAGCCTCAAAAGATGCTAAAAGTGAAGACAACATTGATCCTCGAGGTAATCGAACTCAGGATTATGACTCCCCAAGCTGAGAGAGTGACGCCAGCTGATTTCAGGAACAACATGCAACATCTCTATCCAAAGAGTGAAGACCTCGGATCCTGCTTGATAATTTATTGAGAAATGGGCTGTACATCATATAATTTTGTACGCAAACAATTCTTGCAGGTGATGACTGATGAGCCTAAATCCAAGAGCAGTGTTAAACTAACTTATATACTAAATTAAAGACTTAAAGATGAAGTGCTTGCATTTCAGTGTAGTATCCCTTTATTTGAAACTCAAGCACAGAACCAGGAAAAGAAAAAAAAAAAAAAAAAAGGACACTGGTGGTCTGGAGTTTGATTACACACAAGAATTCACTGCCTTGTGATTAAATCTTTCAGTAAACACACTGGTGTCTGTTAGTAACTCTGACATCACTCTGGAGAGGATCACTGTCGAAGATAGATTTCTGATCTAGGTCTGCGATGCCGCTTCCAGCTGCAACTTAGGTCTTCTTTGAGTATCGTTGCTTGGAATATCAGAAATATCAGGGGATGAACTATATGTCTATCACATTTCTCACTTCATTTCCATCAAGCTGCAGAGATTTGAATGGACCAGTTTTTTGCTCCCAAAGCAAAGGTCCTTGTCTTTTTTATCTCTTTCCCCATTCCCCGATCCTTCTCTCGCTCCGCTTCTTTTTCTTTAATCTCTCTCTGACATCACTCCATTTGCAGTCCACCCCATATGTCTGAGCCACCCGTGCCTCAGGAACAGCTTGGGTGTAAGAAGAGGCTGTCAGGCAGTCAGTGAAAGTTCAAAAGCAGCCCACTGAATCAAGAGGAAAGCCACTAGTGGGATAATCCTTGCCTTGCCACGTTTTCTGAGGGGACAGAGAGAGAAGAGGAGACTAACAAAAGAGAGAAGAGAAAGGGAGTATCAAACTACCTACCAGCCGAGAAGAGCATAAACACCAAAGCAGCTCACAGGCAGGAGAATCAATAAAAGGAGACAAAGGGACTGCAGTAGTTACAACATTGTTCTAGGTGTCACATAAAGTATGTAGAGTGCTATTTTAGTGCATTGAAGTTACCTCTTTTTCTTTTATTTACAGATATGTTACTCTGATTAAGAAATGGAAAACACAATAATTCTAAATTCCATAACATTTCAGATAAAAATGCAGCTGTCAAATGTCAGGCTTCATATTGCATGGTTCTTATAAAAATCATCAAAAACCTCAGTGTAGTTTTACGTCTCCTCTCTCTCTCGACAACATGTTGCTGGGAGAATCAGAAGAGAGGGCTCTGAGATGGTTTTCTGAACAACTGATTTCAGATAAACATTCAGCAAAAGTGAATCCTGTGAGGTTGCATGGTTGCATTTTTCTGCGGACTGAGTACTGAGATACTTTCTCAGTGTTAAGTGTAGTGCACCCAAATGGTGTCACCACATTTATACAGAGGTGGATAGTAACGAAGTAGATGTACTTCGCTACATTACTTAAGTAGTTTTTTTGAAGATCTGTACTTTACTTGAAGTTTTTTTTTTTTTTTTTTTATTGGGACTTTTACTTTTACTCTACTACATTTAAAAGTAAAAAAATATACTTTAACTCCGTTACTTTGACGTTTGCCACCTCGTTACTCGTTACTAATTAAAACAGAAATATAATGAATCATCAAAGGATTATCTGGAATGGGCATGTCGGAGAGGACGAGAAGAACAACGTACGGTACTCTTGTGAAGATTAGAGGTACGGGCGGCGATCAACATGGCTACCTCTGCAGTTAACGTGGATGAGGAAGATACGGAAGATGTTACCACACTGACAGCATTTCCTTCGGTAGAAGACAACAGTCACCCGCCGTCGTCATACCAACAATGTTTGGCTACCTTGGAATGGGGGAAAATCCTAAAGCATACAGAATGAACTGCCTCTTTTGCCTACCAAAGTGCCACGACATGTTGTTTTGCTTCTTTTTATGCATACTATAAAAATACTTTGTACTTTACTTGCACTTGTAGTTTTGATACTTGAGTATATTTTTTCACAAGATACTTTTGATACTTAAGAAGATTTAATGTGAGCTACTTTAAGACTTTTACTCAAGTGATTTTCTTATGGGTGACTTTAACTTTTACCAAAGTCATTTTCAGTCATGGTATTTGTACTTTTACTTTGTTATTTTTTTACTTTACCTTTTTTTAGAGGTACTTTATACACCTCTGCATTTATGTGAATTTAATTTAGTGAATGGCAAGAAAAAAAATCCTCTTTTTATTTTGAAGGGTCGGGTTTATTGCCCTGTTAAATATGTGTTAATCACATTTTTATATATACATCTTGTGAGATAGTGAAAAAAAAAAGGGATGCCAGCGAAACTGTTGTGGCCGGAGCTGTTGCAGTGCGGGTGTACTCCCGCCCACATCTCAGATACAACCTGTACACGAGTATGAGCACTCCGCGTCTTCATTGTCGCTTCATTGTATCTGTTCTAACAGGTCAGTGTTTAAGAAGTAATGTTTCTAAGCTGTAAGTTGTGTATGTTTCTGCAGGCTGTGTATTCCGGCCATTAGGATGTGTTTCATGATGTGAAAAAGTTAAAAGAACCGCACCACTTCGCAGGTACATCAGTGGCGGAGGTGTTTTACACCATAGATGCACTCACATATTCTCACATTTTTGATTACTTACCTTGCAACAGAATTTTGTGAGCTGTTTGCTTGAAATAGACAGATTGAGAAATTCAGATATATGATGTTTGATTGTGTTTTAAATTTGTGGAAATGAATTCTGATGCAACCTGTGCACGAGTAGGGGCACTCCATGTCTTCATTGTCGCTGCATTATATCTGTTCCAAGAGAACTGTATTTGAAACGTGGTCAAACACTGTGCGGCCCGTAACATTAGTATAGAAGCTAAACTAGATAATAATAACAACTAGAAAATTCCAGGGAAATCTTGACTGTACAGTGTTGCCAAGGAAAGCAGCTATTGGCTGTCCTAAAAGTCGCAAAATGATGTCATCACCTAATTTGCATAACATATTGACCACAGGCATGTAATTGTAATGGACACTGTTGGCGTCCGTAGGCCATCACTTCTCTAAATAACTTGATGACTTTAATGCTTTGTCGAAAGCCACATTAAATAGGCTACATCAATTTAGTCCTGTATTGTTTAGTGTTAGAAAATAGGGCAACCAAACTTCTTTTCACGGGAAACTTTGCATTTACATCCAGAGCAGGATCAGCGGCTGCTTTGATTCATTAGCAGCAGTGGTTAAAGTGGGATTTGGCAGGTGGGGGAACTCTCAAATTTTGTGTCGGCGCAACAAAGAAAAATCACTCACCATGTTAGGATACTAATTATTTTGGTCCATCTACACTGATATGGCAATATGCAAACATCGCTGAAAAACACAATATGGAACACAACCTTGCTTTTCACAATTTCAATTAAAAAATAAAAATGGGAAGTCCAAAACTGACTCATATTTTACACACCCCAAAATACCTGCAGACAAGAACTATGAACAAAAAATCACAACCTCTGCACCATAAAACATAATAACAACAACCAAAGAGTAATGTGGCTATGTTCATGCAGTGGCATACAGTCAGAATAGCTCCCGTATTGACTGGCACTCTGACTTGATTGTCACGTTTTTTCTTTTTGGACAGGCTGTGTGATCAGCTGACCTTCTTGAGGTCAGAGAACCCAGTTTTTAACATATTTCTGTGGATTCCACTGTTTAACAGGAGGCCCTACCAAAGAAATAAACATTAATGCTGATACCTTTGGGGTTTCTAGTTGGACTTTATCTGCATGCGTGAAGCACCAGCATCAACTCAGACAGGAGATATGAGGACCGCCACTGAAAACATAACATCGGGAAGTGACAGATTGAAGATATGCAGATAGCCGCGTATTTGTGAAGGCCAGGAGATAATAATAGGCTACATTTTGATGTGATGAACAACGCAATGAAGAGAGAAGAGGAAAGCCAGGTTGAAATTTGACTGTACACCATGGACTGTATATAAAAACTGTGCATGCAATTTTTTTTTAAAACTGCATCACACAATCGTTGATATGAATGAATCTATTTATTTATTAATTTATCGGAGGAGACAGGACACAGTTCCGGAATGTTCCAGCCCACTTTAACCCCTGTATGTACAACATATTGCATTTTCCACTTTGACAGTCACGTGACAGCACATTCCTGATAACAGTTGGCTCCACCAACATTGTCCAAATGAAATAAAGGAGTGATAACAGGCTGCTGGACTTACTAGTATGTTTAGTAGGGCCCTACCAGCCCATTTATTTGGGACACACGTGTGACGATGCCGATCAATAGCTTATGTTACCATTTTAGCTGGCATCTTCATAATGGCAACAGTCGCTGAGGCTCATGCGTAGGCTAATGTAGCCTTCTGCTAACGTCCAAAACCACCAGTGATGTTTCAGAATCGGAGAAGAAATAATTAAACCTGACGGTCATAACGTTAACCGATCATACTGTTGATCTATCCAGGACACGGCCGCTGCAGTGTGTCGCCACCGTGTTCTCGTACAGCCGCCGTTCAGCTCCGTGGCTGCCTCTTGGCTCTGTGTCCTGATTCTCCCTTCTCCCCCCAATCCCACCCACCTGTGCATAGGCGTAGGAACCGGCGGGGGGGAGTGTCCCCTCCAATATTGGAGACAGGTCCATTTGTCCCACCCAAAAATTATACCGCAGAGTAGAAAAATAAGCCATGAATATGGCTTGTTTATAATGTCATGTTAGTTTACGTCCATATGTGTGTATGTATATGTGCCCCCCCATGTTAAACTCATTCCTACGCCCTTGCACCTGTGTCATTAAAAAGGAGACTAAGCCCCGCCCTCACCAGCGTCAATCACCGCTGCTGCTCTTCAGTGGACAGGTGCAGCTAATCAAGGCAATCAACAGGTGCACCCCAACCACAGGAGGGAGGGGGCAGGAGCAGACCCACAAAGAACACACATATACACCCTGTGACACCATTCTAAAATCTAAGAAGGGCTGACATTTTCAGAAAACATGAACTGCGATGTGTAATAACTGTAGTAGCTATCAACAAGTGAGTTCAAAAAGAGTTCAAAGTCTTGTGGCCCGTAAACTTTGAATCGTTTTTCAGTGACAAAGTATGACAAAGTAGTGTGGCTCCAAAGAGGGGTGGGGTTTAATCCATTTCCAACAGGTTCCAACAGAGCTGAGCTCAGGACCTGCGGTTGCCACGGTGATTTGAGAATTTGCTTGGTTCAGCAGTCAAAATCTCCCCAGAAAGTGGCTTCTGACGAGGTCCCGCACTACTGCTAATTGGGAGAAAACCGCAACTCCTGTTCAAAAAGCGAAAACACAGTGAGAGACAGAGAAGCCGGCAGATTCTGACAGTCTTTATTTGCGCGTAAGCTCAGTGTGTAAGCTCAGTGCGAAGACAGAGTGAGATTCTTTTGAATAAAACGTTGAACAAATGTCCCAACGTCCCAATTGAACATTACGTTCAACTGGGACTGACCCAGGTGTTGCTGGTGGTCTGGGCCCCCCTTTTTTAATTTTGTGCAGAGCCCATCTGTCAAAGTCACATTTTATGAATCCCAACACCTATGTCTACATTCTGACAAAAAATTATTTGTCTCTGTTTTACGGTTTGGCTGTGAGCTTGAGTTAAAAATAAAAATGAAGGTTATTTTTTCCTGCTCCTGCCAATGTACCAACTGATGCTCCGCACTTTGACGAAAAAATGATTTCCACTCCTCCTTTGAGCGCTCATAGTTTGAAAAGTTTCCTTTTTATGTAAAAACGTTTTTTTTTTTTAAATTCCCATTCATTTCCAATTGGAAATTTTTGCCAGGTTTTTGGGAATAACTTTGTGAAAAATTGGAATATCGACACTAAAAGGGATAGCACCTCTTTCCCGATGGAACCACATGTATTGACGTATATATTGCCGGGGTTTTCTCAAAGCTGCGGGACGAGTTTTGTGCAGAAATTTGGCAGAAGAATAAATAAATAAAGAATAATAACTATAGAGAATATTACGTAGTGCCCCGGAGCTTCACCCCGTGGCACTAAAATATATAAATAATAAGTATGGAGAAGAATAAGTAGTGCCTCGGTGCTTCACACCTGTGGCACTAAATAATAAAAAAAAGCACATGGGCATCTCACTGTCTATAAAATGAGTTCTTTCAGACTCGTTTGTTCTGAATGTTTAATGTGTATTGATACATGTAGCTTTCAGCCTGTACTATGTTTGTTTGGTTTGTATTTGGTCAAATTTTCTTAAAACTTAGGGGACGGTATGTGACGCACTCTACATTAAGCAAGACATGAATACATATTTGGAGAAGTGTTTATGCCATTTTTCCGTGGCTCGATGGACCATGGAACATTTTGCCACAAGCTGTCACCTGCCAGTGGAAACCACCATCAATTCTGTTTTTCTCACACACCTGAGGGCAAGCTCCCTTAGACAGCTATATAATGAGGAAGTGAGAAGGGGGCAAGATCAGGATCCAGCAAATAGAGTCCCCAAATAGATGGCAAAGAGTTGCACCTGGCCGGCAGTCACCAAGAGCTACAACCCAGACACTGCTGTACTGCAAAGAGGGAGCAGTTGGTGACTAATAGGGGGACACATGTTACAACTAGTCCTACCAAATGAGCATTTGGTCATCAAGCCAAGCATTGTTTGATGACTCAGTTTCTCTGGGAATTGAACGCACCATTGAGCTAGCAAAAGCCATATTTTACTGGCCAAATTTGCTGACACCATGCCTAGAAGGGCATCACCTTTAAATCAAATCATCAGCAGCAGTCCCTTTGACCTTGTGTGTATTGACTTCCTGTCTGTTGAATTTGATTGAATTTGATTCCATATGCCCGGCCTATTTAACCAAAGGTCAGAGATGGTCAACAATGGCTGAAGACTTATTTGTATGAGCCAGAATTCACTGTAACCAGGAGTGTCATTTTTAGAGTCACCTCATCAAAGAGCACCTCAAAGTGCTAGGCATCAAACAATTCAGTACAACACCTTTCTCACTCCCAAGGTCACCCACAGCCAGAGCTGTTTAACTTTCTTTGGATGGAGAAGATAACAGGAAGTGGTTCCAGTGTGTTGACAACACAAAAGGAGATTTGAAAAGTCTGCAAGTCCGCAGTGGACAGGTCACCAGTCCATCGCAAGGCCAGACAGAGAGAAACAACCACTCACACCCACACTCAGACCTATGTGGAAGAGAAAAAGCTGTTTATTCCAAACAAAATGTAGCTTGTCTCGAAAAAATAAACTCACTCTGCCCTCTGATAAAAAAAAGAAGAAGAAAATCATCCTAACCTAACCCACACACATGGATCACACATTTCACTGGGCTGGTTTCATGGCACTACATTGTAATTCACCTCTGTAACTTTCCAGAACTGACTCAGTTCTTCCGAGAAGCCATTGCACTACCTAGCTCCCAGATCATGACAAAAATGCACATTTGGGCAAATAAGAATGAAGCAATTTATAAATTAGAATAAATTATGTTACCAAAAGAAAAAAAAAAACGAAGGACAACCATGAGGTGTGGTCATCAGTAATCAGGTACCTGATACACAATTGAAATACACAACAATATTTCACTTGGAGAATGAAGACCAAAACCAAAAGTGGCACGAAGCGACATCATGGGTGTTAAAGGTTAGCTTTTGCTAGGAACTGAGCCATCGGCTCACCAAACACAAAACACAACACAGCATAGGTCTCTTTGTCCTTTCTGTAAGAAATTTGAGCCAAGGCTTGTTGTGGTTTGCCAAGTACTTCTTAAGTTTTATTTTTTAAATACACTTCTTATCTTTTTATCAGGATGTGGTCTGGAGAGCTAAAAGGGTCTCTTGAAATTTCAGATAATGTAATAAAGCACTAACAAGCTACATTTAGATTTTAAATGTTTTAGTTTAGCCTTGCTTCGGAATGAAAAAAGCTTTACCTGTTTCAGCAAAGTGTATAACAAAAGTTACTATCCGGGCAAATATTTGTTCTTTTCCACTCTGTGATTCCAACGGGACCAATTTATTCACTTTAACAGTCCCAGCTAGAAGAAGTCCTTCATTTCAGATATGAATAAGTACAAGTGAAATTTTAGATGCCAAAGGCAAAAAAAAAACTGTTTTTTTTTTTATTTTAGTTTTAAAATCAAAGAATATTAACACAAGTTACTGGTCTAAGCTAACACTGGTGTAAGCTTTACAAATGTCGTTGTTTTTTATGGACCTTGCTGATGTAGAAATACTAACATTTGCATGCCCTCCATCTACATGTGTCTGTGCACTTGGCTGTGGGTGGGATGGGAGGAGTTGTTCAGTTTCACAGTCAGGCCCATTCCCACAGGAGTGCTGCTTCATCAAGTCTAGTAGTGAGTAGCAAAGGCCATCTTCATTAGATTAGTCTCTGATCACTCTCCCCGAGTAATTATCCTCCTGCCCGGGCTCCTGTAACATGCAGACTTGATTGATTTAATGGATTGTGTTTTCTGTTCACGTCTCTGTCTTCATTTTTTTTTCCCTGTGTTTAAAGAGCAGATTTCCTACCATCAGAGTTTAGCATCAATTTCACAGTCAATAAGGGGGAAAAGCCCTCCACTCCAAAACTGCATTCCAGCATGGATGCTTTTGTCTTTAGTAAGATTTTTTTTCTTTTATTGTACCCAGCCACATCCCACCACCTCTTGATTTTTTAGTTTTCTACATCAGCACTTTATCGTGTCAACCTAACCGTGCTAACCAAGCAGTTAATTTTCCAGACTCAAAGGCTGAAAATGACAATTAGCCAGATCACATAGTGGAGAACGCTGCTGGTTCAACTGGGTAATCCCTAAAAAGTGGCGAAGTTCAACTGAGAAAGTCAATTGGAACCCTCTTTCCAGTACCTACAGTATCACCTCCAAAAGAAATTCTGATGCATATGAAGTTGTGAAAACAAAATTTGCTGTCAAAATGAACACTGGTCTAACACACCTTTTCAGGTGTGTGTGTCATGTGGGTTTTCTCTCAGCCTCCTCTCAGACTGCGATGTGATTATCTTTGGCATATTGATTTGGCTTGTTTAGAGATCCACTCTGACATAAGCAACAGAAGCAGATGCAGGGCTAAGTGGTATCAGCAGCCATGAAAATCATACGACCAGGGGCTTATGATTGACCTTATTGCTGCTTAATGAACCACTAAGAGACTATCAGCACCATTCACCTCCCTCTTTGCATCTCGGATGAATCATAAGCACTAGCTATCGCTCAGCTGTTACTGGATGGAGGGTCGGAGAACTTCCTGGGAAACTGTACTCCCTGTAGAGCAGCAGCAGTGACTTCACCCACTGATGTAATTAAATGTTCAGCAGAGGCAAAAACAAGCATGAACACCAGCATACGCACATGTACTTATCCACACAGGCTTTTTGCACAGGCACTTACTTAGCTAGATGAGTTAATGAGGCTGCAGTGCAATTACAGAAATCAAAGAGACAGGTTTGGGCAAAGTCAGCCCTGCTTGGAGCATACTCCCTAATATGGCTTGCTAATTGGTTGGAGCACTAGGACACAGACAAAAGCAGCCTGAGGGAGCAGATTGAAACAAGCCCTGAAGGCTTGAACACATAAAGACTGGCAGCCAATAACCTCCACGTCAATGCCTTTATGACTAAGGACAAAATGGGTGTCCCAGGCAGTGCTTAATTTGAAAATTAATGGGCCATGGAATTTTTTTATACCACTTAAAACACTTTGCAGCACCAGTATGGTTCCCTCCATGCTGCCCTCTACCCTGCGTGGGTTTTATGGCTCTTCAGATGGCCCAGGATGAAGAGACCTTGCGGATGCTGCGGTAATGCATGGCTAATTTGATTAAAGACTGCTGTGTCCTTGTTGGCCAGACAGAGAGATGCCCAGGCACATCCAGGATGACTTGTGAAAACTAGCTCCCCATTCCCAGTTTAAGGGGCAATCTGTGATCTAAATATATACAAAAAGACGTGCAGTGAAGTTGCATACATACATACAGATGGACCAGGGCCTGTAGGGGTGTTGATAGAGAGAACCAAATTTACAATGCAGGCATGTAGATGTCTGTGTATCTGGGTAACTTCTAGAAAATAATGGAATGACATTTGGGTTTTAAATGAGAGTTTAAATATGAGGAGCACCCTAGCATTTATGTATATAAAGATGTAATTACAAAACAGTACAAAAGTCTATCCATTGATAATGTGGTTGGGGGTTCAACATTGGTTCTATTTTAATCATTTCCATAAAGAGTTTGGTCTAGACCTGCTCTATATGTAAAGTACCTTGAATTCAATTTGTTATGATTCGGCGCTATATAAATAAAATTTGATTTGATTTGATTTAGTTGTTGCATAGTAAACACTTGCATTAACAGCTATTTACTGTGTGTGCTGTGTGTGTGTGTGTGTGAGTGACTGGACTTGCTCCTCCTACCACATCTCCTGCATTCTACCTGCACAGCTGCTGCTCATCTACTGGCTCACTTGCTCACCATTGAACTCATCAAGCCCTGCAGTATAAAGCCCAGCTCATCCCAACAGATGCTGTCAAACTGTTCAGTCACCTATGTCGACCCCCCCCCCCACTACCAGTCAGCCAGTCTCCCCTTGCACTCCACCTGCCTTCCCCTTGGACATCCATTTCCTGCGCCAAATTCCTTGCATCTTACAATAAACTGACAATCTCTGTTTGCAATACTGTGCCCAGTGTATTGCTTTTGGGTCCTCAATCCTCTCAACCCAGCATACTGTCCAGTTGACATCAAACTCACCCAACAGCTGACTTCACCGCTCCGCCAAGGTTAAGTCTTCGCTTCTTTGCTTTTTATCACCAATTCCACTGATGTTAAAATGCTAACCAACTATCCCATCTTGTCTGGGGTGCAAAACGTGTTTTGTTTTCACCGTCTTCTCTTTGAAATATTTATTCACGTGAATCATGAAGCTCTGCAAAAAAATAAATGAAAAACATTTTTTTTTTTAAATCTGAAAATATGTGTCACTTCAACTGTAGCGTTTTTTACCTTTATGCTCTTCACGTCATGTCACTTCTGAAGCATAACTTTTTGATGCTTCAGGCAAATATTCATATTTCAGGAAACTACAAGAAACATGAAGGAGTGTAATCTCTTGTTAAAGTAATTATGTTGGTGGTTAGAATAGCCTTTTTTCTCTTGGGAGACACAGCCAACTGTTGTGCTAACACCACAAACTTTAGTCCAATGTACTTAAAAAAAAAAAAAGTATTGTTGAGCGACAATAAATCAGAGTTCTTCAATACTTCCACTACCTGACAGCTTACCGAAAAAATTGTGTCTGAGGGTTAAAAATTATATCTGTATGAATTCATGGTATGGGTACTTCCGTAACTGAATTGAATATGGGTGGGAAACATTCTTGTGTTCTTTTTATTATGAAACCTTTTTCACCCTTGACAAATTTGCACCGCTCTAATCTCTGTAGCACCCTGTTTGCCTTCAGTGTATAATGTTAATGGAATAGTGCATTATCAAAGCTCATAATGTCTCTTGATTCATGTTAGACAAAGGTTTCAAGAAACAGGCTTCAATAATATGACACAGCTTTTGATTGTGTATTTATTTCATATGCTTAGTGCCAAAGCAACACTCAACAGTTTCCTACTGAGGTCTATTTTCTCTAAACTATTAAGGGTATGGAGAAGATTAATCGGTGTACTGCACTTTATTTTCTCTCACATAGCGTGTCAGACCTGGACTTTGCTTATGTGATCCAGGCCCCGCAAACATGATCAAGTCTCAGCATCAACGATAACTGAATTACAACAAGTAAAAAAAAAAAAAAAAAAAAAGTAACCTGCATATCCCCTGGAAACATTCTGTTGTGGTGTGCTCCTCTTGAAGGGTGTATATTCTTGTGTGCATTTGCAGCACGTATTTGGGTTTAGTCCTGAATGCCCTGACTTGGTAGGAGCAGGAAAAGCTTGAGTCTTCAGGGTGTAGTTGTAGTATTGGTAAACCGACCCTGCATGTGGGAAATTATGGAGCAATTGCAAATAATCTGTCATTTTTCTCGGACCATAAGGCGGGGGATTTGGGTTGGACTCAAAAACTTTTTATTTTATAACTCAGAATTTCAAAACATAAAAATGTTCCATGCCCTTTTCATGTCAGGTCGAAAGGATTACTGAATAAATCTCAATTGAAGTCACCAACACTGAGCTTTAACAGAATATTCAACTGCAGAGCTGAGCAGTAGCAGCGTGGTAGACTCCTCCGACCCTGCTCTCCATGCTGCAGACATTGATTTTGAAGAGTGAACAGACACAGAATGTTTGGTTGCCAAACTCAAAGGACTGCAAGCATGACACCCATTTTCTGGGTGTCATGCTGGTGGGTGAGTGTGCTCATTTTGGTTTTCATATTTTCCTTCCCTCCAGTGTAATGTGTCATCTTTGGCTGGTTATATTGTGAGTGGGTGACAAGCAGACATGAGTAATATTGGATTGTAAAAGCTTTTTTCTAATTATTCAATCCCACTTTCTGGGTCAATAAAGTCAAATATGGCAGTCACGAGTGAACCCCCTTGTGAGATTACGATTTGCTTCAGAAACGGTGCATAATCAAAGCTAATATTCTGCCATTTTAGCCCAGAATGGGGCTCTGTATAACACAAAGTAATTTGTGCCATTAATCTATGTATAAATACATAATGTGCTTGCTCTTATACACCCTGGTGTGTCGGAATATACCTGTTCATCTGACTATGTCTTCATTGCTCACTCTTTTGTGTGCCCTTATGCCATTTTTCTGTTCCTCGTGCATTTTTTCTCAGCCTGTTTCTTCCAGGCTTCAGCCAGGATTTTTTCTTTTTCTGTAATATTTCTTTCTCTTTTCTATGAAAACACCATCAAATTTTTAAACACCAGGCATGGAGAGGTGAAATCACAAAATATATCAGGGAGGGTCTTAAAAGAAAATACTGTTTGACCAATATCAGTTGTACGGGTTGTATTGTGTCCACGTCCTCTTTGATTATAAAGCAGGTCTACGTTCTATACTAATTATGCCTGCACAGAAATGCACACAGCCTGTACTCAGATTTAAAACAAGGTGTGAGCACTTCTGTGACTGTCATGTCGCTACCAATCAGTGTCTGCTCTCAGAAATGCCAGAACACAGCCTACCTGGACCTACCATTCACTCTGAAAACATAAACTCTTATTTAAGAAGATGAAAATCGTGAAAATCAACCTTTCCCATGATTTAACTTGATATCACCTTCCATTGGAGATTGTAATTTGTTTAAAAACCCAGGTTGAGTTAGGTAAGGTGATTGTTTGTAGGCTACAAATTATATTCACTACAAACACACAAATCTATTTCACCACAGTTCAAGTTATAACTGCAAATAATTAGCTTCTGTTTAACCCAAGCTGAGAAGTCAAATGATCTGAGCAATGTCTCAGCCTGGTAGAGAGACAGGAAGGATTTAATTTTTCACTCCTGCTGTGCTGTGGCCCCAGATGGAATATCTCTATCCTTTCTCCATCTACACACGCCCAATTACTTCTCCTTTCACACTGTCTACTCATCGTTCTGTCGTCATTGCCCCCCCCCAAGGATCAGGAGATGTTCTTTCTTGCCACCACAGCTTACTGACTGTCCTTCTTTCTCTAGTCTGCTTTGGTGTACCCATATGGGTTCAGTAAACAGCTCTTTAGATTCTAGATTGACTTTCTGTAGGCCGTCAGGCATATTTTAAACTCACTTTCTGCAAGCAACCAACATGTTTCCCTTTCACCTTTTTCATACGCTACGAGACTGCTAACGCTGCGGCTAACACTAATGCGGAGGTTCCCAGCATCAACACTGGCGAGACCCGCATGCTGTCTGTCTCAGAGCACAACGTGAGGAAAGCTCTGAGACGTCTGAATAGCAGGAAGGCTGCTGGCCCTGATAGCATCCCTGGGCGCACATGGAAGTCCTGTGCTGAGCAGCTGGCTCCTGTGTTCACCTCTATTTTTAACCTATCCCTGGGGAACTCCGTTGTCCCTCCCTGCTTCAAAAAGTCCACAATCATCCCCGTCCAAGAAAAGTCCAGCCAAGCCTGTTAGAACGACTACCGCCCAGTAGCACTCTCCTCTGTGGTGATGAAGTGCTTTGAGACGCCGATCAAGGACTTCATCTGCACTTCACTGCCCTCCTCTCTCGACCCCCTTCAGTTCGCCTATCGCCCAAATAGCACTGATGACACCATTAATCAAGTCCTCCATTCCACCCTCACCCACTTGGACAGCGGGAAGGGGAACTATGTGCGCCTGCTGTTTATTGACTACAGCTCCGCATCTAATACCATAGTTCCTCACAGGCTGGTCACTAAACTCAGGGACCTGGGGCTGAACTCACTCTGCTCCTGGGTCCAGAGCTTTTCCAATCCTCACCACAGGTGGTGAGGATTGGAAAACACACCTCCAGCCCACGCACCCTCAACATCGGCACCCCCCAAGGCTGCGTCCTGAGTCCTCTACTCTACTCCCCTCTACACCCATGACTGCAAAGCCAATCACCCCTCCAACATCATCGTCAAGTTTTTGGACGACATGGTGGCAGTAGGCCTGATCTCCAACAGTAGAGAGATGGCCTATCTGGAGAAGGGGGATGCACTGTTGTCACGGTGCCAGAAAAACAACCTGGACCTGAACGTCTCCAAGACCAAGGAGATGATTGTGGACTTCAGGAGGGAGAAGCAGAGGAACCATCACACCCCACTCAGGCTCTATGGGACCCCAGTGGAGAGAGTGCAGAACTAAAGGGACCTCAGCGTCCACAATTCTGAAGACCTGACATGGACCACCCACATCTCCACCCTGGTGAAGAAGGCGAGGCAGCGCCGGCACCACCTCAGACGGCTGAGGATATTTAAGATCTCCACAGTGCTGCAGAGGACCTTCTACTATGCAGCAGTCGAGTCTGTGCTAACCGGGAGCATCACTGCGTGGTATGACAGCTTTACTGCCACAAACAGGAAAGCTCTGCACAGTGATAAAAAGTTTGGCTACATCATCATTTTAAAATTGCTTTTTATAACCCAAACGTTTCAAATTCCCCATTTCATGGGGTTTTGGGGTAAAAACTTGATTCCTAACAGAAGCGTTTCTCATTCTCACTGCTCCTTCAGCGGGTCAGGTTTTTTTTCCGGTCGGCTCGCTCTTCTTACCTTGGTGTAATACAAATTAAGCTGTAAATAAAAATATATTGAGGCTTACAATAAATATAGCAACTTCTGACCAACCCATATCAATTTCAGGCTTAAAAATAGGTTAAGTTTAAGTCCCGCCCCTTACGAGTACGAATATGGGTACAGATAATGTAGATGGTTGAACAGATATGGATAGTGGTGTACTCGCTCATTCCTAATTTTTAATATTTTATTTCATATTGTATTTTATGTGTCACGAAACAGACAGAGTCTGAACCCAAGAGTGGACACAGGAGGCTCAGTGAATGGTTAAACAAAACTTTATTAACAAAGTAGCAACCAATCACTAACAAACAAAGTATCAAACAAACAAAGGGCTGGATGGGGCGGTGGCTGAGTCTCTGGGGAGAAAAACAAGAGAAGCAAAAAGAGAAACAAAAAGTGCTGGAAACTCCAGGGGAAAATGCTATAATAAACAGAAAATAACTAGCAACGCTAGGAGTAATACTAAAAGTCATAAACAGAAAATCACTAGAGGATCTAGGATAAGCAGGAACAAAGTAGTAACGAAAAATCACTAGCACAATACTAGGAGCACAGGTGGCTTTGGAAACATGGGAGGTCATATAAGGCGACCGAGGAGCTGACAACAAGGAACAGGGCTTGGAACAAGACTTTCTGGCAACGGGGAGAGTGGAGACTGGGACCTAAATACAGGGTTAATTGGCTCAGCAGCACACCTGCACCGCATCCAGCCTAAAAACAGAAATGACAAGATGAAAAACACAACACAGGAAAAAAAAGAATGTACAGAATTTCAAAATAAGGGCATAAAACCAGAACCATGACAGTACCCCCCCCCAAGGGGTACCACCTGGTGCCCTACCAGGCTTGTTGGGGAACTCACAGTAGAAGTCCCAGAGCAGAGAGGCATCGAGAATGAGGGCGCGGGAGACCCAGCTCCTCTCCTCGGGACCGTAACCCTCCCAGTCCACGGGGTACTGGAACCCTCGTCCCCTGCGGTGAACATCCAGGATCTTTATTATGATGTATGCCGGGTGGTTATCAATGAGTGGGGGGGTCTGTGAGAGGACCATGGAAGATGAAGAGCTGGTCCTTGGGACCCGAGCCGGGATCCGGATGCTGTTGCTGGGCTTGGAAGACCGTCCGCTCGATGTCCCACATTGCCGAGCGGACGAAGCAGGAAGCTGGTAGGATGGTCCCCGGATCCTGGCTCTCCTGAGGATGGTCATATTGCCGAGAGAGGGCGTCGGGTTTGGTGTTTTTGGTCCCTGGGTGGTAGGAAAGGGTAAAGCTGAAGCGTCCCAGGAACTGAGCCCAGCGAGCTTGGCGGGCGTTGAGTCTCTTGGCTGATTGTAGGTACAGGAGATTCTTGTGATCAGTAAGCACCAGGAACGGAACCTCCGACCCCTCCAGCCAATGTCTCCACTTCTGTAGTGCCGCCACCACCACCAGCAGTTTGTGATTGCCAACATCATAATTTTTCTCAGCCAGGGAGAGCTTTTTGGAAAAGAAAGCGTATGGATGAACTTTTTGGTCCTGGGGGCTTCTCTGCGAGAGAATAGCCCCGATGCCTTTGTTAGAGGCGTCCCCCCTCTACGATGAACTGGAGTTTGGCATCTGGATGGACTAGCACCGGGGAAGAGGAGAATAAGTCTTTGAGCCGTCTGAAGGCGTCATCGGCCTTGGGAGTCCATGTAAAGGGGTTGGCGGTGGAGGTGAGATGTGTCAGTGGGATGGCTACTTTGCAATAGTCCCGGATGAACCTTCTGTAAAAGTTAACGAAGCCCAGGAACTGCTGGAGCTGCTTCCGGGTGGAAGGTCTTTGCCAGCCTACCACTGCCTCAATCTTGGTAAGGTCAGGCCTAAGCTCTCACTGGGCTAGGATGTAGCCAAGGAAACTGACTGGGGGGGATGCTTGAACTCACACTTTTCGGCTTTAACAAAAAGTTTATTCTCTAGCAGTCGCTTGAGGACTTGTCTGACATGGAGTCTGTGCTCATCCGCTGTTCTGGAGAAGATTAATATGTCATCCAGATAAACGTACACAAACTGGTTGAGCATATCTCTTAAGACGTCATTAATCAGGGACTGGAAGACTGCGTTGGTGAGGCCCAAAGGCATGACTAGATATTCGAAGTGGCCGAGATGCATCTTAAACGCGGTCTTCCACTCATCCCCCTCCTTAATATGCACCAAATAATAGGCATTGCGTAGATCTAACTTGGTGAATACGGTGGCCTTATTCAGGGAGTCAGAAGAAGGGTTTATGAGGGGCAGAGGGTAGCACTTCTTAACTGTAATCTCATTGAGCCACTTAAAATCAATGCATGGCCTCAGGGTGTTGTCTTTCTTGGACACATACAAAAAAAAAACCTGCTCCGAGAGGGGAGGAGGACAGTCTAATAAGTCCGGCCGCCAGGGAGTCATTAATGTAGACTTCCATAGCTTCTCTCTCCGGACGGGAGAGATTGTACAGCCTGCTGGAAGGCAGGGGGGCGCCAGGTAGAAGTTCGATGGCGCAGTCATATGGATGGTGAGGGTGAAGTGACAGGGCCCTATCCTTGCAGAACAGATCACCAAGGTCGTGATATTCTTCGGGGACTGTGGAGAGATCAGGGGGCATGACCGAGGATGGCAGAAGGTGGTTGACAGGGGAAGCAGAACGAAGGCAGTGCGAGTGACAGAAAGTGCTCCAACTAGCGATGGAACAGGACAGCCAGTCAATGTGGGGATTGTGCAATTTTAACCAGGGTGACCCGAGAACCACAGGGGATGATGGGGAAGAAATAACTAAAAACCTAAGGTGCTCGTGGTGATTACTGGAAACGGTGAGGGAGAGGGTCTGAGTCTGGAACAGGACGGTCTCAAGGGGGCTTCCATCTAGGGCGCTAACAGGTCTGGGAGAGTCTAGCTTAAACACAGGGAAATTAGCAGAATGGGCAATGTCTCTATCAATGAAGTTATCATCTGCCCCTGAATCTAGAAGTGCTTGGATGTTCGAGGAGCTGGTGGGACCTGAGACAGTGGTGGCCAGGCAGATGTGAGGGGAGGAGCCAGACGAGGAGGTGGTCTCACTCACCATGGTCGGGGCAGAGGTGGTGGGCTGGGATCTCTTGGGCCGGAGGGGGCAGTGGGAGGTGTAGTGTCCAGGCTGCGCACAGTAGATGCAGAGTCCCAGGGCGACTCTTCTGCTGCGTTCCTCCGGTGTGAGCTGGGCCTGGCCGACCTGCATAGGTTCCTCCACGGGGGTCGAAGGGGCTTCACAAGACGTAGCGGCTGCAGAGGAAGTGAGGTAGCCAGCCACACTCTGGAGGGAAGGTGACGGGACAGCCCTACACTCTCAGCGCCTCTCTCTCAGACGGTTATCTATACGAATGGCTAAGGTGATTAGGGATTCTAAGGAGTCGGGGTCGTCGCGAGTGGACAGCTGGTCCTTAACCTCCTCTGATAGACCCTTAATAAAAGCCGATCTAAGTGCTACCTTGTTCCATCTGCTCTATGCCGCTAATACCCTGAACTCAATAGAGAATTGGGCCACAGAGAGGGAGCCCTGACTCAACGACAGTAGCCTATTGGCGGAAGTCTGGCTACGGAAGGGGAGATCAAATACTCTGTGCATCTCGGAGGTAAAGTGCTCAAACGAGCTCAGGCAGGGAGAGTTAGCATCCCACAGAGAGTTGGCCCATTCGCCTTCTTTTCCTCTAAGGAGGTTCACTACGTAGGCTAGCCTAGCCCTGTCAGTGGAGTAAGAGCTAGGCTGTTGGTCCAAGTATAGGGAACACTGGAGTAGGAACCTCTTGCATGCGCCTACCTCCCCCGTGTAGTGCTCGGGTGAAGGGATGGATGGCTCACAAGGCAGAGGCGGCAATGGGGCAGGTGAAGCAGGCGCAGCCGGTGGAGTAGGAACTGGGGCTTTCAAGCCCATCCCATCCGGGTTGTCAGCTGGTGAACGCTGGTGGTGAGTGTCCGCACCGAGTCCATGACCTCCTTAACGAGCTGCTCGTGCTTGCCCAGCAACGAGCCCTGCAAACTGATGGCATGTTGCAGGGAGCCAGTGTCTGCTGGGTCCATATCTTGGCCAGAACGTACTGTCACGAAACAGACAGAGTCTGAACCCAAGAGCAGACACAGGAGGCTCAGAGAATGGTTAAACAAAGCTTTTATTAACAAAGTAGCAACACTAACAAACAAAGTATCAACAGAAAATCACTAGCAACGCTAGGAGTAATACTAAAAGTCATTAACGGAAAATCACTAGATGATCTAAGATAAGCAGGAACAAAGTAGCAACGAAAAATCACTAGTGCAATACTAGGAGCGCAGGTGGCTTTGGAAACACGGGAGGTCATATAAGGCGATCGAGGAGCTGACAACAAGGAACAGGGCTTGGAACAAGATGTTCTGGCAATGGGGAGAGTGGAGACTGGGACTTAAATACAGGGTTAATTAGGCTCAGCACACCTGCACCACATCCAACCTGAAAACAGAAATCACAAGATGAAAAACACAACACGGGAAACAGAATGTACAGAACTTCAAAATAAGGGCATAAAACCGGAACCATGACATTATGTATACTTTATTTTATTATTTAATTTAATTTCTTTTTCTTTTACTACTGTAAGTCTTCTTTTGTTTTATATTATTTTTAAGCTATGCACAGTTTGCACAGTGGTGCTTGTTCGCAAGTGCATTTCACTGAGGGTGTACCTGTACATCCACATGTGACAAATAAAGACTCTTGAGTCTTGAATACATGGCCCCCAGAGCAAAAACTCTAGTTTAATTTGGTGCAGCTATCGTTCCAAAAACTTTCCATCCTTCATTCATCCATGACATTATGTATATAACAAGGACATATCCTATATTTCAATGTTCAAGGTTCAAGGTTCAAAGTTGATTCATTTTTGTACTCAAGTCTGGAAGCATATGTTCAAAAATGACAAACAATGTATAATAATTTGCCTATTAATAATTAAAGCTGTACTAAGTGAAGTGCATGGAGTTCACCAGCCTGACAGACTGGCTAGAATGAATTTCAGCCTAGCTGTTGTGGTCTTAATGCTTTGCAGCCTTTTGCCCGAGGGGAGGGGGTCAAACAGTCCATGGGCTAGGCGGGTAAGGCCTCCCATGATGCGAACTGCATGGCTCCTGCACCTACTGATATAAATGTACTCCATGGAAGGAAATCTGATGTTTGCAATCTTCTATTTGCTTTGTATCTGACTTTTACTATATAAAATACATGATACAACAAAATGCAACCAATTGTCAAGCCATAGTGCAATCCATATACTTGGTATTGCTCCCCATGATGCAGATGCTACATTCTGGCTGAGCAGAATTGGATGAACTGACAATTTGATCAGTGTGTAAATTCACATATTCAAATAAGGGAGCAGTTAAATCCCTTCATGATTAAGAGGGCCGAAAGAAAAGCATCTAAACTATCAAAGCCATTCATGTGTTTTTTGTAATTATCTTTATTAGCAAGAGGCTGCTCATTCATGCCCAAACCAAAATATAGACTTGGATGCAGCTTTGCAAACAATACAAGCTGCATGTAGCACTTCAAAGTCACTTGATTTCATAGAATGCAATATTGTGAGCATACAAAATAATCACAGTAATCATTTTGAAGTGAAAATGACCCTATTTCTCATTGGATTTATTAACTTAGTGAATGTTAGTTTCAAGTCTCTCAGTGGGTTGACACTTCAGCTACAACGTTCTGATACAGAGGAATTTGGAGTTTCACGAATATGAATTTACCTAAATAGAAGGAATAAATTTTGGAGGACTAAATTCAGATGCACATTAAAACTCAATGTTTAGTTGACTAATCAGACAGCCCTATTATAGATAGAATCACAACCTCAAGCTGTTGATTACGACCTCAGACATGAATGTTCAAAGATAAAAATCAATCACAGACATGTCCAGGTTCTGAAAAACTATGAGCCTCTTTGGAAAGGAATGAAAGATAATAACCTTCATCAATATTTTATCATCTCCAAGTTGCACTTAGGATCAAATTCTTGCCATTTTCTAACTGAAGTACAGCCAGCTAATATAATGACATTTTCCATGCAATAAGTAAATGGGCATGTATTAATTAAATTAGGTGCTACACTACCCAAGAGAGACCCCTCTGCTAGCTGCTAAGAAAGAGAGGGAATAAGTGTACTATTCGCAGGTTTAATTTTTGTTATTTGAGTTTTCCCTGACCGACAGTGACCCTGGAGTCCAAAGTGGTTGGAAATGAAAATGAAATGAAATGCACTGTTGGGTTGGGTTAGGGTCCTAAGATTTGTTGCAGTCATGCCTAGTCACCTGCAAAAACCTGACCAAGTGAACATTTGGCATGTGCATGATAAAGCACCAAGCACCACCTCAGTCACAGCACTTGCAACAGCAGGACCAGCATGCTAATGTTAAAGAAGCCTTGTACATTACTTGCTGATATTAATATCAGTGTATTAGGAAATGGTTTATGTTGGAGCCGCCAAATCAGCTTTCAGCTGACAAGCTATTGTTTCAAAGTGACATGCAACACATATCCCAGCAATTTAAACACGTCTAAGACCATTTAGCATGTGCCCCCTCCCCTGTCTCTAGCCCTTCATCCTGTCAACTTTCCACAATTAATCTAAGCGGCAAACCATAATCTGGTCCAATTTTATAAATGATAGTGCAGGAAGCACTGGACTGTCTTTGACAAAAGGAAACAGGAACATGCAATTTTACGATTTCTCGCCGCATCAACATTTAAAGTGCCGCACCACTGTAGTTTCACAGCAGACCTGCATAAATGTAAAAGGAACTGAAAATGTCTTTAATGTTTGTGATTGATGGAAATCCTTCTCTGATTGGTAAATTGCAAATTCTTATTGTAAAATTAATTAATAAGATCTGGGGCCTCATTTATAAAACTGTGCGTAGGATCGTTAATAAAAGTGTACGTCCCAAAAGCCATGGGTCAGAGTCATGATGAATTTATGTAGTCATCCTGACTTTTCTACCTGTGAAGCTTCTTTAGTTGCTTTGGATTTATATTTAGGATCATTGTGCTCGCCAGGTTGCTTAGGGGTGTGCAAATTCTCCTGTCAAGTCCGTTTTTTATAGATCACAACCTTTGCGTGGAAAGTGACGTACGCCCCATTTTGTGCGTACACCATGTTCATGAATGAGGCACCTGATCTTTATTGAAACAATGTCATCAATATGAAATTTTAAATGCTCCACAAACATTATGCCGAGCATTAAAAGTTCATTTTCACTCTTTAATGTATGAATGAAAATTTCTAAACCACCCATCCACTCTTTTTCAAAGTATTATTCATTCTGACCTTACCTTGATTGAATTATTATTAAAATGGATCGACTTTCTCTGCTTTTGTATTTATGCCACTTTTCATATTTCACCACCTCAACCTATATGTTTTGTTTTGTTTTGCTGTTAGCAAAAGGTGTTTTATCATCCCTAAAGTTGGTTTGAAAAAACAAAAGGATTGAAGTATTGAACATTTAGTTTGATTCTCTCCACAGAGCAGTTTGATTTTGCCTTGACCTGAAAAACTTCAGGAGTTCGAGGAAAGAGATGAAGGAGAATTCAAAAGGATTTACAAAAAGAATATCATTTTTATTTAGCTATCTCACATCTTCACTCAACTGAACAGTGTAAACTAGACTGAACATTGGGGCTAACTGACATGTCCTTCAAGCCAAGACATTACAGCCTATCCTGTGGAAAACATGAATATCTATGACCCATAAGAATCCATCCCACTTATTAGCTTGTATCAAGCAATGGAATGATTGCTCAACTGTCACTGATGGCATGGCAAAAGATAATAACAATAATAACTGATTATTGAAATCAGACTATGAAATTCAGTATAAAATCCATCTGGGTGGACAGATTTTACGTTGCCCACCAGTTGCTCCTCATGTGTTCGTCTGTGATTTCTGTATTTTTTACGGGTTTACTATAGTTTACTATAGTGTCCTCATACCAAAAAAACAAGATTTCATCCATGAACTGGATCAGCAGGAAGTCTATGGGCAGATAGACAGTCCTGCGCACTTCCTCTGCACTGTGAGACAAAACGCTGCATTTACACGTTTTCCTCTGGCATCAACGCCATATCGGTGTTTTTTTCTGTTCCTCCTAGAGAGTGCAGGTGGACCACTGGCAGAGCGGCAGGCTTTCAGTTGTCAAAATTCAAAACATCATCAGGCAGAAGAGAGACATGTTATTTGCAACAAAGCTGTTTGATTACTCCTCCTGCACTTTCCATTTCATGTAATGGAACAATTAGCTACGCTGTACACTGCTTGTTTATCCGCCCACTCACCTCAAAATGGGAAAGATGGGAGTAATTGTGCACACTCACCTGCAACCACTTAGACAGAAACCATTGGGACACATGACTGGGAGAGAAAAGAGAGGCTGCACTCATTATTAGATAAATCTTCCAATGAATTTCATTTCTCCAGTCTCATGCCAAAATATTTCATACAATAACGTAATAAATTGCTGCAGGGTAATATGTTCCTGCCTGTGAAACATATGTGATATGTTTCACAGGCAGGCATGCAAAAGGTCTACTATATCATTTTAGAAATAATGTTTAATATACAAAATAAACCTAAAGTTCATAATGAAAGTAATACTGAATAGAAAAGTATTTTGATTTTTCTGTATTTTATGATTTTCTTGTTTGAGTTTTTAAAAAGCAAAAACCATTTCAGTGCAGATGTATATCTTCTCTCTCAGGCCTCTCTCAGGACTCCTGTAACAATCAGAGAAAGATTGAACACAAAAAGGCTTTGGCCCAAGTTGTTGCCAGCACAGCAGCATAACATTGCACACGGATGGAGCGATTTATAGTGAAATCTTGAATTTACAACCAAGACAAAATCAACAGACATGTGCATTAAAGACTCCTGCGATTTTTCTGGTTGATGTGTATTTACTTCTTAAATTGTCAGTCAGAGAGATAGCTAGCAAAGAAAACAATCTCAACATAAAGCTACTAAGTCATGGGAATGCCTTTCAAATTTATGTCTCCAGGTGCAAAAATGAACAACCATTAACCAATTTTGTCCTTTACAAAGAAATTGGAGATATGTGACCAAATTGTATGAACTTGAGCCGAGCTGCTGTTGGTTTGGTGTGTCAATTTAGCTTCTGTTGAAAAAAAATAAATAAAATAAATGATCTCCACACAGATGAGGGCAGGTCCTTGTTGTCAACATGGACAGTAATACATTAACTTGTCTTGAAAAATGCTCATTAATTCACAAATTCAAATGAACTTGGGACAAAGGAGTTTGGTGAATGTAGTTGTGAGTGGCTACATTCACTGATGACAGGGTCGCCTCCAGACTCCCTGGGGCAGTCTATGAAAAATGAACTCCCCTGCTCAGCTGGTACAAACCGGTTGACATCCCTTTCTCTTCTCTATACTGAAATATATATAATATAATATATATATCTATATATATATATATAGATATATATATATAAATATATATATCTTACAGTAATGGTCTCTGTACATCCGTAGTAAGTTTAGAATACTGTGCAGACACGTGAAAAGTTTCTACTATGATAAATATTTTCTTTGACTTGCTTCTCCTACATAAAAGGGGAAAATCTAAAATTGAGGCTGCAACACATCTTCACTCACAGCTTTATTGAAAAATCTGGATGCTGAGGGATTCATTTTCAAGCCTTCGTCAGGCCCCAACTCAGATGAGAAACCTGCTGTGACCAAAGTTGAATACCAGTAAATAAATAGTATAGAAGTGTGTCAGCTACTTCACTTAAACAACACACTGCAGTTTATGTATGTATATATTTATTGTATTACTATCATTATTATTATTATTATTATTGTTATTAGCATCATTATTGATCCCTCACTTGCATCCCATACATACAACTTTAATACTTACATCCAATGTGAAAATGCCAATTTCTCGTGAACGGATTCGACTGTAAATGCAAATTCTACAAATCTTATGGCAATAATGGAAATAAATCAAGACATATACATGCCGCCTCCAAACACTACAGTAAAATTATCATTCTGTTCACCTCCTACAGCAGTGCTACACCGTATGTGGAAGCTACTTATATGTGAGACATTCCAGCATGTTTTGATCATGTCACATCAGGGGAATTTGTGTGGGGAGTCTTGATAGTTCCCATGAATGTGGGGCTGTGTCAATAAAAAGGACAGAAGAATAATATCAAAACTGATTTAACATCATCTGCATTCACAAACAGAATCACATTTGCCCTCACTTCATTGTATATGCATTTCTTCCCTCCCATCGGTACCACCTGCATCTCTGAGAGCGTCATGTCATCTCAGTCCTGATTCCTCTTTGACTGATTTGAAGGTATTTCCCCAAAGGCTTCACACCCAGTGATTTATTCATGTCCAGACGTATTATTTATTAAAAACCACACAATTTGTTAATGCCTCAGAAGAAATGAAAGATGTGGCCCTTCACCGGTTCAGTCTAGTCTGCTCATATGTGTTTCTGCCCCCGTGAGGGATTCAATCTCGCCGCCCAATTAGCCAGCTTGATCAAATAATAAAGCCAGGAATCACAGTGAGAGCGCTCCGTCTGTGATTCTCCACTCTACCATTCTGTGTATACAGCTGTTTAACTTAACAGGCAGTTAATGATGGGCTTACCCTAATTATTATGGATTTTGTCTTTTCACAACAGTCATTCACAGCATGCACATTTTATTAACCTTTGGGAATATGACCAATTAGGCAAAAAGAGGTTAAGTCAATCTAAGTTGAACAAAGAAGTGCATAGCTACTTTCTGACAAGTTTTCTTGCAGAGTTTATTACCTACCCCCTGCTGCGTACGGCAGTTTGAAACCAACTGTAGCAGAGCGTAGTGTTTCACTCAGCACACGATAGAAAACGGCACATAGAGATGCCAGGTGTGTGCGGCAGAGAAAAGATAAAATGACATCGCTTTAATAAGTTCCCGCCATTTTAAAAAGCCCTACCAGGAGGCGAAACCATAAAAAGCCGTGGGGAGGTTGAGTCATTTGTGGGGAGCTGGAAACTTTTATTTGACACAAGTTAATCAGACATGTTCATCTCTTTCATCAAGGCCACCTTTCTCTGCAAAGGTTCCATAACTCGATCTGGGATAATGGCAACACACAGGCGTTTTGGCACCGGTGTCAATCAATGACACTGCCCCTATGTTAACTTACTTCTTTTGTTGCAAGTTTTTATTCAGAGGCCTTCATTCTTGTAAAGGAGCTGAGAAAGGTTTCCCAAATTAATTGGATCAACGATTAAGTGGGAGGCATCCCGCCCCGCCGTGCAGAAACAATGGCAGAAGAAAGGGTCAACTCAGGCGCCGGTTGAAAATTGACACTTGAATTAGATAATGAAGAATAGAGGGCAGAAAAAAGGGAGACATGCCTATCGGTGTGAGGTCTTCAAGGAGGTCTACAGTTTAACCCCCCTGCTGTAGCCAGAGAGACACTTTTGATTGACTCATGTTGCTTAGCAATATTGATTTGCACAGAATAAGTGAACTGTGACAATTTTTGCTTGTTAGTGTCCTGTTAAAGCCCATGAAGAATTTTTTTCAAATAAGAATGAAATCTTAGCTTCCACCACTAGTGCCAAGGACGGGACTTTGTAAACACCTTAACATCAAACATTAATCATAATATTGCTAACAAAATAAAAGAGAATTTCAAAGCAGTATTTTGTCATAGTAGCTGGGAATCAACCTGTTAATCCTATGATCTGTGGACAACCTTTTCCACCTGAGTTCCTAAATGGCTTTTGTTTGTAAGCTTTTTAGAAATTAACCATCATCACTAATGTCTTCAGCGACTTGAAATTATAGCTAGGCTCTAAATAATTTTTGTGCATTGTTCCCATATGGAAGTGATTTGCCTTCTACTGTGAAGAATGAGTTTCTTTCTGCTGAAATTTAAGAAGTTTCTATCTGCTTGGATTTGAAAGTTTGGTACACTTGAATCCTTGTATCTTTAGATACTCATATCTGCAGATCTTCAATCCCCATGAAGAATATGAAGAAACATGAAGAATTCTGGGTTTAATTTGTAATATGTAGCAGTTGTCAATTCATGAAAGCAAACCATGTCATTGACTTGAAATGCCGACGTCAGGATTTACGGCAATTGCAGAATATACATTTTGAGGATCAAATATTCAAGGCAGTTTAAAATTTAAATTTGCCCTCTTCACTATCTTGCATGAAATACCAACAAATGCCCTTCTCCACCACTTGTGGAACGGGGAAACAATGTTGTTGTACCAGGTGGTGTGGTGGAGGTCAGTTGTGATTTAACAGCCTTGTACAGTGGAAATTGCAATCTGGTTTTACTTTTCCTCCAATATAATGCAATTCTATTCATCAAGTCACTGATATTCCAGGATTGCATTTCAGTGCCTGGAGGTGGCCTCATATCCCCCATGATATTTCCATTTGACAAAAATTGACATTAGATTAGATTAGACACTTTGTCATTGTACATTGGTATTCAGTGCCGTACTCGCAGCATAAAACCAGATACAAACCCTAACAGCTATTGTGGGTGTCCTCACAATAGGGTAGAGACTTTGACATTAGATATAAACAAGCAAGCAAGAGAATTGTTATGATTGCCACTAATTAGGGCGACAACTATTGGTATTTCCGAACACTATGGAGTGTGAGAGCTGCTCTGCTGTAAAAAAGGATGATATATGGAGGTTTATGTCCAACGTTGTCTTGACTTATTATTATTTAGTCATTCAAAATTCAATGGAATCTCTCATATGCAATTCACATAATGTTCAATATATATTTATTTACCATGTGTACACTTATTTACTTTGCTTTTGTTTTTGGATGATTGTGACGACACTATATTTTTATATTGTTATAACTATAATGGAGTACTCCGGCACAAGAATTTCCTTCTCAATTAATAAGGTCTTACTTTATCTTATCTTATATAGGCACACATAAATATATGTACGTGTGTGTACACATAAATCCATAGTAATATATTTAAATATATGAAGTAACAGGAGATTCTGAAATGACAGATCAACTGCTGTATAGAAACTCAAATCTGACATGTCGATAAAAGTTTGTACATGTTTCAATGTAGGATTAAATCCCTTGATGAGACTTATAATGCCCTAGAAGTCATTCCTACTCTGCTGTGATGATGAACCTGACAGGTGCAGCCACAGGTGGATTTACCACAATTGAGATAGTGTGTGTGTGTGTGTGTTTACACACTGTTGTTTGCTTTTCACTCTCAGTAGTTTCATGAGAGCCTTTGCTCCTCTAGGTGGTCTCAGAGACAGTTCTTGCAGTGAGGTGATATATCTGTGCCATGGAGTAAGCCAATAAACAGAGCCTTGGCTGTCCCTCGGACCGCACTCCAAAACACAAACCCTGACCAAGTCAAAACATGAAATCGCACAATGGCACAAGTGTGGCGGTTCTCAGCCTCACATCACTGCAAAGGTAGAAAGCTGTTTTTCTCAATGCTGTACCTATTGAATAGGAAGTTTGAAAGGCTCGAGCTCTGCTTCCCAGTGGTTAGAGAAGGTAGGTGGGAGTGGATGGTAATAACTAGAAGCAGGTGCAAAGATGGTGGTGGTGGTGGTGGGGGCTGCAGAGGTTTTACTAGAATATTTTCAGGTCTCTCTCCTCTTCCTAATCCCCACAGATCCAAGCGCCTGTGTGCAGTAGAACTAGGGAGACATGCGAGCAAACATACAGCAATATAAACAAGGGGAAAATATATATAGCCATCAGGGAATATTGTTTCCATGAAAGGGTGGTGGATGGCAGGACCCAAGGATTCCTAGCAGAACATCGCTCAGAGCATGATTGCCTTCTGCACATAGTGCATCCTGGTGCCATGTGTTCCCCATGTAAGAGATGCACACACACCCGGCCATCCAGGTGATCCTTACGTGCCGATTGTTGGTGCTTTCAGCAGTGCACAGGGGTCAGCATGGGCACCCTGACTGGTCTGCAGCTATGCAGCTCCATACACAACAAACTGTGATACACTGTGTATTCTGACACAGAGCCAGCATTAACTTCTTTAGCAACTTGAGCACCATACCTCGTCTGCTGGATCAGACCACACAGCCCAGCCTTCGTTCCCCACATGCATCAGAGCCTTGACCGCCCATGACCCTGACGCTGGTTCACGACTGGTCCGTACTTGGACCACTTCTGATAGATCCTGACCACTGCAGACTGGGGACACCCCACACAAGAGCTGCATTTTTGTTCTCACTCAGTCGTCTTGCCATCACGATTCAGCTCTTGTCAAACTCACTCTAATCCTTACTCTTGCTCATCTTTCCGGCTCCTAACATCAGCTTTGAGGATGAAATGTTCACTTGCTGCCTAATAAATCCCACCAATCAACAGGTGCCATGATGAAGAGATAATCCATGTCGTTCACTTCACCTGTCAGTGGTCACAATGTTACGCCCAATCGGAGTATATAAGCACCATTACACCATTCCTTGGTGCAATGGGTTCGATTCCCACTTGATTTCCTTCCTGTGTGGTGTTTGCATGTTTTCCCTGTGCCTTCATGGGTTCTCTCCGGGTATTCTGACCCCTTCCCACATTGCATTGGTGACTCTAAATTTCCCAAAAGCATGTTTCATGCGTTTTATCACGTTTTAAAATTTCTATCATTTTGCATTGTCAGTTCTCAACAATCTATCTTGATTGGGTATTGAATGAATAAAAAGTAAAAAAAAACTTTTTGAACTTACATTATGTTTTCTGCATTTTATGATACATTTCAAAATGAGGGTTGGAGTATATGTTTGAGCTCATGGTGTCCCCTTCAACTTATCATTTGACTTGTATGTTAACAAGGTTAAACACTTGGTTTTCTTCTGAGGTGGTCTTTTAAACAACTACTAGGATTTGATGTTTTCTTCTGAGCCTTGCCTTTATCCTTTAAAAGAGGGAAGTAGTATTGCAAAATAAAGAATGTTCCCACTCCAATCAAATACACCTGAGCAACTTTTATTTTTATTCATGACCTTGATGAGAAAAACCTCCTAATTTGCTAATAATCCTAATAATACACACAAGATGACAAGATGCCACATAATCACACATCAAATTTCCTTTTCGAAAGTGAGGTTGAAGTTAGTTGAGTGAGCTACAGTAACACAGTGGTGTGTGGCAGGCTGTTTGATTGGCCTCTTTTGTATCTAGGTGATGTATTGTTCATTTGTGTGAAACGGCAACAAAGACAGAGGTTAAATTGATAAGATAAGTCACATTTGGCCCCCTTCTCACCCTCAGCTCATTGGTCTGAAAAGCCCCTCCCTTCCTATGTCCCATTCATGTTTATAAGCAGCCTCTCAGCTCTTTGACAGGCTGTTTCTTGCTCCATATCTAGTTTTCAGTCAGAGTGCTGTTGTGTTTCACTCTGTCTGTGGAGCAGCCCTAACAATCTACTCTGGGCCTGCATGTGAAAAAGAGAGGAGAGCTCTTCCATGCCCTTCAGGGGCTCTTTCAAATGAAGAGGCCATCCCTGTTGTCTTGTGTATTCAGTGAAAAGAGCAGGTCCAGTGGGGGGTTGACTGTATCTCCTGGGCCTCATGCTTTTTGAAAAACTTCTCTTTCTTCCACCCCCTCTCCCTTGTTTTTATCGTCCTTCAAATGCGCTGAGAGGCTGCAGGAACTCCAGGTGGCTGGCGGGGGGCGCTCCTAATATGTCTTCTCTCTTTCTTCCAGAATGATTTTTTTTTTTCTGTCATTCTCCCCAAGACAGGTCTGAGAGGTGAGTTTCCTCAGAAAGCAGCTTGGGCTGTGCTGTATTTATTCACGCTCAGGCCTTGTACCCCCTTGTATTTTTAGAAGGACCATGCAGTTTTGAACCCCGCCATCAACCCCCGTTATTGCTCTGGTTTCTTAAAAGGCTCTCCAGCAGTGCCATAGCTTTTGAAAAGATGGTGTTCCTGAGAGAGACAGACAGAGAGAGAGAGATGTGGTGGCATTGAAAAGCTCAGCATTTGGTATATAGGCTGTAGCCCTAGAGAAGGTTGTGGGAGAAGCAAATTAATGGCATCAGACAGCCTTGTGACAGGAAACCCCATTATGTGACAGCCACACAAAGCTACTGAGACTGCGTTTCAAAGGCAAAAAAATTAAATAAAATTGCACATTTGAAGAAAACGCCCCCACATTTCCAAATCCTGTATACCTCCCCTTAAGAAACTAGGCCTCTTAGGGAACCCACGTAAATCAGGATTCTAAACCAGCTCTTAACTGCTGCTGTTTCTTTCACAGCAGGTGAGTTCAACATCACAGTTGTGTTCCATTGCTCACCTGAGATCCCAGTATTTTCACTCTCATCTCCAAGGCACATCCCTTTCATCAGCCATCAGATCACCTGCATGCTGCTCATCAAGTCAGTATACTTTTTCAACTTTTTTTCAACTTCCCTGCAAGACTTTGTGGGACTGTTCTACGGATTTTATTTTCTGTTTTATTTTTCTGTTGTTGATGCTGCCCATTCCTGACCCTGAGTTTTGGTCCAGTGCCCTGCAGCTCTGTTTGCCTGTAGCTTTGTTTCCCCTTGGATTTCAACTTGCTGGCTTCATCTGCTTGTCCCATGCTGGTTTGTCTGCCTGGTCTGGTTGTTTGCCCTGTTCTGATTGTGATATCTCCCGGACTACATCTCCAGCCTGCCTCCTAGCAAAACTGTTTCCCTAAAGTGAACAATTGCTTTCTTTCCCGCTCTGCTGTGTGCTTGCCATATTTGGCAATTAAGTCCATAAAAAAACCTAACCAGTGTGTTTGTGTCTTGCAGTTGGGTTTTCTTGTTATCCATTACAGTACAATCTGGCTGAAAAATCACAGACCACAACCATACTGTAGGGAGTCTGTGTGAGTGGTTCCAAAGGTTGGAACACTATTTTCTGCAGCATGAAGTCATGCTTTCCCCGGCTACATCAGAGATTTGTCATTCGTAAGAAGCTTCCATTAACTCAGGTTGCTCAGGTTCAGCAAGTGAAATCTGCCATAAAACAGATGGCTGCAGACAGAACAAGCCAAGGTAGCCTTCACCAACAGTGAGGGGGAAGAGAACTTCACTACAGAACTCCTAAAGGTGTTTGAGACAGCATCTTTGAATGCAGATACTGGACACCTGCATCCTCTGCAATAGGGGACATACAGACTGCAGACTATGACGCTGACATCTGCACCGGAGCTGGAATGCTGCCACTTAAGACTCCCAAGCCTATGTAGGAGGGAAGACACAGCTTTTCCCTTAAAAACCGCAAGTGAGAGGGGAAACTCTGCATATATTGTGGGCAGCTGGGCCACTTTATCCCAAGATTTCTGACAAAAGAGAGTGTCATTCAATGCAGGGAGGAATACTGATGACCCAGACAATAAAACATGCACCATCCAGCAAGTATGACGCAGCTATGCCTTAGGCAATGAATATCTTGATTGACATAGGCGCTGACATCAGGCTTAATGACAAGGATGTGGCTGTCCAGTTGGGCCTCATTCAGGTCTGTCTTCTTATTTCTGCCCCTGTTAATGCCCTGGATGCTCACGTCCTTGGTACCATCACCCATAGGACTGCACCACGAGACCACCATAATTCTCACATTGACTGGGTGACGAGGTCTATTTTGGTTTGGAGCCCTGCCTGACATCATGACATCTGAGAGGTTTCCTTCTCTTTTCCTTTGCACTACCCCTGTGATTGCACATTTGACTTGCTGCCGAGCATGGTTCCACCCGATGGTTGTCTTTACTCCTTGTCTGCACCCAAGAGATTGGCAATAGAGGGCCCACACCAATTAACCCCTTGCTGTACATTTCTTCCTCTCCTGCTGTTTTTGTTTTATTTTCTTTTTTAATTTTTAGAGAAGAACACAAGACTTTGAGGCTTTATATCAACTACCGGGGCCTCAACGCCATCATAATCAAAAATCTGTCTAATCTCATCTGCCTTTGAACTTCCCCAACACTCAATCATCTTCACTAAGCCAGATCTCGGCAATCCCCACAACCTGCCCGGATCCAAGAGGGTGACGAGTGGAAGACAGCCTTCAAGACTTGCCTGTCCAGTCTGCAACCAGCACAAGGTCTGTGGCCAGGCTCCTCCAAACTCTGCTCTGGCATTATTGCTCCTGGTACCAAGTTTCAGTGGACTTGGCCAACAGTCTTCCATTGTCTAGCGGACACACCAACATCTGACAGTGGTATACCAGTTCATAAGGATGGCTCAATTTCTTCCCTTGATTAAATTCCCCTCAGCCAAGGACACCGGGGAGCTGGTACTGTCTTTCAGCTACATAGACCCTCCATCTTTTGCCATGAGTTCTATTCACTGATTGAGGCCACAGTCAGCTTGTCCACCATCAGTCCAATGGCAAAACTGAAAGAATGAATCAGGAGATGGAGACAGGTCTGCACTGCATGGCCTCCAGGAACCCCCTTAATGGCACTTAATGAAAACTAACAGTAACTTTTGCAGTGGCAGGTGTTGAGCAGGAACTTGGGGCAGCGATATTCAGCAGCTGCAGGATGAGAGGAAGAGGGAGGGAGAGGACAGACAGGGGAAAAAAAGGAGGCAATACATTTTTTCTGGTTGTTACAATTTTAGTTGTAAAGAAGTTCATAAAATAATTGCTGCTAAGAGTTATTAGTAATTGATGGTTCAATTGATCAGTCACTCTGTCAGCCTGGCTACAGCGCTGATTCTATTAATGGTTAATAATAATATTAATTCCATTGCAGATGTTTTTTGTTCCACATCTTTGAGGCCTGGCTCACACTACAGGATTCTTGGGCCGATTTTACCCCATTTCGGCCCTCCCGACAATCGGGCTGGACTATCTTCTAGTGCGAGTGGGTGATGGATCAATCTCAAGGTCCACGATCAGCCCTCCTGACAATCGGAGGCGCATCGATAATTTTGATGTTTGATCTTTATTGGGGTGATTACGCCACTCATTTACGCTGACAATGACAATAGCCAATAAGAGAGAGCCGCCTACGAGGGACCGGAAATGATCATTGGAAGTAGAATGGACAACCCATGTTGTCCGCCTCTCCCCAACCACTTCTTCATCCAGATTCTTTTAGCCTTTTTCCCTTTTTCACTGCAAATAATGGCTACAGCCAGTAGGAACGCACTAGGCTCAATTTTTTTTGCTTTTGTTTACATTTGCTTCCTTGTGAGATGACGTAGGATCACGCGGTGATTTCCTACATCCTCTCTGGTCCGATAATCTTGATGAAATCCTGTAGTGTGTGCTGGTCTTTATTTTTATTATTATTTGGGAATGATACCACAGAGCGAACCTTCTCTGGTCCACTAGTTTCTTTCTCAGAGGGGCAACAGTATCAAACATAGTGCTACTCAGAAGGTCCTCAACCTGTGTAGGGGTGAAATCCTTTATTGAATTTACACGTATCATTGGAGCAAATAATAATTGAGTGTTCTCCTTAAATATGCGGTGGGATTTTTCCCCAGATGCTGTGTCGTTGATCATTGTGAACTCAAACCTTTTAAAAAAAAGATCAAGCTGACGATGGTTTTATTAAATTGTTGATGCCAATGCCATATGTTAGAACCAAATCACAGTATGGTAGGTTAAAACAGCGAATGGCTTCATATACAAGTTGATGAAAGCCAACTGAGTCCAATAATGGACATAGGGACATCACTATCCAGGTCTACATGAATATTGAAATCACCCACTAAAAGGATTTTACCTGTAAGAAGTACTAACTCTGATAAGTTAGGGAATTTTGATAGAAACTGGTGGATGATATGCTGTAACTAGCTGAATTGGTTTTCCTATTTTTCATTTCAAGTGCAAAAAAAAAAAAAGATTAAGAGTAAGTGTTTCACAAGACTTAGGTTTTCAAAAACACATACGGTTGGGTCTAGGGTTGATGAGCTGCAATGAAATATCATATCTATCTCTCCTCCTCAACCTATGTTATGAGGAATGTTAAAATTATTATGAGTAGGAAACGTAGATTCATTTACACTAACATACTCATCCTGCTGCAGCCAGGTTTTTGTGATACAAAATAAATCAATAAGATGGTCGAAGTTTATGTGTTAAAAGCAGGAAAAATGGGCAAGCGTAAGGATTTGTGTTAGTTTGGTAAGGGCCAAACTAGGTCAGAGCATCTCATGAAACTGCAGCTCTTTTGAGGTTTTCCCAGTCTGCAGTGGTCAATATCTGTCAGAAATGCTCCCTAACAGCTTAACAGACTCCAGGGGACAGTCAACTTGCCCTCCTGACCAGTTTGTCCAGTTTTTATGTCCCTCTCAATGCCTCTTCTGCCACATATTCTCAGTGTAGGAATGAGTGATTTGTTCACGACTCATAACTACGGGTCTTCGGGTCTTTCATTCATTATTCACATGGTTACAGCAGTAACATGACCAATGCTGTTATTACTGGTGAGGAGAGCTATCTGACGTTAGCACGAAAGTTAACGTTAGCTATGTAGCTACGGGATGGATGTTTAATTTGCCTTTCCGTTGGAATGAATTCATGAATTCATGAAATCATACAATCTTCAGTGACCAGGTAAGCTAAAGTGAATGAGAATTTTTTAATGACAGGCGGAGCGCTCTCCTACTGGCAAATGAACAACGAACAAATGACTTGAAAGAAGATTCGTTCATTTTACTGAATGAGATTAAAAGACATGAGTCAGTAAAAAGATCCGACCTTCCCATCACTAATGCTCACATCTGTCTGCAACGTAAATGATGACCTTCCTTTACTTCTGCTCCTCCCCAATTTGACACACAGGCCACAATGGCTGTGTCAAATTTTACTGTTCTCCAAAACCTGTATGGTTTGTAGTTATGTATAGTTAAGTGTAAGTAATCATACCCTTTCAAAATAATAATAAAATAACAAAAAACCATTCAACATGTAGTGATTGTATAGACAAACCTCTAAGCACCCCAAACTGTGACTGACTTCCAGCGTCGCTGAATTCCAAAATAAGCTCCATCATTTCAAGTTTTTATGCAAATGTTTTGCTTTTTGGGTCCAACACACTACTGAAGTTAAAGAGGGTGAACATCTCTACACAATGCTTGACGTTTGCCAGCAGCACTTTCAAAATCTGTAATGTTAACTTTAATACATTACTCCCTTTTTTCAGCAGCAGGAGGTGGGTATCCAACCCCGCCTTCTATCCGACCCCGTTCCATTCTGGGGTCTGCAGTGAGGACTGCCTCACTCTTGTGAGTCCGTATCCGAGTCCCTAGTAGTGAAGGGTGCATCTGGTTGACTTTCTCCACTGGTACACTGACTCAGGATGGACCTTGGCTTCCTTGACTCACCATGAAAATCGGAATAATCTGTAACCTCGTGCCAGTTTTTTCACTTCCAAGAGAAAATGCAAATTGTTCTACACATATTGTAGGTTTGCTATATGAAATGTAATAAATTTGAATTAATTAATATTATTAATGAAATTTAAAATGCTTAAAATCATTTATTCACCGTAACCATTTCTATATGCCTAGAAAATGTGTTTATGCACGTATTTGTGCGTCTGTGTGTGTGTGTGTGGCAATTGGGCATTACTGACCCGCATGATCCAGATCAGACTAATGAGTGACTCAGAGTAACCCAGATCCTTAGATGGGTTGCATCAAGTGAAAGGACTGTCAGAATCGTCCTTCATGATCACTTCTGTAAAGCAGTAAATGACACTAGCAGAGACTCCAGAAATAGGGCAAAGTATAAAGGGTTTGATTATGTGCTCACATCTGCAACATTTGTCAGCAACCTGGAACTGATGTACAACGCACTCACAGAGTGAAAATAAGAGAGATGACCCAGCCATAGCCAGATATACTACTAATTCAAAATACTCAAGTCCATGGTTTCCATTCCTGGCCCACAGGTGACTGCTTGTGTAGCTGTGTTCCCCTGCGTGTGACATGGACAAATACATGCAGGTCAGTTCTTTCCGGCAACAAAAATAGAGAAAGATATGATATGCAATATGGGGATACTGAGGTGCTTTGCTTGCAAATGTACTGGAAGTGGAGAGAAGAAAGATTGTTTACAGGTGTGACTGCAAGGACACTGAGGAATCCTATACACCTGTTGCCCTAGAGCCTCTAGCGAAAGCTGTAAGGACTATATCTGTTTCCTTTAGTGAGTGTGAAGGAGCATTCAGCCCCATACAGGACATTCTGACTGCACAGGAAAGCACTTTCTGAGTTGAAGTACAAGTCAGGTTTTTTTGAAATGTACCTACACTGGGACAGTTCAATCAGATGGATATGTGAGGGCCTGGCTCTTAAAGAGAAGAGGAAAGGGTTATGGAAGTCCAGCCTGTGGAACTCCTATTCCCAAAACCTTCTGGAGCCTTTTCTAAAAGTGTGGAGGGGAATTGCTAGACATAAAGCTCTTTTAGGCCACTGCCCCCCACCCACCCACCATATCAAACCTCTCTTTTTTTCTTCTTGAAAGTCTGCTGCGTGTGAGATGTGTGCAACATAAAGCACAACTTCCATTGCTAATTCCAATATTTGTGCAGCAACTGCTGGGAATGGTAAGCATGTAGCAATATAAACTTTCTGAGAATATTTAGTTGTATAACCTGACCAAGTACAGACACCTCCCAACTTACGAACGAGTTACATTCCGAACGGCTGTTGGTATCCTTAATTGTTCCTAAGTTGTTTGTTTGTAACAGACCACGTGTCAGCGCTAACGCAAGTACAAAGAACTGTGATGCTGTGGTGTTGGAGATTACAGTGCTGCGCGGTGTGGGTAGCAGCGAAATTCATACCAGGAAGAGGTGCGCTGAACAAAATTTAAACTCACAGTTGGAAAGGGGAGCATTCCAAACACAATTTTAAATTGCGGCTCTGAATGTTCGTAAAAGGAATGTTTGTGAGTAGTGACTCTATACACACCATGTTTACAGGATGAAGGCATACACTGTTTATGCAAATAATAAAAACTGAGAGAAAACCTTGTTGCATATTTCATTCTTCTTCATTACACAATGATAATAATGAAAAAACGTCTGAAACGAAACTGAGACCTGACTCTGACTGCTGAGGATGTTCTGATATAAACCGTAAAGTAGTCTGCGCTTTAGTCTCTCCTTTCTGCTTCCATTTTCCTACTGCAGACATTTCCTGATCTCCATCTACAGAGGCCAATGGTTCATTCATTCATCCATCTTCTAACCACTTATCTATTTAAGTTCGGGGAGTGGGGGGTGCTGGACCCAATCCCAGCTCACACTGGGTGAGGGTGGGGTACATCCTGGACAGATCACCAGTCCATCACAGGTTCAACATTCAACATACAATTTAGAATCACATATTAACTTAAACATGATGTCTTTGAACGGTGGGAGGAAACTGGAGTACCTGAAGGAAACCCACGCAGGCACGGGGAGAACATGCAAACTCCGCAGAGAAAGGCCCCAGGCCGGGAACCAAACCTGTGACCTTCTTGTTGTGGGACAACCACTATGCTGCTGGGCTGTCCAAATATTGAAGTGTTGTGTGATATACCACAAATAGGAATTCACCCTCAACTAATAACTTATTTTGCAGTGTTGCATGTTATGCCTTGTTGGCCATCTAAATAGTTAGTAGAGGGAGGCCTGCAGTTACACTGTGATGAAAACAAAAGAGCACATGGGTGTGGCGCACATCTAACTTCCATGCAATGGAAATAAAAGTAACAGGCGTCTGATTATGCTGAGAAATTGAATAAATAATAGCTTTTTTCAGTCTGTAATACTGAAAATGGAATTACATTCTCTGAGTATGTTTTTCACCCCCACCACAGTGTTACAGTAAGGCAGAGTGCGTCTCCCACAGTACACAGTCTTTAATAATTAGAGTGAAAAACGTTGACCCATGCCTTTCCTCGGTCTGTCTTGAAAAATCTACCTTTCCCAGCCAAACAGTACCCTGTAGGCCTCAAACTCCTCATTCTGCGATGGCTTTCTTCAAAGCAAAACTGGACAAAACTGGTTTTGGAAACAGAACAGACCATTTCTTCAGACATAAAGCTGACATTTGAAGTTTGCTTTCCCAAACAGTCAAGGTGAAGAGAAGAATAGTGAAAAATCCCCTGATAACACTAACCTAACATAGAGAGAGCTAAGCATGTGTGAAGTACATCGTGGTCAAAGTTGAGAAGCACTTCCTGTTGGATGAGATGGAGGCTATTCGCAAAGAGGAGTTTTCACAGGATTTCTATAAAATCTGTTCCCACAGTGACTGTTTGATAATTCAAAGAACATGCTTCTCAGCGAAAATTTTGAGATCTTTAGAAGCCATTCGTGACTGTCTTTTAATGCCTTTTTGGCTGTGTCTGTGTTGAAACAATTCACTCTCCTTTTATCATAACAAGGAACATGCATCTGATGGCACCAGCAGCAGGGATGGGTGTTTCTCTTCAGTCCCAGTGGGATTAGGAGACAGTTTACTGATAAGATTGCCAAAGACATCAGCGTCGTAATCCTGTCTTCTGTTTGATTCAAAATCTTTGATCCGGCTCTGAATTTATATGCATATATGTATAGAAGGAGTAAGAGATAATGAGACTGCAATGCCCAGAAAGCTAAATTTCCATATGGCAAATTATCTTTAATCACGTTGTATTGATTAGTCCCAAAACATGAAACATGCAGAGGATATGCCACATTCAGCAGCGTTCAAAGATTTTAGATTTTCATGAAATACGGAAGTTCAATTAAAAAATTAGATTGGGCAGGGCTGGTTTAATTAGTTAGTTTATTTAATGGGAACTTTGTAGTAGCTGCAGGATCAACTTCATATGTCAAACTGCTGGACACATACACTGCCAGTGAAAGTAAACTAAGGACCTGAGGTAGTTCCACTGCGAGTGTTTCAGCCAACCCAAACACAGCCAGTATAGCCGCGGTAGACAAGATCAAAATAAAAATGATGATATGATTTATGTGCCAAACAATAATATTGATTTATATTTATGGAATATATTTTGTTGGCAAGGATATACTGTATCTGTAGCATCACAATACTTATGGTCTTTTACAAATTGTGACACAATTTTTCTTTCGTCAAAAAAAAAAAAGAAAAAAGAAAATTGCGTCACCAGTTGTTTCAATATTGTGCTTGGCCGTACAGCTTTTTTCTCTCTCTCTCTCTCTGTTTCAGCTTTCCCCTATTTGGGGGTCAGCTCTTTTACTTGCACGATTGATTTGGCCACAGTTTTTACACAGGATTTCCTTTCCTGTCGCAACCTTCCCCTTTATCTGGGCTTGGGGCTGACCAATGCCATTTCTAACTTTGTGGGCGCCCTAAGGAAGATGCTCTTAGGGGGCCCTTAGTTTGCCAAACTATGATGGAGAAATTTCTAATCCCTTAGATGATCCACAGTGAAGCCACAGCTTGTCGTTGTGATTTATTTTATTCTTCTATCTACATTTATTTTTGAACTTGAAAGGGATAAACAAAGTTAAACACACAATCAGGTCATGCCCAAAGCTGGCCGCGAACATGCGACATTCAGGTTGAGAGCTGGCCACGCTCACCAACACAGCACCAATAGACGACCGCTTTCCCAGTGACTTGCTGAGCACACTCTAATAGAAGTGAGTTACGGCTTCCGTCTCGCTCGGTCACAACAGGTAATAATAATTCTCCTTGGATGAGCCTGACCATTCATCATATGGGGCCCCTAGTGGCTTGAGGGGCCCTATGCACTTGCATTGCCTGGCCCTGGGGCCAGCAGAAACTTACCACTGGTTAGCGTTGTGGCTGGGCTTTGAACCTGGGGTCTCTGCATGCAAAAATGCATCTAGTGCCATGAGACAGGCTTCCACTTCCATCACTGGGTGTCTGATGGAGCCATGACATGTGGATTAGAGGACCCAATCATCACTGGATGGACGTAAGCAACACAGAGACACCAACAACTCTGGCAGTGATAAGCAGCCAAGAGCAGGACAGAGAACAAGCTTTTGTTGGTGTGTACGTAGATCCAGTGTTTAATGGCACCGAGACACCTGTTTCACCTTCCAGGTACCTTATGACAAGGGCTTCCCGTATTTTCCTTGAAACATCTGCCACACCGTCAGACACCCCATGCTTTGTGGCTGAAAGAAAGAAGATGAGGAAATCAAATGTTAGATTGTGATAAGAGAGCCAGTCATACAGCACTGGGGGAAAAAATACACAATACCTACTGCCTATGTTGTTAATACTGGTATTTTAGATGAAAGACGTTTACTATGAGTTCATTTGCAGACATGAACGGTGACAGGAGTAGCTGTGTGAAGGTCTACAAGAATGTGATCTTGAATCTTACACAGCCCCTTGCCGCTTCAGTGACATCATCATGGTTTGGGGGCCATAGGGTTTCAGAAGCTGTTCAATAACCATCACACATTTAGTTTACTGTATCCTGACACTGTAACCATTCAGGTAGTCAAACACTCATATCCCACTAGATGTGGGATATGATAGATCTCTCTGAAAACTTCTGCCTCCCACAGTATCACTCCCCTTTTCCTCCTAAAGTCAGTTTCTCACACCTCTTTCATTTTCAGGCAAAGCATGGGGTCCCGTTTGACCAGCAACCTGATGGAAGTGGCTCTGGAGTGCAGGAGCGTGAGACCAGGTACTGTTTCCTTGAAGCATAATATCCATCTTTTCATCCAGCATTCCTCAGTACCCCTGAGAGTGACATCTTACATCCAACAAAAATGAAGTCTGCACACACGGTTAAAGGTAGAGGAGACAGTGTAATCACATACTGTGGATATATGCTTTGCTCACGCTGAACCTGGCAGGGGGCACGTTTCAACAGAGCGAGTTGGAAAAACAGAGCAAGCTGTCCAACAACAATCCATTCTGTGTCTTTCCATCCCGTCTGTCCACGACATAAAAGGCCCACTGAGTATATATATGGAAATTAAACTAAAGAATAAGACCATACTACTATTTATCTTATATATTATTTCCATACATATGTATTGCTCACCTGCACAGTATGATGACATGGCAATTGTTTTGTGTGCTGAATCAGCAACTGAAGGGTCACTGCGATATAATGTGCTGTTATGGCAACTACTTAGATGTTTTTTCGAAATAACCATGTTACTTTTCTTGTGAATATATTTTTTCTTTTTTTTTTTGATGAGCTCAATGCCACCTTTTCTTCTCTTTCCTCTTGTCTTTCTCTCTTCCTCCTACACTACCAATTTCTCCCCATTTAACTACAGTACGTGCTCCACCTGAGTACAGTTATTGACATTGTTTTTTTTTTTTTGTGTGTGTTTTTTCTTTGGCCTTTCAGGCTCTATCATATAGGACAGCTTGAGGAGAGACAAGAAAGGGGTAAAAAAGAGAATGAGGAATGACACGCGGCATATAGCCTCCTGTTTATGGGGTACGTCTCAACCCACCGGCGCCCCAACAGTTTACTTTTAGCTAAGTATTTCCTTTGGGGCATCAGTCACCAAAACATTACCGACAGGTCCTTCACTGGGCAATCCTCAGAGCTTGACTGTCTACAAATGATTTGCTCTTTACATCTTAATAATGAGAAGTGCTGCTGAATCTTCACCTAGAAACGATGGCCTCAGTCACGGTCCCGTGTTTGTGTGTGTGTGTTCGTGCCTCTATCTCTGCTTGTGGCTATGGGTGTGGTGCTTACCTGCACAGATTACACGCATAAGATCATCTACTCCACAGTATTTGAACCCTGGTTTTCCTTCCTCTCTTCGCCATCTGTTTGTATTGTTTGTGCTTTCTGACAGTGAAACTTTGACTCCTACTGTTCAGTCTACTTTAGGAGCAACACTCGTTTTGTTTCTCATGTCCAACTACTTTTCCAGCTTCCACATCAGATCCCTGTGCAGATCTCTGCACCGTGGAACCCCACTTTTACCTCGTCAGCACATTCCTCTGCTTATGATAAAGAAAACCTCCTCTACCCCCCCCAACTTTAACTTTCAATCTGGTTCCTGCTTTTGGATTCTCAAGTTTGTCTCTGGTTACCGTAATGAAGTTGTTGTGAGTTACTGGTTGTTGGGATGTGGTTAGGACGCCATTAAATTTGATGTTGATGACTTGTAAACAAGCCTGACACAGCTGACTGAATGGGCAAATATTTACTATTTAATCAAGTTATACGTAGTTTCTTGGGATATTAAATTTATATTTTTTAATTTGTTGATCTCCTCCACAATATGTTCATGTGCCTCCCTGTGGTACCAGGACCCCTGGTCAGTAACAACTATTCCAGTTTGTGGTATGTTGATTAGGTCATGTCTACATGTCTACAGCATTCAAATATTGTTGTTGTTTTTTTTCACAATGCAGTGAGCAACAGAATGGTTGGCTGGTTGTGGGCTCTATTAGTTAACAGTGGGAGAGCTTTGATTTTTTTTTTCTTTTCATTCCTTTGTGGCAAATGCACAAGAAAGAGTAACCAGCATAGCTAAATGATACGTGTCACATGCTTCTTATTCAGTGGGCAACATGTAAACATCTTTTGTGCATAACAAGGTACCTACAACAGTGTTTTGTTGGGGCTTTTGAAAGGAGACATAAAAACGGATGATGTAAGGTTTAAATTTGGAGAAATTGGAGAAACAATAGCAAATTGTTCTTGGCCCTCTACCTCCCGATAGAGTCTTGCTTTGTCGATGTATTTTTTTATTTCTGAAATTTGGTATTCACAGTTGTTGGTGTTATCCCAAAATCCTAATCAATAAAATGTATACATTTAATTTATACATTTGATAATTCAGGAGCTGTTGGTACACTTTACAGTGCAATAATTCCGTCTCTGTGCTTCAGTCATCATCTGTTCTGGTTCAGCAACTGAACAGGACAGGAACAGACTGAAACAGCCAATCAGAGTACAGAAAAGAGGAATGGTGCTAAACTGCCCAGGACTGTTGAGGACTTGTACGAGTACAATTCCTTAATAAGGAATTAAGGAAGGAATCATTGCAGAGCCATCGCACCCCTGTCAATTTCTCCCCTTTGAAAGGTATTACAGGACACTGTATGCCATTAAAAAAAAAAAAAAAAAGCCCAACACAAAAATGGTTTCTTCCCCTGGCCATCACTCTGATGAACAATTATTTCTTATTATCTATTTTTTACAGTCAGGTCCATAAATATTTGGACAGTGATGCACTTTTCGGCATTTCGGCTCTGTACACCACGATAATTGATGGGAATGAAACAATCAAGATTTGCTTTAATGGTGGACTTTCAGCTTTAATTTGAGGGTGTTAACATCCAAGTCAGGTGAACAGTGTTAAGAATTACAACACATTTTATATGTGCCCCTCCAGCTGTGCTACTGGACACCCTGATGTTTGAACATGGTTAGTTATTGCCAGATTGTGACTGGTGCAGAAGTCCAGCAACACTTGGGACATAAAAAAAAAACCCATCAAAGGTCAGATTTAATTCAACGATACAATGAATGCAAACAATGTCTTTTTAACAGGCAGATCAAGGCCAGCTCAGTAGGTCCGTCTGGTTCCTGCAGTATGACTATGGGCTGCTACCATAGGTTACTACTTATTCTATGTTTAGGCAGAGAGGCTAACAGAAAGAGGCACACAGGCAGATGCAAAGATTTTTTCATTCATCATTTATTTGTCCAACATACACCATCTATTTTTGCCTATTTTAGTTTATGAATGAATTTGAATCATTACCAAAGCAAATTATTATTTTTTTTAGGTATCTAATTGTTTGGACCTCTGCAGGGGTGGAGGGTTCATTTGCTGGACCTCTTGCAATTTTAGTTGAATACCCCTACCACATGCAGTAGAATTTCTGGGGCCAAAAAATAATTTAAAAAGACCAGAAACGACCCCGAACTAGCATTTTCTCCTCTTTCCTTCGTCTGCTTTGTTTAACACCAAGTCACACAGTGTAGCAGACGGATGCCCGCACCGGCGCATAGCTGGTACGAGAGGTCATGAGAAGGCTACGGTTATGGACCCAAGACCCTCTTTTCCTGTCAAGATACAACAAATGTCATGTTGTTCTATAACCAAGACAATGCAAGGAAATGTTCATTTCTCATACTTTTTACTTTTACTCGGGTATATTTATGAAAAAGAAAACGTTACTTCTACCTCATTGCAATGGTGTACATTCTGCTGCTTCCTTTCAATCAAGGAAGTAGCTACGTTTGATTCCAAACGTATGTTGGAATCAACATACGTTGACTTATGTGTTCTTTACTAGGCTCAAATGTAGCTGCAGTCACATGGCAGCTTGGCACCGCACACAGGAGCGTAGTGAGCCCACTGGAGTACAAACACAGGACTGGATGTTAGCAATGGCTGCGACAGTCGCAATAAGGATTTAAACGAGACAGAAGCCTAAGAACACCCTTTGCTGCACATTCAACCTGTGTTTGCCATGTAAATTAAAATAAATTATTAATTGTCAATATTTTTTAAATCTTAATTAGCTTAATATACTCCTGGTTTTTTGATCACTGGTTTTGAAACCTGACATTCCAACTAATGTTTGAATAGTTCAAACACTGTGCTTATGTGTTCTTTACTATGCTCTGGTCTCCAAAGTTTTGTAATGAAAGACCATGACAGTCTGACGGAAGAGAATGCTTTGAAAGAAGAATATTTTATTTCATGTAGCAGATGCCTTAATTCATGTTTTCATTTATGTTTTGTTCAAATTTCATTAACATAATATGTTTTATTTAAAAGAACAATAAATCTGACGTTACTCAGCAAGTACACCGTACTTGAGTAGTTTTCTCATTAAATACGTTTTTACTTTTACTTGCATTATTTGGATGACTTTTTTTTACTTCTGCTAGAGTCATATTTTTCTAAAGTAACAATACTCTTATTACTTGAGTACAATTTTTGTCTACTCTACCGACCTCTGATGATACCAGACTCCCCCTTTGTGACGAGACCAGATTTGTTACCTCTGTAATCACATGTAACCTTTATGTGTGCCATATCATCAGTTATGAAGATGACCATGATTTAGATAGTAGTTCATCAGATGACATGTGTCAGTGTGTGAGTTAGAAACTGATTGGGTTAAGCCTTTCTATTTATTTCATTCTTTGATTCTGGTTGGATAAGGTTGAATAACGAAATGCTGAAAATGCTGAAAAACCGTGATTATACTGTTCATCATAGACAATAATGATGAAGCTAGTTTCAGGAAGTATTTCTGTTTGTACTTGGTGGCCCATACATGGATTGTTTATAGAAAAGATATGCCATGAGCTTTAAAGTAGATTATTTTCCACAAGTGTGGTTCAACTTTGTTTTTGCACACATATTCAACAAGTCCAAATAGAGCGCCCAAGGTGCCTTGAGGAACTAAATCTCCTTTTTCCTATTTTTTAATCTGCACCTGACGTTCGTTCCAAAAAACGTTTTAAGGTTTATGTGGTGTTTGGCCGACACCCTATCCTTCTGACCTCTTCCAGAAAAAGTTCAGTAAAGTAATTACAGCCATTTTGTTTTTATTCTGGCATTGACTGACCAGCAAAAGCTAATAACGTCTGCACGCCTGATGAAGACTGCCACAAGAAAGAAACATTGGCACGGATGACATCTGCAGGAAAATTTTGCTTCCTGTAACAGACACTTGGCAGAACATGTTACCACAATAACCAATGACACCTTTGGGAGCATCCACCTGGATTGCCCGTTGACAGTCACTGATCCTCCAACGTCTCCACTGAGTACCAGCTGAGAGAGTTGGCGAAATCTTTCCCAGCTCACGACCAGGCTGATGTTGAAATAAATCATTAGCTTAGTTCATAACGGACAACACTCATTTAAATAGCTCAGTCTTATTTTCCTCTACCATTTCCAATTATAACATTGGAAATGGTTATAGGCATTCACATCAGCTGCTGAATGATATTATTAATTAGTTGCATTCCCAATTTTATGTATTCTGTTATCATAGTTTTCAATGAATTGTAACACTTATTTTAGCCCAGGCATTTCCTATGTTTTCTATTAATTGAACCGAGAAGTCGCGACTTCTGATATATTGATTCTATTGTCTATCAAGTAATTGTAAGGATTCAGCTGCTCCTGAAGGAGCTTGTGTTCACTAAATTAACAAGGGAATAAAATCACACAGATTGTGGCCTGTTAACCCTCCAACAGAGACACATTTACTTTTAATGCTCGTGCTGACTCAGTAAAAAGTGAATCCACTGTAACACATTTTCGTATTTATTTGAGTGTTATAGTGGCTGGAGACCACATGCCCACAGACACACACAGACATACAATTCACATACCATTGCACTCACTCCTAAGTGTGTATTTGAGCAGGGTAATGTAATATGGCATATGTCGGTGGGGACAGGTGTGGCATCTGTATTTTACCCAGGAAGAGGGGCTTAAGTTTGGGGAAGCTGCTTGCCATACATACCCCTAGCCCTGTGAAGCTTGCACGGCTAAATCCTGCCATCCCATACTCTTTCTCACACACCAGCATTCACATAGTAACACAATATCCCTAAATTGTTGCTGGCTCAGGGAAAACAGCTGAGGCGGATGGGCTGTGTCCGTAGCGTATGACGTGTGTGTGTTTGTGTGTGTGCGCGCATATGCATATGTCCAGAACGGCTGTGGTGTCGCAGGGATTTTCTCGAGATGTCAGCTGTCATCATTTCTCTGTATGTCAATCTCTCTGGGTGCAAATTTGTAATGCTTGTCTTAACAGAAATGCATTCAATATTCATCAGTGCAGATTCATCAATATCAATTACTAAACCGATTCCACCACCACAGATCACAATGCTTATTTTCTTAGCACATGAGGTTTACTGCAGCATCCTTGTTTTCATTCATTTGCGTCATGCAATTGCAAACCATTATTGGCCAAGATATATAATCATAATCATCATCAAGCATGAGGGAGGCAGTGAATGATTTGGTCTAAAGCACTCATATGAAAGCAAACTAAAAGTTATAACATTTAAAGTCCAACAGGCTTATATACAGTACATATAGTACGGTGCGGTATCTGTGATTTAATCACTGAACTGTCTTAAAAGTGATTTCCTTATGTTGTGTTGATTAGGACATTTGCTAAAAGCTCATAATTAACTTTTATACAATTTTAATTAACACTTTTAAGATAATCATTTAGCTATTTTTTTTCCCACCTATATGTGGCTATATTGTGCTTTGCACTGCACTTTTACCCGGGCTTGAATCCTGGGTCTGCGTCTTTACATTTGCTCCTTTTGCCTGTGTGGGGTCCTTCCTGATGCTCAGACTTTCTCTTCCGTCCAGAGGCATGCACATAAAGCTGGTTGTTTGGCAGCATGAATTGGCTCTAGCCTGACTGCAATCCCTCAGTACAGATGATAGGCGTATAGATAGGAACAAAGTGAGTGGAAGAACAGCTGAATCTTAATTCATCAGAGAAACAACGCAAAGTAAGATGCTAAACTGCTACTTATCTGACAGACTGCGCAGGTGTGCAGTGGAAATCTGTTATAAAGACAAAAGGTGCTAACTACAAAAACTGATCAGACTTAATTTTTTTCTTTTATCTTTCTTGGACTTTATGCTGACTGATAAGTAAAAACTTTTGAAAGAATCCTCACTTTACTTGCCCACAGTCCTTCATGTGTAAAGAGAGAGAGCAACTCTAGCTGCTTTTCTCTCACAGTCTCTCTCAACTGTCTCCTGATTAGTAGTTTTGGCAAACAACAGATGGTTGAGGTCGATAGTACTGCACTGGCATGTGTTTCTTTTATCTGCCAATTGAAAATAAATAAAGAAATAAATTAGATATATATTAGCCATTATTTAAAAAATATTAGCGACATGTAACCTGACTGACAGATTCTGTTGTGGCATCAGCTCAGTGTTGCTCAGCATGACCTATTGTCAGAATGTTATTTCCTCCCTTTACCTTTCAGACAGACCCTCCTCTTGTGTCAGTCTCTTTGACGCTGGTCCTGACTGGCTTTATTCCCTCACTTTTGCTAATTATTGGCGTAATTAATCCTGTAGAAGTGCTGAGATGGTCTCAGGAAGCTCATAAACTGATGACGATCGGTCAATAGGTTCCATTTAGAGTCCACTTTGAGTGTCTATCCACAGTGATGAGGTTGTGGGAGTCTGCACTAATGAATATCAATGGGGTGAGGGTGGATTCTAACTTGCCTTGGCTTTGACAAGGTATGCTTTGAAATAGCCAGCAATATACTGTAGGTACTGAGGCACCTTACAGCACTGACTGGAGTATATTTAGCAGGTTGATAGGTTTCACATCTTATGAGGGGCTGATCATCCCACTAAGTTCTAAAATAGAAGCTGTTTATTTTTTCTGAGTCAGTCTTCATATTTCAACGTTGTCTCCTGCTTTTACTCTATAAGGACTGGATTTCAGTCTGCCTTCGACTGGTTGTTTGGAGTAGATACAATTACTTCTAATGTCATCACTCAACATGCATGAGTTACTTCCTTTTCCAGTATAGCCAGGCTGCCCGCAGGAATGTGTCTTAGGTCCACTATCGTACACCTTGACTGCTGTGCCGGGTTCAGCACATTTCCAATTATGAAATATTCAGACAACAGTGGTTGGTCTCTAACCCTGTCCTACAGGGGAAGAGGTGAGACAACTGGTGGATTGGTGCAACAAAAACAATCTGGTCCTTAATGTCGATGAGAAAAAAGGAACCATTGCTGACTTTAGAAGGAACCAGCGGAGCCACACTCCACTGGTTTTCAATGATACTGGAGAGGAAGCTGTCAGCAGCGCCAAGTCCATGGGGGTGCAGATCACTGACAATCTGTCATAAACCCCAACACCACCTCTCTGTCAAAGAATGCATGTTCTATACCAGATGAGAAGGACACACCTTTCCTTTCCCATCCACACCACTTTATGTAGCAGCACTACAGAGAGTGTGCTGACCTGCTGCATCTCGGTCTGGTCTGGGGACTGCACAGCGTCAGACTGACAGAGTGGTAAAGATGACAGAGAAACTCATTGGGGCATCTTGGCTTTCCATCCAGGATATACTTGCAAGAGCTGTCTGACGAGGGCCCATGTCACTGGAGAGCCCGTTCACCCACACCATGGTCTGATCTCCCTTCGGGCAAGAGGTTTTGCAGCATCTGATACAGAACAACCAGATTCTGCAACAGCTTCATCATCCCCCAAGCCATTAGTCTTCTCAACAGCATGTTGTGCTATGCGGCTGAATTTCCCTGCTGTGCATTATTTTAACTGTGCGGCTATTTAAATATTTATTTGATCTATATTTATTAGTGTGTCAGTACTTTTAGGATGGTTTCAACTATTTAATATAGCATTTTGCAATTCTGTAAGTTGTTGTTTCACTTCAGAGTAGACTAGACTGGATACTCTCTACTGAAATAGCTTTCCCGATGTACAGTTTATGTAATTTGGTGTGTTAAAACTGATGAGCTGATGTTTGAAAGGCAATGCAGATGATGCTAACAGTTAGTCTACCCTCAGATAGTGTGTTTACTTTTCATTGCTACCTTTTGAGTTACTGTTTGCACTGCACTTGCACTTACCGGCTTTAGTAAATGGCGCTGTCTCTTTAAAGGCTAGCCCATTGCAGCCCCTTGCCTTTGCCTTAAATTCTGATTCTTAATTTCTAATAAATTCTGTTATTGCTTTAGAATTGTTATGTGGGTGCTATGCAAGTTGTGTATTTCTTGATTAAGCTACTGGATGCCTTAAATTTCCTTCAGGATTAATAAAGTATCTATCTATCTGTCTATCTGTCTGTCTGTCTAACTATCTATCTTTTTGATCCCCAACTAGGAAAGTCCCTTGCCTTCATCTTTTCAGAATGTTATTAATCATCATGAATGAAGGTGTCTCTCGTGTTGGCATCCCATACCAATCAGTATACAGTATATTTCCAAGGTTTTATGCCTCCACCATGAGGCAATGAGCTAAGAGCACCACACCCACTCTTGAATGGAGAAGATAAATGCATCACATATTTTTTTATGGGATTACTTTTCCAGAACCAGGGGCCCCTGAAATAGCTCCTCCCAATTCACAGACCAATAACACATCCTTTCAATTACTAAGTGCTCCTGGCAACCACCCATCATCACCATGGAAACCAGCCATATAGCAACACCACAGTAGTATAAAGGAAACACCCAAGAAAGTACCTCAAATACGAAGGAGCGAGATCGCAATCAAAGAACAACAGTCTACCAACCTCCGAGAACACCCTATCAACGGCCCTAACCCAGTCGTCCCAAACTTCCCAAACACCGCACCAGAGTCCAGTAATCTGCATGTCTCTGTGTGTTGGCCCTGCAATAGACTGGCAACCTTTGCAGGGTGTACCCACCCTCCCCCAAGGTCAGCTGGGATTGGCTGCATCCATTTGCAACCCTGACTGATAAGTGGTATAGATAATGAATGGATGGATTTTTTGTTGGCTACATTCCATGAGTGTAACTCCTATCGAGGAAGATGATGCCCCATTTTTAATCTACTTTGGTGTAACTTTATAGATCCCCAACTTTTTTTTCTTTAATGTGGCCCTGATACTCCATTGTAAGTTTGCAGCTGCACACTCATGGCATGATGGAATGGAGGGTAGCGCCTCTATTCTTACATTGAGATATTCTACATAAAGGGTTCACCAGCTCAGATAAAAATGGATACATTGTCCATCATGAAACTGTGACTCCATCGACTTTAGGGCAGGCGTCTCATTGATTGAACTAATTCTAAAAAGCTGTCGTAGAGCCAGAAGAGTTTTCTATCAGGGTTAGTCAACTCAGAGCTCTAAATGCCTTGAGATAACTTTTGTTGTGAATTGGAGCGCCATATAAATAAAGTTTACTGGACACGGCTAGAAAGTCTTCAACTTTTTTAAGCTGAATGGTCTGTGTAGAAAATTTGTAAAAAATGACTATATATATTACAGTATATGACTACAATATATTCTTTATTCATCAGAGACTGAAGATCAAACAACTGAAATTCCTTCCCACTGCTGTGCGTACAAGCTCAAAACACTTGGAGACTCCTCAGACCCCACTTGGAGAACCACTGACCAGCGATACGTCTCTATTTTTGACCTTTCTTTTGCATCCACATCAAAGTAGGAGATTTTTAGAAGAAAGAATATTGTACCTCAAGAGAGTTGTTATATATATTTTTTTTCTTTTTAGAGTCATCCACAAGAGCATAACAAGTGGAATTGGTAGTAAACTGAATTAGCATTTTACTGCAACCAATTTTTCAGATGCTAACAAGAGACTTTTTGAGCCCTTTTGCTTTATCTATGTCTCGATTTTATAAGACTTTTGTTCACTCACAACCCCAATGAAGCATTTTAGCAGGAAAAGTAGAAGTATTTTTTGTCATCATGAAAACTCTAACCCATCATCCACATTTAATCTATGAATATTTCGCCACTGTGGTTGACTTCTTTTATAAATTTAAACATTTCTGAATCATATAAGGTCCTAAGGATGCTGATAGTATTGTCTTATTTTAGAAGAAGCATCCGTTTATAGTATTGCATAATGCAGTATAATGTCTTTGCTTCCCTGACATCCATTGGACAGAAATAGATTGGTGCTGAGAAAACCACACTTTAATGACTTTGCAGTGTTTCCAGAGGTGTCAGTGCTTCCAGCGGATCCCCTTCAGACAGATCTACACTTGGCTCCTTCAGGCGCAGCAAGACAGACTGGCTCATTACTGGAGCTGAAGTTCTTTGGTTCCAGTTCCTGACAGGAGACATAGTGTTGACAGAAAGACGAGTTCATTTCTTTCAGGAAGTTAAAGAGAGTGATTGTGACCGAGCAGCAACTTCGCTAAGCAGCAGAAACAGTCAGTGTCAATGCAGACATTTGGTGTCAATATGAAAACTGGCGATGAACCATCGATGCAAACAAATACAAAAAGCAGCTGCTGAGAGAAAGCTGAATGTACATTCACGGCTACACATCTCCACATCCACCTGCACCACACACTATGAACGTTTCCTAAATTAGCCCTGTGCTTGGTTCTCATTTGGTTTTACAGGAAGGTTTTTTATTTATTTATTTGTTTATTTTTTTGGAACTAATATCACTTACTGGTTGCTTTAATTGCTGCAATAACGGTTTTGCTAATGACCGATAATTTCAGTGGTTGATGATCAAAGAGATCACTGATAGCTGATGCCTTTGAAAAGGTAGGCAAGGTAATATTTGGCTTGTGTTTTGATTTACGTCATCATTCAATTTCATTGTTTGTTGAATTTAATTAACATTGACTTGAATTTGTCCTGGCCATGTTTTAGACATTTTAATTTCAGCCTGCCCCATCTGATTTTCAGTGTATATTATAACTGCTCTAGTTATTCAAAGGGAAAAAAAAGAAGCTTTGTTTATGATGAGGATTTTTTTAACGTACAGTATCAATTCTGTGCTTACCGTCATCACTCTCAAAAGAAGTGTGAGAGAGGAGGAGTGCCAACCAAACTTGGAAATGTTGACTTTTTGGTTGTGCCCCTTTTTTCTCTCAGGCTTACCAAAAATTGGGGCCAAGGACATGTTTTGTGAGATCATGATGACCTTTGACAAACAAATTTATTCATAATGTTGAGTAAATATTTGCACCAAAATCGGAGAAATCATCTCTGGACATTTCTGATACAGAGCATATACAATGTCACGATGTTGTCCTCAAGAAATCTGATCAGTAAATTCATCAGTTCAGTCCACGTGATGGACGGACACCCCAAAAACGTATTGCCTTGGACCCTGCATAGTGTTGGAAAGAAAACAATAATTTGGTTATAAGGGACTAGAGGTGGAGAATTAATAGAACTTAGGTTTGATTTTAATGAGTTATGGAACAAGCACAATAGTCCTGCACAAGTGAAAGTGGAGTAGCAATTTTTCCTTCTTCAAGTTTTTATAGATGATAGAAAGAGCAGTACACATAATGTACATCTAACTGTGATTTACATGCAGGAGTTTAACATGTTTGCAAAACTTTATCAGCATGTCCAGTGCACAGTGGAAATTGTGGTCAGAGGTCAAAGGATATCTGATGGTGAAGTGGCTCTATTGACTCCTTACTGTCCAAACCAAAAAAGGAAACACTCAATCACTTTTTCCATTTTTATATATTTTTTTTAATAGAACCAAATTTAATTTTAAAATAGGTGTTGTAGGTTTCTTATAGACAGTGCTGATATGTCCCTTGTGGGGCAGTACATCAGAGCCCCTGTAGGGTATCAGTCTCCTGCCCTTCTGTTCCACCCTGCCCCTTCCTCCACTCAGCTGACCTTTCCACCCCTCCGGCTCTTTATTCTGCAGATGTTGGCTTGATTTTGTGGTTTGTCATCTCAGCACAAAGACTGCTCTGTTGATGAGGGCCTGGCATCGGCCTGGGTGCCTGCCAGTGTAATCTGTCCTAGACAGCCGCACACAGAGCCAAGGAGAGGGTGGGCATGAGCTGAGCATGGGAGGAGATGAGGAGGGGGTTCTGGGGAGGCTCTAGGCAGGGGCTGGAATGGAGTCACAGCTGTGAGCAGAAACCCTCTGCCTCCCTCCACATCCCCATTGCTTCATTTGATGCATAGTCACCCAGTCATCACACCTGGCCCTTGCCTCACAGGGAGACTGGCTCCGCTCCAGGTTTAAATTCTGATGCTTTCTTACTTCATAATGGACAAGGGTTTTGTTTTCTACCTGAAGGAAGTAGACACTAGAAATATGTTTCCAATACTTAAAATGCTTAGATGCTTAGCAGCAGCTGTATAACAATACTAGAGATAGCACCCCTGTTTGGGAAGTAAGAACTATTGGGAAGAAGTATTAAAAAGTGCTTTGGTTCGCCAATTATTCGCCAACTATGAGCTGAAGATAAGCAGTTCTGATGCCTATGGATTCTGTGGATGGCACTGATGAGAGTGATGTAGGCCACACTTGTTTCCGCCATTGAAATTTTCCTGCTATTTTAAATTGTATACAAAACAACTTGTTACTCTGTCCTGCATGCTCGATCCTAGTTTTACCACAATCTGTACCTTTTGTGTTTAGAAGATCAGAAACACAGACAAACAAATACACCACGAGGTGTGGGAAAAACGACACTATGTGTCATCAGACTTCATAGCTGAAGGGGAAAATTCTGGAGCTGGCAGCTACCGCAGTTGAAAGCTAGCTTACTATTACATGATGTAGTGTGACACCCCTCATCATGCGCAGATAATGACTTCTGTGATGTAATGTGAGCCAAAGCAGTCTTCACTTTATGGGGAGAAAGTGTTCATTTTAGTTATTTTAGAACTGTTCATTACCAATGTTTTAATTAGGCAAAGGTGGCAGTATGAGGCCAGGAGGTGTCAGTATGTTTTATGAATGAACACAGAGGGTCACTGGGGAAGTCTTGTCTGACTTGTTCAGACTTGCTAAAGTGATTTTTTTTTTTTTTCCACTTTGCCGCGAAGTATCCTGGGTTAGGTAATGTTTACACTGAACCATTTTGATGCCATATTAAGTTCTATCAAACGTTTATTAGCATCCAAATGCTTAATCCGTGAGCAGCTAAAGGCCGCGTTCACTGTAATTGAAGTGTGAGTGGTTGCCTTGACAATGAGCCTTTGGAAAACACAGCCCCTGTTGCAAATGTTGACTGTTTTGTCACTGCTATTGAAGGAGTTACATGTGAATGAACGAGACATGTTATGAGCTCTGGAGAGCTTGACAGGTGGTGTAATTGTTTATTTTTGGACGGTAATCATATTTACTTACTGTTTTGCATCAGCTAGCCATACAAGAGAATCTGTACAGAGGATGCAATTGAGTGCTTGCAGAAAACATGTAATTGTGTAGCACCATATTGAGCCGGTGTAACATTTCAAACAACAATATACATAGTGAGTGGCTACCACATCCGTGCTCATGTTGTGTGTTCAAGAGTCATTTTGACTGTATTTTCAGTACAAGTGAAATAAAAGTCAAAAACTTCCAGACTACACACTAAAGAACTACACTGGAGGAAAGCCTTTCTCTACCTGACACAGATCCTTGCAGCTGTCCTGACAGAGTCTCTATGTGAAGTGAATGTACAAAAGGCTTTTGGCCCAGAGGGCAGCCCCTGTCTGGTTCTTCTAGTTTGTTCCAGTCAACTGGCAGATGTCTTCTCTAATATGTTCAGCTTTTTCTCAGCTTCAGCTGTTATCCATACCTGCCTGAAGTTCACTGCCATTTTCCCTCTAACTTGTGCTGTGCCCGTAGCTCACACACCCGTCAAGCTGAAGTGCTGGGACCATATTATGGATTCTGTACCACCTTTTATCCACGTCAAACTGCCTGTTCTTCAGAGGATGCAGGGGGAAAACAATCTATGTAAGGAATGGAGTTTTTAGACTTTCCCTTACCATGCATTGTAATCAGAGTCAAAGCCAAAGGCATGAACCTCCTGACATTGAGAACGTAGAGTAGGATTTGAAGCCCTGTGACCGACTGGCAGGCACCAGGCAGTGACAACTGGAAGTTACACTTGTTCCACTCATATCAAGAACGCATTGCAGTTTGCCCAGCCTTCTCTTGATGACTGCCTCTTTTCTTTTGAACATAATGCCATGCATCCCTCAAATATGTGGGTGATAAGTGGTTGTGACAACAGAGTACTAAGCAGTGACGTCTAGTTAATGCAGGGCACTCTAAATATGTAGGGACGAAAGACTACCTCTTAAATATAAATTAATTAGACAATGTAAAATAATAATGAAATTAAATTGTTTACTTTACAATGCAGTGGTAGTCTGTTAGCACCTGTCAGCATTCATTAAAAATTACAAATTGTATTTGATACATTTTTGTGTAAAATGTTCTGTGTAAGAGTGCCAGCCAAATGAGAGTGTGGGTACATCCATCTTTTGGTTTCTGTCTTGTGTAAAGTGCTCTACCTAAATAACTGGAACTGAGAATGTGTTTCTTTATTTAACACTGTATAATTGTGTGATAGTGTTTGTGAGACAGGCAGCACGGCAGTTAGCTTTGTTGCCTCACAACAAGAACTTCGTAGGTTTTGTTCCCGGCCTGGGGCCTTTCTGTGTGGGGTTTGGGGTCTGTCTGTCTCTGTGTGTTGCCCCTGTGATGGACTGGCGACCTGTCCAGGGTGTACCCTGCCCTCACCGACTTTGAGCTGGGATTGGCTCCAGCATACCCCGCGACCCAGAAACAAATAAGCGGTATAAGATGAGTGTGTGAGTGAGCAGAAGTATAAGGGTTAGGACAGTCTAAAAGCGGATCAATAATTGTTTTCATTTGCAAAGGCCATAAGGTCACCAGCAGTCCAAGGCTGGTGACCTTATGGCCTTTGCTCATGTATGCATTATTCATTCAAACAGCATGCAGCTTTTTTCTCCTCTTTGTTGCACAGTGTTACCTAAAAAAACAGACCAAAAAGACAGCACCTGTGTATTCAGCAAAGTGTGTGTGACTCATGTCCTGAGCCAGAAGTCTGGAGCTCTAATTGAAACCATTCCAGGAAGAGTAATGTGAGGCATACAGAGTCAGGTTAACATGACCAGGTGGAATATTATCCAGGCCAGTCACTGTTTACAACGTTTCCAAGGTCACAGCACATGTGCTAATCATGAAAACACGCAGGAAGGGCAGCCTCCAAAGGCTCAGGATGATTTGATGAGCCACTCAGCGTTTCAGTGAGAAAGTTAGAGGGTCATAACTCTGCGCTCACATTCTTCAGCCTTTTGTTTTCCCAGAAATAGCACATGGCGTTATTGTTTTGGCCTTTAATTAAACTCTCCATTTGGTGAGTCTTATCACTGTGTCTCCCAAATGACTTTTTTTTTTCCTTCAGGTTTTCCAGTGAGCTCACTATTTTATAATGACTTTGACTTTCAGTCTCCAAACAGTAATTCTTAAACACCTTTACATCACGGATCCAAAAACTAACACAAATAAAATCACTATCTAGTTCTTCATGGCAGAGTCTGGTATTTTTCTAATTCAAGTAGTTAGACATATCCTGACATCAATAAATAATTGCATTGTGCAAAAATATACTTAACGATGCAAAAAAACAAACAGTAAAACCCCCAAACTGAAATTAGTTGTGACATAGCTTGTAAACATTCAGCAGTATGGATGAAGACTAACAGCAAGCTGACATTCAAAAGAAGTGATAAAGCAAGCTATATATACATTTCTGCTTGGGATTTTCACAATAAAATCTGAATAGAAACAAGATGCTGATTATGATTCAGCTCGTGGACTGTGATTCTACCCAGAAAAATTATAAAATGAACTTTTGGCTGGATTCCTCATTCCTAACGCTAACCACAATCTTGCATGGATAGAGCAGGCTGAAAGCATGAATCCTACTTAGAATATCATGTTAATGCTAGGATGGCAATGGTTATAAAAGTCTTATTTCATTTTGGATCTTATGTTTATAGGCTAGCTTTACTCAGTTGCTCACGTTATTCTGTTCTGCAACCACTTTTACTGGGATTCTTTTTGAGGATTTTTTTTTGAGGATTCTCAAAAATAGTGTGTGCCCTTACCTGGAGGCCCTCAATTTCTCCTGCCTACTCCGCTTTTACACAGTACAAGAACAGATTCCAACTCCACGACACTGAAACGAAAGCATGACATTGATTGCAGTCTCATTTAACTATAGTAACATGGAGCCCTCAGTGCTCTCTGACATGATTTATTACACCTCCAGTAGAATCTCACCCTTGTTTGTAGGTCATGTTTTCATCACACCATATTTGTCACACACATTTATATAAAGTATCGTCCACTTGCTTAGTGTTGGCATCCTGATAGGTGGGTTTTATTGTTGAAATCGTTATTTTCCTGTGGACATAATGGACAAATTCACTTTGCAGGCCAACAAACACAACAGAGAAATTTCATAATCACATATATTTAAATCAGAGCAAAGATTTTTTTTTTTTTTTTTTTTTATTTCCACAAAACACTTAATTGTCAACATCAACATCTTCTCATCTGTTATTACTTTTGTTTGATTTTGTAGAATGTCATTTTTGGCCCTAGAAACTTTGCTTACAGGCATTAATGACCTATTAAATTTAGAGCCATAATAACAGAAACAGAAGGAAAGATTTCCGTTGATCATTAGTCCCATGCCCCAACCCTGAACTCTCTGGCGCCACTGCTTTGAATGGCAGATGTTACAGCTCTGAAAACAAATTCATGAGACTCCCTTTCTGCAGGGGGGGAGGGGGGGGGGGGGGGGGGGGGGTCCTGTGTTGGTGGCTGCTGGTTTTCACCATGTGAAACTAAACTACGAAGTGTGTGTGATGTTTCATTGGGCTGCACATGCTGCCTGGCAACAGACAAGGCGACTAACTGAATCACGGTGAGGACCATCTGGGGAGCTGAATGTGTCATGCTGTGCCAAGCTGCAGAAAAATAACTCATCATCACACTGCCCTCAGAGGAAGACAGAAGGCAGAGGAAAGAAGTGGCAACCATGCCAACAATGATTACAATGCGTCATTATTATGCTGACAACCTGGGATAAGCCAATCACCACCTGCCCTTTCACTGTCTACATGCTGGGGTTGGGTCGGCGTGGCTGGGCACCACACTGGTTTTTGTCATTGGCTTGCAGGTGCCATTTAAAATTGAATATCTGTACACCTCATTAGTTGATATTAGACTGTCCGTAACCTCAACAGCTATATAAATAACTGATTTTCAAAAAGTTTCAAAAACCGTTTAGAGAGCCAGAAGTCCCATTACTACTAAAAAGTTATTGTAGTGCTGTTTATATGTATTAGTCTTTAAATTGGAGAAACAACAGTGCTGCATGTGCTGTTTTTAGATCATTCATCCATGACAAAGAAAATGAAGGATAGTTTAAAAGAATGAATTAATAATCTGTAACTTTTTCACATTAAAATTTCAATGCCTGAGAATGATGTCATATCCTCTTTGCCCTTCATAATATTTGTTTTGTGGTCTTTTTTGAGCAGGTCTCCTTCCTGGGGACGTTCTTTTCCCGCTTTCCACGTTGGTGAAACACAGATTTTTAACCTCCTAAGACCCTGCAACCTCACTCAAGAACATCACATTTTGGGTTTTTGTTTTACATTATACCTCATTTTGCTTTACTTAGACCTGTGAGCCTCATTGGTGGACACTTGTGTCTGTCATCTTGGCGTCTCCAAAGCACATTATCATGATTAGTTTACAATACAAATGGCCAACAAGTCCCACCAACGTGCATACCAAATAAAAGCTCTGGTTTCACAAGGTTAACCCGAAACTGCTCATTAGGTGTTTCTCCTGGTGTTTGATCCCAAGTGTCTTTGTTGGATAGACAAGGAAACCTCTGTGGCTAATTCTGCTCCAGATAAAAACCCCTGAAGGAATCCAAACCAGGAGAAACTAACAGTAATGGTGGTGATAATAAACCTTTTGTGGTCACAGACAACTTTGCAAAGCTGACTTATGGTTTTGTTTTGATTGAGATATGAGTAGATAAAGTTGTTCTCAGTTTCCCAATTCGAAAAAAAAAAAAAAAAGTAGTTTGACACTATAAAGCTTCTGCAAATGATCATGGTACAAACCAGTACCCCAGACGATAACAAATGCCAAGTCTACATATAGAATGAAGCCCAAAAAAAGTGGGCGATTTGGCAGTCTGCTAGCTGGACAGGACCCAGCTGTAGTCTGACTGGGAAAAAATTCAGCACTGAATATATCCAGCGTTTGAGTGACTACTCTCCATGACCACTCAGTGTGTGCTCTAGAAATCACTTCTCTTTGTCAGACCCTTTTAAAATGAGATGAAGTCGGAAGTTTGTAAAAGGTCTTAAGTGAGCGCTAGATACTGATATACACACTCTGATATATCGGGCATTAACTTAATATGATACAAACAAAAAAGTAAATATGCAACAAATATTATTATTATTTTTCTTTTACATTTTGTTAAAGGGCCAAAGACTTCAGATTAAAAAAAAAATAAAAATAAAAAATCTGTCCATTATTTCTTGGGTCAGGCATTATAGGGTTAATCAAATAAAAGTTATCATGTTACCTGACTATTACTGAGGGGCATTAGAACACATATCTTAAATACATTTTATTATTATTATTATTATTATTATTATTAACTATAGTAACATCTTTGGTGTTACAGGCCAATTTCAACCCATATCTGTTTACTTCAAGGAAAAGAAAAAAAAAAAAAGTTGTGGGCACCCGTTCTCTTTGCTTAATGTGTGCCTTGACAGGTGAACTTCCTAGCTCCTCAAGAAACATTCTCCGCTTGTTTTTTTGGTTGAGTTCCACCCTAGGTGGATGTGGGTCCACAACACAAATGCATTGTATGCGGACACAACGCATCAAAACATGTCTTGACGTCACTTATTCCTGTCACAGCAAACCTTGTGATCCCAGGGGTCGTTTTGATGACATTTGCAGCAGCTGCCCTGCTATGTAAATCAGGAGGTACTGAGCTCCGACAGATGTTACCACCTTTGGATTTGAATGTTTCAGCAGGACCAGGAGGCGCTTCAGCACTGGTGCCCTCCTCATCAGATTCATCAGATGTCTCTGTGTCTTCTGGTTGATACTCCACATCGTCTTCCTCCTCAGAAACCTGCTCATCCCTGTTGCTATGCTGCGCTGTGTTTACATGTTGGGATATGTTCGTCTTTGTTTGTTTGTTCTGTTTGTTCAAGAAGGAGACAAACAGGCAAAGAGAGAAGCCCTTAACAAAAACTAACCTGGTAGGGAGAGGAGCTGGCCGTCAATGATTTCAGTTTTCAGTTTTTATATTATAAATGTGTCAAAACTGACCCTAACAACACAGAGAGCATTTTATAATTTAGTGAAAGTGATTTTTTATGTTATTATCATTATTATTTTGTTTAAACAGAAGTTCCTGACAAAGTCAAAAAGCTTTTATGCATGAAACAAAAATATGTAGTAATGGGAAGACCAGTAGTCACGTTAATGCCTCGTAGACTGTTTGGATTTGGTGCTTGTGAGTTAAAGTTTACCTCCGATAGTGTGGATGATCAAACTGTTGGGCTGGGTTAACCTGTGCACTTTTTAATGAAGATATCTAATTTTAATTGTAAGACAGACTAACTGAAATGACAACTACCCATATTTTTATGACGAAATATTAACTGCCAGTCTTTCTTTAATTTGTAGGTGATTGTCAGCTGCTGTTTTGCTTTAGATTTGCTTTTATATCTTGTGCTGGTGTGCTGCTTTTTTAAATTGTTTAGAATAATGTTTTCTCTTGCCCCTCTTCCCCTTTAGTGGAGTTTGTAGCCAGCTTAAAGTGGATGCTCGGTACCATAGAGTGGTTCCCCTCACTGATTGTAGTGTCAAAGCACACAGGACACCGTTTGCAGTGATGCACAGTTGTTGCATTCCTACAACACACCCTTTTTTAAATAATTGGACATATTTAGAGAGTCTTGTTGTGTTTTATAAAGGAATCGTTATTGTTAAATTTAGTTTATTTGATTTGATTCATTTTTCCTGTTTTACTAACCAAACTCCCCACGGATGCCTCCAGTTTTTAATCATTTAATTTACAATCAATAAATTGGCTTTCTTTTGGAAAACACATCTGTCTTGTTTCAGGCGTTGAATCTATGTATCCTTTCAAGTGACTGAGGTCTTGGCCCAGGTTCACACAAGATATTTCTTGGGGTGAAATTCCTCAGGTGGCGTTGTCAGATGGTCACGTTCTGGTGACCTCTCTTCACGTAGGCCCCACCACATCTGCATTTCAAACCAAAAAACAGGTCAGTGCCAGCCCTAACACAAGAGGGATAATTATTATTAAATATTCTCTGTAAAGGCATCACGTTTCATTGTTTTATTTCCAAACTAGGTATGTTAGACATGAATATGGTCATAGTAAATTATGAATGATCATATCACCATCTTCAACGTTACCTTTACTGTTCAAAGTTGGTGCGTCGGCATGTGTGCTGATAATGTGTGATTCAGTCAGACATGCCTGGTGTACTGGTTGTATCTCTGCGTGATGGGCCATTTTGTCCTGCTGTCTGTCTTCATTCTGCTGTGCTGCAGAGTGATGGAGTCTTGCTGGAGTCCAGATTGACGTGACTCATGGCCCAGCAGGCTGCCTCTTTCCTGACCAGTTTGTCTGTAGTGTGTCATCTCCCACTGACTAACAGCACTTGCAGAGGGTGGATGGACACAGCACTGCCCTCACCAATATTGCTGTAGCCTCATTTGAAACAGTTCAACCACACATTATTGCCTATCTAGTGTCATTGCTTCCCTCTGTGCCTGTGGCCTATGCAATGGTTATTGCAGAAAGTTTACACTTCTTTCAACATGGAGTTAATGTAACGAATATTTAAAAAATACAAAACGGCTATCTTAAATGTAGAAATCTGAATTGTTTTTATGTCGTCACGTTAAAAGGCACAGTCTTGCAAGTTCACATAAATCTAAACCAGCTGATCCATGTTGAGTTCTTCTTCTTCCTTTTTTAAAATTTATTTCTTTTTTAGGTTTTTAACGACCAATAGGTAAAATTTACCCACAGCTGTTTTCGATTATTTGTAATTATTGCCCAGTGTTGTTGATAATTGTCAAGCCCAACCAGTTTGGAAAGACTATACATCTGGTATAATTTGTACAAATGTAACCATGTATAGAATCTAGTAATTTCCCTTTTTATTAATTTTGCATGTGTAGATGAACATTTTATATTGCTGCGGCAACCTCGCTGAGAGAAATCTTCAAGATTGATCATGGACCATGGATCTTCTTCTGATGGGTTTTGCCGGTTGAGATAATTACTTTTGGTGTGTTACTCCCCCTTTCTGATTTAAAAGTAGTCGTAGGGTGGATTGTTAACGACTAATAAACATCAGTTGTAAACAGATACCTTTCCTTCACAATATTTGGCAAAAAGCAGCTTCATGAAATGCAATAAAATCAATCAGAAAATCAATATGGCAAGAAAAGGAAACGCAAATAAAAACACAAAGACGAGTAAAATAATTTATATAAAATATAAATGGAGAAGGAGGCAGCAACATTTACAATAGTGTCCAAGTAGAAAGAGTCAAAAGGAATAATAACTGAAAGTCCCATTGGTGGGTTTCATCATGCGTATTCACAAGATGTGTATTTTTATAAATTATTGAGTGAAGTATGTGTTAGGAATTTATTTCACAGCTCATGAGTTTATAGTGTCATAATGAATAAGAGCAGCTTCTGGCCGAGATCGGAGGTGATGAGTTTGAGGGGGTAAACTACATTTACAGTTACTTTGGGGCTGTATATTCTGATTGAATGCTTTTATTGTTTGGGTTTTTAATCTGATTATAATCTAAATATCAGGTGTTAAGGATTTTAGCCTACCTGTGGTCGCAAAAATATATTCAACAGAAGAATGTGTTTAATTTATTCTGAGGTTCCTCATCTTATATTGTTGTTTTCAGGAATTGCTTGGCTCCACACAATGGTGGAAAAATGACTTAATTTAAATTTGAGTCTCTTAGTCAAACATCCACAGGTTTAACACACTCAGAGGGAGTGCAATGTTTTTAGAGAGGAAAATGTTTTGGTAATTATAATTATAGTCTCTGTGATAGGACGAATTTAACTGATATCTTAACCGCTTTGGGTGTCTGCAAGGTGCATGCTGGGTAGCAGCAGACGAGGTAAGGCTTCTGAAATGGGATAATTAATCTCTATTGATTGACAAGAAATTGCTGTTCAACCTGTGGTGAGACTGCTTGAACACTTAAGGTTGGAAAAGGCACTAAAATATCCTGATACATCTGCCTTTCCTGTTCCACCTGCTCCATCCACACAGCACAAACAAGCGCTGTGCCCAAAAGGTTTTAAATGCTCCCCAATCATATTCATAAATGCCTAATAGGTTTCACTCTAACAGGTGCAAAAACACTAACAGGAATAGTGAGAATGAAGCCAATCCAGCACTGTCTGCACACACACCTACACAGCCTTGACTGTACAGTCAGACCGAACGCAGCGAGGCCACTAGGTGCTGCCAATGCCTCCTCCAGTCAGCTGCCTGTGGGCGGATCCATTTTGTCAAATGTTTTTCTTATTTTTCCATTCCATTTTGTTTTTGCTGGGTTTTTACAAGTCTCCTGTTGGCCATAGGGATTTCAGATGTTTCAAAACAGAAACATGGTCAGCTGCAATGTTAATGCTAATACAGTGAATACATGATAAACCTCATTCATGGGCCTGAGATTTTCCTCTACCTTTAGGTGAGTTTGGCCTCTGCAAAATCACATGTCCACTTTGAATGGTACAGAAAACCAAATATTTATGTGGTCCATCAAAGAAGTGGACACCCATGACTGTGTTCCTGCACATGATTCCAACACTGTAGTCAAGTTCGCAGATGACACAACGATGGTAAGCCTGATCATAGGAGATGACGAGATGGCCTTCAGGGACGAGGTCCAGCACCTGGCTGCTTGGTGTGCCAACAATAACCTCGCCCTTAATACCCAGAAGACCAAGGACATGATCACGGACTTCAGGCATGCTAGGAACAAAGAACACGCCCCCATCTACGTCAATAGGGCTGTAGTGGAGCGTGTATCAAGCTTCAAACTCCTTGGTGTCCACATCTCAGATGATCTCACCTGGTCCCTGAACTCCTCCATCCTCATCAAAAGGACACAAAAGCGCCTTTACTTCCTGCGGAGCCTGAAGAAAGCTCACCTGTGTCCCAGGATACTGGTGGACTTTTACCGCTGTACCACTGAAAGCATACTCACCAGCTGCATCTCAGTGTGGTATGGCAATTACTCTGCAGCAGATCGCATGACACTCCAGCGGGTGGTGAAAACTGCACAACGGATCACCGGCACCCAACTGCGCGCCATAAAGAAATGTACAATAATCGCTGCCTGGGCAGGGTGAAAATAATCATCAAGGATACATCACACCCCAACTATAGACTCTATGACCCTCCTCCCATCCGGCAGGCGTTACAGGAGCCTCTGCTGCCGCACCAGCAGGCTCAGGAACAGCTTCTTTCATGAAGCTGTGACCCTGCTGAAGTCCACACCACAGCTCTAAGCTTTACTGCACTCATCACCGCACTGTTCCTGTACTTTTTGTGGCATCACCAGGGGACAGGTGGCAGAGGGGCGGTACATTCCCCACCAGCTGCCTCCCAAAATGGCCGCTGGGGAAAAGACTGCAGCTCCCAGCATGCTTCACACGGCGGACAGATGCACGTGTTTAAGCCACCTGATTAGGGGGAGCTGGGAGATAGATAGCAGAGGCAGGAGAAGCAGCACGAGGAGAAGCATGGAGCAACCCAGACGAAGACAGTAAGAGGACCAGACTGAGCCAGAGATGTGGATTTTTTGTTGCAGTTAAGGACTTTTAGACTTTGTGTTTTGGGTGGAATTTTTCTTTTGTTTTGTGGGTTCCCTTCCGGTGGCCAGATACTTTGAATTTGTATTATAAAGAAGAATGCAAGGAAAAATGCTGATGGTTAACAATAAACCTACATCTTAATTTTCAAAACATTTTTTGTGGTGTAATCTCTTCAGGCCCCAGGCGCTTCTTCGCCTTGCCTGCCCTGGCAAACCTCTCATGATGTCACATTTTATATCCATATTTGCACTGCTTACGTTGCACTGACTGTTTCTCTCCTGTTGTTCCATTACTTTATTTTTATTTATTTATGTCGCAGGATCATTTATACCTGCACCTCCCTGTAAATAATACTATTCTTTTGCACTTCTGGTTGATTGTAAACTGCATTTCATTGGCTTTGTACGTGTACTATGCACAATGACAATAAAGTTGAATCTAATCTAAATTGGGGGGGCGCCACGGTTGCTCACCTGATAGTCATCGTAAGGCGTAGACCAAGGACTTTCCTGTCTCTGTCTCTCGTTGTGGTTATTAGAATGAAAGGTATAAATTGCTCAAAAATAACATGGGCATTGTCTTCATACATAGATACCTACCTAGCTTGTTACATCCATTAAAAAGAGAAACAAAAACATGTGAATGTGTCTTGAGTGAATGTAATATAAAAACAAGTGCCAGGACGGTTGCTGTTTAATCATTAATCATGGCTACAATTACATCATGAGAGGAGCACTGTTTGCACATTAGGACTGGGAGAGAAGCTGCACTCCCACAGTCTCTGGGAGGAAATTCAAGCAATTTCCTCAACGTATAGAAGAGAAACTGCAACAAAAGTATCCATCTCATCACGCTAGTATCGATCCAATATTGATGCTAACCTAGTATAGATACCAAATACTGCACATCATCTAACTGTAGAATGTAATTAAGTAAAAACACCTCAATATGCAATAATACTAGAGGTACCTCTGGCTCGTCCACAGGTGGGGCTTGGGGTGTGTAGTGGATGAGGAGGCACTGGGGGGCGAGGGGGGGCACTCCTGTCCTTCTGTGTGCACTGGCTCTGCTGGTTTGGTGTGCTGGCTGTTACCCCCCTGGATCTCTGGGGGCTGCAGCGTGCCCTGTGGCTGCGGTGGCTCTCTGGATTTGGTGTCTCCTGTGCTCCTGCATGCTGGGTGGTGGGCCCGGGGAGCCTGGGTGCCCGACCCGACTCTGGACCATCTGATGATGGTGATAGTGATGGTCTCGCTGATATTTATGGAATGCCAACATGCATGCATGACTTCACTTACCAGCTCGTGTCCGGTCACATCACAAAGAATTTATAAATCCCGCCAAAAATGGGCTGAGCTGTTACAACCAGTCAATAAATGTCCTATCTACATTTCTTTGGCTCATTTCTTCTGTTGGGACACTTTTCCCTATCTGGACTTCCATCTCCCCGAGGATCTACACACAAATTCTATTGACCCTCATAATCCAGGAGAAGCACAGCAACCTTCACACCACTATATTCCACTAGCACTGCCTGTTTCCCTTCTCTAGTTCATCCTGCCACAACCAGTTTGTCCTCTGTTTCCACCTAGATTCACTGAGGTGTAGCACCGCCTTTCTTGCTTCACAAAGGTAAATTTACTCAATAAAGATCAAGAAACTAACTTCCAGGGAGGGTTAGTGATGGTGGAAGACACGCACTGAAATAATAAAAACGTTTAGCTGCTAGACTCATATAAAGTTCTCACTCCTTGTGGTGTTAAACAATGAGGATAAATACAGACACATACACAAAAAAGTAATAATACTTAACCAGGCTGTCTTCCAGAAGTTCCCTATAATTTGCTGCATTCATTTCACCCTCCACATTCACCATGTTTTGTAAGTCTGCATGCAAACTACGATTTGGAAGAATATATATTTTCCAGCAAAACAATGAGCTGAAGTAGAAGTTTTAAAGGCAACAAGCTGAATGTTCTTGAGTGGCCAAGTCAGACCTCAATCCAATAAACATGTTGGGGCTGGACTTGAACACAGCTGTTCACAGTGGATTCCAATGCAAACTTACAGAGCTTGAGCTGTTTTGCAAAGAAGAATACAGTCAAATTGTCCCAATATGCAAATCCGACCTGTTCACATAGGTCCACTCATAGTTATTTACTTCTGTAAAGCATATCTGGGTGGAAGGCACTGTGGACAGGGAACAGTTAGCTTTGTGACCACAAATTAGATTTTCACCAAAAACAGAATAAACTCTATCTTTGTGAATCATTTTCATTCACAGTGTATCTATTTTCACACGGAACATGCTGAGTGAGTCTTCTCTCGGCCTTGGATTGATTTCTCTTTAAACAACCCAGGTTTCTCTCCATATGTGGACAAGTTATTTCATTCTTTTAAACACTCTGCTGGTCTCTTTTCATGACCTAACTGATGAAAGCATTCCCTGTTGTTCATTATGGTTAACTTCTTCATGGGTCTACAGTCCTCTGAGCTCGGATCAATGATCTTGGTATAACTACTGTCAAATAAATACACAGAAAAATGTCTATGATTGATTGACCGTAAGAGCCAACGCACTCGTACACTCTTTTAACATGATAACAATAGCTTAGGATAATAAATGAAAATCGTGTCATATTGATTTGGTATCCAACATGCTGATGTTCCAATTGATTTCTTTACAGTTCTTGATTGTTAATCGATGGGGCTTCTCCCCTGGTCACTACCAGCTAACACTCTTACTTCCTTCCCTGCCACTTCATTAGCTATGAGAGACCATTTGTGGTGCTTTGGCCTAATGAGGGGATGTGCTTTTTCTTTTCCTTCTTCTTTTTGCCAATGATTCAAAGGATTATACAGATTGTCACACAGACATACAGATGTTGATTTCAATAATTCCTACACAAATCCTGCAGCCATGCTCCAGGCATGCTTTTAAAAGTTTGAAATGAAATATTATTATTATTATTGACCCCATTCTTTAACAGCAACAGTGTGTTAGCTGAACAGGTGGTTATGCTTTTGCTCTGATCATTCTGACTGGCCTTGGAACAGGAGAGCCTCAGTACAGTTTATCTCGGAGAAGTAACTGGTAAGTCCTACCTTGTAGTGGATAGTGGTAGTCAAAGATTAAGTCCCTGTGTGTGGGTTTCCTGTATACCTCAAAGTGGAGACTCCTGTCATCTTTAATGGCTATAACATCCTCTCATAATGAACTTGTCTTAGTCCACTGACTTGATGTGTTCTGTGAATCCTTCCATTTCCTGTTTTTTTTTTTTTTTTTTTTACATTTTAACCCATGTCTCAAGCCATACACCGAAACCAGCTAATTATTGCTGTTCCTCTAAAATACAGGAATGGCCTGTTGTCTATTTTTTCCATGTAGAGGCTGGCCACATTTGGAAATACTGGTAAGTACAGCCATGCTTTTATCCATCAAACATTTGTTTTAATGGAAATAGGTGATGTGTAACTTCTCTCTCCACATATCCTGTCTTAACATTCAGTTGCGTTTTAGGCTTTATGCTGAAATCTAAATAGATTCAATAAGTTATTTGAAAAGATTGAGATATGATAGATGATTATGGCACTGTATTCGTGTTTGATGAAATGCTAGAGAATATAGAGTCTTGTGTAGTTTCTGTATAGCGAAATGAACAGTAAAAGGGTCAAGATGGTAGATGGGTTTGAACAGCATCCAACTTTTCTGTAAGTTTTTTTTCCACAAAAGTTCTGCAATTAATGTTTTCCTTTCAGGAGAACCCGAACCCTGATCATCAAGTACTGACCATAACATTGAGAAGAATGCCACAGTTCTGTTTGAAGACTCACTGGACTGATGTGTCAACCGCATGTTCACCCAGAGACCTTTGCTGCATTCGCTGATGACTGTGTGTCCCAGGCTTTTACGATCACATGAGCCGGTGCAGAGGGTCGGTGGTTATACAGCGCATGTTTGTGTTCTTAGTGAGTGTATGCCTAACAGTCTGTCAGCAGCCAAGCTCCTGGGGTTGTAGGGTCAGTGTAATCCATGCTTGATATAGACAAAAATGTTTGCAGCCATTTTTTGGTATCATTCCCCGTGTGTTCCCTCTTCCCGGCCTCACATATGTTGCACACAGCTGCTTGAGTTCACCTGCAGCTCTCAACCATAGCCACATGCTTTTATTTATATAATCATTCGCCAAAGGAGCTTTTTGAAACAAGACCAGGTCCTTTGTTAGTCCAGTCAAAGTAACCAGTGAGACATTATTACATTATTAGGAAATGTCAGTGGCTGCAACTATTGATCAAGAGTTTGAAGATTAGTTTGACAAATATTTTCAGAATCTGACACATTTTCCTCTATATTTAACTCCAGTGAGAGCATCTTTTAATATACAGTCAAGAACTGTGTACCAATCAAGCAGCTGCTTTTTAGTTATGCCACTGGTGTGGCATAACTAGACTTCCTATTAAAAGTGCAGCCAAGAAATGCATCCTTTTCCTGGGCAACAAAAGCTCTAGAAGTTTGATCCCTTGTGGCCCAACCTGTCCAAAGATTCATTGCCTGCAGGTAATTACCGGAATATGTAAAACAAAACAAACAGAGATTCAGACAATTGTACTTTTGAATGCAAGTTCTGGGATTAAGCTTTGGACAGCTAATGGTTAAATTTGTTTGGTGACAGGAGCCCAAATTGTGATGCAGTAGGAAGAAAGAGATGCAGAGTGAAATCTCTTTGTAACATCCCCAGCCTAATTAAAAAAGACAAGAACAGTGATTGGGTTGAATGGATGAATTGACATACAATATAAATTAGGGCTACTGTCTCTAATATATGCTGTTAAAAACCAAATGAAAGTCTGAATCTTTCTGCCACTGAGGTAAATGTGAAAGCATTTTTGAAATTATGATGCGTCATAAAAATGTTGATTAGGACAGGCTTGGCTCTGCTAACTAAAGTGCAATAGTGACTGTTCCATTATAATTTCATAACAATATGACATTGTGGACGATAGAGAACAATTTAACTTGTGGTTCTTTAAGCACTTTCTCCTGATAATCCTTCTTTAAAAATCACACGCTGTAAATGAAAAGGTAATTTCCATGACATCACCTTTGAAGCTCAGGGTGGGCTCCTGTGCCCTCACCATCTTGGCAGAACTTTATTTAAACAACTGGAGTTTTCTCAACTAATCTAAATGTGGACAAAGAGGTAGAACATGTGTGGAGTCAAGATTTTGACTGAGAGAAGATCTCCTTGGTGAGCGTTACCTTCCTCTACAGACTGATGAGATAGACAGTTTCTCTGTCGGGCCTACCAACGCAGCACTGACTGCACCCAACAGAGACAGATGGAGTGAGTCTCAGTCTGAGCACAACATCTGCTCTCTAATCCTCGATCAGAATGTAGTTGTCTCAGGTGTGGGTTTGTGGCTGTCTCTGATAAATGCTCTGGAATATCCTGTGTCTCAGCAGACGGCATAAACTGTACATTTATATCCTAAAATAGTTCAGTGACTGTTTGATTTTAGATCAAACTGTTAAATCAACTTCTTGATACAAGCTATTTTGGGTAAAAATTGGAAGATGTCTGAAGGGCATGTTCCCCCTCAGACACTGGATTAAGCCTACTGTGGTATTTGTATATATGTAATTTATGTGTTTGGCTGGTGAGTGTTTCCACCTTGAGCACGACTGCTTTTAATTATAACAAATGGGCTTTGCGTGGGATTGAAAATCACCTCTGGATAAGGCTCAGTGTGTGTATAAATGGAAGTGAAAAGAATATGACAAGCACAGAAGATGCTTTGCATAAGAAGAAAAATGAATTCCTCCTCCGTGCACATAGTGCGATGACCTGATGAGAAATTTTGAATAAGTTTAAAAAAGACAAAACTTCTTTTATACAGCAGAGATGTGACCCCTCTACAGATGTTTGAGCGTCTCCCATCCATCAATCCATCCATCCATCCACGCTTTTTGTGGGGTGTTTGGCCTCACAGGGTCTTTCCCAATTGTCCTTGTCTGGGTCATCACTATGCTGGATGCCAATCTGTCACTACCAGCTTAAAGCCCCCAACCCCGTGCCCCCATTTGGGGCACAGGGTGGGGGTGGAATCCATGCCAAATGCTTTTGGCATGGATTTTTCCTGTGCCTGCTGTAGTAGACCCTGCTGCTTTCACTTAATTAAGTGGCAGGGAAGCCCCGTGTGGTGGTGGCATGGTGAGAAACGTGGAGGAATGAGTGGAGACAGAAGAAACAGGGGTGCGGGGGGGGCTGCACAATTTATAACTTTCATTTGCATAATGGGATTAATAGGACCTCTGTGTGTATTCAGCAATGGTGGGCGAGCAAGAATGGAGAGGGGGGTTGTGACAAGGAGAATATAGATCAAGGCAGAGTGAGACAGGGGCAAGAATACACCTGCTTGACTGGCCAGTGACAGCAGTGGTTGGATCACCGCCCCACCATGGGGTTTTGATAAAATGGCCTCAGGGGATGGAAGGGGGCTTGCAGTGAGGCAATGGGGCCCCACCACAGTGAGCAGACCCCCTCTTTTAACCCCAAGTGTGCTGTGACAGTTGGACCAAATTGTACGTCTCATTTATTTACCATGGAGGAGCTGGAGGCATGTATGTATGTCTCCTCTGGAGCCCTGCTCAGATGGCCTGCAGTCTGGGCAGATGGTAAACAATGCTGCTCTGAGCACATTATCTTTTCCAAACTGTGCGCTCATGTTCGTACACACAGAAACCAATTCCAGCACCGCTTTGCAAAAAGGCACTGTGTTCCGTACCTTTGGTCTTGGCACTGATTTAAAAAGTCATCTCTAAAGCTTTAGAGATAAGTTATCAATATTTATGAGGTCTTACATACTTTCCCGTTGCATGGGATCGAAGGGAACCCACTGCCATAAGTATAGCTACATTTGGCCAGCACCTAGTGTTTGGCTGGACCTCATTGTGAGCTAGTGTCAGTCTCATGCTATCAGGTTTCTTATCTTTATCTAGTTGCTTCTTACCAGCCCTCTGTGTTCATGGTGGACACCATTGTTACCAGCAGCCACAGTTAAAGCTGCATGTTTCTTTGAAGCGTCCCCTAACAACAACATGAGATATTTGTATGATAGGGATGGAGACACACTAACAAGGTTAAGCACATAAACTGCACCAATCGATTTTAAATATTAAATATCAATATTCTGTGCTTTCTGTTTCAGCCATAAATGAAGATGCTCTCTTTCATGTTATCACTGACGCATCATTTTCCATATCAGACTTTGTAAAATCACGATCAGTTGAAAGCAATGTTTTATTTAAAATCATTTAAATTCACTAAGTATAAAGTTTATAGAGCAATGTCAAGTAAGTAAAAATAACATTTTATGGATTCTTAAAATTTTGGACTGTAGCCTTGACTCAATTGAAATTATAAGTGTTTACATCTGTAAGTTTACTGCAATTGTTTTGGTAACGACATCGGAAAATATTTGAGAAACTAATCAAATCCTCATTTGGTCCTCAGGGTGGTCTGTGCTAGAATGGAAGACATTGTTCTTTAAAGATTCTTCAAATACATACAACAAACATCACATGTACTTGTTAAACCTAAACATTTCAACAAATCTAAATATTTACAGGGAATAAATATTATCAGACATAACATCATAAATGTTCGAGGCATCTTCCTTTAGAGTTTGTCTCCAGCTCACAGTCTACTAAGATATGACTTTCTTATCTTATTTGATGTTATTTTAATGATTATATAGATGTTTTTTTAAACCACTTTTTCATGTAATCTCTCAATGCAGTGAATTATTTAAAGTGTTTGATTTTGCAGTTGAAAAAAGAATAGTTTTTAATAATCACTGAAATCTATTCAAGAAATAAAAACCCCAAATCAAAATCATATATTTTCTTTATTTCTGTTCTTCTGTAATTGTCTCCCCCCCCCTTTCTCTTTGGAGATTAAAGGAAGCCAATTTACTATCACTGACAAGCCATACATCTCCTCTGCAGTTAAGGCCTTTTCTCCTCTGACCATTGTTGAAGTGAGGGCACTGCTCCATGAGCAGCTGTCATAGAGGAATACACCCTTAACCCTCAGCGGTATGGTAGCAACTGAACTGAAGTAAATCTGTGCTGGACCTTCACAGTCAGGACTGTTCACTGCTCCCAGTCCAGTGCTTCTGATGATGTACGGGAAAGCTAGTGTTCAAGAGGCAGCAAGCTGCAGGAGATCCCTAATTCAACTTTCCAAAGAACTTTTAAAAGAACATTTGCAGTTTGATATTGTGCAAACCTGATAGATGAGCCAATTTGTTTGGATGTAACACATCCCAACAACACAAAATGTTAAAGGGATGGACCGTAGACCATAAATAAAGATGGACAGTTGGTTTCTGAAGAGTAAGTTTGACTCCCCCTAATCCAAATATAGAAAAAAGAGATAGGAGCATGGTGGGCCAAGACTTTTTGGCATCCCAGTTATAGAAAGAAAACAAAATCATGCAGTGTGAGTGAGTATAAGTGCCATGTCCTCAGTTTAGATTTTTGTACAAGGCTCGAAACGCATTTATACCCGTTTTGAATTTCTAATCTGAGATTTTAACAAGGGACTGACGTGCAGTTGGAGCTAGACTCTAGTGGTCAATAGAGGACCTGGGGTTGTTGCCACATCAGTGAAAACATCTGGATGGTGAGGACCATGTCATAGCACAGTTCAAACCAACTACAACTGACTGTTGGTGGAGGACAATGCATGAACTGAAGACCCTTCAGTGTTCTGACTTTGTTTCAGCTGAATTTTATAGAGCAAGTTTACATTGCAATGGCATCTCTCTGTCGCACACAGATATTAATCCAGCTCTGTGACTACCTCTGTCACGGTGAGGTGAAATACATTTTTGCCTTCAACAAATTGTGTAAAAGAGCCAAAGATATTCTTCTTAACGTTCATCTATAGTTGAACAGTCAAGGTGCTACTGAGGGAAGCTTCTGCACACAGAATCTACAACATGAAATAAGACTTTGGTGCCCGCATTGGAAAGTAAATCTCTTCTACTCTTCTACTTTTTCTAAGTTGTGTAGATCTAAGATCGTTTTCTTGAAGCAATGTGGACTAACGCAAGAATGAAATTTTAGCTGCTCTGCTTGTCCACTCAGCACAGTAAAGTAAGGGTCTGATTCTGAACCAGTTCATTTTAGGCCAGCATGTTCTGACACCAGCTCTGGGTCAGGATCTAAACATAAATGGTCTGGTCTGTTTTCTTTTATGGAAAAAATCCCTAGTTCTGGATTACCTGGAGCATAATGACATAATGACCACCTCAGCATCTAGTTCACATCCTGGTGCTGGTCTAAAGAAGGCTGGTATGTGTCACACAAGCTGGCTGGGTCACTGATCACTGTGGAGATTTTTCCATACACCTGAAAATGTTTGTTATTCCGACTGCATACAGATGGTTTATAAGCATGAATTTCAATGTGATAGTGATCATGTCCACTCATAAAGGTTTGTTTTACCACACTGCGCTGCTCTTATATATTGGGAGCCCGCTGGGTAATGCAAAGCTCACTATGTTACTGATGGAAGGAAAACGATCAGTGTGGGGTATCAGGCAAAACTCCCCCATGCCTCGTTCAGTCTCCAGGTTGCTGGAGTGCCACCCCTAATTTAATTACCTCCTCCTGTCTGACAGACTCGCTGCGTTGGCTGCCATCCCTGCATTACATTAAGCATACACTCTCACATACGCTGTCAGAGATCCATTGGGGAAAAGGTGCAGGCAGCAGAGGCCATCCTTTCAGGAATAGAGCAGACTAGCATGATTTCTTGCGTGCACACAAACGGCAGCATAATCCCTTCTGAGCAGGTGAGAACTGTGCAGATGCTCTTCAGTCGGCAGGGAAAATAAGCCCTTAATTACCAACCAGTCTGTCTCTTCTCTCCCTGCCTCCTTTGCTCTCCATCCCCCTCCTCCCTCGCTCCTCCATCGTACTGCACTGCGGTTGCGGTTGCGGTTCTTGCCTCAAGGCTGGCGAATGCGGCGCAGGGCTCCTCCGAGAGTCTTCCCTTGTTATTATCCTTAAACAAGCAATTACAGCGAGTCCCCATGTTGGGCCAAACAGAGAGGGCACACCCACAGAAAAAGCTCTGGGTTCCCCAGACAAACGAATAGCAAAACACTCACAGGCAATTTTGTTTCTGGTATTGGCTGCACACTCCCACCAGTGCCGTAATGATGGAAGAAACGCTATGGCGAGCATGAAAACCAGTGAGCGGGAGAAAAGAAAGCAAAGTTAAATAGCACTGTCAAAAAACAGCAGAATTGCTATGTTTGACATTAGATGGTTACGAAACACGTTCTTCTATTTTTGAAAAGGCATCACAGTAATTTTCCTGCTGTCTGGCTTGTGGGGAACGGTAAATTAGCAGGCAGCAGAGGCCTCAGGAGGGGCAGCTCTGGTTCAGATGTTCTACAGGCCAGAATCTGAGTAGGCCTGGTCAACGGATCCGGCATAAGGCTTGTTAGAGTTGAGGAAAAGCAGAGGGGCCGAATGTTTTCAGTGACCTCACGCCTATTACTCTGAAAAGCTGTCTGACAAATGGAAAGTTAGTGCAATATAAAAAACTAAGGTTTTCTTTATTGGTTACTTCATACTTCAGCTGTATACGATGAAAATCTTTCTCAGAAGCCCCTCACCCTTGCGCATCAGGTAAGGGGTGGGGGCGTACAGTCTGCTGCTGTCTTTTTAAATACTACCACAGAGGGGAGCCAAAGTAGGATAGTTTCAAATGGTCTGGACTTATTGGATACAGGTTACTCAGAGTCAGCAGATGGAAACTGGACTATGTTTTTAATGGTTTGGCCACACAGCGACCAATGCTTGTTTCTTTTATCACTCCCACTATTAGATTTGAAGCTTTCCCAAAGCAGCTCTGTCACCAGAAAGCTTTGCATCTCTGTGTTTCCTACATGTATCCTGCATAACGCTGGATACGCTGTGCTGTGGTCTGGCAAACATTACTGCCAGTTCTACCATTGCTGCTTATAGTATGTATTCCCTTCTCTCCTGTTTGCTTCCTTGAAGTTACATCACAGGCATTACCTCACTGCACAGCACAGCATAGTCTAAACACACTCACTGTGATGTTGCCATAACAGTGTGTTCAACTGGCTCTCAGCTCTGTCCAGCTTGTCCAGCAACAAGGCAGTCCATCACTTATAAAGCTGCTATGCCTCTCACCAGAGAAGCAGAAGTTCTTCCCCTCCCCTTCCATTGCTGCAATGACGGCAGATTGATTTTCACGAGAAAGCTGGAGTGGAGATGGATTCACCAGATGTGCTGTATTAAATAGACAAATGGAGCATGGGAAAGCTCTTTGTAAAAATAATGGCGCAATTTGAAAAGGAATGACTTCAGGGCTAAAGACCGAAAAAGCATTACCTTTTAGCTTATTGCAACTCTTGTTCAATTTGTAGATTCATGATGAGAGGGACAGAATTTGGTGTTATGAAGAAGTCAAGTCAGTGGATAACTAATAGATGTCTTTTTAATATATTGTTCAAACAGCATGGGTGCTCACAGCTCCAATACTTGTGATACGACGCAGACCCAGGCAGTCATATGGAAAGATACTCTTCTTGATGAACTATTGAGCTGTGTTGTTCTCTTCCTTATAGGCAAGGCAAGGTACATTTATTTGTATAGCACAATTCATACACCAGGCAATTCAAAGTGCTTTACAGAAGCATAGAGTTACATAAAAATCATAAATAGAAAATACATTTCAAAGAAAAAGACCGTAAAAAGCTGGATAGATGTAAGTTTGAACAGCAATCTTGACAAGAGCTTCACTTTTTAGCTTCAAGTTATCAAATTATTTCTCTCTTTGTTCAGGGTTCCTGCACCGTTTTCAAGAACCCCACTGTGCTACCAAACCCTGGTGGAGATATTGGCGTCAGTCAGACCCAGACTTTGATAAAATAGCACATGATACTGAACGAACAGTTGAACATGGGTTTCAGTTTCTATGAGGCTTCCTCCTATAACCATCTAGATACTCTTTCACCAGTCGACCGAAGACAATAAGGTGGTGGGCAGGCCATAAGACCTCATCCAGACTTCTCACTTTGTGTATATGCACGAAGTGCATAGTTTATCTGTTTCCTGTCCAAAATGTACCTTTTTTTTTTTTCTTCATTTTTTATGTGGGAACACAACACACCTAATCTGTAATGTGAACCTGAAGACAAGTTTGGATTTCATTTGATTTCATTTGAGCTCATGCTCATATAAATTCACTTTGCACATTATTTGCGATTTTAATATCCATAACTTTAACTTTTTAACTTTAGAAAAGGTTACGGTGCAGCCAAAACTGATCCCTAGTTATAGATTTATTGTTCATTTGTGAGCATTTCCCACGATTGTCAGAAGTAGAGGATACTGTGGAGCAGGAATGGATATATAGAAAAATTTGATTTAGGATAAAATATTTTTGTATCACAGTGAAATCGATTTTAATACCTTTTGTTTCGCTATTTTGATGATTTCTCTTTTTTTGTGTATTTTCATTTGATGGACAAACGAACTCGTGGAGTGCCCCCGTCAATGTTTACAGCAGCTGATGGGGTGTGTCTGTGAATGAAAACTTTTAGCCAGTACTTTAATGTAATGTACTGATATCCATCCATCCATTTTTTTTTTTTAGAGGTATAATTCCAAATTAACTAAAAGATGTTATCTAGCAGGGCAGCACAGCGGCATGGTGGTTAGCACTGTTGCCCCACAACAAGAAGGCTGTAGGTTCAGTTCCCGGGCCTGGGGTCGTTTACATATTCTCCCCATGCCTGCATGGATTTCCTTCGGGTACTCCGATTTCCTCCCACCATCCAAAGATATCATGTTTGGGTTAATTGGTGACTCTAAATTGTTCGTAGGTCTGAATGCGACTGTGAGTGGTTGTTGGTCTCTGTGTGTCTCTGTGTGTTGGCCCTGTGATGGACTGGCAACCTGTCCAGGGTGACCCACTCTCAACCAGTGTGAGCTGGGATTGGCTCCAACACCCCCCCACGACCCGGAAACGGATAAGCGGTAGAAGATGAGTAAATGAATGAATGTTATATAGCAACATGTATCATCTAACAGGTGCTACTGGGATTTTCTGACAAATAACCCTTGACAATTTGTTCGTAATTCCGCTGGTTTAATTATTCAGTGCAACATTGAATCACACTGTGATCCAATGTTGGCTACAATCTGCCTTTGCAGGTTGTGGGACAGGAGGCTATTCAAAGAAGGAAATGACAACTCAGATAAAACATCTTTATGCTGTGGAACCTGAAAGAAAGACAATGTGAGGTGTGTAAAGAGGCAGTCCTTACGGGCCAGAGGTTGCTGAAAAGATCCAGATGTATGATCAGCATGCATGGTTGAGGGAGAGGACAGGCCGGATGCCTGGAGAAAGAAACCATCACCCACACCCCGTCAACCCCCCACTAACAGCTTCTCTCTCTCTGCTCTTCCCAAAGAGAGCTGATGATGAGCAAAAAGGCAAAAATTTCCCCAGGCTATAATTAGCAACCCTCAATTTGACTCATCATAGTCTCAATGCGCAGTGTGTGTGTGTGTGTGTATGTATGTTTGTGTATGCATACATGTGTGTGTGCACGCACGCAGGAGCACAAGCTATGTGTTTAACCCAGAGCTATCCAGCCTTGGGAGGAAGTCAACTTCTGCAAAACAGATGTGACTTGTAGGAGTTATGAAGTGTCTCAGAGTAAAAAAAAAAAACAAAACAAAAACAAATTAATTATCTCCCACAAGTAAATGGAAGGAGATCGTCTACAGATCTAATACCTTTTAAAAGTAATGATTCTCTTGGATTTTAGCAACTCAGCCCAGAGGCGTCATATCAGGTACTTTATTCCCATGTGTTTTCCAAAGCACGTCACTTTGGATTGATTCTTTTTTTTAGGTATCTGGTTCCAGTGTATTATTGTTCGAGGCTCATGCAATGTAAAATATGTAGAACTGAGTAGGTCCTCTTCTGCCTTACCATTGTACATCTGTAAGATTATTTGACTCATGATGGCCAGTTAAAAAATGGTTTGCAATGAAATAAAACTCCCCAGAGTAAAAGAGCATTGTTTTTCAAGCTGAATGGTTGTGCGTTGGTTTCCATGTAAAACTGTAGCTGTGTAGGTCAGGCACAAAGAAACACCAGCACACCAATCCAATCCAATTATGATGTATTTCAACTTGAAACTTTTACACAGACCTATGCTCGGGTGACTAAGCAATGAAGGTGGACTATTGTTGCTGGGTTTTTTTATGCATAAATAAACAAAACTAGGTAGACAAGTTCCTATAAGAAATTATAGGCCTATTTAGAGTCAAAAAACAACTCCTACAAAAAATAATAATCTCTTGTCAAACTGTCTCGGGTACAATGTTGCCAGGTGCAGGAAGTCAAAAGTCTGCACACCTCAAAACCTTGTATATTTTCTAATGAGTACTAGGCCCATCGGGACGAGTCAGTTATGTTGCCTCTTCTCAGATTTTAGTTAGGTTCTTGTCCTTTCCTGTTTTATTTTCAAGTCTGTACCTTGCCGTGGCTTCCTGTTAAGCTCTTTAACTTCCTGTCTGACCGTGTCCCTGCCTTAATGTGTGTCACCTGTGTCTCCTTATCCCCTTACTTGTGTGTACTTAAGCCATGCTCCCCATTCATTGTCAGTCACTGGCTTCACCTCAATGTTCAGCATCATTCCGAAACAAACAAAAAAAAAAACTAAATCGGTATTTTAAAACTCAACTGAATAGAAATGTGCTGTTGAAAAAGTTTATCCAACCGGATCCAATTTCCAAGGAAAAGTCAGCCATTTAATAATAATGTAATACCTTTAATAAAGGTTTTAGCAAAGTTCCTCAGAAAACCCTTAGGTTCTCTGAACTGATTTTCACTCATGATGAGGGTTCTACATGCATTCACACTGAAAACTGAAAGGAAAATATTTCAATATTATGAACAATATTGCTCTCACTGACATGTCCAGACATGGTTTGGACGTGTCAGTGAGAGATGACATAAGAAATTGCTTATGTCAGTACATATCCTTTATTCCAAAAAAATCCCCAAAACTATCTCCCTTGGAAGAAAACACATTCTTTTTAGATTAAGAACACCAGTGAGCCATACTGTAGACTTCACTGATGGACTTATTGGAAAAAAGTACATTACTAAAGCACGATGCTAATTAAAAAAAAAAAGAAAGTGAAATTCTTATTGTGAATTATTACCCATTTCAGACCAATACGTGCCACACTGGAATGAAGTGGAACCAGTGACTGCAGAAAAGTCAGAAAATGAGATCAAGAGATGCTGGTCAAGGTTTTTTTTTAATGATGAAAACATTTAAAACCACAACTACTGTCTGATCCGTCAAGCCGATGTTACCAGCACAAGGTATTTACAGTTTAACTAAATGAACATATTTATTGTATAAAATACCCTAGAACAACCTTGACCGGTGACACTAAGGCATGAATAACACTTATATATTAAGAAATTAAACAAAAGCACAGCGAACCAGGAGTGACGAGGGAGAAGAGCCCAGTGTTGCGAAGTGAAGCCAAACAGCCGGGCAGAGTAGAGCAAGACTGCAAGATCTGTCCATCTGCAGGACTGGCCAAGTCCGTCCAGGTGGCAGGCCACCATACATCCGCAAGGACAAAAAGACGCATATGCACAGGAACAGAAAAGAAAGAAATGGAATGAAAGAAGAGGCGACAGGTCATAGGTGGTCAAGGCTCATTGATGCATGTTGGGAAGCCTCTTAGCCACTTTCAGATACTTCAGGTTCTTATGATCGGTCCAGATGAGGATAGGATGTGCTGCCCCCTCCAGCCAGTGCCTCAACTCCTCCAATGCCAACTTGACGGCGAGCAGCTCCTGTTCGCCCACCTCTTAATCCCTTTCTGAAGGATACAGTGTTAGGATGCGTTAATTATGTTAATTCTGTGTGTATATCCTGTTTTATTTTGTAGCTTGTGTTCTGTTGTGCTGCTGTGAGTTTTACTTCCTGTTCTCTCCCGCCTCTGTTTTATTACACCTTTGTCTCAGTTTCTACCCTCTCCTAGTGTATTTAAACCGTGCTCCCCTCTCCTCCTATGCCAGATTGTCTTAGTTACCTCTGTGTACAAGCTCTCTGGCGTTCTGATCACTGTTTGCCTCCTGTGTATGGCCGGTTTTGGTATTTTTCACCTTTTGGATTTTTGTTTCTCCCCTGTCTGATTTGTCTGCCCGATTCTGCCTGCCTCTTTGGATTCTGACCATTTGTTCCCTCCTGGAATAAAGAGCTCATTTTACGGACTTGGTAGTTCTGCCTTGCTTCTCTTTTGCACTTGGGTCCACACATGCCTGGTGTTCACAGTTTTTTTGACGGGAAAGCACAAGGGTGGATCTCATTGTTCATACCTTAATGCTGAGATAGAACAGCGCAAACGCCTGTGTCCGATGCCTAAACCTCCACCACGAATTGTTTTTCGGGGTCTGGCACGATGAGGACAGGAGCTGGGGCGAAAGCTGATTTGAGGCGCTCAAAGGCCACTTTTGCTGGAAGAGACCACTGAAACTGAGAGGCAGAAGAGGTTAAGACATTGAAGGGGGCAGCGACAGAGCTGAACTAATGAATTTACTACAGAAATTAGCAAAACCAGGAAATGCTGTAAGTCTTTGTGGGAGGTGGGCACAGTCCAATTGAGCAAATCTTTGACTTAGCTGGGTCCATCTCATTTTGCCACTGAGATATAATGTAGCCCAGAAACAAGATTCTGGCTTGGTGAAACTCACACTTTTCAGCTTTGACATACAGGTTGTGTTTTAGTAGCTGTGACAGAACCTTCTTTACCATGAGGATGTGTTCAGGGAGTGATTTGGAATATATTAAGATCTCGTGGGGATAGACAAACGTTTCTTATTTGATAAACTCACGTAGTACATCATTGACCAAGGTTTGAAAGACGGCTGGAGCATTTGTCAGTCAGAAAGGCATCGCTAGGTACTCGTAAATAACCTATGAAAGCAGAGTTCCACTCATCTCTTTCTCTGATGTCAATTAAATAGTAGGTGTTTCAGAGGTCTAATTTTGTGTAAATTGTGGAACCTTCTAACAGGTCGAAAGCGGTGGAGATGAATGGTAGAGGGTAGCAGTTTTATCGTAATGTTCTTGAGCTGAGTGTAATCGATGCGGGGTCTGAGGGATTTGTGTTTTTTATCTTCACGAAGAAGAACCCTGCCCCTGCCGGAGACAAGGAAGGGCAGATGAAACCAGCCTTGAGGGAGGAGTTTATATATTTCTCCATGGCCACTCATTCTTTGGAAGACAGGGAGAACAGCCGGCCCTTGGGGATAGTGGTCCCTGGCAGGAGGTCTATGCAGCAGCCCAGCCTGCAAAACGGTAAAGACAGGGCCTTGGCCTTTCTGTAAACATCCCTAAGTTCATGGTAGCATTCTGGAGGTTCAGCTCAGAGTCCAGGGAGGTAGAGGAGTGATGGCCAGCCAAGGCCTCCCCAGAACGAACAGCTGGGAACCAGAACAGAATAGGGGCAACTGTCTGGTCTCTGAACATCCATCTGGAAAGGTGAGTGTAACAGGAGGGGATCAAACGTGCATCCGTCGAGGGATGTAAGGATAAGATGGTGGTGAGCAGGAAAAGCTGGGTGTGGCACTCACCTCCGCTGATGCACTGTCTGGAGTGAGGTGGCTTGCACTGGGCAACTGGCGAGGTGATGTCCGGGCCGTCCGCAGTAGATGCAGCATTCTTCTCGGAAACCTCTCTGCCTTTCTGCTGGGGTTACATGGTTCCGGCTGATCTGAATCGGGTCCCCGGGGGGGGTAAACCCGGGAGGAAGAACAGGAGTTGAGATTGCTGTCGAGGTGCTAAGAACCGGGATGAATTCCCAGGTGGTGAGAGCAGCACGGCCCCGTAATCGGTCGTGGAGCCGTTGGTCCACTCATGTGGCTAGAACGATGAGTGTGTCTAGATTTCCTGGTAATTCTAGAGGAGTAAGACGGTCTCTGATGGAGTCCGAGAGACCCTGAAAAAAGTCCTCCATCAAGGCCGCCTGATTCCAACCACTGTCTGCTGCAAGGCATAGTCCATGACATGGCGTAGACCCTGGCTGAGAGAGATGAGTGCCTCGGCTGTATCTTTACCCAGAGTTGTGGAGTGGAAAACCAGCTTGAAGGCTTCCATGAATTTGAGGAATAAGGAGCAGATGGCCGATGCTCAGCTCCATTCTGCGGTCGCCCATGCCTTAGCCCGACCCATCAGAAAAGAGATCGGGAAAGCGATCTTTGCTCGGTCAGAGGAGAAGTTCCCAGGGTGGAACTCGAAGTTAAGACCACACTGGGTTAGGAGCTGTCTACAATCTCTGGAGTCTCCGGACAACTGTTCGGAGCTGAAGATGACGGGAGAAGCCTGACTCTGGGGGTTTCTCCCTTTGGGATTGACGGAGGCTGAGCAGCAGAACTCCCCTCCTGGAGCTGGAGATGAGGTCGTTCAGCATTAGCCGAAATTATGGTGCCCTGGGACTCCGCTCGGATGTTGGCATCCGCCATTTCTTGATGGAGCTGAGCCAAGTGCTGATCCTGTTGGTGCAGCATCAGGCCTTGGGCCTGCATGTGATATGACAATCTGGCACAGAAAGGGAGGGGAGGTGGGGTTTAAATACACGAGGGTTGACACCGAGACACAGGTGCAAACATTTAGGGCGGGGAAAACAATCAGCCAGTCGGAAACTTGACAGGAACACAGGGGTAAGACACAGACTTCAAAATAAAACTGGAAGTGACGAGACAGAAACTGTTCTCAAAATAAAACATACAACAGCCAACTTTACAGTAACGGACACTGACAATGGGAGTGGAGTTGATCATGCTCATGTAATTTCTCAATCAATGACATTTATAGGACAGAATCATGCATATGCACAGCTTTTGAAAGCGAAATCATATTTCTATACATGCATACCAAATTTGTTGGCCTCTCTTCTGACTGGCTTAAGCTAAGAGCCGCTTGTCTTATCGGCTCACTGACCTGTTATTATGCAAGCTTCAGAGATAATCCAAAACACATTTACTTTGTGATGGATTTCGACTTTTCATAAACTAGTAAAGTGTAAAATTTGGCACCTTTAACAAAAAGATATTTGTTGCCTCAACTGCCCCTCTAATGCACCTCTAAACACAATAAACTCATCCTTTCTGGTTTCTTATTACAAAAGCTGCACTTCAGTACTCCAACCATCGATAGGTAAAATTACATAGCATTGAATGATCAGGATGCTGAGAAATGAGAAAAACATCACACAGCACCACAATTATTGTAAAAATTATGACAAACAGCTGCCGAGTCCGTTATCCTCATCACTATCCATGGGCACCAAGTAGAGCATTTACCTCCACCTTTTGAAAAATTAAATATTTATCGGAGCAGCTTGTGTAAATTTCGGTTCCTGATTTTTTTTTTAAAGTAAACTAAACTAAAAAACAATTAAGGGTTGGAAACTCTCAACCTTGTAAAAAAAAAAAAAAAGGTTTTGGACCTCCTTCCTGTGCTTCCATGTTCTCAGGACCCCTGTGTGATGTCAGGGGCATGGTGGTTGGAGATAAAGCTCGGGGAATAGTGGTGTAAAACGCCTGAAGCTGTTAGTCGAGGGAATCCTTCAGAAGCAGGATGCAGCTCCACTATCACCCTGCTTCCTGTGTGAATAGAAACCCAGGTCCACTAGGGGATGCCCCCTCATACACACACACACACACACACACAACACCCACGACCACCACGTCCTCAAACCCCACCAGGCCCTGGCATCCCATATGCAGCTCTTCCAGCCCCCAGCTGTCCTCCCCCTTGTCTCTGCCCCCCCCCCCCCAGCCCCTAATTGCTTTTATGCCTTTATTCTCACAGTGTGAGAAGTTTGACAATGTACATAAACGAAATTCCAGAATAGCAGCGGGATATGGAAAAAGCACATGTGGAAGCAGTTTGCCACCCCTCTGGAGAAGACTGGGAACATGCAGTTTTATAGATATGCTCTGAGCAGAGAAGGCTGCTGCTATTAAAGAATCGGACCCACTTCCATTTGCCTGGCAGGAACCAAATCCTTGCTTTTTAGGCCTTGTTGCCTTATTGACTGCCCTGCTCATGTGCATGTCAAAGATTAATGGAAGTACTTATATAACTTCTCTCCTTCTTGCCAATTCACTGTGGTGGTCATACAGATTGATATGTTCTGTATTCAAGGAAAGAAAATTCCTCATGAAGAGTGTAAGGGCAACAACCACAAGTGACTTGGAAGCGTTCTGCCACCTGACAGTGATTAGTGTTGGGCAGAGCGTGACGCTGGTTTGGGTGTTTTTGGCTGGGAGGTGGCTTATCAGTAAGGGCCAAGATACACGTGTTTTGTAGTTGCTCCAAATGGCCTCACTCAAAAACCAAGTGAAAAACCGAGTGTTGCAGATAGAGGGAAGATGGGAAACAATCAAAGTATTGGACAACAACACACATTCACAGACATGCTCTCTTGGACGATGTTCATAGTGTCAAAATGAAAAATGGCAAAAATACTGAGACAGAATTTGAGAGATAAGTTCAGACTGTGGCTCTTTCACAATAAGAAGCTGGTGTAAATGTTCAGATGGTTACAGAAATAGTCCAGCTCAAATCCCCTCACTCCTCAATCAGGGGTCAGGGGAGGGGCATTCCGAAGATATTTGACTATCTGACAGGTAGAACTGATAAAGCATCCTGGTCCTTTAAGCTTAACTTTCCACTGACCCATTATTTCTTAAACTTGACCTTATTCTTCCTACATCACTCCATACACACATGCGCAACATGTTGCACGTTTTTACCTTATGGCCAAAAGGCAATCCAGATATAGACCTCCTCAGTGATTCACCTGAAAGATTGCATTGACTTTTATTGCCAACCACAGCGGCTTAGGTGCGAGACCAAATCATGGCCCTTCACTGCATTGTTATCCCTCTCTCTCCCACCTTACTGTCAACTCAAATCAAATCGAATTGTAATTATATGGCATCAAGTTACTTCACTGTATATAGACCAGGCCTAGACCAAATCAATCAATCAATCAATCAGACTTTATTTCTACAGAACTTCTCATACAAAGAAAATGTAGCACAAAGTGCTTCACACATTGAAAAAAATACAGAAAAGAAGCCCTGCCCATCCCCAACGATATACCACACACACACAACTGAAACAAATACTTAATAATAATGAAATAAAATAAATAATAATAAAGCATAAACAACACAATAAGAACAGGAACTGAACAGGAACAGGAGCTGAGGAACTGAGAAACAGAAACTCTATAAAATTATTATCTTCTTCATAGATTACTTTCCTGTCTCTTTCTCTCCCTCTGTCAGCTATAATAAAGGCATCAAAAGCCTGAAAAAAAAAATCCTACTTAGTAGTCTATGAATTGCATACAGCCTGTAGCACTGTTGGACACTCAAATGTTATTTTTGCTCTCTTGTAAGTTTAAAGTTGCTATGGCATACTTAATGGCAACTTTTTAGTTTTATATGTCTTTAAAAAATCTGGAATGCCTCAATTATTATATAAATAATAACCAAAATCTAGAGATATAATTTTGCACTTTGTGCATTATTAGTGTTATATAAAAGTTAGATTTATGTAAAAAAAAAAAACAAAAAAAAAAAAACCTTGAGGAAGGTCTTAAATTTGTTTGGTTGCAGTTTGTGAGGGATTTTGTACAGTGGTATTTATTATTATTATTATTTTTATTATTTTATTATTGTTGTTGTGCTGCTTTTTGCCAGCAACAGCATACAGATCCATTCACTGCCTCCATACAAATTCAATGGGAGCCAAGGGATATCATCATCCTGAATACTATCAAGGAACCTCTTTGACTCTTCCAAAAACACTCCAAACTGCAGAATTACTGCTGTATGCGTGGGCCTATTCTGACCGAATATCACTATTAAATCCCTTTACCAGCAGATTAACCTTGTTTAAAATAGCTGCATGAATGCGATGTGAAGGCATTCACAGAGGATTTAAATGATGCACCATTTTGAGGTGAAGCGTGACCACTGCTTTCTGTCAAATACATCTTTGCGTGGAACGGTTCTACTGACCTGCTATTTTGACACAGAACATTCCAAATTGTCTTTGTCTCTCGCCCCAACTCTACTCCTCACCTTCACCTGCCCTTTTACCACATCCAGGCTGGCTGGAAGTGATCCTGTTTGCTGCTGTTTAACCACAGGAGAATTTAACTCTCATCGCTCCAATTTAGTAGGGGGCGGTGAGGGCGGGTGTAAAAGTACAACCAGCTCCAGATGTGGGTCTCCAAGTAAATCCCCCCCCGGACTGTAAAATATAAATCTGACGTCTGAGGCCATAAAAACAGGTTCCCCCAGTGTCTTCAGTGGCATATCACAGCCTCTTGGGTAGAGATTATTTCTCTATCTTTCAACGGTAAAGAGTTGGCACTGCAGCCCTCCAGCCGGACCATTAAAAACACCCCTCAGAGCTATGGCTTTCGCAACAGGAACTTTATTGTTTTTTTTTATCATCTGTATGTATTGTTGGCTAGTCCTGTTTTTGAATGAGTCTTTGGAGGCTTTGGATGGACTCTAACTGCAGTGTTTCAACTTTTATGATGCTACATGCCATATAGAGAGGTTTGTGCAAGGTGGGGGGAGCTCTTTTTCACTTCAGCTGTATACTGATGTCAGCTCTTGGGCTTCCTGCTGCTTTCAAGTCAGAACATTTACATTAATCATAGAGCGGCCTTTCCAGTCTAAAGACATAGTAATATACAATTGAAGCAAGGACATGGAGCAAGTGTGTTTAGAGTGTGTCTATGTTATGTTTTTGCTCATCATAGGAGTATTTTAATGGAAACATGCAAACGTGTGGGCAAATGGTGCATTGCCTGATACGGCGGTTCACAGAATTTGGTTTCATACTATTCCATTCTGTTTGTGGTCAGCTGACATATTGACCGGTGAATCCAGGTAACACACACACAGCAACTCTGTACTGAGATACAAAGGAGGACTGAAAATCAATGTTCTAATCGCAGTTATGAAGAGAGGTAACAGCAAAAATCACAATGTTTGACATTACCGATCCATCCATGTGTTATCTATACCCCCTTAATCATCAGCCAATCCCAGCTGATGTTGGTACACCCTGGACAGGTTATCAGTTTAACTGTTTATCCTAAGGCTGACTTATAGAGACAAACAGCCAGTCATGCTCACAGTCAGGCACCAATTAACCTAAAATGCTTTTGCACTGTAGGAAAAAGCAGGACTACCTGGAGATAACCTAAGTCAATAAAAACATGCAAAATGCAAACTCCACACAGAAAGGCCACAGAGCTCTGGGAATCGAGCCCAGAACCTTCTTGCTGTGAGGCAATGGTGCTAAACCGTTGACATTTTGAGTAATGTAAATAAATTTTCGGATCATTATGAAACTTGGGTGACAAATTTGGTCTAGACTGGGCTTACCTGGTAACGTGAAGGCTTTGTGCTAATCTCCAAAATTGCAGCTCTTGTGGGGTTGTTCCTGGTTTCAAATGTTCAGTATTTCTGAAAAGTGGTCCAAAGAAGGAGCAGTGGTGAACAACAGGGTCATAGCCAAGGCTCATTGATGCGCGTGGGGAACAAAGGCTGGCCCGTGTGGTCTCATCCAACAGATGAGCTTCTGGTGCTCAAATTGCTGAAGAAGTTAATGCTGGTTCTGATAGAAAGGTGTCAGAATACACAGTTCATCCAGCTGGGGCTGCATAGCTGCAGTCAGGGTGCCCCATGCTGACCCCTGTGCACCACTGAAACCGCCAACAATGGGCAGTGAGCATCAGAACTGGATAACATAGCAGTGGTGGTGTGATTAATCATATTTCCTTTTGTATCACATGAATGGCTGGGAGCATGTGCGTCGCTTACCTGGGGAACACATGGCACCAGGATGCACTATGGGAAGAATGTAAGCCGGCACAGGCAATGTGATGCTTTGGGCAACATTCTGCTGGAAAACCAAAGATCCTGCCATCCATGTGGATGTTATTTTGACACTTACTACCTACCTAAACATTGAAACAGACCATGTACCTTTCATGGAGACAGTATTTCCTGATGGCTGTGGCCTCTTTCAGCAGGATAATGTGCTGTGCCACAAAGCAAAAATGGTTCAGGAATGGTTTGAGGAGCACAACAACAAGTTTGGGCTGTTTGAATTGTTCTCCTAATTCTCCAGATCTCAATCCAATTGAGCATCTGTGGGATGTGCTGGACTAACAAATCCGATCCATGGAGACCCCACCTTGCAATTTACAGGACCTGCTACTAGCATTGGTACCAGATACCACAACACAGCTCAGGGGTCTAAGGGAGTCCGTGCCTCGATGGGTCAGGGCTGTTTTGGCAACAAAAAAGGAACCAACACAATATTAGGTGATCGGTGTATACACAGGGATAGATATGGAGAAGGTAACTGAATCGATGAATTTCAATAAAACCCCAGTGGTCTACGTGGTGAATCGAAACCCTGGTGGATTTACCAGGCAGGATAAAAAATGCTTCTCTGCTTGAGGGATGGACCGTGGCGGGCTCAGGGGTCTGTTGACAGGGCAGACTGCAGAACAGCAGTGTGCTGTAGCTCTCTGACTTCTTCTCACCGTCCTCACCTTCCCTTAAATCATAATGCAACACACCACACTTAGGGCCACCTGTACTCATGGTGTAGGGTTATGCTTCCTCGCCAGGGATTGAGGAAACATAAGAAAGGTAGAATTAGTGAGTCATTGCTCGTATGGCAAGGCCCCAGCAGCTAGGGAGTCTGTGAAGGGGAGCCCCCCTGCCTCCTAGTGGGGTTGCTGGGTAGCTGGAGTGGCAGTCATGGGGCCCAGTGGTCGATGGTTTGGGGATTCCACACTTGAGTTTTGTCTCCTGGTGTTTTGTGATGTGTCCTTTGCAGCATGGTACCTTGGTGGCTGCAGTGGGACCAGCATGGATTGGTTCCCTGCAGTTTACAGTTTACTCTCCCCCTTTTGGGGGTGAGGGATGATGGTCCTCTGCTGTGGTCTCTTCAATTACCTTCCGGTAAACTGAGGTACCAAAGGTTCAAACAAAGATGGCTGCAGCAGCCCAAACACCCCAGCTGCAGTGACAAACCAGCAGCAGCAACCTCGCCACCAGCTAACACACCAGCACGTAACCACGCAGTAGAGCTGCATCTCTCCTGTTGGAAGAAAAACCATTCCAACTACAGGAGGAGAGAGCGGACGCACATGTAACATCATCATCACAACAAACAGGACATTAACATGGGAAGCAATTTCTGCTCAGGGCCTGTGAGGGCTGCTTGGGAAAACATTTACTGACAGCAAGTTCAGAAACTACAAGTAATCACATGAATTTCCTTTTAAGACTCCAGTTCCATGCAAAACGAGCCCTGTTAGAAATACTAACAGAAGAACATAACCCAAAATCTTATTATCTGAGTCTTTTCATCCTGACTAATAGAATAACTGCAGTTTTGGTGACATCACTTATGGGTTTCTGGGGGACTATTTTTGATGGCATATTTTGTTGTTTAAGGCATCTAAATAATCTAAATTTGGTTATAAAATTATGAATAAAATGGAATGCTAGCACGACGACCAGGACCAGAGTCAGTTAGAGTTAAATATGTCTTGCTTCTTCTTGCTTGTCTTACAATATATCTGCTTGAGCAGGTTTTCAGCCGGATAATCCATATGCAGTCCACGTAGCACAATTGCTTGAACTTAAAGGCCTAAAGCGAAAATTTACTTCTCATTCAAATAAGCAGTTTTTCTTGTTTCTCTTAAAAGATCACATAAATTGTGCTTGTTTTTTTCCAAGAGTTACATCTTTTCTGTCAATATAGCTCTTTCTGTCATAACTCTGCTGGTCTAAACTTGAGACATAGTCCACTTCTGTGGACTCTGGAGATTCCATAGAGTGACTTGCTGAGAGGATTTTAAGCAGACAATAGCCAAATATTTGATTTTGGCATGTTTTCAAGGTATCTGAACAAATGGCAGTTAGCTAGATCTGATACCACATTTAGGCATTACACTACTTGTGTAGGTTAAGACCTAATTTCCTGCACCTCCTGAGGCCAAAGAGGAGGACTCGTCTCAGTAAGAGAGATTTGCGTGCTCACAACTCATGACAGAACTCCTCATTACCATCAAGTTAGCACAACTTCCTCAGAGGGGGGATTTTTCTCTTTGAAACACAGATGGAGGGTCGGACCACAAAACCTCCCACAGGAGGTTAAATTATATTTGGCATAAGCAGAGCATCAAACAGCTGTGAGTCACCAGCAGCAGGACAGAACTGGGGTCAGTGTGTGATCACGTTCAGTATGCTTGAATACAGTTTCAGATAGCAATTTGGTTGGATGACCGTATGTTGATTCCCAGGGGACACCTTCGGATTTCTGTCTTTGTGAATCCTCAAAACAAAGTCAGCTTGTTCCCCGTTGTTTCAAACAATTCTGATCCAGCTCCATGAACCCTTAGTCACTCCGCTGCAGGAAAAACACTCAGTGCCTCAGTGTCGCATAGCAAAACAACTCATCATCCAAATCATTCGGTGCCCATCCATGTAGCCTTGTTGCATCACACCCCGTGAATCTTCAATAGATCGTTAAATCGAATCAAATTCACATGCAAAATAAAGTGTTTTCTTTTTCTGTGAACAGATGAGAAAAAGCTGTATATGTATTTAGTGATTTACAAAACAAAAACAGGGCATAGACAACCTTTAGTAGGGATCCCTGACAAGTAACCAGTGGAGGATTTCTTAGCAATCATTGGCTGTATGTACAGGCTGACCAAAATTTACTGTCTTTGCTTTCTGTGCCTTTCTTAACTGGGAACTGTATACAACTGCTTGGCAGGCTAAAGATGTTCTTTAATAGTAGCAATAGTAGGCATCTGTTTAACCGCTTATCTGCTTCAGTCAGCACAATATCTATTTCCAGTCGCTGGATTTGGTTTGCAAGTTTTGGTGCCCTTATTTTTACCTAGTTGATTAATAAGTTTTCTTGATTACAGCGACTAACTATCCTCTCTCTGATCCTTCAAGTGACTTTCTTGCTAATTCAGCAGATGGAGCATGCTATTCAGGTCTTGTACTGATACCTTAGCTTAGCTGTTAGCATCGGCTAACCTCTGCCCTGCTCTCTCTTGTTTGATCAAAAAATTAGCTTGTTCAGGAGAGTGTTGTACTATTGTAACTTCTGTATAGGCTTCTGTCCTCAGACGCTTAGCCCTACTGGCTAACCGGTCTGTTGTGTAGTCTCCACTGTTTATGGGCCATTACCCATTAAACGGAACTAATCCACCGGTGCTTTGGGTGGCACATTTCAAAAATTTATTAAAATACCCAAATCACCGCCATGTACCAAAGTTGCAATTGATGCTATTTTGAAGAATTTTCTCCCTGTACGGCTAAAGTTTACGATTAAATCTTTCCAGGTAATTTTACATTACCATCCCAAGATCACGAAACACGCAAACACATGTCGAACCACAAACATGTGAAAGATATGAACTATTAATGAATAATTAAAAGGTTGACATATTAGGAAATGTAACTCTCCAATGAAATGAAAATTTCCAACTTACAGCAAATCCTGTTTCTCACCTCTTAAACTAGAAAGCTCAGCAATTATGGTTAGCTGGAGCAACAACAGTGATGTCTTTTCTCCTCATTGTTCATCTTTGAGAAATGCTTCCACTTACTGATTGAATACCCCAAATTCTGTCCACAATTTATTATGAACATCGACCGTAAGTCTTTCTTTTTCTCTGTTGATGTTTGACTCTTATAGGACACCATAACTCCACATGGGACGCCATTTTGGTATATTGTTTTCTTCTCTCACGGTCCCAGTGTTTACTTATATATAACTTAAAATAACTTAAGTATTCCATTCAGTGAGTCTTCCTATCAAAACTATATGTGTATTACACATTAGTTCACAGTTTGACATTTGGGATCCAAGCTGTTCCGTTTGTTGTGTAAATGTTGTGTGTAATATTGGCTAGTTCACTGTGCCTCCCTGCAGCACTTGTTCAGTTGAGTGGTGGGAGTAGTTTTTGAGATCTAATTTAGTCTGTTAACAGTTAGTCTTTGTTCTACACACCAGCATCATTTTTCTAACTCTGAATGTTTTTTCCACTTACTGTGTAAGCACAAGAAGTTAAAGTCTCAACCACAATCCTAAACTGCTGTATCCTTTGCTTCCTTCTCTGCCAGGGAAATCATGCAGAGTCCAATGGTAGGCCACAAAGCATACGTACATATATGGTTATATTACAATGTGTGCTGAGATGTAGTGACTGTTTTTAAAGCCCCTAACTGGGACATTTTATTTATTTAAGTGCCTAGCTTTTTACCTTCCAGATACACCTTTCAATACCAAGACAGCAACGCCACTGAACAAAAAGAAGTAAGCCTGCTGAATCCCTTCAGACCCACTCGCTCTTCAGCACGGCATTCCCCCACCTCCTCCTCATGTAAGTGCAGTTTAAAAACAGCTGTGCAAATTTCAAATAAAGGTTTCCACATCATATCCCTGTGCATATGCATCAATGTATTTGAATTTAGTGTGTCTATGATGAAGACAATGAGATAAATAAGTTATGGTTGATTAAGTGCCCACAATTATACAGGCTCATGAGTATAGAAAGTTAAAGATTGAATGAGGAGGTGATGTGATGTTGGCACTGAACCAAGCTCAAATTCCAGTTTAGTTAATCTGGGTGGGTAGCTCATGTAGCTGCATTTAACCAACTAAATTAAAGACGTTCGTGTCTGTTTCTGTAACAATTTCCATTTATATTCTTGATAAAGTCATAAGTAAAATTTTGCTGAGCCTTAGACACTTAACTTGCCAAAAAAAACTAAAGATTGATATTTAAAAAGCTGTGATCAGGCTGATCACAGGTGAGAGACAGCTGAATGGATCAGGTGAGAGACAGCTGAATGGATCAGGTGAGTAGTAAGAGTGGGAGTGGCTGCAGCCCGGGAGTGGGAAAAGCAGCTGAGTGGAAAACTACTGAGAGTGAGACTGCAGGCAGGGCAGGTGAGGTGCAGAACCATGACAGATATTGTGCCAATAAAGAAATCCAGTCTTTTATTTATTTATTTATTTATTTTATTGAACGGGAGAAAGTACTGTAACTGACATATTGGGGTTCATCACAAACAGAACGCTCTGCTAATTTGCTTTTGTTGAACTGAATGTTTATGTTGTTTACACATAAACTGAATTAATGCTCAAGAAAATATTGTATCATATCCATATCCAACTCCTCAACTGCCAAGATTTCTATAAACAAGGTTTACAGATATTAAGGCGTTAAGGTTAAAATTCCAAAGAAATTATATTTTTTTATGTGTAAAAGTCACATCATGGAAACTATTGTGTGTTTTTATAGTCATAGGGGTAACACCAAGCACCAAGTTATTCTAAGATATATTGTTAAAATAGCTTGATTCAGAATGAACAAAGATTTATTTTCTCCATACAAGGGCTAAAGGCAAATGACAGGAGGAGGAGGTGTTAAGACAGCTGTTTTAGCAGGCAAATGACATGAGATTTGCTGAATAGTGAATACTGACTAGACTGCTGTCATGACCTTTGATTTCAGTGCCATTGGGCAAAATGTGTACATGAGAAATTTTGATTTAATTGGATTTTTAAACAAGGATATATTGGAAAAAAATAAAGTATTTTGATTAAAAAGATGTTGGAAATTTTTTTTAATGAGTTGAACAATAAATGATTGGTTTATATATTAATTGTTGTATGTATTCATTACGTATTTTAGATATCATATTTATATATTTCATTTCATTTCCACAGTTTATTCATGTTAATATTGATTTGACACTTCAATCCTACACTCAGCGGCCATGATGGTTTTTATGAATCTTTCTAATAGGTTTTCCTAACAGTCGCTAAGACATAAAACAATCACCTTCGGAAAACGGCCCCAGTTTTTGGCAAATGCAAATCAGAAATAATCTGTTTGCTCTTTTCCTGACTTGTGTGACAGCAGCCTTAACTCTGTACTGCACTGCATCGTTTCTTGTTTGGTTAGTTGCGCTCAGTCTGGTGCAGCAGTGTTTTGTTCTCGCTCACTCCCCAGTAGATGACACTTTGAGTTTTGAGGAGATGACAGAACTGTGAATGGAAATGGCAGGTTTGTGTCAGATTCCACCGAGTCACCATTAAGTGGCGTGCCTCCCTCTCTTGCCTCCACATCTGGAGGCTGTTAAAATTCCTCACTCATGCACGCATACACACACAGACTAAAGCGCTGTTAAATGTGTAGCTATGCACACACTGTATATGTAACAATTTAGTGTCAGTTGTTTCACATTCTCACACTGAACAAAACGCACACACACCCCTTTTGTAGCCTATGTATGTGTGTGATGTTTATACTGAAACACCTTCTGTCAGGAGAATAACACACTGTCTGAGTTCAAATAAGAGCAGCTGTGCTATTTTCCTGTATATTCTCCAGTAACACATGGACACACACAAACACATTCCTGAGTATGAGTCCTGAAAATGAGTTCTGTCTAAGTAGATGAGATCAGCATTATTCCTGATCTAAAGTGATGTTAAACAGTAATTTAGGATTTAAACATTAATTCACTCTCAGGTCACTAAGACTTCTGCTGAGCGAAGCGGTATCATATAGCTTCCACGGCATAAAATGAAACTTTGATGTCTGCATTGAATATTTAGAAGTTTACTTAATATTTAATATTTAGTATTAGAATTGTTCGAGAACAATGGCTTTGATGTTCAAGGTTTTCCATAGTTACACCTATGACAACAGAAATCGTGCTGCACTGCAGGTAACAGGTAAAAAAAAAAAAAAAAAAAGAAATCGTACTTTATGTGAAAACTGCTGCAGTCTGACAGGTACGTCAGTTGACATCTTCATGTCAGTGTGATCATGTAAGTCTGAAGCTGCAGTCAGTGAATATCATTTGGATTGTGTTTTAAACTTCCACTTATGTCTTACTCTAGACAATAGACTGTCTATCAACTGTAATCAACCGGCAAAAACTGACAAGTAACTTAAATGTAAAAATAAACAAATGAATGGTTGGAAGTAACAACAAATTTTGTCTAATGTTTTTTGATTAGTCATATGAATTATCAGATCCACTTTGCTTGGTCATTATTTAATCATATGATATGTTTACACATAGTCATGAGACAGTAAAATATCAAGACAACATTGGAAATGAGAGCGCAATCAGCTTGCTGAACTGTTGAAGAGTAACATTAGAAACCGTACACTGTCTATAAAAGACATTCTGGGGCTGTGATTTGAAGCCCATTCTATAGCGCCTTAATGATGCATTCTATCTGATGACCATTAGAGGGCAACTTTAGTGGCTGCAAAAAGATCTCACAGAACTCTATTCAACGGCCCTGTCTCACTGAATTCATCACCTCAGTAAATGTTAACCTCTATGCAAAAAATGGCTCTACTTCTCACTTGATCTTTTTAGCAAAGTAATCATTTTGGAGGAGTCTGGCCTATTGTAGCAGTGACTGAAATCGTATTACAAGATACTTGTACAAGAGGGATATATAAATGTTTAATATATATAGATTATTTATTATATTGTTTGCTTGTCTTGTTTGGTTTAGTTTTTTTGATGGTGGCGGGGTCACACCCACCCAAGTTGTGAAGTTTGAATCCTGGATACTATGTTACTGTTATTTATTATAAAATGTTTTGGTTGAATATAGAGTAAGGTTGTTCAACAATAAACCAATTTTCCCAAAAACTGGAATGTATTTTATTAGAATTAAAATTTTGAATGCAGTGAGCCAGCACCACCAGAAGTAGAACCTACTCCTGGATAAGCATTAAAAGACTTCCTCAGCCTGTCACTGAAAGAGTGAGTGGAACATTCAGCACCTGCACTGTGCAGACAGGTGCTGGGACCCCTCCTCTGTCCCTCGACTGACCCCTGTTTGAAGCCAGTCAGTCAGGGGGAGAGGGCTCATAGCTCTGAGCACATACCAACCTAACAACTCCCCCTCTGTTTATCTGTGAACTTGAACTCTATTCACAAACTGGTCAGACCGCTGCTTGTGTGTGCATGTGTGTAATTGCAAGTGTGCACATGTGAGCAGACTTAGGTCTCTCTCTGTCCACATGTTTCAGCATGAGTGAGTGTGTGTGTTTGTGTGGAAACAGTGGCTGTCTGCAGTGCTGTTGCCTGAAGGTGTAAGCTGTGGAGTCTTTGAACTTGGCTGCCTTAACAAATAAATGTGAGAAGGCGCCTCTTCCTTTTCTCCCCGTCTCCATTTGCCCTGACTAAATATTTGCAGCCAACCTCTCCGTGAACAAGTAGCACCAACACATTTTCCATCATCTTCATCCTTCAGCCTTTATCACATCCTCATCAAATTTAACTGCTTTTGTGTGATGTGGTGCTGTACAAATAAATTTCCATCTGAACAATTCCTCTAGTTAAAGCAAACGCAAAAGGGTGAATATGTTTACAACTTCGCCTGCAGGGATCCAGGTATTATCTAGACTTAATGTGATTTGTATGGCAATTAGTTTTATGGTGGTTCTAATTTCATGACTTTGTTTCGAGAAGATTTCTTTTGTGTGCATCAGGTAAATCACGTAAATTGTCATATGCTAACATAGCAACAAAAACTATGTGAATGTAATTATATGGTTTAAAACTCTGCCTCATTGTTACTTTTACTTACATCTTTTTAGAGAGGTCACTGTTTTCCAGATCTTAAGCTATGACCTTAGTACGACATAGTAGGACAGATCTGATTAGCATCTAAACAACAGAAATGCCACCTACTAGAAATCCATCAAAACCAGTGAAATCACTAGACCCCTTTTACAGGGACACGTGCCCCAGTATAGTTCCAACTTTAACCCTCGGAATCCCATGATCCATCAGTAGTAAAAAATAAATCATGTCTTTTTCTAGCCGACAGGATAAAATCAAATGGGAGTTTGAGCTTCACCTTGGTCTTTGAATTAATCAGCATGCGCCTGTCATAATCACTGCAGAAGTTTCAAGTCTTGGCAGAATCTAGGTAGGCAATGAAACTGTCAAGAAAATAGAGGTCATTCAGGCAAACTCAGGTTTGAAATGTTTATTGCAATAGCAAATGCATGTTACATGTTTGGCGCCCAGTTTCTGACATCCCCACTCCCCTGCAGATAAATTTAAACAGGGAACCTGAGGAGTGATGAGCAAAACATACTGAACCCCCCTAAAACTTGACAGATTTAAAACCTGGCACTGCTGATGTGCTGATCTACTACATGTAGGCCTTGGCACCAGCTGCTATGTGGCCATTCCTTGAAGGGAATATTCTAACTAGGGAGGGCAGTCCTATAAACATAATGAAATTAATAAATACTATAAACCTCGCAAACCACCTGATGACAAATGCAGAAAGCAGAACCAGAATCTCGTCATGGATTTGCCACCATCAGCGATAAACAGGGGGGCATATTGACAGATAGGGGGGTGGATGATTATACAGGTATTTCATCATGGAGTGGAAATGACAAAAGGTGGTATTAGTTTAAGCAATGATAATATTGTTACTTTGGCTTTTTTCAGGTATACGGAGAAAACGTGAGCTCAGGCTGTGGGTTAAACAAAACAGGCCTGGTTGTGTGTTTACCACGGCCGAGAAACCAAAGAAAGCCGTTTAACAGAACTGCTTCTACCATGGAATCAATATATGGTGAAAAACAGCCTTATCTTACCCTCAGCAACCAACTTGTGCGAAAGTGAAATAGCGGGAGGCATTCTTTTAACATTAACTGAAGAATTGGCCTTTTTAAGGCCATTGAGGAGTAGCTGAATGGAAGGATTCCTCAGAAGGCTTTGGGGTGCTGGGTCTTGGCATTGAATGTGAAACTGAATCCCTGCTACCTTTGTTTCAATGCATTTGAAGATGATGTGATTCAAATGAAAATACAACAAATGCACTAACTACAGAAATGTTCATGGGTAAAGGGCTGAGGAGAAGGATAACACAAAAAGAAGGATAAAAAAATCAAACTGAATCATATGCTTTCAACGGTGCTTTTGGCTAAACCGAGTCTCAATAATCAGAGGCAGTGGACAGGATATCCTGCAGGGGCTTGGAAAGACTTAATCAAGCATCATCTGAGTGAATGTAGGGCATGGCTGGCCGGAGGGCTTGACTTGGGGACACGTGGTCTTGAACTCATGAAATTTAAAGCGAGAGAGAGCATCAATGATGCCATTTGCATGACAGGGAATGAAGGTGGCTCTTAGGATGAAATTATTCAGAACACATGCCCAAGTTAAACGTCGCATAAGGCTATTTATTGTTTTATTGATTATCTCAACTTTAGCTACATTGTCGTAGAACACCGTGATTTGATTTCTGGTCCAGTGGCTACCCCATAGTGAGCAAGAGACGACTGTTGGATAAAACTCATAAAAAGCGGTGAATTTAGGAATATCTGAATTTCAGCTGGCCAGACATCTGCAGACCCTTCAGTACTGCAGAATCCCCCAAAACCGACAGATAAAACACTGTCAGCAAAACATTGGTGTGGAATCTTAAGATTCCACACCAAGATTCCAATCTTAAGATTCCACAGAGTCTATGTAAAAGAAATGCTGTTATATTCATCGCAAAGCAGAGACCAAAAATGCATTTCTGACTAGCAAACCCCTCATCTAACACCATTGTGTTTTGAACCAAATTAGCCAGCACCAGCAAGCGAGATACAAATAACTGAAGGGATGATGCTCATAGAGTTAAGATGAACTAACAGAGACAAAGGATCCCGTTTAAAGAGAACATCAGCAATAGACAGAGATCAAATATCTTCGCTAATGTGGTTCAACTTGTCATGCCATAGTGAGGCCTGTATGAGTAAACTGTCCAGAGTTATGCTAAAAAAACACCTCCAAACACATTGTAGCCTCCTCCAGTGCGGGGTGCATGGGCCGTCCCAGCAAGTCGTCCGAGAGTAATGGGAGAGCCTCAACACGGACGATGCGCATTCAATTCATTTGCAGGGTGAACTTTGGCAGACTGACCATGGCTTTCAGGAATAAAGCCAACACCAGGCTCACTCTCTGAATCAAGAGCAAGAGAAATCACAACCAAAAATAGACCTTCAAATTGAGAGGGTGTGACTGCAGGATAGTTATGGAGAGTCAGACATGTGACGTGTATAGCAGAACGGCTCGAGTTGTCTGTCTGAACTAGCTTTCACACACAAGTTTCTAAACGATACCTCTAACCTTATTTTGACTAAAATATTGTCAGCTCCTGCAGACGGACATCAGAAAAGGTTTTGTCTGGAGGCGGGACAAGGAAGATGTGGAAGAGAGATATGTTTGAAGGATGTGAGACTTAAAATAAACAATCTAGCTCATGGTCATATCAGGGCAGCCACAAACGTCAGAGTCGGGTCTCAGTTTGTTTTTAGGCCGTTTTGCCAGACGTTTATTCATTATCATGAGTGGGTGATGATGCAATGTGCAACAAGTTTTGTTCTAGGTAGCATATACAGTGTATATCCTGTATGCATGGGAGTATGTTAGTGTAGACATATTTTCATAAAGATTCATATTTGTACATGTTTAACTTTCCCAGTATTTGCTGCACTATAGGATGTTTGTGTCGTACCTTGTGTTCCACGCTTCTCACACTCAACAGAGTTTGAAGAAGAAAAAAAAGGGAGATATGAGGAATGGGGGGCCAGTGGCCCATTAGAGCTTTATGTCTAGCCATGCCATTGGCCCCTCTGCTTCTCCAAACTACCTGCAGGCAATATACACACCATTATTTCAAACAACCCGATGTCAAAAGGACCCATACTATCACTTAAACAAACAAACAGGAGTAAAGTGTATCTGAACATCTCACTGATGTAAAGAAAACAAGCAAATGTAGCAAGAAAAATCTTGAACCACGACTTTAGAGCCTATTACAGTATAAACCCATGCAGGTTAAATGCAGGTTTCTAGGCAGGCTATTACAATCGTGTTTTACTTCCAGACTGACAAAAAAATAGCTCTTTTACTAAGCTTTATATGTTCATCTCTAATTTTGGGTATTGCACCCCCCCTTGGGTCAAAAAGCGTGAACACACTGTAATTTTGTGTGTATTATTAGTTTCTCTTTGCGTTTCCTTTTATATCTACATAAACATTTGTAGAAGGCTGTTAAACACAAGTTTGCCACTTAGAGCTGCTCACACACACAAAAAAACTAAATTTATCAGGCACTCTTTTGTGTACTTCCATTCCCTCATGCATAGACTTCTTGTGTGAGCTCCAAACACCCACTGGCCTTTGAGGAGAATGCTTGTGACTGTTTCAGTCTAAATGTTTACATTTTCACTCAACATTTGACATGTTCCAAGAAACAAAGATAAAAATAAAAACTCAGAATTTCCTATTGATGTTTGTAATAATAAAAAAAAAAAACAACACTGGAAGGATTTTAATATGAAGCATCTTTGCAGGAAAAGTTGAATTTAAGTGACATTGACTAAAAGTTTGTTTCTATTCTCTGCCAACAATGTCATGTTTTCTCCAATGTCTGTTTGTTCCTAAGTAGAATGTGCAAAATTTAGTGAACTGATTTTCTCCTAAGTCGTTGTTGGGGACAACCCTTCTGATGCCAGTTAAGTTAAAGGGACATTTAAACTTTCTTCATCTTTTCAGTCATAACAACTAAATTGCCAAACTTAGGCAATTTAAATAGCATTATATGCATATATTAACTGATTTTGGCATTGTATGGTTTTTGGACAAAAGACAGGGAAGTACCTTTTGGTATTTTCATTTAACAATGACAGGCTAATCTATTGTTTATTTATTTATTTATTATTTTTGCATGTGAAAAGACTAAAGCAATAAATCAATAGTCAAAATAGAAGGAAATTGATACCAGGGCACTAAACAAACAATGTTTGTTTAAGCTCTATCATAAAGCTGTAAATGTGAGGAAAAAAACAGGCTTAGACTGTCAGTCACTGTAAAAATGTCCTTGGAGTGGCCAAACATTGTTTAGAATGTTGTTGTCCTCTTCTACAGAGAGACAAGAAACATCTCTGATCTGATTTGAAAATAAATACCACGAGTCACTATTTAGTGTGACCAGTAAAGGCACCACGCATGGACAGTCTGTTGGGAACACCTGGAAATTTCCAGTTGGCCTGGGTTATCAACAGTCTACTGGACCAGAGAGTCCATGCATCAGACATCCAACTGTGACTAATGCCACAATGCCAGAAATGGCGTCATCACCTCTGTTGTCCATTTACTCCCGTCTACCTGCTTCTTCACTGATAACATTTTATTGTTTGGTAGCGAGGCAGCATGGCGGCATACTGACAGTGGCATAGTTTTTAGCGCTGTTACACATCAAGAAGGTCATGGGTTTCATTCTGGGGCCTGGGCACTTTCTGTGCGGAGCTTGCATGTGCTTGCGCCGGTTTCCTCCGACGCAATGCATTTAGGGTTAGTTTCCTCGAACTCTAAATTGTCCGTAGGTCTGAGAATGAGTGTGAGTAGTTGTTTGTCTCTGTCTGTTGGCCCTGCGATGGGCTGGTGACCTGTCCAGGGTGTACCCTGCCCTCGCTTAATGTGAGTTGGGATTGGCTCCAGCACCCCCGGCTGTAGTTATCCAGAAACGGATGTGCAGTAGTGGCCCCAGATGTGGACTGTCATCATGGTCAGAAGAAAAACACACATGGTGTAGAAATGGTCATTAAAAATGAAAAGGCTCCAGATGCATCATTGTCCTCATTCAAGCACACACATACCCACAGATGTGGATTGAGTATATGTCTACCTGATGTTCAGCAATGTTAATTGTATTGTTGACAACACTATGGACACCAGTGAATGAACACTGGTGCTGGAATATAAAATAAGTCATTGGTAATTATTTGAGCTGTATATCAAAAGGTGTTTGAAGTGTGTGGTTAATTGTTTTGTGTATCCAGCCTTGAGTAATCAAGGACTGGCTTATTCCTAGTGAGTTGCTAAACCGGCCTTGCAGCACACTTTGAAAAGCCATTGTTCAGAGAGGCCACTTGTTGGTCAGTTCAAACTTTAGATTTTTCTTTCTAGATAACTTTCCTTACAGATGAACACAGAGTCCAAACTGTAAAACTAGTCTGGTACCCTTCGCATCAACAAAAATAGGGTTAGCCTACAAAATTAGTGGTCTGGTGGTTTGTATGAGCAGGGTGGCCTGGGATGGAAGTCAAATTCCTGAGCTGGATTATTGTTTCAGTCCAACCCTAAAAGGCCCCCATCCTTGAACAGTGAAAAGTTAGAAAAAAAAAAAAGAGGCGGGGGGGCATGCTCAGACAATCGAAGTTAATGAGACATCACAGCAGTGCCAGCAGAGTCTGACTGACGACTGCTCTCTGGAGAGCAGAGTACAGAAACAGCAGAGTAACAAGCACTTAGCACCAAAAATGGGGAAGAAATCAAGAAAAACACTGATGCACTGAATTACCACTTGTAAACCACAGACACAGAATCTTAAAAAATACTTGGACGCTGCCTCAGCTACTGTCTGTGAGCAAACATGCAATTCTTTTGGTGGCTGAACACGTCGCTGGTGTGGCAAGCGTATGTCTGGTCCAGTCAGCGATGGGTTAAATTGGCGGCGGCTGGCGTGTTCACAGTAGGAAGGCAACGACCTGGGTCTGGGCTGGCCTCCAAACAGATGTTGGTTTGTTTCAGGGCTGTGGTTAAATAGTTGGATGGTGTTCCAGCACACTGGGGAGCAAGGAGGGGATTAGAGCTGTGAGGGCTGCAGCTGCACAGACAGAAAAAGAGCAGGAGAGGGGAGAGAGACACACAGAAAAAGACAGAAAGCCTAGAAGCCAGTGATGCAGCACTGAATAAAAATGATGGTAAATTGCATGCCCTCCTGTCCTTGGGCACCATAATGCAGGCCATCAGAGAGACTGATTATACTTTCAAAAGTTGACAAATTTATGCTTGATTTTATTTTGTCACCTGTGTTTGTTGCACAGATCCCACTTTCAGGGTGTATTGGCTCATTTCCACCCACAACTATACCCTATACTGCAAGTCTGGCTGTTATATTTTTTTCTGGATTTCTACTGATTATTAGTATTGAAAACTGCATTTATTTCAGAACTTTGGAAAATTTGAATTTGCCGCAGTTTCCACAGGTAAGAACAAACAAACCTTGAGCCCGTCACTGTGGAATATACACCTCAATGACATCACCCAGGTATAAGCAGAAGTACACCCACTTGTCACTCCAAAATAAATCCCAACCTGTAATGACATGCTCCCTCTTTAAGTAATCTTAGGTTACAAGTAGACTTCTAGTTGGATTTCAAGGAGGATTCTACAAAAACAGAGATGAAAAAAAAAAACAGTTTGGATGGCTCTACTTCTGAAAATAAGTAAGGGCTAAGGGAAAAAAGGATAACATGTGAAGCAAAAGAGAGAGAACAACAAATATGTCTCACAGAGCAGACAGAGGGGGCAGAGATGGAGCAAGGAGAAGAGAACCATGTTTTTATACATATATATTTCCTTTTTCATTCTTACTGACAAAAAAGAAATTGTAGATATCGTACTAAAAAAAAGAGCATGTGCCTCCAGGCAGGAGAGAGTAAGGACAGGAAAACTCCACCAGTTTTTGCATAAATAGCACTTTGAAGTCAGGGATGGGAAGATGGGGCAGTAGGAAGAGAGGAAGGAGGAGAAGGGGAGGTGGGAAAGAGTGGCTGTGGATATGAAAGAAGTGCCGTGTCAAAGGTTTTTCAAGTGCAGTTCTAGTTAAATCTGCCTCCTTGGCCCTCAGGGGTCCCAGCTCTACTTGCATACTTAGTGTTTCACCTCTCTTCCTCACCTTCTTTCTGCAGCCCGCCCTCCATTAAAACTTCAGATACAGGCTTAGCCCTTAGCTTTAGCTCACACACAGACCTTGATCTCTTTAGACAGCAAGCGTGAGAGCTGCATTTTGAAGTGGTTTAGTCCCTAAAGTATCTCTCAACTCGTTTTAAGTCCAGAGTGTCCATAGTTAAAGCCAATTAACTCACCAGGTTCAGCTTTTATATGGTGTTTATATGGTGGATGGTGTCCATGATCCTGCAGATAGATATACTTGAATAGAGGAATAACATTCACTCTTGATTTTTATTCAGCTGACACTCTGAAGTGAAAGTTCTCATCAACTACGAAGTCAGCAAAAAGTCACAGAAGTAACCCTTTCCAACATTTTCTCGATTTATGGCCATGTGCAATTTGTAAGGTGAGTAAGTACACAATGTTGGTCGTTAATGATGCTAATGATAGCCAGTGTTGGGCACGTTATTTTAAAAAAGCAATACGTTACAGTTACTAGTTACATCTCTCAAAGGTAACTGAGTAGGTAATAGAGATACAGCATTATAGAAGTAATTAGCTAGCAGGGAAAGTAACTGTTGTGTTAAATTTTTTTTATGTACCAGTATTTAAAAAAAAAAAAATCTCTTTTATGGAACTTTAAATTCAACAATTTCTTCAATTATTTATAATAAAAACTGAATTTTAATATTTTTAAATGAATAAAAGAGACACCTGATAGATTAAATTATTAACAGAAAACCGCTAGGTCTGAATTTCCAGTTTGTAAGTGCTACCTTTGAATTGTCTGGACTCACCATTGACATTTACAGTCATCCTACTGCACAAGTGTTGCGGTAAGTGTGTTACACCATTTCCGGTCACTGGTGGTTGTGCTCTGTGTTACCTCTTGTGCTGTCTCTGCTATTCTTTGCTATTCACCTGATTAATCGACAGCAAACTGTTATTATACTAGCATAGAACTCAATCTCTTTCCCCTTTCCTAAGCTTATAGACGATACTGTAGCTCCGCTAATCGAACTAAACGATTAGCAATGGCCTCTAGCTCTCTCTCTCCACTCTCTCTTCCTCCTTCTTCTTCTCCCTCTCCTCTTCTCTCCTGTCCTGTGTCCTACATGTCTAGTTACTCCTCAGCCTCCTTTTATGATAGCTCTTCTTGTCATAGATGCAGGATGATGGTAGAAATGAAGGCGAGAATAAGTGAGATAGAGTAGTGGCTCCGCACCTTAGCCGCCCCCCTGTAGCCAGTGCGGGCCGACCTAGACCAGCTCCTACGGCAGCTGAGAGAGTTTCCTCTCCCCAGCGGCTCCCGAACAGCCGGGAGTCAGGGCGGCTGGGTGACTGTCCGAGACAAGAGGCAGCAGCCCCCAGTTCACCACCAACAGGTTCACGTTTCCAACAGGTTCTCCCCACTCAGCGACACACCCACTGAAAAACCGACTCTATTCTGAGGAATGTGAAGTTAGTGACACCGGCGGCCATAGTTAAGTGTATCCCGGGGGCCAGAGCAGGCGACATCCAATATTACCTGAAACTGCTGGCTAAGGATAAGCGTAAATATGGTAACGACACCCAACTTCGCCATTCAGAGGTCACAAAGATTAATGTGGAATCGGTGTGTACCTTTGCTAAAATGATGTCGGACACTGTAGTTTTCTCTGGCCCCCTCCCCAATCGGACCAGTGATGACATCTATAGCCGCATGTCTTCATTCAACCGCTGGCTGTCGAGGTGGTGTCCCAAAAACAACTTGGGCTACATAGATAACTGGAAGACTTTCTGGGGGAGACCTGGTCTGATTAGGAGAGATGGTGTCCATCCCACCGTGGGTGGTGCCGCTCTCATATCTAGGAATATGGCCGAGTTTATTAGAAAGTTAAAACCCTGAAAACCCCGAGTCGAGACCAGGAGGCAGAGCTGCAGTTTAACACGCTCCTCTGTGCCTCAGTCAGAGCGGTTCCCTGCCAAGAATAGAAGAGAGTCTCTGTCTATGTCTAGGTCTATAGAAACTGTGTCTCTCCCCCGACCACCTAAATTTAGAAAATTACTAAACCTAAATTAAACAGAAGAGGAGCTAAAAACGAAAACTTAACAGAAATCAAAACAGCCACAAATTCGGTCTCAAATATTATTGTAGTTAAATATGGACTGTTGAATATTCGATCACTATCATCAAAATCTCTATTAGTCAGTGATCTCATAACTGATCATCGTATTGATTTATTTTGTATAACTGAAACCTGGCTGCAGCAGGATGAGTATGTCAGTATAAATGAATTTACACCACCCACTCATGTTAATTTTCATGTCCCTCGTACCACAGGTCGAGGAGGGGGGATGGCTGCAATATTTCAGTCAAGCTTATTAATCAACCTTAGACCAAAATCTGGCTGTAGGTCTTTTGAAATCCTCACTCTAAGTCTTTCCCACTCAAACTGGAAAGTTGAAAAACCAGCTCTGTTAGTTACAGTATACCGTCCACCTGGTCCGTACTCAGAATTCCTATCAGAGATTTCTGAGTTTATATCAGAGTTAGTACTCAGTACAGATAAAATCATTATAGTGGGAGATTTCAATATTCACGTAGATGTAGAAAGTGACAGCCTTAGTTCTGGGTTTCTTTCCTTACTAGACTCAATTGGCGTTTCCCAGCATGTGAATGAACCAACTCACTGCTTCAATCATATCCTTGATCTTGTTCTAACATATGGCATTGAAATTGACAAGTTAACAATTTTTCCTAAAAACTCTCTTTTGACTGACCATTACCTCATTACGTTCGAGTTTACTTTAACTGACTGCACAGCATCGAGGAATAAATTCAGCTATAGAAGATGTTTATCTGAAGATGCTGTGGCTAAATTTAAAGGGAACATTCGGTCATCATTTGCAGCAATGACATATCTAAATTCAAATGAGGATTTTTCCCATACACAGGTTGATGACCTTGTGATTAGCACTATGGCCACACTGTGTTCAAACCTTGATGATGTTGCCCCTCTCAAAAAGAAAGTAATAAAACAGAGGAGGCTGGCTCCGTGGTATAATTCTCACATTCGTGCTTTAAAGCAGACGTCAAGGAAATTAGAAAGAAATTGGCGTTCCAGCAATTCGGAAGAGTTTCACTGAGCCTGGAAAGAAAGCTTAAACATGTATAAAAGCTCTCCGCAGTGCTAGAAGCTCATATTATGCGGCAATAATAGAAGAAAACAAGAACAACCCCAGGTTTCTCTTCAGCACTGTAGCCAGGCTGACAGAGAGTCATAGCTCAATTGAACCAGTGATCCCTTCAGCTCTCAGCAGTGATGATTTTATGGGCTTTTTTACAGATAAAATTATAACAATCAGAGAAAGAATTCATCAGCTCTTACCTACATTAGACAATAATCTTCTACTGAATACAGCAGCTCCTGAATCAACTGCAATGCCTATTTTACATCTGGAATCATTCTCATCTCTGAATCTCTCAGAGCTAGCTTCTATAGTATCATCATCTAGACCATCAACCTGTCTATTAGACCCAGTGCCGACCAGCCTCTTTAAAGACATTTTCTACTTAATTGAGCCGTTCATTTTAGATCTGATTAATTTGACGTTATCTTTGGGTTATGTACCTCAGACTCTTAAGACTGCAGTCATCAAACCCCAGCTTAAAAAACTGAATCTTGATCTAGATGTTTTGGCCAAATTACAGACCCATAATGAACCTTCAGTTCATTTCTGAAATCGTTGAGAAAGCAGTGGCAAACCAATTACATCACCATCTGCATAGGAACGGTTTGCTTGAAGAGTTTCAGTCGAGATTTAGAGCTCACCACAGCACAGAAACAGCACTGGTTAAAGTCTCCAATGATATTCTAATGGCTTCAGACAATGGATCAGCCTCCATACTTCTCCTCTTAGATCTCAGTGCTGCTTTCGACACCATTGATCACAATATTTTATTACAGAGACTGGAACATGGAATTGGCATTAAAGGAACTGCTCTAAGGTGGTTCAAATCCTATTTATTAGATAGACATCAGTTTGTTCATGTTAACAATAGCTCCTCCTCATGCACTATAGCCAGTTATGGAGTCCCACAGGGTTCGGTACTTGGACCAAACCTCTTCACTCTTTATCTGCTTCCTTTAGGCAACATTATCAGGAAACACAGCATCAATTCCCACTCTTATGGAGACGACACTCAGCTGTATTTATCAATGAAGCCAAATGAAGTTAGTCAGGTAGTCAGACTGCAGACATGTCTTGAAGACATAAAAGTCTGGATGATCCATAATTTTTTACTTCTAAATTCTGACAAAACTGAAGTTATTGTACTCGGCCCTAAGCACCTTAGAGAAACCCTATCTAATCATCTAATCAGTCTGGATGGCATTACTTTGGCTTCCAACTCCACTGTAAGAAACCTTGGAGTAACCTTTGACCAGGACATGTCCTTTGTCTCTCACATAAAGCAAGTCAGTAGGGCAGCTTTCTTCCACCTGAGAAACATTAGGAAAATCAGAAATATCCTCTCTCAAGAGGATGCAGAAAAACTAGTCCATGCATTTGTTACTTCTAGGCTGGACTACTGTAACTCATTATTATCTGGATGTCCAAAAAATCTCTTCAGATACTTTCACTTTAATTGCACTTCATATCACTCCAAGTACTCCACAAGGGTCCCTACTTGGTCTTCTTTAATTTGCGGTGTAAATTAACAATTTCAACTCTGCCACCCCAAACAGCAATGTGCACTTGTGTGCAGATGACACTATTTTATATACCAGTGGCAATTTTCATAGTCTGAACATCACAAATCTAGTCTGTTTGATATTCTTTAGGTCACTAAAAAAACATTCAGCCTACTTTCAGTATCCAAACACTTCAAGACTTTTATGAATACTAATAGTGGTCATATTCTGCTTTGATCCGAGACTCATTTTTAAGAGTTGTGTTCAACATGAAACAAACTAAACGTAATGTACATTTCCCATCTGTTATTTTGCTGTTATAGAGTATTCAGTTCTGTCTGTTCTTTGTTATGATGGCTTGCCCAACCACACTGAAACCTCGTCACTCCCTCTGTCACTGTGTTTCATCAAATATCTATCTCATCATTACTTCCTATATGAAAAGCTGAATGCTTCTCTTTAGCAAATAGAAGGAAGCAACATTGAATGGGCTGTATTTATTTATACTGCCATGAAGACTATCTTATTATCCCTGCTCTCTAGTTACGATTAAACACACACAACGTTGGGTCACATGACAGTTTAACCTTAACTGTTTCTTTTGTCCATGCTGAATGAGAATATTTCTTTGGGGCATTTTGAAAGGTTGTATGTATGTAACAACAATCAAATCAAAGTGTGTAATATAAGTTTGTGAATCTGTGAGGCCATTTCATTTAGCTGTTGTGTGCACTGTATCTCTTACAATGTATATCTTTTCTACAAAGGGCTCTCTCAGAAAACGAATCCTGATCACAATGAAAGCACCTGATTAAATAAAGGACTTGATAGTTGCCCATATGGTGATACTATGTTTATGCATGGTCCATGTCCCTCAATAAATATGTTTGGTTTTAGGCAATCAAAAATTAACAAACATGAAAGCATTAATGCAGGCTGACATAACAATAAAACCGTACCTTTTGACAGTTCTTACACATTCCTGCTTTGATGGAGTTGTTGCAGAACTGAGGCAGATTGTCTCTTCTCTAAAGTATGAAAATACTTGTTGAGGAAAATCGATTAAGGAGCCAAATGGTGGCTGTATGGGTCTGTGTGTGTCACTTCAGCCATCCTAGCAGCTGCGCTCATTATGTTTTCCATGTGGCATGAAGCTGTGCAACATTTCACTGTACCCAGTTTGTTTACTGAATCCATTATCTGTCACTTACAGTTCATGTTAATCAATCAGCATAACTTCACAACTGCATGTGATTTGCCAGCTTGGAGATGAGTTAAAATAAAACATTCAATGCAAAGTTGGATGAGCTGGTTGTGTCCACATTATTTTCTATGTGGTTAAATAAAAAATTTCAAAAGGCAGGCTGGTCTTCAGAAGCCAGCTTGTCTGGTAAAAAAATCTGGTCAAATCAGACAATATTAAATCATCTCTTTCAAGTAGGGATGTCCGATAATATCGGCCGACCGATATTATCGGCCCGATATTAGCATAATTATGCAATATCTGTGAGAATCGTTATCGGTTTTCCCTCCGATAATGAAAACCCTATAACACAATGCCTTGGTTTCGCCAAATACGCTGGAATCGCTTGTGGGGTCCCGAGACGTTTACCGGCGTGTGATTGATGACCTCATCAAACCGCACCTGGAGGCAAAATAACAACAACGCTGTGTGGCTAGTCGTGGCTAACAAGCTTGCTCACTTGTTGCTACACAAAATGTCCATGGTCTGGAATTTTTTTAAAGTTTCACCTGCGGATAACAAAAATGCAATTTGCAATGAATGCAAGGCGCTTTTCAACCGAGGGGGAGACAAGACTTCGTCCTTCAACACTTCAAATTTAATTGCTCACATCAGGAAGAACCATCCCGAGGTACACGGAGCATTAGCAGGGCTGACTGAGCCCAGTTTATATTTTCAGTGACTGTATTAGCCCATATAATGGGCTCAGGACTGAGTCCGTCTATATCTGTGCACTTCTGTTTTCGTTGTTTGCACATTACCTCATTCATAAATTGTTGTTTGTACCTGATAGAAATGAGCAATTTTCAATATATTAGGCTGTCCTACACTACATGTTATTTTTGTTTACTTTAAATGCTGCACAAAGTTGTACAGGACAGGTACAATGTTGTTTACAATTTGAAGAAGAAGTCAGATTTGTCCTAGTTATAATTGGCATTGTCAGGATGATCTCAGGAAGAGCTGTAGTTTGAGACAAAATGTTAAAAATAAATATGGCACTTTTCCATAACTTAAGTTGAAGTACTGTTCTTATTTTGTACAGACAATGTTAATTTGTGGAATGCCTCTAGTGGGGCATCACAATAAAAGTAGGTAAGGTGTTGATTCCACGACAGGAGATATGTGATGTGACCTAAAAATAGTTTGGGGGAAAAACGGCTGCATATCGGTATCGGTTGATATCGGAAATCGGAAATTAAGTGTACAATATCGGCATATCGGATATTGGCAAAAAGTTAATATCGGACATCCCTACTTTCAACCCTCAACATCATAATGGTATTATTTATCTGTTTGGCACCTGATAAGCTGTGACCTTCATGCAATGACTTTATTAAAATGAATCAGTTGATTTTATTTATTAGTTATATTATTTGTCATAGTTTTCAAAAGAATTCATCAAAACAAAAAGTGAAAACCCGAGTTATCCATCCATCCATGCATCTTCAACCGTTTATCCGAAGTCAGGTCATGGGGGTGACAGCTTTAGCAAGGAGCCCCAGACTTCCTTTTCCCTGGCAACCTCGGCTAACTCTGCCTGGGGGATCCTGTATGCAGGACTGCACAAGTGGACCTGATTCTCCGGTCAGTCTCACACTTCAGAATTCCCTCACTCATGAACAAGACCCCAAGATACTTGAACTGAAGGAGTGAAGCTCCTTCAGCATCGATGCGATCCTCCGGCTACTGACAAAGCACATGTGGACTGGGAGATTGTATTCCCAGGCACCCTCAATGATCCTTGTGGTCCGTTGTTCAACAACCAGGACAGAATCCACATAGTTCCTCTTCAATCTGGGGTTCGACAGTCGGATGGACACTCATTTCCAGTACCTTAGAGTAAACTTTTCCAGGGAGGCTGAGTAGTGTGATGCTCCTGCCATTGGCAACCATCCTCTGTTCCCCCTTCTTGAAGAGAGGGACAACCACCTCAGCCTGCTACTCCTTTGGCACCGTCCCCGACTTCCATGCAATGTTGAAAAGGCGTGTCAACCAAGACAGCCCTTCAACACCCAGAGCCTTCAGCATTTCAGGGGGTATCTAATCAACCCCTGGGGTTTGCCACTGGAATTAGTGGGGTTCAGAAGTTCCCCAAAGTGCTCTTTCCACCGTCTATCACCTCTTCAGTTGCTGCTGCAGCTGATGCCCTTCAGGCCCATCAGTACCTCACAACTGCCTCAGGAGTACCCAGGGACAACATGTACCTAAAAGACTCCTTCAGATGGCTTCAGACGGCTTCCCTGACCACCGGTGTCCACCATGGTGTCCGACGGTTACTGCCCCTTGAGGCACTAAGGCCAAGACCCTAAGACCGCAGGACGCCTCTACAGCTTCAACAATGGAAGCTTTGAACATTGACCATTCAGTTTTGGTGCCCCCAACCTCCACAGGAATGCGGGAAAAACTCCTTCGGAGGTGGGACTTGAAGGCCGGTGACAGACAGGTGCCTCCCCCAAATGCTCCCAGTTTATCTGCACTGCTCATTTGGGCTTGCCAGGTCTGTCCAGGGGTTTCACCTGGCATCTGACCCAACTCACCACCAGTTGGTGATCAGTTGACAGCTCTGCCTCTCTCTTTACCCAAGTGTCCAAAACACACAGTGTCAGGTCAGATGATACAACTACAAAATCAATCATTGACCTTTGGCGTAGGGTGCTCTGTTACCAAGTACACTTATGAGGATGCTTCTGTTCGAACATGGTGTTCATTATTGACAAACTGTGGCTAGCACAAAAGTCTAATAACAGAACATCCCATGAGTTCAGATCAGGGAGGCCGTTCCTCCCAATCATGCCCCTCCAGGTATCTCCGCCATTGCAAACGTGCACGTTGAAGTATCCCAGCAGTACCACGGAGTCCCCCAGCGGAGCCCTATGCAGGACTCCAGCCAGGGTATCCAAGAAGGCTGAATCGTTTAAACTGCTGTTCGGTGCACATGCAGTACAGTAAGAGTTTTCACCCCTGCTTTTAAGCATTAGGAGGCGACCCTCTAGTCCACTGGGGTAAACTCCAATACAACGGTGCTCAGCCGGGGACTTGTGAGAATCCCCACACCCACCTTGTGCCTCACTCCCTTGGCAACTCCGGAGAAGAATGATGTCCAGCCGAGGTTATGCATGGAGGTAAGCCCCACCAGATCCAATCAGTAACACTCCACCTTGTACACAAGCTCCAGCTCCTTCCCCACCAGAGAGGTGACGTTTCACGCCGCCTAGGTCTGGGTTGCTGAGGCTCCTCACTATCAGTGCACCCGGCCCCAGCGGTTTCTTGTGCGGATGATAGGGGAGAATGGGTATCCACGTCGCTCTTTCGCGCTGTGCCCAACAGGGCCCCGTGGGAGACCCGGCCACCAGGCACTCACTAACGGGTCCTCCATCCAGGCCTGGCTCCAGACGTATGCCCCGGGCTTCCTCCTAGCAGGGTAACCTTCCTCCCTCCTCTATCTTTCATGGGGTCTTTTGAACCATTCTTTGTCTGGCCCCTCGTCTGAGACGAATTTGCCTTGGTAACACAGCTCCCAGGTTCATTGGGGCAAACAAACCTCTCCACCACGATAAGATGATGGTTCCCAGAGAGGAAAACCAAATTATATATTTCAGAAATCTACTTACAAGACTGAATCATTCCATACTGGTCTGGGAAAGACTGGTGAACTCCTGCAGATGGGAATCAGTTTTGTCTACTTTACAGTCTGTATGAAACATTCTTCTGGCACAATTGTGTGTGTGTGTGTGTGTGTAGGGAGGGATGAGATGGAGGGTCCCATCCAGCCCCATCCAGCTGTAGTCTGGAATACACCTGGGACTGCTGTCTAAACATCCCTTTGTTATTTTGCATGACTGCTCCTGCAAACGTGTGTATGTGTGCGAGACATAGGCCGAGAAAAAGATGTAGTGAGAGAGACATTGATTATGTGTTCACTATCCTGCTGTTGCTGATTCATTCATTCATCTTCAACCGCTTATCTGTTTCCGGGTCACGGAGGGTGCTGGAGCCAATCCCAGCTCACACTAGGTGAGGGCAGGGTACACCTGGACAGGTCACCAGTCCATCACAGGGCCAACACACAGAGACAGACAGAGACCAACAACCACTCACACTCACACTCAGACCTACGGACAATTTAGAGTCACCAGTTAACCCAAACATGATGTCTTTGGACGGTGGGAGGAAACCGGAATACCCAGAGGAAACCCACGCAGGCACAGGGAGAACATGCAAAGTCCATACAGAAAGGACCCAGGCTGGGAACCGAACCTGCGACCTTCTTATTGTGGGGCAACAGCACTAAACACTATGATGCCGTGCTACCCACTATTGCTGATGTATTTATAAAATTATATTAAATATAAAACATGTGAACCAAGACAATGAAATCCATCAATATAAAAAAGTACCACCTGATTTACTACTGCATGACTAATTTTTTTAAAGAAATATTTTTTTTAAGAAATATTAGCCTCATAATAAATGAATACTAGTTAAATACTGCTAAGATTATATTTAATGAGTTAATAAGCCACCTTTTTTTTCAGTTGACTGAATGTAGCTGCAAATGAATGACACTTACTGAACTTGTTTGTTGTGGGAACCCATGTGAGAGATCATTGAATTATGTGTCAGGCACTGTATATTGTATTCAGGGGTCTCCAAGATACGTGGGAGGAGATCGAGTTTGGGTATTTTAATTTGCAAGTAGGCTATAGATGCTTGGAAGCCATCTTCTTTCTGCAGTCTTTACTCATATCAGCTTTGCATATTTATATAATCTTAACAATCTTCGGCAAGAAAAGACTACACCAGCCCCCCAGAAATAGCAGCTGAGAAGAACACAGAGCAGTTCCCAAGGAAACGAAAGCTTAAAATTGGTTTGGCTTTTATTCAAAACCATTTAGTTTTATTCTGTTCCATTTTTTTTCCTCCACCAGAAAGACGCACAGATCAACAACAGCAGCGAGAGACAAGCAGTGAGGCCATATTGTATGGACATGAGGACAATACTAAGGGAGAATGCTGGTAGATGTTTTTTTGTGTTTGCCTACTAACATTTGCTAATTGTCACTAAGTGCAAACTAAAGTTTGTGCAGATGAAAATGCAGTTAGTTTTGCACTTTGTTGATGTGTTTCATTGGTACTTTCGACATTCCATAGTGAACGCGTGTGCGTGTGAAAGTGCCATTTCACATGCACACACGTTTATACCTTCGTGATCTGCTATTAAAATGGAACAAGTTTTCATACATATTTAGAATCTCTTTGTGGTGAGTCGATCATATAATATGACAAGCATGTGAGCCCATCTCATATACACAGCAGTTCTGGGGGCTGAGAGATTCTGAGCTGCACAAACAAGAAGTAGCAAGCAGAATTGTGAATAAAACGAAACTCTAGACAGCTTTTTGGTGATAAATGGGAACCACTGGCAATTTTACCAGGTAGTGAGAAGGAAAGGCTAAGACATTCAAGATGCATGCCAACATTGGAACATATGCATATGCAACATTTCTTTTACCACAAAGAATGCCCTGACCATCTGAACCCATGCTCTAATACTCCACTTGACCTATCCAAACATCTGAAACATATTGTCCATTCACGTTCCTTGCTTGTAACAGACAGATTGTATGTACTCTGTCTTACTGCCTATGTAGGTGGATGATACTCTATCAATAATATGTGCTTAAAATGACAGTGAAATACTGTGCCCCTGACTTCAGACCAGGTTTTTGTTGTCAATAGATCAATCATTGTCTACTGTCTCAAGATAGCAATGTGCCACCACTACAGCAGACCAGCTGTCATTCTCGGTCCAATGCATCAATCAGTGTACAGACTCGCCCCAAATTACGAACGGATTACGTTCCAAACAGCCATGCATATTCTGAATTGTTAGTAAGTTTTTCAGAAATATCCTGTCTCAAGAGATTGCAGAAAAACTAGTCCATGCATTTGTTACCTCTAGACTAGATTATTGCCATTCATTACTAACAGGGTGTCTCATTTTTCACTGAAAAGCCTTCAGTTGATTCAGAATGCTGCTGCACAATTATTAACAGGAACTAGGAAAAGGGATCACATCTCTCCTGTGTTAGCTGCTCTTCATTGGCTCCCGGTAAAATTTAGAATAGAATTTTAAATTGTTTTCCTAACATACAAAGCTCTTAATGACCAAGCTCCATCATATCTCAGAGAGCTCATGGTTCCTTATTGCCCCAGGAGGTCACTTCACTCTCTGGATATAAGTGTACTTGTGGTTCCTAGAGTCTCCAAGAGTAAATCAGGAGGCAGATCTTTCTGCTATCAGGCTCCTCTTTTATGGAACCAACTGTCAGTATTGGTCCGGGGCAGTGGACTCTATCACAGCTTTCAAGATTAGGTTTAAAACCTTCCTCTTTAGTTGTGCTGCTGTAGGCCTAGACTGCTGGGGGATGCACTGAACATCTCTCTCTCTCTCTCTCTCTCTCTCTCTCTCCCCCATGCATGTACATTAAAACCTTATATGTCTCTAACATTGTCTCTTCCTGCAGTCTGTGTTTTGTCCCTCCTGTCCTCTCTCTCCCTGTCCCCGTCCTACAGGTACTGAATCATCTCTGCTCCATCTTCCTGCTCAGTACCTGCTGCTGCAAGAGTTACCTTTAGTTATCATTACACACTGTTACTCACTTCCCATTGTAACCTCTTCTTTTCCCCTACTGCTAATATTTACTAGTGTACATTTAGAACTACCAGGTTGCGATCACTGCATGTTTTTGTTTGGTTTTTTTTTTTTGGTTTTTTTTCAGGGCATTTTCTCATGTTCTTGTTCTCTCTCCATCCTTCTACCTTCTTCTTCACTCTGGCTCTCACTGTGTCTCTCTCATTGCCACTGCTTCTCTCTCCGCGCCCCCACCCCCCATCTCTCCCTCTCTCAACCCGACCGGTCGAGGCAGAAAGCCGCCCCCTCCCCCCGAGCCTGATTCTGTCTGAGGTCTCTGCCTCTTAAAGGAAGTTTTTCTTTGCCACTGTCATCAAGTGCTTGCTCTTGGAGGGATATGTTGGGTTTCTATAGCAACTCCGTAAGAGTTTGGCCTAGACTTGCTGTATGTGTACAATGCCCTGATAAAACTTTGTTATGATTTGGTGCTATATAAATAAATTAGATTAGATTAGATTTAATTAAGAGGATAGATTATTAATTCTATGTGTTTCTGTGGCCAATATACTGTCTTATATTCATATCACAGTGTGAAAAGAAAAATGTGAAAATGACTACCATATCAAAAGTCCAGTGTCATGGAAAGCATGTGGGCCTTGCAGGGGGCCTGGGGGCGCTTCAACACACATTGCTCACATTTTTGGACATGTTTGCAAAACACATGACTTTAACCGAGACTCCCTTTAGCTGCTGCAGTTAAGTCAGGAAGTCACAATGGCATGACGGTGATATTATTTCTGGATGCCTGTTCTTGTTTCGTACAGATGTGGTCTCAGCGGGACTGAGCCACAAGCTGCATTACTCGTATAATCACCTGCCAGGCCAGACGTTGACTCATCCCTCAAAACAATGATGTTTACTTGCCAACTGTTGCCTCACTGCATTGTGAAAGCAGCCGAGTCTGGTCCCTTGTGCAAATATGATCACGCCTGGGAGAGATAATGTTAAACATTCTGTCTAACCTGCTGGGCAGGGTTTACCAAACAGTGTCAGGTGATTACTCATCAATCATTCAAAACTATACTGCACAGACCTTCCTGTAATTATATACTGATTCGAGTGCTCTTTTTTGACGTCTACAGCAATACAGTACATAACCAGCAGGAATTAGTTGCTGTGATTAAAGCAATGGTTTAATGTTTTGGAAGTAATTATTAACTGGTTTATATGTCTTATGGGTGCAGCTGAAAGGTTTGGCTCACAGTGAGCTTAGCGTATCTCACTAATCAAAGACTTACTAATTATTTACAATCACAGTTTTGGCCATAATTTGGATCAGTGGTAGGACTGTAATAACCAGGTTAATTGCTGACATCAGGGAACACGGTGAAATCATTAAAAAGACCCTTTCCCTGTTGGTCGTCACTGAAGCAGTGTTTACAGATGTCAGTGTTGGGTGGTAAAACTGTTGATAGGAAAACTTTTGAAGGCCAAAATACAACTAAGTTAGATTCCCATGTATTTGTTCTATATTAATACTGCGAAAGTAGCGCAGTGATTAATCCGCAGAGAAGTGCACACAGCTTCTATCCAGAAACAGGGCCTCTAAACTGGTTGGCGAGACTTCTTCAATTTTGTGATTTCATAGCAAAGGTGTCACTGCCCCTCAGCTGTACCACCAACAATGGCCACCATAAGCCACGCTGCAATGATTTTATTCAATCACTCAAAAAACAACGAGCTGGTGATCTGCTGTCACTACACCTCCAAAGAAAAGTCTGAGAGGAGCTGCATAACTACATTGAGAAACAAATTTTGTTTCTGCCCCTGAAAAGCTCAACTAAATCTCATAATCATACCATTGTTTCATATGAGACACAGTAAAAGTATAAAATATAGGACAGTTTAAGAAAAAATTGTACAAACCAGTATACTTTGATACAATTGGCAAAACGTATGGGTTGGATTTGTATTCAACACTCAGCATTTTTGGTCAAATGCCATCTGGTTTAAACCCTTTATCTATTTGCTTATCTTATACTTGTATTGCTGACATATACAGTATTTACAGAAGAGTATTCAAACAATTCGTTGGTTGTAGTATTAAAGTTACAGATACAGTTATCGCTTGATGTGTTCATTGTGTCTCTTGGGAAGTAAAGCAGTTATTTCCTTGTCCCAGTCTTACTGTCATAACCAGAAGAGTTCAGTCTTCATATGGCAAGTCACAGTGGATAGATAGATAGGGCATTATCTATCCAAGATCGGAAAATAAGTTATTGTATTAAAATTATGTCATTATTGTTTCATTAACAATTTTCCTTTTCCTGTTGTTTTTTCCCAATCAAGACAGGACCCCTGTACTGCAGAATAAACATGGGTGTTCCTGTCGTGGAGAGGTTCTTTGGCGAGGGTGATAGCAGACAGGATTTCAGACTGACCACAGAGTCTCTGGTGATGATGCTGGATCATCTCCACCAAGAGCAGATCCATGGAGACGCATTGGTATTCTTCTTCTGTCTGGTAAGTGGGGCATCATACAGGGTGGTCTCCAGGAGGCTCCCTTGTCCACCAAGTTGGTGAGGAGGTGGTGGCCATTTACTAGAAGGTCATATCTCCCAAAAACCGCTGAAGACCTGGTGGCAGTAAGTCATGGGTTTGCAGAGCTGGCCAGACACGGTTCTATTATTAAAGCTGCTGGAGCAATCGAAGGCTATCATGTCAGAATCAAGCCAACAAGCAGCCCCGATGGTCACTGGAACAAGAACAGGAAACTGTTTGCGTCAAACATTCTGCAGGCAGTTTTTGACCACCATGGCTGCTTCATAGACAGGTATGTGGGCTGGCTGGGGTTGGTGCTCCAGCACAGCCCACTGTACAGGCGGGCTGTACATTGGGCTGTACAGTTTGAATAAAAGAAGTTGGTGTTGTTTGCTAACCTTCCATACTTTAGTTGTAAATACTAAATGGAAAGATAACATGAGTAACACAACATCAATATCTTATAAAAAATGAAGTCTTATAAATATCACCTTGCAATGAACAGTACACAAACATAAAAAAATCATAAAATCATTAAAAAACTTGTCCACCATCCTCAGCCTGCTCTCCTCTCCTTGGCCTCTCTCTGCAGCCTCATGTCCTCCTTGATTATCTTGATCAAATTGTAAAGTTCATCTTCTCTCTCCCTCCTTCTCTTCCTACACTTTACAGTCTCTGCCCCTGGCCCTGGCTCCTCATCCTCCTCCTCCTCCTCATGGTCACCCACCACAGTACTTGGCCCTGATGTGTACTCAGGGATGGATTTAATTAGGACGGGGGGGGCGGTCAATGGAAGGCCTATGTCCTAATACCTCCTCCTCGAGGACAAAGCAGGGCCAAATATCAGCAATAGGCTTCCCGCTGACCTCCTCTCCTGTCCCTAGATCTTGGCAATCCTAAGGCAGAGGGAATCAATCTCAGCAATATAAATTTTCAGCAAAGTATTTGAAAAACAAACACTAATCTGTACATACTTGTACTGTTTTTTGTTTTTTGTCTTTTGTGGCCTGTTGGGGATCAGCCTTCCTGTCCAGGCTCTTTTTTTCTTGGATTGTTCTAAGCACAGAGAGAAGCGAGTGAAACGGTAATCACAAGATCACATTAACATAAAAATGCCAATAATCTCCCAGTAAAACCTTTACGTGACGCCTTTAGTTCTTTTTATTTTGGGCTTTGTACAGGATCTTCAAAAACTGAACTTAGGTAGTTCAGGTCACTGAATTCACCTTCGTCATGTAGCATTTGACTGAGTGTGATACAGACCTAAAATGTGATCAAATGTATGTAAAAAAAATATTGAGTGCCATGCTTTGTCTTGATTTCATGAGTAACTTCAAGTAATGGAAGTACATGGTGAGTTTTCACCACAAGGTGTGGAAATTCTACCTGAATAGCAGTAACCTCTGTTAATACTCAAAAGTGGGCCATGAAGAAGTTTATATTCAGTAATGTGACTTTTTTGTCGCATTAGGTGTAGAATTAATGGTTAGCTTGTTGTATTTGTGGAACCTGGAGCTGAAGCAAAGTTAGTAGTTGCTCCACTTCAAGTGTCGGTGGAAAAACACATTTTATGGCGCATGTATACTGATAGGACTCTCTTGGTTATGTTTTCAAATGGTAAAAACTCCTGGTCGAAAAAGAAATATGTCAACAGCGCAAAACGTATTGTATAAAAGGCTTCTTTTCATGTATAATTAATGCTGGATGTACTCTTAGCTCATAGTGATATAATACTGTTAACTGGAAACCACGTACGTCACACACTACGCTAGTCAGCAGTAACACAACCACCAAGCATGTTAATGTGGATGTAGCGATGATGCAAACAAACACAGCAGGGATTGTAACTACTTCATATTTTATTTATTTTCAAGTTTTAATATTGCTTTCCTGTTGAAGTTATGGTTATTATACGGATCTAAGGTTGAGTGTATTCCCTTGAGTCCATAATGGGCTCTGGCATTGAACTTAAATCTAATTTAAATTAACCTGAACTGCACATTAGTTTTGCATTGTTTTGATTTTGGTTGTTTATGTGAACCTTATTATTGAATTTATGGCAATATGTTTAGAAACGAAAAAGATTTGGGTTCATATTTCTATTATTCTAAACGCTATAGAGGCATAGAGGAATGTGTCTTTGGTAATAAAAAAAAAACAACAACCCAATAGCGAACATCTTCCCCCTCCTTGTTTCTGTTTTTATACAGTTTTAAACAGATGTTCTACATCACATGTGATCTGCATACCAGACCTGAATGATTCTGAAATAGACTCAGGAATTTATTGGCTTAGTCTCTGATAAGCACTGATGTGTCGACAACACCCTGGTGAGCAGCCTAATGTAAACCTCCTTTCATGCTCTAACATCTCTCACAGCAAAGACACACACAGTAAATAGACCTTTCACCTACCCAGGTTTTAAAACCATCCAATCTCCCATCGAAGTGTCTCACAGAGGCTCTAACACTTTTACAAGAGCAAGAACCCGGGTATGAGAAGAGTCAGATCTGTTTAATAGGCTGCCACTGTGGCAGCTCCCTCTCTCCCATGTGTGTGTGTGTGTCTGTAACTGCATATGATGACACTGTTTTTCACAGTTTGTTTCCTCAGCCCAAGCAGAAAGGTGACCGGCATTTGAAAAGGGGTCATTTGGCTTTTATTTGCTATCGGCTTCATTAACCAGAAACTTGCATATGTGCACAAAATCTTATCAAATTTTTGATCACCTCCTGAGGGAAATATTCATCTGTTTAGCTACTAATCATGTCTTCTGTTCACCAGCTGCTCTCTGACTGAGACTGTCAGCTGTTTTCTGCTGAGCAGGTTAAAGACAGTTTGTCAAAGCTGCAGCTGGCTGCTGCTGGATATTTGTCGGTGAGAACACCAAACTGAAGAAATAAAGTAAGTTAAAGGCTGGTGTTGTGACTTTCCAGAGGTATATTTGTGTGACACGCTGCTGCTGATACAGGAAAGCATGCTGAGTCCAGGTAAGTCTCAAGTATTTAATAAAACAATAACAGCTACTACAGCGGCTAACGATGAAACTGAACAAAATGCGGTCAACAAAAATGACGGCTACCTAACTCGCCTCTCTCCCTCCCCAGTGCAGGTGATTCAGCCCCCTATATAACCTACGGCTGTCATGCCCACGTGACCCAAACCCTGCATATCACCGTGGCAACGATACCAAACAAATCAAAAGACAAATAATCCACCCGTGATATAATATATGGCTCCTACAGCTGGTAAGAGCTGCAGAACCGGTGGTTGGCATGCTCAGCGGGGCCTTTTTAGTCATTTGATCTGTTGTTAACGTCACAGTATTAGTTGGAGCAGCTCTGAAGTGTTTTTCCAGTTTCCTGACTCTGCTTGTAGTCAGAGGTGTTATGCAGAGGGTAGAGAGACAGGGCTAGGTCTGTGCTGGAGCGAGAGGGAACGTCAGAGCAGTGCGAGTTTCCTCTAAACCAAGGTCGGTCAAGTTGAAAGGGAATGTTTGTGTTTCAGCTGCTCTTTGTTACACCAGGTGCCTTGTTTTGCAACAGGAGACAAAAAAAGACGAGTGGAAGAAAGAGGGAGAGAGAAAGCTCAGACACACTAATATGAGGAAGACCAGACTCAACCGGAGTTCATTCAGCCCTTGGTCTCTGACAGGTCATGACATGGTGTGCGCTTTTGTTTTAGTGCCAATAACAAGGGAGTTGAATCTATGGCAGCTGGCCTTAGTTGTAGATTCTTGAAGATATTTCATCATCCAGGCTTCATCTGTTCTGACCGAATAGTGGGGAAACTCTGGAATATTTAAGAAGGCAGTGGATACCATTTGGCTGTTGTGATGATTGCCAGTTATTAAAGTCACTGAAGGTCAAACGTGAATGACCGTTGTTCGGGTCACTTGAATTGTGGATGGTTTAGTCCCCTGGGAAGGGATGAAGGGATGGCATCCCAGGACAACTTGGCACAATGCATTCAAAGCTTGTGGAAGCCCAAACCTCTGACCTTTGTGAAAGTACTCACAAGAAACAGGAAAGACACCAACAGAGTGGCTGATGAAGGAAAGAAGAATAGCAACCTTGTCATCTCTTATGTGTCTGCTGTATCAGAAAAATTCTTTGGTTCTTCAGCTCACCACAGGAGGGCCAACTCCTCAGCTCCACACTCAGCAGTTTTCCTGCACCTGTGGGAGAAGGGACCCTCCCTCGATGAAAGCAACATCCACCTTTTGGAGAAAAGGTGGTTTAAAGGGGGAGTGACGGAGGCTTTTTTATATGAAAGTCGAGAAACCATCCCTCAGCAGAGGAGGAGGAGGCCTCAGACAGTACATCTCCCACCTACAATGCTGTTCTTTAACCCTTTTAAACTGAGCGTGCCGCCTCTGGCACATTCACACAACCAAACTTCGAATTATGGAAGGTTTGCTCTTTTGGAGAAATTCCACCGAATTCTAAAAGTTGGGAAATTGCGCTTCAAAGCCAATACAAGGTCATTATGGCAATTCCACACGCGTCGGGGAATCCGCTCCTTCATTATGTAAGGGTTAATCCGCTTACACCATGGTCATTTTCCAAGAATATAGGAATAAAAGGATTCACCAACTTTTGGCAAAAGTTTTGCACTCAAAATCGAAAGTTTTTGAAGCAAGTATTGTATTGACAAGGAATAAGCTAGTCCCTTTTACAACCACGCCAGTTACAGTAGTCACAGTAGAATGGGATGAGCACTGTGGCTTAATCGCTTTAACACAGCCAAAAGTAGGCTATTAAGAGTTAAAATTAAGTTTGATTTAGGTCAAAATTATTCCACAATGTGGTTATTGTTTATAAAATTATATATATAAAATAAAAATAAAACTGGGCTCGTTATGTTGCTATGGTTACAGGCGCGGATGAATTTAGAGCAGTTAGTTAGTTACGAAGTTTAGCCGAACTATGTGTGCATTAAATGGTTTTAACTCACACCTGCCGACCAATCAGAAAAGAGCATTCACACTGACCATGGTATAAAAACTGTTAAGACATTCTTTTAGAATTCTGTCAACTGCCTGATATCAACAGTTCTAAGTACTCTGGAAAAATGGGCAAAAGCACTTACTAAGAGGACACTTTCTGGCCCTTTTATGGTTGAAATAAGCAAAAATCCAGGTGGACAATAGCAATCTTCGGTGTTAAAGGGTTAATCCCTACTCAGGAAACTAAACCATCCACACTTGGCCTCGTTTGACGCCAACAACGGTTGTTTACACCTGAGCTAAGGTGACTTTAATAGATCCAATCACATCAGTCACAGCAACCAGGCGGTATCAATGGCCTTGTTCATGATCCCACAAAGACTAAATACTTGAGTTTCCCCACCAGTCCATCAACTGAAAAAGCCTCTTGGATGAGATGAAACATCTTCAAAAATCTTCAAATAAGTCCAATTGCCCTCAACTCAGACAACTATGATCTGAATGATTGAGAACCTACGTAGACTTTGTAATGTGTTCTTAAATTATCTCATTACAACGGCCCATTTCATTTGGTGCATCAGTGGTTGTGGTGTTTTCAACAAAGATCCAGGGAAAAACTTAATGGCTGTCTTCCAGAAACTCAAAATAAACAGCAACCCGCAGTGAACAACTGCTGTTTTCAAGCCTCTAGTCTTTAAAATGGCCATCACGATGATGGTTCTTTGAAACCAACAGAATCCGTGTGCTGCTAAGGAGGAGTAAGGGGTATTTCTGACCTGCTCTGTAATCTTTGCTGGTTGTCAGGCACTTTTTCTGTATGTGGTACAGTCTGTTAATCATACATTAGCCAAATTCTAATGAATGTCCTGCTCTATAGTTTGTTTTCTGCTAAATGGAACCATACTGTAAAGAAAACTTTAAACTCTTACTGAGGTAACAGGTGAGAATTACGATGATTTCCTCAAAGACGTCTTTACTAACTGAGGTGTTTTTCCAACCAGTGGAGTCACCCCCTGATGGGCATGTGATAGCATGCAGGTTTAACGCACTTCTGCACAGAGTTGGCATTAGGATACATTTGATGGGGGGGGCATTGAGGCAACCTTGGTGGGGCACGAGCTGCCATTAATAACTCAATGTACAATATACATTATTTACACATCTAGGACGTTGTCAGTGACAATAGCATTGACGCTACGTTTGTATTAAACACACACACACTGTGCCAATCTGCCTACATGCAAGGCCTGTCTCTTTCTTTTTTCCTCCCTCTCTCACAGATATTCACATACACACATTGCCGTACATGCACATAAAAATAAACTACCAACATTATTACATATTCTAAATTATGAAAGCCAAGCAACTGAACTTATTTAAATGTATTGTTTACACTTAGAATAGTTGGAGGCGGCTGGTGTTGGTGCTGGACCTCCTAAGGTCAGCTTTCTTCCACTCACTTGTGCACTTTCAGTAATATCATGATGCTCTCAAACGTGAGCTGAACCAGCTGGGCCTTTCTTTGCAACAAGTCCACTGATCAGCTGTGAGTTGTGCTCACAGTGGGAAAGCAGTAGAAAAAAAAAACTCCTCCTTGTCAGCTCAGTTGAGGTCTAGCAGAGCATAGCCCAATCATATTGAAATATGTATGAAATATGTAGGCTGTCAAATATGTGAATACAAAACAATGGAAAAGCCAACGTATTATGTTCCTAATAATATCATCCCTACTTTGGCCTCAGTGGTTTGGTCTACTGTCTGCTACCTTGTCCTTTTCCTTCGATTCATTTTGTACGTAAATTGTGTTTCAAAGAAAAAGTTAACACTATGATGCTGTAAACTGCCAGACAGACACACAATAAATTTAAAGTGTGTGTAGTATTGAATATCATTTGAAAATATCAAAATAACAAAAATTTTATTTGATTAAAATAAATAGAAACTAAACAGAGAGCGAATGGGGCAGACATGCAGACACAGAGGCATAACACATAGTGAGCATCCTTTTAACTTCATTGCTGCAAAAGAAGCTGCATCCCTTTGATCCAAGAAGCAATAAAAGACTGTCTATTATAAATTCATGAGGTTATCACACAGATCAACGATGTATATCAGAGACTGCAGTTAAGAGAAGGCAACCAGCAGTGTCTGAGGAGGAGGACAGGGAGCCTTGAAGTAGAAAACTTATGACAAGTTGTAACTGTACAGTGAGGATTACTAAACAGAACAGGTATCTGTGTAAGCACACTTTAGATCAAATTTAGTACGACTTTTTTGCAATAATATCTAGTCAAGGCTGTTATTTATTGCTTTACAGACGAGACTTAGAGGGATGGACTTGGAATATTTCCAACACCAACGAGAGCTCAGTCTGACAATTCACTCAAACCTGATGTTTGGTATCTCACGAATGACATCAGCAGCTGCTCCTCCACCTGGTCCTCTGGTCACAGGTCAACCTACCTGGAGCATCTGGTTTGTCCCTAGTGAAGTAAAACATGCACTGGCACCAGAGGGAAGTCAGGGCATTACATACTACCGACAAAAATGAGAAAATTACCAAGGAACCAAAAGGTTCTTGTGGTCAGTTGTTTGTCTCATTCCAACCACAGCCTGAAGTCTTTGGGAGAGTATGTTACTCAGGGTGATGACGTATGAAAAGCAATCAAAGCGACCGCAATCAACCGCCAGTTTTGTAGGTAGTGGTAAGAAGAAAACAAAGGCCATACGGTAACAATTCCTACTGTGTATGTTCTTCAGCATAAATGCTGGGCAAAGTTCAGACCTCTTTGTCAGTCCAGCATTCATATGTTTTCTTGATCACGGAAAACAAGCGAAGCACATTGTAAAAGTAGTGACTGCGCAACAGAGGGCAACACTGAGGGGGAAAAAAATGGAGATTTTGAGAATGAAGATAAATTTATGAGGATAATGTCATGATTTCACAAGAAAAAAGTCACGATTTGACAAGGTAAAAGGTTAAATATTATGAGGAGAGAAGTAATTATTTTAGTGGTTTATTTTAGAAGACAGATGGGTGGCCTTTTGCATTAAAAAGAGGATTGTGGAGGAATTTGTTCAATTGCATTTAGGTAAGTTTCACAGAAAAGGAAATACTTCATCTTTTGGGACAGCGGCACCATATTATCATCAGTATTAGGGCTTTAAAAAAATGTCTCGTAAGATCACTTTTTCTCATAAAAATGTGACTTTCCTCCCTTATATTATGATTTTATAGCTACACTAACGATACTATTATTCTCATAAAATTATGACTTTATTCTGAAAGTCACAATGTTGACTTATTTCAGTAACTCATTTCAAAATGTGAGACTCTATTATAATGGTTCATTTCACACAGACTGATATATTTCAAGTGTTTATTTATTTTCATTTTGATGATTATAACTTCCAGCTAATGAAAACCCAAAATTCATTATCTCAGAAAATTTTAATATTGTGAAAAAGTTCAATATTGGAGACTCATACACAGTTCCCTAAAACTCATTCATACATTCATCTTCTACCACTTATCCGTTTCCAGGTTGCGGGGGGTGCTGGAGCCAATCCCAGCCCACACTGGGTGGGGTCACCCTGGACAGGTCACCAGTCCATCACAGGGCCGACACACAGAGACAGACAGAGACCAACAACCACTCACACTCATACTCAGACCTATGGACAATTTAGACTCACCAATTAACCCAAACATGATGTCATGTTATTGTGCAAACTCTACACAATAGGAATCAAACCCACGACCTTCTTGTTGTGAGGCAACAGTGCTAACCACAATGCCGCCCTAAAACTCCTGTCAGGTAAAATCAAGCACTGTGGGTACTCAACTGATTGTAAGTGTTTGGCACTGCATGGCCACACCCTCAAAGTCCTAAGGCCATTGGAAAGTACTACCCCCCCACCCCGAGCAAGACTGTGTGGGGGCTAAATCAATTACCCAGGATAATTACTGTGGTTCCAGCATTTGGAACACACAGGGTTACTTGAAAGCATCCTGCTCCCTGGGGAAAGTTCCTGACATTGTTGCTGCTGATACTGTTGGATACTCATTGTTTGCCATTAATGAGTCCTCTAAATTTGCCCTTAATCATTTTACCACTAGCGAAGTCTTTGGTGCTTTATCCACAATGGATACCAAGATGTCAGATGGTGTGGAGCATCTGGATCCATTCTGCTTCACTGGTTAAAGAATACATTGCTCATATGTTTAATCAATCAATTTTAATCTGGTATAGCTCCCTGAATCTGGAAAATGCCTCACATGCCACCTCTTCACAAAGGTAACGATAATATGACTCTACTATTTGCCCAATCTCCAAATTCTCCTGCCTTGGTAAAGATTATCTTATTGAACAACAGGGCACAATCCTCTCAGTCTGGTTTCAGGGCCAATAACTCTTTAGTTTTTAATGATATTATATTTCCCCTTGATAAAAATGTATGATAATTACCTTTCTGAAAGATATCAGTGTGTTAGAGTCTATAATATAAAATCTGAGTTGGTCCCAAGGCTTTGTCTTTGGATGAATGATGTGGCAAAATCCCTGTACACTGTAATATACATCTTTATGCCGATGACACTATTCTTTATTGTTTTTCTCATTTTGTGCAGGATTCATTCTTTCATCTGTAACATGCCTTTGATGCCTTCCAGAAATTATTGATAAATCCTAAATTGGTATTATGAATAAATGTTGTTTTCTAGAGCAAGACAAACCAAGTAATGATTTTCAGTTACAGATCTTAAATGACTTTGAACAATAACTTTGTTTCTGTTTGGAGGAGAAATTGACTTTAGGAACACACAATGGCATTTTAATGAAGAAATTGCGGATGAAGGTTTGTCGCTATAGATTGAAGCTTTAGATTCCTTTGTCAAAATAAATCTTGTATTCCACGGAGGACCAGACAGATTTTTTTTCCCTTCTGTCCTGGATTATGGAGACCAAATTTATAGAAATGCATCTTCCACCACACTTTAACCTTAAGATTAAGTTTATCATTCGGCTCTTAGATTTATAACTGGTACCGGTTATGGCACTCGCCGTTGTCTCTTCTTATAATAAGGAGGGTTGGCCCTCCCTTAGGAGAGAGGTTAGCAGCGGTTTATGTTTATTTATAAATCCTGGTTTAGGAAACAACCACTCTATATTGGTCCACTCTTGCACTGGAACTCCTCAATGCTTATGATCCCACTCATCTCCACCACCCTTAGAAGGACTGCTTTAAAGTTTCTTGATGCATAGATGTGGAATAATTCACTGCTTTTGTTGAAAAATGTATCCTCTTTTTCAGTCTAGACTATCAACTGTGGTTCATTTTAACTACACCTGTTTTGCAGACAACATTTATGGGGATGGTCGGATCTGTGTGAATTTATTTTGATGTTGTTCTTCGTATTTTATTTCTGAATTATCCTGTGATGTCTTTGCATGTAATCTCATCACCACTGAAAAGGAGGGTCGCATCCTTCAGTGTGTCTTCCAGGAATAAATAAAGGTTGAGGACATTCTTTTTCTGTACCCTAACACCATAAATGATGAAACTGTATGCTACATAGTCTCTTTGTGTGTTACACAAATAATAACAATGGAGTGGGCCAGATAACATGCTCATGGTCTTTTTTTATGTATGCAGAGGTGATAGTTAGGGGATGGCATCATTGTCATCTGATGATCTTATGCTTTGGCAGCGACTGTTCTGCAGAGGGAATAGCCCAGTTACTTATACAACAATAATTAAAGCATTTGAAATAAAATCAGCTGGTGACAGGTACATTTTGGGACATTTTCTGTCAAAAAAAAATCTGTAAATAAACTTAAAATGAATAGAAATGCAAAATTTTAACAGAAACAAGTATCCTGTAAGTTTTATATAGAGACAGAGCTAACGGTAATAGGGATGCCAATTCTTTGCCAGTGTGAACACACGTGCATGTTTTTCTGGAGCAGAGCAGCAACAGCAGCTGCGACACACACACCAGCATCCAATGTGCATTTCTATCCAAATAAATTAGCACTCATGGTCAGAGACACTCTGACAAAATAACGTGAGGTAGTAGTGTCATCAATTTGGATTTTAATGACGTATTAGTTGAGGAGTCTACAAAAAAGATGTATCCCATTTGAAACGATTCTGTACAAATACAGAATTACTATACTATACTATAACTATAATGCAGATATTGCATTATTGAGTCCACAGATTATGTAGATATAATGTTAGCTACATGCTCTGCTTTCAGAACTGATCATTTTAGCTTTGCCAACGGATGAAACATACAAGAGTTTATGTTGGAACAGATGAAACACCTTATGTCTAACAGAAGCTAACAGAAGTCCGGGGGTAGAATTTCTGTGGATCCTTTTCTTCACTTGTGAATCCCGTTGGTCTGACTCCAACACTTTATACTTCAATAACAAGTAGAAGCACTTGACAGACAGGTATGCCAGTCAATCATTGAATCCGTACCCCAAAGAATGATTGGAAAGACTTTTTGGAGGCCTGCTACTGTCACAGAGGGGCAGATTTCTTTTTTTCTATGTGTAGCCAGAGCAATGGATTTATCCAATGCTGCTGGGATGTGAAGAGATTGTTCATTCATTCATCTTGAACCACTTATCCATTTCCGGGTCACAAAAAATGTTTCTATAATGGGTTACCTCCTCTAGCTTTAACTTGATCACAACAGAAGAAACCATGTCCAATTGACCACTCAGCAGAGGAGCACAACTGTTTACCGCCCAGCTTAGGAAAAATGTGCTTGTGTGTGGTTATAAAAACTTTGAATTGTAAAACAGGACCAAAGTGAGTTCTGCTGCGGACTTTAAATGACCTGGGTTCCCTGTCTGGCAGCGCATTTTTGGCAAGTCAGCATCCGATTTATCTAAATGTGGCACGGTCGGGAGAAGTGGATGCACTGTGTGCAGAGAGAAGAGGAAATATGGGATTAATTTTTGCCCTCTGTACATGCTGGTTTGTGTTTCAGATGCTGGCAGCATACACTGGAGCAGTGAAATCATCAGTGAGACTACGTGAAGAAACACAGAGCAGCCCAAACACTCATGTAGCAGTGTGTAGCATGCAGTCCATGCTTAGACTGCAAACACACTGGGTCAATAAAGACTTACCCCCTCGCTGACTTCCATTCTGTAATACCTCAGGGTTAGAAATGAACCCACACCAATGACGAACTCAGATTTCACTGGATAGATCTGTATGTTACATTCAGAGTTAAAGGTACTATGTGTAACTTTTGCATCAGCAACTGTTTGCTTAGCAGTGTACAACAGTGGTCCCCAACCACTGGGCCACTGGGTGATTTGGTACTAAGCCTCACAAAAAGACTGATAAATTTACTTTTTTGTTTGTTTGTGTTTGTTTGTGTTTCTGGACACATGGCATGACGCCCGTCTCGGTCACGTGACACCTGAATCAATCCTGTCTGTGCTAGAAGAAGATCAACTGCTAGAGATTGCAAATGACATTGGCCTTAAAACTAAGTTTCAGACCACTCTGACGGTGATCTGGATTAAAATCAAGGCAGAATGTCCTGAGATTGCCAAAAAAGCACTGAGTACCTTGCTTCCATTTCCAACATCTTATCATGGTGAAGTGGGATTTTCTGCAGTGACAGCGACCAAAAAAAATTACAGAGTAGACTGGACATAAATACAGTAACACACTTCGGTTGTCATTGTCTCCCATTACCCACAGATGGGACCGGCTTGTTGAAGAGAAGCAAGCTCAGGACTCCCACTAATTCGGTGTAAAATAAAATGCATGAAAGAAATACAGTAGCAATAAAAAAAATCTTCTATTTCTCTATGGCTTCTGCCTACCATACACTTCAGCAGTGCTTTGGTCAGCCTTCATACATTCACTGTAATGGTGAAGTGTATTTTTATATAGTTTGTTTTTATTTGTTTCTATGCCAGTCGGTGAAAATGTTTTTTTCCAGGAAACGCAAAAAAGTTTGGGGACCACTGGTCTAGAAGAAAATGTTCAGCATCAAACGTCAATCCTTTACTCACCACATCTGTCTCTATAAGTGGAAAGCAGCTCCATTGTTAACTCTTTTCTCTATCAGATCATTTCTTCTAGTCAAATTAGCATGCTAACCAGCTAGCCCTGGCCTGTCTTGACACCTTTAATAGCCACTCAATTTAGTTTTTAATCTTCCCTGAAGATGTAGCGCTGCTCAGAGGGAGTATTGTAATCTTACTGAGGCTCTTCTCAAGCAACAACCATCACCCAGTCTTAGCAATAAAGCACACTCAGCAACAAAGAAAACTTACAATAAGGTCTCACTTGCAGCAACAAAGCCACAGAGATAAAACCACCTTTGTGCGTTGTGACACAAAGCCACACATCAGCCTCCTGTGTAGCAGCAGCAGGACTCCGTTATCAGTAAAATAAAAGCCTTAAATAAAAGGCACTGTGTACTATCTGCTCAGTAACCAACAGCACAGAAACACTGAGGGACAAATGTGTTGATAGAAAACAAAAACTGAGTTAAACGTACAGTGAATAGGGAACATATTCACCATGTACTGGCTGGAATAGCCACAAAATAAAAGTCATTATTCTTAATATTAATCAAATGAATTAATACCTAATGTTTTGATTACACTGATCGATGTTATCGATTTCACACACTTTACAGACTGAGACCTATACAGAAAGTGCTTAAATAAGACCCCTCAGTGTGTTCAATGTGTTGTGCTTGGAGCCCAATTTGTTTTGCCATTTCAGTCCCAGTTTCCTTACTGTGTTTTCCCCTCCCTTCCTCCCTCATCTGTCTCACTCTGGGTCCATGGAGCTGGCAGCAGCTGCAGGTGACACTCCTGACTTCAATCAGCGCAGCAAGCCTCAGCCTCTTAACCTCTCTGAGTCACCCGCTGGCCAGATCGTTGCACTAACCCTCGTAAATGTCTCGGCTTGCCTGCGCCACTCGCCAGTCTCCGGAGTCTGCCCCAGGCAAGTCCACCCAGTTCCCCCCTTCTGCCATTCCCTGCCAGAGCTCCACCGGTGCAAACTGCTTCCCATCGGATCCCTGCCCCTGGAACTTTCAGTGCATTCAGTAAATCTGTTAGAAACTGGGTTTTGCCTCCAAGTCTGCATTGACTCCACAAATCGCTCTCCCATTGTGACAGGTAACATGAGAAATCATTAAAAAGGAACACATAAGAATAATAATAATAATAATTCTCTAATACTGATCAATTTGACGTGGACACTGCGATCACCATGCCAAATGTTACCTGGTGTTACTTTGTGTAGGTGATGCTGATTATTGAACATTTTTACAACACAAGAATTTGCAGTTTAAGTTTTTGTTGATATGTGGACAGAAATAAACCCTGTAACGCATGCAAAGGCTGTGATTCTATACACAAGGAGACATTTACATCAGTGTTGAAGCTGAGCACTCAGCAAGGGCTGAGGGTTCAGAGGGAGAAGGTGATGTCTTCCACATGGTGTTAAGCTGCTGCTGTACATTCCTCACATGACATGTACAGTGAATCATTGTCTGAGACTGTAGTTGGAGGAAATGGCCGTTGCATATCACACAGTTGAAACTAAAAACCAGCGCACTGTAAATCATCCCAGCTGAATTGACTCACAATAAAGCTGTTTGACGAAGGTGGGCCTCGTTAAACAAGGAAACCAGATAGTGGTTTCATCCACCACCTTCACGCTGTGGTTTTGTCTTACTCACAGGTCGTGCCGTCACTCGTGCAGTCATTCACAACTATCATGGAAGATACATATAAATAACTAAATGGGGTTAAGGCATTTTTGTTGGAAGAACATGTGCACATTTTCTAACTCAAAAAGCAGTCAAACTAGTGATAGTGATTGAAAAAAAAGCTTTAATTGATACAAAATAGAGCAGCAGTGATGAGCAAATGTGATTGAAATGCAAAATAGATTGAAATGGTAACACGCTGCTATTGTTAAGGCTGAGCCTAATGTGTGTGAGTGTCATGTCAGTTGTGTGTGAAGAAAAAAATGTCGAAGAGGTGTGTGCTACGGGAGTAACATAGGAAGCCAGAGAAAAATAGAGCACGTGTTTGTGTCCGAGCTATTCTCACTTAGGCAAGATGCCGGTTACATCCCTGCACTGTTGAAATAAAGTGCCTATCTCAAAAGCAGACAAGGTACCTTGCTGCTGCAACGAGTCAAACCGAGCTGAAGGAGCTACGGTTTCTGTGGGATTCCCTTACGATGGTTTGGGGGAGGAAACGCAGGAAACAGGGAGAGAGAGAGGGGAGAATGACCCTGCTCAGGTCCCAGGCAAGAACCACACCCCGGATGCTTCAATGACATAACTATTGTACTTTAAGTATAGTTAAATTTATATATCTTAACTAGGAAACAAGATTATATGACAAGGTCTACATTTTTTATTCTAGTGGGCATGGTTTATGGTTTAATGTTTTTGGCTTCTTTCATTCTCCCTGTTCTTTTTATGTTGTAATTTATTTTTGTTTCTTTATTATAATTTCTATTTGATAACATGTATAATGTTTGAGCTGTATATTTGTCAGACCCCAGGAGCCCAAGGCTTATTAAAATTTAAAGGTTGTAGTTAGCCGTCCAGTGTCAACAATAAAGGTCTTAATGTGATTTTCTAAATGTCCACTATAACTCGTATTGTTTACTCGTACAAGGATGATCAGTTATCAAAAACAGTGATAGTGAAAAATAATTGTTCTTTTCTTATTATGTAAAGAAGAAAAGAGTGTGTGACATGTACATCTGATCAGAATTGGGAGCTTAAAGTTTTACTGTCTTAAAGTTGTGAGAAGCAGACTTTGATTTTAGTGCCTTGTGAATCTGACTAGGTCATACAAAACAAATTCCGGGACTGATATTTAAGATCATGCCTTGACAGTTTAGTTACTAAATACACAGTTAGCTCGGCTCATGGTTAGGAAAATTAGGTAAATACAAGAAGACATAAGAGAAATTCAAATTATGCAGCTTTGTCATATGGACATTTATTATACTAAATTGCAATATCATATATTTTTGAGAAAATCTAAAGAATACTCATCTCTGTATTTGCCATCTGTAGCTTTACTTTAACAGTGCTAGTTGAGATAAGCAGGAGATTCCCAGGAAAGAAGGGAAATGACCTGCAGCTGGAGGCAAGGGTTGGACTAAGCCTGGGCAGCTAATTTAAGGGCTCCCAATCAGGTTTAGCCCCTTTAACTGCACCCACCCCCAAAAAACTTGTCTTGTATTCAGATAAGTTTTTGAGTATCTGTAGTATTTAGTTGTGTTCTTCATTTATCTATTTGCATGTGTTTTCCAAGAAGCATAGAATTGACCTTTCAAGGGCACTGTAGCATAGACATATATACCTAGATGCCGCATTGGCTGCTTCAGCCATACTGGGCCAGGAAGGACCACTTTGTACACAAATACTAATAGCTCAATAACTTTCAAATGTTCAACCGATTTCAGTGAGGTGCTTTTTTTTCTAGGGTTCATTATCTACGTGGAGTAAAAATACAAGTTTAATACATTGTATACAGGACAACTGCACAACTACTGTTGTATTTGTTTACAGGCCAGTCTTCCCCTGGTCAATATTGAAGTTTGACCTACAATCTGGCAGTCAGTCTGGCGTCTATGTATATTTCTCTGTGATACAAATGCAGTTTCATGAACTGGCTGACCAAGGTGTAACTTTATGACCCAGTCATCTGCCATTCAGTTGACCGATGGTACAACTGGCTCACTCAACTCTATCACAGTCAAGGACATGCACACATTTCAATGGAGAAATGGAGTGAAACAAATTATAAATTTAAATGATTCATCAATACGTAAATCATATGTATAAACACAATGTTGGTGATACTATTTTTCATGAAGAATTTATCACAAAGTCCTCTTTTATTCGTTGTTTTCCTGTCATTGATTATAATTAATAAAGTTTTGCTGGGATTCACTGTAACCACCTCCTTACAACTCTGTGTTATAAAACGCTGTAACATTTCCTCTTCTGGAATTGTGAACAGGCAGTAACTCTCTCGCTTCCATTTTTTACCGCTTCAGGGTGACGGGGGGTGGGGGGTTGCTGGAGCCAATCCCAGTCCACATCAGGCAGTAATGTTTCCTATAAAACATGTTTGGCAAAACAATTTTGTGTTATATAAACATAATTCTTTCTGCAGGAGGTGGGCCTGAACTGTCAATGAGGATTGTAACTATAGCCACATAAGAGTGTTTTTGACCCTTTTTGTTCTGCATCTCACAGGTTCAATGTCCTCTGTAATGGACGCAGCTGTAGTTCAGAAGGAGGGACAGTCCCTGAGCCCACTGACCAAATCCACTAAATGGTTTGACTTGGAGAATATGTTTTAACACATCTCTAAATCATTTAGATTCCATAAGGAACCGTAGTTGTTTATTTGTGCATTATTTGTATTTGTGTTTTTCCCTTAGTCTGAAAGTGTGACCTCAGATTGCTACAGATCTTTTGGAATACATTGTTCACTATATTAACATGTCCTGTAATTTTGGTATATCTAAGGCTATCTAAAGTGATTCACCACACACCATGAGGCAAAACTACAATTAAAAGACCATGAGTCATTTCCTTAAAGCAGTGTTTGGGTGTGCTGGGACGTTCATGAGTAAGCAACAGATAAGGTGAACGATGAGAGTCAGCGGAGTTGAGTCAGATATTCTGTCTGGCTCTGTTTTCCTTTGTTCTCAATTTTTAGAAAATTAAAAATCCTCCTGATCAAGTCGACAGACACTGTTTTACACTCAGTTATGGCTAAATGTGTGGCTGCAAATAATCTCATAAAAAGGGCTGATACTCCAAGGACCATATATTTAGATGTAGGAAACCGTCATGACCAGATGCAATGTTTGAATCAGGAATCTTAAAAGGCATCAGCAGTGACAAAATTTCTATTAATATTAATGAATTGGAAGAGGGATCCTATGTATAGCTGTGCTTCAATCAGGAACCCTCAGAACCGAGATGGGATGGTCTAGGTTCCAGGTTTTTTTAGCTTGCGCCACCGGTGGGGCCCACCCTATGAGTTACCTTGCAAATCTGTTCACCTAGCAACCTTGACAACATGAAACTGTGTTTTACAAAAACCTTGAAGTTTTTAAGGCAGTTTGTTTGAACTAGAAGTCCTAAACAAATGATTTAGAATGAACAGGGTATTCCTCAGAGTCTTTGTTGTCTTTTCTTGATAGTATACTCTTTTCATTACCAATTAGTTTTGGGATAGATAGGAACAAAAAATTCATTGCAAGTGCAAATTGGGCATATCAGCATGTTAGGGGGTGTTAGGACAGGAAGTGCTCTGAGAATGGATGACTGCAAGAGATTCTTGATGATAGAGAGGGATGCCCCTGCTTCTTTCAGTAGTGCCTTCCACCATGGCAAGGTATGGCAAGCAACTGGAATCCATATGTTGTTAGGAAATAATGCTAGCTGCTATCCGTGCAAATAAAATTCAGCTATAAAAAGATTTTTTGATACCAGTGTATCACGTAAGAAAGTTGTCCTGATGGGTAAAATCAAAGTCCTCTTCCAAGACCACAACTTGATTCTGGAAGAACACACCAATTCAAATTGCTACGGGTGTCTTTACCTTTGAAAAAGTCCACCCATTGTCCGCAAAGATGTGGGCGGACCTTCCAGCAGAACAACAATCCCAAACATACAGCAAAAGAAACTCACAATTGGTTTGAGGAAAAAAAAAAAAAATCTAAAGTAGCCTTTCTAGGTTGCAAGAATGGCCCAGTCAATCATCTGACTTAAATTCCATTGAACATGTGGAAGGAGCTGATGATCAAGGTTCACAAGAAGGCCCCTGGAAATCTTCAACTTTTAAAGACAATTTAATTCGAAGAATGTGCCAAAATCACACCACAGCGCTGCAGGCGTTTCGTTTCTTCATACAGCAAACATCTTGAAGCTGTCATTACAAGAAAAGGCTTCTCCACTTAGTATTAAATAAGTGTCAGCATATTCAATCCGTTTTTCCTGGTTCATTCCACCTTATTACACATTACTTTATTTATTCATGGGAATAGCCTGGATACATCCATCCATCCATCTTTTACCGCCTTTCTGTTTCCGGGTCACGGGGGGTGCTGGAGCCAATCCCAGTCAATGAGCCTGGATACATATTTACTGAAAAAAAATGTTGACATGTTCAATCCTTTATTTTCTCTCTGTATTATAAACACCCACTCAGTCTCAAGCCTTTTTATGGATATGCACAACAACATGGTATCATTCATTCATTCATCTTCTACCACTTGTCCGTTTCCGGGTCACGGGTGGTGCTGGAGCCAATCACAGCTCATCTTGGGCGAAGGGTGAGATACAACCTGGACAGGTCGCCAGTCCATCGCAGGGCCAACACATAGAGAGAGACGAACAACCACTCACACTCAGACCTACGGACAATTTAGAGTCACCAGTTAACCCAAACATGATGTCTTTGGATGGTGGGACGAAACCGGAGCACCCGGAGGAAACCCACACGGCTCGGCACAGAAAGGCCCCAGGCCCAGGAAATGAACCTGCAAACTTTTATTGTGGGGCAACAGCCCTAACCACCATGGTTCCCTGATGCCCCCAATATAGTATCATTATAGTCTATTTTTCCTCAAAAAAAGAGAAAAAAATTGAGCCTCACTTTTCCTGAGCTACTTTCATTCCAATACCTTCCCAAGGAAGAGAAAGCATATTAGCTACCCAATAAGAGGAGAGAGGAGTTGAGGGTAAATAGGTTGTATAATATGAAATTACCAGAGATACAGTATATTTAAGTCCAATAATAAACCAAGTGAGTGCAGGTTTTAATGACTCTCTGCAGAAAATCACATAACATAGAAAATGGTCCACTGATGCATTTGATACAGTATCAAAATTAGATGTAAGAAAAGCACCTCAAGAGGCAACACAAACTTGCACTGGTAACTCAAACTTACATTAATTATGGATCAATGGAGTTACACCAAATGAACGTGGCAATTAGACACAATTCTCAAGTGATGACTCTCAAAGTCCCAGCTCACACCCCACAAGGGAGAACCACTGAAACAAGCCAAGGAAAGAATCAAGCCACTGCACGATTTTTGGCAAGTTTCAGTGGGAGATTCATCCATTCATCATCAGTCATCATCCAAAGCACATGATGGATACAAGTAACATTGCTGTTGCCTCTCAGGTTGAGTTGAATTAGTATGGAGGAGAGTTATTCGAGGAGAGGCATCTATCAAAGGCTTGCAGAGCTTGCCCTGCTGTCTGCTCCCTTTTCTCTCATCCTCAGATCACTTTCTTAACTGAGGAGCGAAGCGAGCAAGCACTGCTAGCACTAATTAAGCCGGTGAAGATGGCGTGGGCCTCAATACCAGCAGAAAGCCGGGGATGAAAGCTTCATTAATGAATCACAATGCCGTGACAACACTGATAATTACCTCCATGGGCAACAAGATAAAAGATAAGGTTTAAAAAGAAATATGGGAACTTCACTTAGCTGAAGAATACCCAAAAGAGATATGGGCTCAAAGAACCCAGTTGCTCTATGTGCATGAGGAGACGATTGTTTTACTATATTCGTGGGAACCAAAACGCTGGACCCCATAAATTTAAATGGCTGTTTTAGGGTTAAGAGCTAGTATTAGAATTGGCCCTCTGTAAGTGTTGGGATTTTAGGCTTAGTGTTGGTTTTGTGTTGTGCGTGTGAGTTCTCAATTACACCCCTGGGGTCAAGTGAGCATGACTGTGTTTCATTATTTATGTAGAAATTGAAATTATGAAAATAGATTTGTGAAATAGCTTCAGGCCAAATGAAGGTAACCCTTCAAATTAATTATTTGTTACATAATATCTTACTTACAGTCACTTTTCAGGATTCAGGATTTGTTATTGTCATCCAGCATGCCAAACATGTGAATAGAACGCCACACTTAAGTCTCCGTATTAAATAATTAAAAATGAATATTGACAGACATATGTACTGAACTTAAATAACATTTAAGAATAAATGTGGAAAAAAAAATACCAGGGAACTATATTAAAATGGCACTAACCAATTCAGTAAAACCAATAATAGGCAATACTAAAGACAGCAGCATTGAGGTGGCAATGTAAGATGCCTCAGCTGTGGCGCAGTGTTCTCGGGGCCAGGCAGTGACACAGCTCAGCAGTCTTACAGCTCTTCCTATGCCTGGTGGTCTTCGCCCAGATGGGTGGAGTCTTCCATGATGCAGAGGGCCGGCTGCAGTGCCTGTTTCTCTGCCACTGTGCCACTGCATTGCTACACCGATGCATGCTGTCAGAGTGCTTTCCACCACACACTTGTAAAAGGAGCTGAGGACGTTGGTGATCCACCCTCTTCAGCTTCCTCAGGAAATATATCCACTGGTGATGACACTCATGGTATTTATCTACTAGGTGCGGGTGTTGGTAAGGTGCACAACAGGTATTTAAAGGCATGAACTATCTCCGCAACTGTGCCATCAATGAGAAGAGGGGGGGTGTGGAGCTTTTTTTCCGGAATCTACTGTCATGTCTTTAGTTTTATTGATGTTCAGGATCACTCTGTTCTCTCCACACCACAGCCCCAGGTTGCTGTCATAGCTAGCTTTGCAGCCATGAGTTTAAAGCTGTACATGCTTGTGGGCTTTCCTGTGTGTCACTGATTTTGCCTTAGTCTGAGATTTTGTATTTTATTTGTATTCTGGGACCCCTGCATCCTTCTTTGTTTCAATTTCAAACCCTCTTCTGTCTCCTCTTTGAGACCCATGTTAGAATATTTCTGAAGTAATTCAATGAAAAAAATAAATCAAAAATAGTTTTTATTCCTTTCCAAAACTCTCTTAAATTACTTTATCGTGTCTCATTCAGTGCTGACTGAGACTCAAGACATGGCCAGCCATGTCTGTGAAAATGGCGAATGATTATCCTTTTCTGTCTGGACTGAAATATCTCAATAAGTACTTATTGGGTTGCCATTACATTTATGGCCGGCATTCATGATGCCCAGGGGACAAATGTTTCCCCAATCATTTCTGGTTTTAATGAGGTGTTATGTTCGCTTACTTTCAAAACTTGTTTTGACAGTTCACTAGCTAAATGAAATCAGACTGCAGGCAGTCTGTGAAAGTAATATAGCTTTGGATTTATCTGTGCACAAGTTTACTGGCAGACCAAGATTTGAGCCAGTAGTCCCCGTTTCCAATTGGCTTGCTTTCTCATATCATCTTTCTTTGTCTGAAATGAAAAAGTGGTTCTTTCCAGGAAGGAAATTCTGGAGCATCATCTTCACCTAAGCACTACATGTCAGTGTGTGAGTTTACGGGTGGGCAGTGTCTTTTTATTTAAAATTGGAAAGACCAGCTGTTTAACAGGAATGACCAAAAGAATAGAATAGTTAAAAAGTTAAAGTTCATTTAGTCTTTAGCTATGCTACTATAGGCCTAGAGTGCTGGGGGAAGGACTGACCATCTCTCTCTCTCTCTCTCCCTCTCTCTCTCTCCATCTCCCTCACTCTGTCTCTCTCTCTCTTTCCATCCCCCTGCATGTGCCGACATATCAATAACCATGTTTCTCCAAAATCCCTGTTTCTCCCAGTTCTAACCATGTGTAACTATTTACTAACCATGTTTTCCCGAAGTCTCTGTCTCTCCCAGCTCCTCTCCTCTCCCTCCCTGTCCTCATCCTGCAGGTGATGAATCATCACCATCCCATGTTCCTGCAATGTCTGCTGCTCCTATATCTCTATGAACTTCATGCAGCATCATTTGTTCCTGCTTGCACCTGTGTTGAATATCCCCTCCTCCTGCTTTCGTTCTCTCCCTACTCTACCCAACTTTGCCCCCCCCCCCCCCCCCATTCTGTGTGTGTCTATCTCTCTCTCTCTCTCTCTGCCTCCTAAAGGAAGTTTTTCCTTGCCACTGTCGCCGAATGCTTGCTCAGGGGGGGATCTGTTGGGTCTCTTTAAATCATTTTCTAGAGTTTGGTCTAGACCTGCTCTATATGTAAAGTGCCTTGATGTATCTTTGTTATGATTTGGCGCTATACAAATAAATCTGATTTGATTTGATTTGATTTGAAAACACAAAAGCATCCCACACTCAGATCAGTTACCCAAACCAAGAAACAGATAAATTCAGAGTACAGCATACAGTGGGCATGCTTTGGCATAGGAAGCGTTCAAAATTTGGGTGGGACAAATATCATTTCCTGTATTCTGGAGGAGTTCTGACACTTTGATCGGACTATATTGTGAAAAAAAAAGGAATGGGTACATTTTGTAACTACACCCTGAGGAAGCGTTTGGCCCAAGATCAGATCTTTCAGGATATCAAACAGCTAAGAGTACAGAAGTTGATTAGACAACAATTTCAGAGCCATCTCTACTAATATCTCCTCACTGTTTATTTAGGGTGCAGATTGAGGATATTGAGGATGTCTTTGTGCTTGCATGAAATTCTTTTTAATTTTGTTAATGTTGTCCAATCAATGAGTAAACAAGACAACTGTATTTAAAGTGCCTACTCCAGTAAAGCTCCAGCCTGTGTCACACAACCAGATTGTGTTGTTAACCAGTTATGTTGGCGGCTTTGTTTCTCTCATGCACCTTGATGTCAGGAACAGTGGTGAAGGGATAGTTATTTTGTAGTAATATCTATTAATAATCAGAACAAGTTATAAAGAATCTACATAAAACTCACTCTCTTATTGCATTTTCTACAAAGCAGTTATCCCAACATTCAGGCCAGTATAGCATAACACAGAGTTGAAGAATAGCTGAGATTATAAAATCATGCCGGGTTGTGTAGACATAACATGTGGGCCTGTTTACATTCTTGCTGTGCAGGCAGGATGCTCTGGTGTCTCGGGGATAATCTCGCCATCTATTCAGGGAGAGGAGGTGGCAGAAATCTTCACCCAGCAGGGGAACAGAACAGGATATGCCAAATACAGCCTGATTCTTCTGTGCTGCTAACAATGGGATTCTCATTTGGTGACTTTATTCCTAAAGAGAGACTATGGGATGTTTTGAATATTGTTCAGGGGAATTGATTTCTGAATGCAGGGGTTCAAGATTCTTCACACATTAGCTATTTTTGTGTGGTGGGTCTGATTAAACAATTTATCTAAAATGTTACTTTTGGCTTAGTGAGGATGGAGCTGTAGGTTCATGACACATGTATTGCCCTCAGACAGGTTGTGGGCATTTTTGGGTGCTTCCTGGGTCATTCATTCATCTTCTACCGCTTATCTGTTTCTGGGTAATGGGGGGTGCTGGAAGCAATCCCAACTCAGGGTGAGGGCAGGGTACACCCTGGACAGGTCACCAGTCCATCACAGGGCCAACACACAGACAACCACTCACACTCACTGGTGACACTAAATTGACCACCGGACAATTTAGAGTCACCAGTTAACCCAAACACGGGGATGGGGAGAACATGCAAACTCTGCACAGGCCGAGAACCGAACCCGCTCCCTTCTTATTGTGGGGTAACAGCGCTAACCACTATGCCGCCATGCTGCCCAGTTCCTGGGTCAGCTTCGTTGTGATTCCAGCACAATCTGAATGGAGCCATTTTGTATCATGAAGACTTCTGCTTCTGATGGGCTTCAAGGCCACCAGGTTGCCCATACTTTAAATTTGATACTTGAAGTACATTTTGCAAGTACTAAGGTATGTTAGTACAAGAAGAGTTATTGACATAGGAGAAATATTACTGAATTAATGGATCTGTACACTTTATGCATTAAGAAGCATCAATGAGTGCTGGTACGTTGGCGTGTTCAATTATTAGCACCAAACATTAGCGCACACACGCACACACACTGTAATCCAATATAATTATAACAATTGATTATAATCAATTGTTGCGAACATGTATGCACATGGGGCTTTAATGAATCCCCTCCTGCATACTGATATAGATGCTGGAACAGAGGAGAGTCACTGTCAGGTCCAAGCTATGTGGTAAGGATCAGCCACTTCAGAGCTGTGTAATATTTATGAACATCCAGGCCTGCCGACACATAGTCACACATGATTAAACCTAGCAAGCTTCACCATTAGCATTACACACAGACACACACGCTCACGTTCACTGTACGTGCATAAACAGATAAGATCGCATACAGTGTGTTGTAATTTCTATTCTTAGAAATAAAGTAGGCTCAACCTTGGGTAAATATGGTATGATTAGGAGATTTGGCTCACAAAGATGGATGTCAACTACACACTACTGAACAAACAAGCAACCTAGAGCAAACTTTAGATGTTTTTCTGTAAACCATGGAAGCAAATCAGTGGAAGAATCTCTCCACTTTCGACTCATACACTAAGACTTTGAGTTTGTGGCTTTTCTCTGGGAGAACATATGAGACTGCAGGAGATCAAGTCCATCAAACCTAGGCAGAGATAATTTTGATGACTAGCCTCACTGTTTTCGTCCTCTTTTTCCATATGTGTTGCTTCCTTCCTTCCAGCCTTGAGCATCTCTCTTACTGTTGCTCAATCACATACGTATTTATGCTGAGCCATTTCTGCGTGTTTCTCATAGTTTCATGCTCATGTAGGTTAGCAGTAGTGTCGCTGTGGCTGTCTGCTTTGCTGCAGTTTGGTACCGTTTGTCAGACGGTCAAAAACAGACAGTCAAACAACCTACAACCTGACCCATGGCACAGTCACCAAATTTTAAGGAAAAAAAATACGTTTGTTTAAAGAAAATGTATGCTCTCCTAACTGTAGCCCATTTTTGAAGCTAGGCCTGTCAGGTACCAAGCAGTGAGGCACTGATGAAAACAGGAGTTTATTTAAAAGACAAAACTGTGTTTCGATTTATAATTACATGAATACAACAACAATATCAACCACAAGCTTAATATCTTGCCTATAAAAGAGGTCAACAAAATACAACGATGGATGAAGCAAGATGCCAACAGCAAAAAACTGACCTTCCATAATGAGACACAGGGGAACATATATAATGGTTTGGGAAAACCAAATAAGCCACAAGGGGAAAGACAAACAACTACATGAACTACAACTAATACAAAGAAAACCCCAACCACAGCTAAAGCCACCTCTAAATCAGCAGCATGGTCTAACCTTATAGGGCAGGCCCTAGTACAGTCCGCCACCATTGGAAAAGAGAAGATCTCTGGTCCCTGTAGCATGTTTGACTTGAGCAGTTTCCTTAATGTCAGCTGTATTACAAAGATGGCTGCCAGTTGTGCAGCAGTGACCACACCTCAGAGTTTTGTTAGTGAGGTCTGCCACTTGCAGTGGCATTCCCTCCAGGCAAAATCACTCGCCTTCTTTGTCCTGATACGCCTCCTACACAAATTGGTTCCCTCTGTGCACATGTATCCGGCCACAGGACACAAATAACTAGATGCAGCTCCCTGTAATGACATATAGTGGACAAAAGAGGCTAGAATTATGGAGGGAGGAAAAAAAAAAATCACTACTTTCATCTCGCCTGCTGGGGCTGTCGTGCTTTCAAAAGGACTGGTCGGGAATTTGAAATTGAAGCTAAGTCGGCGGGGGGAGGAAACATACGAGTGCATAAGAACATACACGTGCATAGACATTAGGCCCCTGATGCCCTGTGGGTATTCGCGGGGGGTTCCTTTTCAAAGACTGCAATTTGGAGTGTTTTCAACCTCAGGGCCCTGCACTATTTCATGTAGCTAATATTGGCTGACTCAAGGTCAGTAAATGAAGGGGAATGTTAAGTGAGACGGTGAAGGCAGACTTGCTCCTCACCATCTGCACTTCCTTTGATATGTTATGTGGGGTTGTCAGCACAGCAGGACAACAATGCTCTCAGTCGCTGTCGAATCATTTTAAATGGCCAGTAATTAGACAGAATTCATGTTAAATTACACACATCAGTGGAAGAATGAATAGAGCTGTAACCCGTCTTTTCTTGGTTAAAGTCATATAACAGTGTTGTTTATGTGTGGCTGACAGTGGAATAAATGAGAAGACTGCTGGAGTTATTAGTCCTTCCAGGTGTGGAGTTTTACACACTTTGTTTTGTGGAAAAGACGAGGAGGGGGGAGCATTGCTTCTAGACCAGGATGACTCCCCTGGAGTAACAGAGGCCTTCTCTGTCTCCACAGCATCTGGACTGAAGCAGAACTGAGGCAAGGTAAAACTGGGGCCTCAGCTAGGGCCTCCAGCCAGGGCATGTAATGCAAAGTTCAACAGGAAATAGGCTCCAGGGAAGTGGAAGGGCTTATTTTATGTCTGTGGAGGTGTCCTTCTGTTTGGTCTAAGTAAAGAGCTTCTAAAAACAGTAATTTATGTTAGTTCAGACAGTGACTGCGAGACATCCCTTTTTAGTGTTCACTGCATGCCTGTTTTTTTTTTTTTGAATAAGACAGATTTGTAGGTATTTAATTTTTTACTGCAGGTTAAGGAGTACAGGTTGGGTTTAGAAACTGCAGATATAAACAGCAGTGGCTTTTTAACTTCAACATATTAACTATTTTTATACAAACAGAAGCACTAGACAGTAAAAATTAAGTTGAGAATGATAAAGTCAGTATTTTATAACTTAGAGTGTACACCCCCCCTTACCGACAAAAAGCAAAAAAATTTGCAATTTTTTTATTGTTACTCTTAATATTGCTTTGCTTATTACTCCATCCTAAAAGTAATTAGTTACATTACTACCCATTACATAACACAAAGTTGGTAATAGCATCCTTTGTCCTCCATGGCAGCGGAGGGCTTGTTGTTTGGGTGCACTTCCACGAGCTACACATTCCTGAGTCGTCTTAGCAAGTGTTTCAGTAGGTTTAAGGTTGTGTTTTTCTCAGTGGAAAGACTCTTGGTGCCTACACACAATTAACATTTCACTATGATGAGGTTGTCATTTTTTCTTCCCCAAAAATCTAAAAAATGGAAATGTTTCAAGCCAGTGAATTTGAGCTTGCCCATCTTCATTTCCTGAGATAACTTACTTGCTGCTGCTCTGTGCATCTTGACTCATTATGTGACAATTACGGACAAACTAAATCATCCTGAAAGAAATTATGCGAGTAACGTTGTAACTAGTTAGTTAATTTTGTACACCGTGACATTTTTCTGTCGTTTTCATTGCATTGCTACTGCAGAAATCTTAAAAAAAATTATATATGTAAAAAATATATATAGTTGAGCAAGATGCTGTCGATCTGCAATGCATCCTGGTCAAAATTAATAAGCATGTAAACTCTCTGATAATATATATTTTTCCTGTGAATTAAAATAGTAAAACAGTAATTTTTTGGTGGGATTGCTTGCAAAGCAACAGACAATGGGCTAATATCTCTTTACCAGTGGAATGTTTTGCTTCATTTCTAACCCAGACCTTTACTAGTTTTTGTTATCACGCACTGCAGGCAGAGGAAGAATGGCACCATCTTCACTTCCTTAAGATGTTGTAACTGATGTGGTACATGGCCGCCAACTGTAATCTTTAACAATTTTTTCACTGTTTTTCACAGATAGCCACAAGCAGTGAACCTCAGCAAGGGAACTCCTTCATTTAAACCTCAATGATAATATAGCACAGTTTTGTGATTTAAAGTTACATTTAGACAAATGAAATAAATGCTGATTCATGTTAGCTGTAAGTCAACATTCATGTGCTTAACCAATGTACATACAATTTAAGTTGGATGGATTTTGTTATGTGGCAATAATTCATTTGTAATGTAACTTAGGAATACAGTTATTGCTGCTGTGTAACTTTTAGGTGTAATGTTATATTGTTATGCAAGCTATCTAACTCAGCTAATGTCAGCTCCATTTAGAGACAAAGATACCGCCTTTAGGTTACCTATAGACCAGGCAGAGAACCGCATATTGCTGACACATTGAGTCAAAGCCTCCTCAGAGAGCATAAAGAAGAGCTGGAGGGAAACATTGTTACACCTCAGCTAACCATTTTGGAGGAAAGGCTGCATAAGTACAAAAAAACTACAGCAGAAGACCCTGACCTGCAGCTACTGATAGGCATCCCACTTGGGGGATGGCCAAATGAAAGAAGTGCACTTCCAAAAGTCCTTCAGCCATATCTGACATTTAGTAAGATGACCAATTTTCTGGAATGGAAATCAGTGACATTTTCAGTGTAGTGGTCAAAAATCAAATGTTATCATAATGAAATAAATAAAAGGGACAATTGCATGTTCATGTATTTTGACAATGCACATTAAAGAAAATGAATATCTAATAAGAAGTTTCAAGCCCAAGGTAAGAGTTCCAAACTCTCATGGTCACTTCTGGCTCCAACAAACAGGCAACAACCAAAAAAACAAATGTTCTGCTCTACGTAATTGCCTCTGTAGCTGAATTCGGGGACTGTCCCCGCAAATTGGGGACATCTGGTCACCCTTCATTTAGGGATGAGATCAATGAAACATCTGGACTGATGTTTAAATGAGCTATTTTTTCCACTTCAGCTTAGACAGGAAATGCTTAACAAAATCCATCCCACCTCAGGAATGTTAAGTGTAAAGAAAGAGCAGTAGATTCTGTACTGGCCAAACGTGACATCATACATTGAGGAAATGGTATCTAAGGGGGCCATTTTTAATGAGCACTAAAAAAAACAACCCCAGAGAGCCTATACTGTCACATGCAGTACCAGGCAGAACGTGGGAGAAATTAGGGACGGATCTCTTTCATCACAGAGGATCTGAGTTTCTGCTATGTCGTGATGGGCTGATCGATCCCATGATATCGATATATTGATACCCGCACGTCGCCCGTTTTGATATCGACTACTAATTAATAAATGCGAAATAAAATCGCATGTGTCTATTCCAAATATTTTTTAGGTAACTTACTCCAGTGTTTTGTGCAGAAACACCCCCCAGCCCGCAGCATATTGAACTGGTCCATCCAAGTCACGTGACCAGAAGAGCCGCGAGTTGTGTGTTTATATCCTGCTAGCAACAACACGGCGAGGAGCACGTGCGTTTCTGAGAGTTTCTGACGGAGCGGAGAAAATAAAGAAATGCCCGACAGAAAGAGAAGCTAACTATTTTTTTGAAAAACATTCTTTCTGTACAAAAGTTCATACTTACATCTCTGTTAGGACCAAATTATGCTGGTCAACAAAGTTATGGTTAGTTTGACAAAGTAAAAGTTCAAATGTGCCCTTTTTTGTTTTTTACAATTTTATTTCATTCATATTTTTGCTATTTATTATTTATTGTGTTGTAATAATGCTGCTCAGCAAAAGTTCAAAGAAAGCTCAAATGTGTTTTGTTTTATTTAATTAATATTTGTGTTAATTATTTGTTTAATTTATTTTGAACTGTGCACATTAATGTTGTTACATGGCCAGCATTTGACATGATTTGTTTTAAAGGTACTAATATTATGATTGAGAAAAAAACTCACCAATGAGAAATTACTAGTAATCAGTATCGGTAATCGGTATTGAATATTTTATGCAAAAAGTAATCGGTATCGTATCGAATCTTAAAAGTGTGGTATCGCCCATCACTACTGCTATGGGTAGATTAGTTCTCCAAGTTCCCAGAGATCACCAAGCAGAAAGACATTACAAGTCTATGTGTCACTGTGGTCCTGAAATCTGCGTTTTAATCTACGCATGGCATTCCTGATGTTATCCTCTCTGATAATGCTCCTCCGTGTGATACTGGCAACCTCTTACAATTCAATTCTGCACTATCGCAACACCCCAGTGGAAGGAGTAGGTTTATCTCTAGCAACATTACTAATGGGTGGGAAAATGGGCTAAAAGGTAAAGTGCTTACCAAACCTCATTGCTCACAACTAAAGGAGCTGTGCAGGTATGCAGTGAGTTGGGGGAAAAGCAGAAACTGTACTTTGACAGGCAAACAAGAGAACTGCCTGACGTTCAAGCAGAGGAGAAAGTCAGAAATAAAAAGTATCTATGGAAAACAGGCGAAACAAACCCTTCTGCTGCTAATGAACAGGATACTTACCTGAAGTTGGACTCAAGGTGGAAAGACTGTGACACCTGAGAGAGACAGGAGACACACACAAGCTTGGCTGTGCACAAAGTTGTCGCAGAGAAAAAAGAGACACATGATGAAGAATCTAAAACATGGTCATATCAAACCAGGTCAGGCAGACAAGTCTGACCACCACTTCGAGAGAATAGGAGCTGTTTAGCCATATAATATGTAGAGTGCTATGTTATTTGGGTCAACATGTCATGTGTGGTTAAGTCAGTGAGTTATGACCTCATCTAAATGGAGTTATATTTATTCAACTGTTTACACAATTTACTGTGCATGAAACGATGCAGTGAATGTTATTTAAATTGTTAATGTTGAAAGACTGTCTGGCTAACGTAAAGGTGCATCTCAATTAATTAGAATATCATCAAAAAGTTGATTTATTTCATTAATTCAATTCAAAAAGTGAAACTAATATTAATTCGTTAGACACAAACTGACAAATTTCAAGTTATTTCTTTCAAATTTGATTACTATAACATACAGCTAATGAAATCGCAAAATTGGGTATCTTGGAAAAATTTGAATTTTGTGACAAAATTATTATTACCAAAGAGGAAAAAAAAAGATATTGAAAAGGGGGCTGTGATGTATTACGTTTGTGATTTGCAGGTACCCGTAGGTGACCTAAAAACATACTACAGATCTTGTTAAGCTGCAGGAGCAAGCTCTGCATATAATGTATGAGCAAATGTTAAAGTTACTGTATGTCCGACGTCATATTGGTCATCAAGCCTCGTTAATATAACAATTTCCACTTTTAATTGAACATTTTAATTGTTTCCACTGCTTCATTGTTAATCAAGTTAATCATCTTGATTAACAGAGTTTTCTACAATTGTGTCATTGAATCAATTGTACTGAGATGTTATTTCAATTTCATTGAAGTGTTAATTAACAAATAAAAACAGTTTACAAATGAAAATATATATATATATAGACACACAATACACACATGCAATAAAGGAAATCTTAATGTCAAAAAATGGTGTCTTCAATTTATGGTATGCAATTATTTTACACTTATTAATATACAGTGTTAATATTAATGCAGTTATACCTGTGACAGTATTTTATTATTTGCTGCAATAAAAAAATACAGTACTGTATTACTGTAAATATTTACTAGTAATATTTACTAATAGTAAATATTTACTTTAAAAACAATTGCAGTACTTTTATTTTTTATTGTAATAAAAAGTACATTATTTCATTGATGCTGTGATTGACTTGGACCACAGTAGAACGTACCAAAGCAATTTACAGGCTTATTGCTGCCTCCCAGTTACTGTATATATTACACAACTCTTAAAGGAAGTTTTTCCTTGCCACTGTCACCAAATGCTTGCTCTTGGAGGGATCTGTTGGGTCTATCTAACAGCTCCATAAAGAGTTTGGTCTAGACCTGCTCTATGTGTAAAGTCCCTTGATGAAGCTTTGTTGTGATTTAGCGCTATATAAATAAATTGGTTTGATTTGATTACAGTGTCCTGTAATATTATTACTGATATTCTATTAATAATGGTTACACTACTTGTTACTGTAAAAAGTAGTTATATTGCAGTGAGGCATTACTGCCCAACACTGCTCATCAATTCCATAATCTATCAGATTATTTAAATTTTTGTGCTGTTTCTTGTTGGTTTATTTATTTAATGTCTTACACCATACGTGGAGAAACATTTTTATCCACAGGTCTACCATCAGAGGAATTTCCTAATTTGCAGTGCTGTATGGTTTAGTTGTCTTTACATGCACACTTTGGATCACTGGGAACTCAGGAACATACTGTATTACACCGTGGAATTTAAATTTTGTTCTACTTACTTTATACCTTCTTATTTTACATCAAAAAAAGATGCTGTTGACAGCAAGTTAGCTAACGTTATCATGTCTCCTATGGCCGTCCTTACCAGGTCGTAGCCTTCTCCAGCTTGGTAAAGACAGATCACACTGGGAAAGAAACAGGACTTATTTGAAAAAACAGGTAGGAACATTATAAATGGGATGCTGAAAATACCCATACGAACTTACTAGGCATAACATTTATGGATTTTCATAGTCCCACATGATGATTTTAAATGATTTTGATTACCTTACGTTTAGTTCGGAGGCACTTACACACAATAAAGTCTAGGACTTACACTCTTAATCAACTGTTTGTTGGATGGTTGGAAGAGGTTGTATTTCTGAACATCTGGCTCTGGTTGGACAACAGATATCAAAAAATAGTCCAGAAAGATCTAACAGTCTCTTGTCAGGACGCATCACCAGCCATCACCTTTTAACAGAAATATCAAAAGATAATTATACACACCCTCTGAACAAGCAGCAATGCTGAGTATGCATCACCTGCGGTGGAGGAGCATAGAGCAGTCAGGTTGTGCAAAGAGCTTTGGCCTTTATCCTCCTGTAGTCTCGGAGCTTGTTCGCTTTAATCTGTCCTGCTGAACAAACCCAGGTCAGAGTGCCTTCCTGCGAGACCAGGACTAATTCCTACCCAGGCAACTGGGATTTGTAGTCAGCAATCTCTGACATCACCTTGAGAGAAAAAAAGCGCCAACTCCCAGGCCTCCCCACACTGTGTTACATGATAAGGTTAATGAGAAATGCAGGGGGAGGCTCGTCCCTGCACTGACTCTATCCACTGCTCCGCTCCCCCAGGGGCCATATCAAGCCACTCACTTTGAGTTACTTCAATTTGAACCATCATACTCCGACAACTGTCTTAACAAAATATTTGTTTCACCTTGGACTGATCCGTCTGTGATTGATTTTTCAACAGGAAAAGGTGACAAATTAGCTGAGTATTGCTGACGTGGGTGTCCAGATGGGGGTGTCACTGATGAGCAGCGGTGTAGGCCAAACGGTTGTTAACATGCAGTGTCAGTTAATGGCTTTAAAGGCACAGGGAGGAGATGATTATGAAGGGGTTGTGTGTGTGTGTGCATGTGTTTGGGGAAGAGGGGTTTGTTGGTGGCTGTGAAGAGGTCCCAGTGGAACTGATTATCCCCAATTTAACTTATGAGACTTGGGGGTGAGCAGGAAGCAGGGGTGGGGGTAGTGGGATTGTGCAGCTGTGAACAGCAGGCTAATTAATTACACAGTGGCTTGTGGGAATATTCTGCCTAAATGCCAGTCAGGTCCCTGTGAGGCAACACACTTAGCAACTCCAGCACTGCACACACTAAGACACAATCTGTAAAACACACGCTCATAACAGTGAGTCAAGAGAACTATGAAATTGAACACTGCGGGTTTATTGATAAAATACATGTATCATACGTTTAAAATGTTCTTGTAAAGATCATGTTCTGATCCAACAGAGTTCAATATGAAGAAGCGGTTTCCCGCTTAAAGGAAGAAGACATGCCAACACGTACTGGCATCCTTATGCCGTAAAATGTTCCTTCTCACCAAAAAACAAATAGAAAAATAACCCTGAATGTTTTGCCAATTGTGTGTGTATGTAAAGCCACCATCAGTAACGTTTATAACCAAAATGCCACACTTCAAATGCAGTGAAATGTGAAATTAAAGAAGGTTGGAAAAGGGAACTTCTTACTCAGCTAAATTTATCAACTATCATTCATTCATTCATCTTCTACTGCTTATCTGTTTCCAGGTCACGGGGGGTGCTGGAGCCAATCCCAGCTCACATTGGGCGAGGGCGGGGTTCACCCTGGACAGGAGGCATGTTCAGTGGACTATCAATTATCAATAATTATAAATTGAGTCAAAGGCGTAACTTTGAGTTGAACATTGAGGGGGCTGAGATTTCCACCTGTGCGTGGGCTACTCTCATGTCAAGAGTCAATGTCACTGTTTTCTGGATTGTTATTTTTGCTAGACTTTAGTTTATTAGCTCCAGGTGTTTTACAGGTGTTGTACCTGGAGGTGCTGTGGCTACACACCCACCCGGACTGAACGAGAGATTAATGACGTTTCATTTAATTGTCATTATAAATGAGGGTGCTTAATGTTTAATCATGTAACTATTTACTAAATCTAACTCTGTGTTGCCCTCCAATTTTCACCGTCTGCTGTAACCATGACGACAAAGTTGTCAAACCAGCCACGGAATTGAGTAGAAAGAGGGCGAGAATCTCGGGTAATGCTGCAGTGGAAAAACATGTTAACAGACTTACACTTCATTGCTACCCATGACAGCCAGCTTTATTAAGACATTAAGATCACAATGTAAGGCAAACATGTATAAGCCAGAAGTAAATGCGGAAATTAGCCATGCCTCAGACCCACGTGAAAAAAAAAAAAAAAAAATCATGTTAGTTCATGAGTGTGGACAGATAAATCTACCTCAGGTAAAAAAAAAAGTAATATACTTTAAAGTACTAAAAATGCAAATTATGACTTTGTGTGTTAAAATAAAGTAAACCAAAAATATATTGTAAATGTACTAAGTACAAGTATATTATTCCCTCAGTAGTACTTCAGTTTAATTAGATTAAGTACACTACTTATAACACTAAGTATACTAAGTGTGCTTAAATTTAGTATGCTGAAGTATACTTTTTTTTCACCTGGGACTTCACACCAATGGACAGCAAAAAACTGATTCATGTACTAGCGTAAATCCATTATGCCAAAATAGCTGCCGCTATTAATTTTCCACACAGTGACAATAAACATGCAAACTCCGCACAGAAAGGCCCCAGGCCCGGGAACCGAACCCGCGACCTTCTTATTGTGGGGCAACAGCGTTAACTAACCTCTATGTGGCTGTGCTGCCCTGCGAATTTAATGATTAAAAAAAAAAAAGTTTGAAGTATTGCTGAAATTTCCTTTGGGTGTCAAGGACTCTCCTAATAACGCAATTGATCATTATGTCAGAGCTGAGTGTGCAGCTGACTAACAGTGACGGGCAGTCACTAAGAATACTTGATTGGGTGATCATCACAAACTGTGCATAACAACAGTAAGTGGGAGCTGAGAGAGCGAGTGCTTCGCATACCTGAACAGGAACATGCATTATACAAATTAATGAGTAACCTGACAGCAACAATCATACAAGCTCTGCTTAAATACCAGCTGAGTGAGTCTTATGATGAGTGACTTTACAAGCTGTGTGGTTCATAAACATTTCAGGTTGGTCTGGATTTAGAGATATTTATAGACAATGGATCAGTATCAATCTTTTGCGGTTAAGGCGCAGGTTCCAGTTTATAAGAGTAAAATTATGCAAAACGCATAAACGCACCCTAAAGAAGGTGGTGTGTGCAGGAAAACCAAATCCTCCAACCTTAACAACTAAGTGGGTTAGTTGTTCCAGCCCTCAGAAACAATTATATATATATATATATATATATATATATATGCTGTATTGTTGTTGCTTTCACCCAGGAAACAGATATCGACCCAAACCCACTTTCTGCTTAGCACAATCGTTGCCTCCCAATTCAGTGGCCTCATCCTTCAGAGTCCTGGTCATTATTGTTACCTTCATAGACTGTGGAGTCTGAATTGAAGTGTTCAGGCAAGCTTGATAATTCAGTGAGACGACACAGAGTAGAGCTGTTCCTGGCAGAGTGGAGTTGTGAGTGGGCATGACATGACTGCTTCATTCAACAATAAAGCCAGAGGCAGGTGGAATACTTCAAAATTTGGGGATTTTTTTTTTTTTTTTTTTTACGTGCCAACTTTTCAGCCAAACTACGCTTTAAAGCCTTTTCTGAAATATTACTGACTTTTTTGTTCTGTATGATACACAGACTGAGAAGGCTGGTCATGGGGAAGAGGTGAATGGAAATGCAAGGACATATACCTTATGACTGCTGATACTGTGTGTAGTATTCCAGTCAAAAATATGGCAGTGAGTCCCAGCCTTTTTCAATTCATGCCCACCTGAAAACCTCAACAGTGTTGGCAGTCGACTTCTGAAAAGTAGAAGTAAAATTTTGCCCTTCAGTTCCTATTTTAAAAAGAATTGGAGGCTTACTTTTTCCATTTTCATTGAAAGCGAGCAATCACTTGTTGATTCACTACCTTGCTCTTAACTATTGATTTTTTTTACCCTGCAGTTTCTAACCAGCTATCAGTTTTCATTCTCCATTTTCTTGATGGAGTTCGACATTTAGTCAAACTGAGTTAGCAAACAAGTATGTGTCACGCCCGGGCATATCACAGTGAAAGGTGTTAATACAAGAAATATACAACATACACACACTCGTCTTCTACCACTTATCCCTTTCTGGGTCATGGGGGTTGATGGAGCCAATCCCAGCTCACACTGGGTGAGGGAGGGGTCACCCTGGACAGGTCACCAGCCCATCACAGGGCCAACACACAGACAGACAGAGAGTCATCTATCAACCTAAACATGTATGTCTTTGGATGGTGGGAGGAAACCGGAGTACCCGGAGGAAACCCAGACAGGCACGGGGAGAACATGCAAACTCCGTGCAGAAAGGCCCCAGGCCGGGAAATTAACCTGTGACCTTCTTGTTGTGGGGCAACACCGCTAACCACCATGCTGCCTTGTGAATCATTAATGGTAAAAAACATTTTTGAAGCATTGCTGAAATTTCTCTTGTGTATCAAGGACTCTCCTAATAATGCAACTTGAAGCTAAGCAAGCACAATTTATGTTTAAGTGCTCAGGGAAGACAATAATTCAAACGTCAGTGAAGGAAAACATGTCTTCCTGCTCCTGCTGTGAGGGGATTTCTGGGAGGATTTTGCTACTTAATCAATGAATGGAATTATGTATGAGGGCAGCTTTGTGGGTTCCTCATGGTCACAGACAATGCGCGCATGTCAGCTGCTTTACTCTAGATGCTGCCACTGTTCAAAGATATTTTGAAGAGCTTGTGTAAAATTCAGATTCCCCAAGATGAGTCATATGCACTAAGAAAAACTATAACAATAATTCTGGGGTAAGTATTGTCTGCCATATCACACTTTTCTCTCCTCCACCCACAGTGACACCCACAACAAGCTGTCCTGTGGTATAAGATGACCCCAGGCTGTAGGCGGTTGGGAACCCACGCATCTGGAAGGTCCTCATAGGTAGCCTCACATCCACTAGAGCGCCCTTGCCTGGTCCCCTTTGTTTCATCAGACTGATGGGTGATCAGCACACACTGATGTGATTTGTATCTTCCTGCATTTCTCATGGAGAGACTTCCTGCTGTGGCTAAGCACAGCAGGCTAATGTTAATTGTTCTGATGTGTATGTGCATCTGCGTGTGCGTGTGCATGTGTGGGTCAATACCATATGAAATGGCATGACAAGCAAGTCCAGGAGCAAAAAAAAATCTAAGCTCTGCATTGACTTGCATTGATTTTCACCCGTACTTTTCTTCAGCTTGTCAGCAAACAACATTCTTTTTTGTGTTGCTTTGTAAAATAATGCTCTTGCCTCTGCAAACGAGAAAAATGAAATCAAGACTTTAGAGGCTGCTTCGGAGACCTGGCATCAAAATGCAAATGGGTCTGTAGTGAAGAGAGTTATCTTGAATGCAGAAAGTGAAGCCAACAGAGACAGTCTGTAATATTCATAATCATTTTATAGTTTACAGCCTGTATGAAAAAGCTCCTGTGGATGATTGTAGCATCTGTCACGCATTGCAAGTTTCTGCAAATGGAAAACTGACACAGTCCAAAGTGAAAATTGTTGCATTATTTAAGTGTTTAGGTTATTAGTTAATAAAGATCCCATGAACTGGACAACTCGATGTCATGGAAATGTTATTGGAGCTGCTGTGGCCCTCGAACAGTGACCTAACGCCACGTAACCCTAAAAGTCCTAATTTTTTATCAAGGATTTAAACATCTTTTCCTGATTGAGTGAGAGATTTTTAAATTCTTCATGGCCTTACAGTCTTAAACAACCAAACATCTAGATGATACCACAAGGCTGCATTCATACTTTTATAGCATATGCTTATAACTCCAGAATTTGTCTCTTTTTTGACATTTTCTTCAGCGTCAAAGTAATCCATTTATTCATAAATGTCAAAAATTGCAGAGTTAAGAGCGAAGAACCCCAGCACCAAACTCTGCAGGAAGAATTAAGCCACCATCGAAGTCTGGCTGCAGAAGTCAGCCAACAAACAGACTCCCCTGTTTAAAAACATCACAATTCATTTGAATTTATTCAAAACTGGGTGTTTGCAGCTAATTTCTTCCTTAACGGCAACTGTGCAGGATTAATTTTTGACTTTAATTTATCAGTTTTCATTTTGTTTTGTTTTGTTTTGTTTTGTTTTTCTATGCAATTAAGGGGTGACAGGTTGGTGAATGTATCCTTGCCACAAACTTGAGTTTACTAAAGTCGCCACACACACCCCACCTTTTCCTTTTTAGATTAGACACGAGTTCGATACAAGTGAGAGACTGTGAAGAAGGCAATGGTGGAGCAGCTCGCTCTGAGTTTCAAGCTGCTCTTCAGAAACGTATGAGTGATGTCACAAGGCTTCATCCATTTTTATATACACTAGACTTACAACTCCAGAGCATGCCTGAGGCCAATTAGCGTTTCCAAGTTTTCATCAGTACCAAAATAACGCAATAATAGTCATCTGTACATCCATGGGACATATGCATGAGCTCCTGATTGCTATCTCGACATGTTTCACAGTGTCTTCATTTTGTCTAAGTTGGGTTCCAAAGTGTCAGACGGTGAAAACTCCCAGTCTAGCCAATCAAATTGTAGTCTGCTCTAACTTGAAAAGTAACTGCTTGACTTTAAATTAATTGGGATATTGAAGATATACTAAAGGATGTAATATTTTGTTTGGTATCACCTCATCCAGGCTGCCTGGTACTTACATACATCCACCTCAGCATCTTTCAAGTCTATGAAAGGAATGAATACTGTGCACAGTGTGAACAAACTACCATGCTGGGAGGGTGATGGTTCATGTGGTGGTTGAGGTTTTACAGAGCTCAGAACAGAAATGCTGTTCTTGAGGTCATGCAGTCTTTAGTGGAAAAAAATAATGTAACAGAAAGAGAACCCTCTCTTCCCCATCGATGGGAAAAAAAGGTTTCTCTTTCAGACAGTTTATTGTAGAATTCATCATCCAGACTGGCAATGGTAAATACTGAAGGACTGAAGAAAGGTGAAGATTATTTATTTCCATTTATCTCTCTCGAGCTGGATCTCCACCACAGCGGGTCTTTGATATCCTCCTAGAGGATGTCTCAGAGGAAGCCTTTTATGATAAGTCAAACTGGGTCGACCCTGAGAGCAATGCGTGTAACTCACCGCTAAGCCCGCCAGCACGCTAATTTTCATGCCTCTTTTTCAACGAGGTGAGGGTCTCCTTTTTGTTTCTGTGTTCAAGTCTTTTTTCACACTTTCTTCTTTGTGTGAAATATGGCAGAGTGTTCGGGAATGTTCATTCAGTTTAGGCAAGGAAATCTCAAAAAGAGTTCCTCAAACATTTTCACTGAGGCACACAGAGGCATGTGTAGGAACATAACTGTTCTGTGAAATGAATAGAAAGTCTTACAGTCAGAGCTTTCATGTGGATCCGTCCATCTGATATATGGATGGGGTGATTGATGGTGACAGTAGTGGTCACAGAAAATGCTTAATAGCTGCTCCAATTTTTCAGGCATCATGATGTCTCTTTTACCTTGAAATTCCAATGGTCCTTTCTGCTTCATTCATATTAGACAAACACTCAGAGAAACCAAATCCTGCATGTTTGGATGGTGGGACCATGTGGGTTGGGGTTGGCTTTGGCTGATCGACTGCTTTGCTCTAACATCACAAAGTTACAGAAGTCCTGATGGCTCATTTTAAGGCTTGTTTGCTGAACATAGAGTAATTTCCCTCGGGACTGAAAGCTTTGATTCTTTTTCCCAGTTTTAATACAGAACATAGATCTGCTTTGTAATCGATGTTATTGTAGTAATGGGGAGAGGGTGACAGGAGCCAGCAAGTTATCACAATAGACCAAACAGAAGATCTTCATGTGAAAGTTGCAGGTTCAAAGCCTATATGTTACGGCCCCTCCACCTTGACTGTTGTCCCCTTGTGTGCGCCAATCTCCCTCCCGTCTGTCCTTGTGTTTGTGCGTCCTTCTTGGCAGGGGGATGGCTTATCACCGGTTTCCTGACACACCTGCCTTTTATTACTACCATCGACTGTAGTATTTTGATCCTGTTTCATCTTCTACTCCCTGCCAGATTGTTCTCCCACATCCACAGAACGCACCAGCCATTTAATCAAGAGTGAGTTTCCTCCTGAGTGATTAACCCTGATTCTTTTGTCTCCTAGTGGTTGTCAAGTGGCCCTCACTATTGTAAGGTTTTAGCATGCAGAACAACCTCTCTTGAAAAGACACTTCGTTTCGGAAGATTCCACTGGAATTCACTCAGTGATCACACCTTTGCTTTCTTTTATGTTGAAAGTTGCTGCGGTCAACAATCAGGTGAATAAACTTCAAACACAAACAGCACTTTAAGAAGACATACAAAATTTTCAGTCAAACGTACACTGGACTTAAATATTTGACTTTTAACGATACAGCTCCTTTAAATACACTCAAATCTATCATCCAACCATTTTCAGCTCAAACTATTCCCCAACTTGTGTCCAAACCCCATAATTTTTTAAATACACCACACCCCCAACTTGAGACACATGAAGTGAATGAAACCTCACCGGCTCCTTCTTCCCTGTTTAAACCAACTTCAGTTCTGCAGTCTGATTTCCTCAGTCCAGTCTCTCCAGCCATTCCTTTCACACCCTCATTGTTCTGATCCTGTGAGTGAGATTGTGTGTCTCCAATCTCCCCCGATCACTCGATCATCTCCACCTGGTACTCTCAGTCTGCCACCTCCAGGCTGAGAGGCATGCCCAAACCCAATGCACTCAGACAGGAAGGGGTGTGGCCCACAGCCAGCTCACCTCAACGGCAGTTGTTGCCCTTTGCCTGTCCCCGGTGCTGCAGCCGACCCCACCAAGAAGCTCCATGGTCTCCGCTCTTAGATTCCCCCTACCCGATGTCTGATCCTCAGTCCCTCGTTGCTCTGTTTGACTCTAAACTTTTCACTGCCATTTACTCCATCCCCTGGTCTGAATCTGCTTTGGGTTTTCAGCTGCAGCACAGTCCCGAGTCTCAAACCTATGAAGCTTAGTAAATCTTCACAATTAAAATCCAAGGTTTCATATGTAGCAGTTAACCCAAACGCTAATCCGACATCTCTGTTTTCCAAGCCCCAACCTACTGCATCAACATTTCACAGGCTCAAATCAAAGTCAAAGGACATCATGAAGTTTACATTGGAAATAAAAGGCACCATCTTAACACTGGCCACAGTTCTGACTTATTTGTTATAACCAAGGAATGAACTTATTCTGAACTCCAAATTAGTGTTGTTTTTTATGTACCAGCCTCATATGATGCTGGCAGCTGTCTTTGTTATTTATTTAAATCCTACATGTGGCAAATCTTGAAGGCTTGCTGGTACAGGGGATACTCTATAATGCATTACAAGCAGCAGAATAGAGGTATATTACAAAATAGAGGTATGTTACCATATGTCATGAGACAGAGACAGGCGATGTTGTGTTCGATTGGTAGGGATGTAAACTGTGTCTAATATTCACTTCGGTGAAAGAATAATTCAATAATTTAATTGAATTAAAATGTGCACATTTATTTTCAAACTCTTTAAATAGTCTCATGGACATTATTATTATTATTGACTGCCAACAGACTTTTTTTATTATTAGGAAAACTTTTATTTACTATAAACTGCTAACATAGTTGGGTCTAAGTGGTCTGGTGCTCAAACATTTATCCAATTAGGTAGGAATAATTCATTTGAAACGTGCAGTATATTGTTTTACTTTAATAATATCCGTAATTTAACCTCAGGACAAAAACTAAAATAATTCTTAATAGAGAGCCCGGGACGTCGTAGAGCTCATGCTTTGGGGTTCAGAGGAGCCCGGGTTCAAACCCCAGCCATATCGCAAACCAGTGGTATTCTTGTGTCGGTCCCAAGCCCGGATAAATGGGGAGGGTTGCAACAGGAGTGGCATCAAGTGCAAAAACTGTAGCCAAATCAACCATGCATGTCAAAGAACTGACCTGCTGTGGCGACCACAAATAATGAAAAAGCCGAAAGAAGAGGGGGGAAAAGAGAGAGAGAGACAGGGAAATAACTGTGGTGGTGTTAGTGTTTTGTCTTATTTGTTGTGGAGATCCTGGCCACTGGTTTTCCCTCGCTCCCTCTGCTGTGTAGGTTGGATGGACAGGTGTGGCTAGCAGCAGGCAGCGCAGCCTGATTCAGCAATCACCTTCACTCTACTTCTACTCTGCAGTGTTCCCTCCTGGTTGTCAGGTTATTTCGTCCTACATGGTATCTGGCTGATTAACCTACACCCTGGTTTTGTCTAGTGAATTCTTTGGGAGTTGTTTCCCTGGATTTTGTCCGTGCTCTGCCCTTAGGACCTTGGGACTCTTTTTACTGGATGTGAGTGAGGTGTTACTGCTAGAGTTCAGTGAACCTCCTGCCTGCCCGCCTCGTTTGGTTATTGACTCGGAGTTTCTGGGACACTTTCTGTTTGTTATAGTGTTTTGTGTTACTTGGTTTTCCTCCTGCATGAGTGATTTTCTTCTGGTTGTACATTCCCTATAAATATACTATTTTTACCTTTTTATGGCCTCCTTTGCCTTCGCATTTGAATTAAATTGCCTTATGGTTTAATAACCTTAACAATAACTTACTAAACACTGCAGAGTAAGGGGTTTCCTGGACTTGTCTTGTTAGATCCTGGTGCTGCATCTGATGCCATTAGCCATCACATTCTGGGGGATACTGGGGTTTTTAGTTGGCATTAAAACAAAACTGGAGTGAGTTATATCAATCAGATTGATTTCCACCTTTTACCGATGTAAGATTTTACAAACTCAGGCACATTCTGTCTCAAAAAAACCTGATCATGCATTTGCAGCTTCTAGGATGGATTACGGTGATGCATTATTAGGCTCAGAGGCTTCCGTTGATCATCTAGCAACCAGGAAAGCTGATCATATCTCTCCTATGTTTGCTTCACCATGGCCAAGGAAAATCCAGCGCTTGTCTGCCATTACTGTCCCGTACCAAGCCAGCCCGTTCACTCAGTTTACAGTGTTGTATGGTGCGCGGCAACTAATGCACCTGTGTTGAGCTGTCCACCAACTTCTATACGTCTATACGCTTCTTACAGAAATGTAACTCTGAACATGTGTGCAACTGCAGCTGTGCTCTCTCTCTCTCTCTCTCTCTCTGCCAGTTCAGATTTCCAGACTTCAGCAAAGATGCGAGCAATGTGGATGAGGTTCTGTATTTGTGTGTGTGTGTGTGTGTGTGTGGGTCAGGGGTGGGTTTTTTTTTTATTTGGCTTGTTGTTTCTTATTCCAACTCCCCTGCAATGGCCCTTCAGAATTCTAGATCTATGCATTACATGCTTCTGCCTTTTTCATTACACAATGCAGATACATCCAGCCTCTCTTCGACATTGCACCAGGGCCTCATTGGCCTGGATAGTGCTCCTGCCCATGATCACCAGTCATCTGCCTGTGGCTGTAAGGCTCAAAAGGTCATTAATGGTTTCTGCATCCATGTGACATATATTTGCAAAGGTCACTTCAGAGACTGTCCGAATATCTACCTGTCTGCACCATATGTGCTCTCGAGCAGGCCAGATTACAAAATTAATATTTTGATTAACAGCAAATAGGTAGAAAATACTTTTCTATACTGTACTATTTTTCAAATCTATCGATATACCCCAATGGCCCCACAGGTTTAGTTGTAATTGGGTTCACATCTCACCCATGGCCCCTAATATACAGGATTCCAATGCACACTGTACAAAATATTATCAAACGCTGAAACCTAAAATGTGACTTACTCCTGCTTCAACGAAAGCCGAGGCCCTCTCCTGCACTGATTATCCTCCACTTTCTGGCCATTCACGTAGCCTCTGTCTGTCTGAATGTGGGATAAGAAACAAACAGAGCATCACTCGTTCTCCTCTGCTGCTAACGTCTGGACAAGAGCCAGTCTATCCTTTCAATCCCCTCATTCCCTTCCCCCTATCTCTTCTCTTTTGTCATCACAAGCTCCTTGCCTGGAGGCTGGAAGTGCTCCAAGAAGCGATGGGATGGGTGAGAGAGAGGGTGCTCACTTGCAACAGAGAAACGCAGAAGCTCCGAGCATTGCTGGTCAGTATGAGTGACCCTCAGTCACCCCAAAGCCTGAGGGATTCTTTGCTCACTGATGGTGCTGTTCATGACGTCCAGACACAGATGCAGGAAAAGTTTGTGGCCCCCAGCCAACACCAAGGGGGGAGGGAGGAACTGTGTAAGCCATTGCTTCATACTATAAAAAATATAAACAAGGGACTTAACACTAAGTTTTCTTCTTTGTATGATTATTTAATAAACTTACGTTTACGTTAATCTTACTTTTTGAAATGCAAAATTGATTGATGATTTACATCACAAATTAAAAATTACTGGACTGAGACAATGCTGGAGGACAGAAAAACAACGAATATATTTTCTTTCCGAGGTTGCGCAGTTGGTTTGGACGCTTCCTAACGTAAGTAGTTTTCCAAGGGAATCTAAACCAGAACCAACAAAGTAAAATCTTATTACCAAGTTGTGGTTGATTTGTTTGCAACTTGTTTATCATCTGGAATGTAGTGATTTTAATGTCCCAGCTGATTTAATAACCAAAAACCAAACTACGTTAAACACCACTACCTTCTCATATGGTGGGAAGCCACAGAGGGATCACATCAGAAATCAGAATGCCTTTATTATTATTGTATTAAATACAACTTAATTAGCAATGGCACTCAGGTGATGCATTTTCAACATCGAAAAGACGTAAAGACAAAGGACAATCACGAAATTTAAAGGTAATAAACCAAAAAATTTATTGAAAATATATATGACAAGATGCAGTCTGGATTGATTCAGTCCATTGACAACAATAATTAGATTGTCAGTCGTTAAATAGAAGAGCAACAACAAATCAATTTATGAAATCAACCACGAATTATACTTTGTTCAAGGCCCGCATATGTCCAATACACCATCATATCACAAAGAAAAGTGAAAATAATTATTTGGAAGTTTGTCGGACAAACAAGCTATTTCAAAACCTACGCTTTGGCACTATGAGGTTGTGGTGCATTTTCTTCCACAATTTCTTTCATAAAATTATATAAATCATTCATTCATTCATTCCACTTCAACCGTTTATCTGTTTCCGGGTCGCGGGGGGTGCTGGACAGATCACCAGTCCATCACAGGGCCAACACACAGAGACACATAGAGACAAACAACCACTCAGACCTACGGACAATTTAAAGTCACCAATTAACCCAAACATGATGTCTTTGGACGGTGGGAGGAAACCGGAGTTCATATAAATCAGTCAATTAAAAAAACATACACATATCATCATAAAATGGTGCCTTGTGCTCTGTGGCTGGATTGTGTAAATCCTCCAACTTGAAGAACCACACAGGTCCTTCTTTCAACCATCTGATATGAACCATAGGCAGCAGTACATGCTCCAATAAATGGGTAAAACCGATAAGCATGTCAACTTTACTAAGAATGGTGTGCCTACCTTTATCACAATAGTTACTATAATACAGGTTAGGACTTGGCTAGATTAATCATGATAATAATAACATCAATAAAATAACTACAATGTGGTTGGGAATCAAACATACTGTGTCCTTTTTCCGTGTTTTGTTGACCTATTCATCTAGCCAAAACTCCTCCTGACGTGGACTCTGTCACTATATGATAATATCAATTTTTTTAGATATATATATATTATCAGCTTTTGTATATGAGATTGGTAAATGTCGGAAAGCTCATAAAACCCCCACGCAATTTATCTAAGCTCAAAATAATATCAGTGCTAGGTTTTTCAGTCTTTTTGCAGTGTCCATCTGGCCCCACTGAGCACTGTGAGAAATTGACGATCAAGCCATCCAATGGCACTGGGCCTTGCCCAGCAGGGCTTTGTAACAGAAGTGGCCAAGTCCTGTTTTGTCTGACCCATAATTCATTGGGGCAGCCTCAGAGATAGTGAATATCCCTGCCAGAAAGCGAAGCAAGTAAAAAAAAACACCATGCTAACCGAGTAACCAAGTGTACCACATAAAGGAGACAAGGAACTGTATCAAGAGAACAAACAGCCATGTGAAATTGCAGTGTGAGAAAAAAAGCTGAAACCACACAAACGCATCCTGGAATAGATGTCTTAAAAGGAACAGACATCAGAACCATTTTCACTCAAAGGCACGAGTGATGGCCTCCACTTACTCATCCTTAATACATTCCAAACACAGCCATCTCCCCGAGGAAATAACATGTTCATTCAGTTCAGCATTCAGTGAGACGAAGGATTTGTTTAACTATGAGCCTGTTAGCAACCAAAGTCTCCATAAATTAAGTGCACAGTTCTTAAAGATGCCACATCAGTGTCAATGAAGTGATTCTGTTTATTCCTGTGTTTACTTATGTTGATTTTTAAATATCTGTAGGATATAGTTCTGCTTCTCATCATAAATATTTTTTATTAATTGTAGGACAATACCCCAAACAGCCATAACATTGTGACCAATGACAGGTGCAGCGAAGTTAGGCAACAAGTTAACACACTCTATTGTCCTGAAGTTGATGAGTTTGGAGAATCAAAATGGTTAAATGTAAGGATGTGAGCAACTTTGACAAGGAACAAACTGTCATGTGTAGACGAGTGTTCAGGATGTTACTATGACACGTACCAACCATCAACAAGAGTGAAGCAGAGCATGTCCTAATTGCGCTGGCCTCTTTCAACAGCCTAATGCCATCTGCAACACTGAAAATACGTTTTAGGAACGGTCTGAGAAACACAGCAACGAGTTTAAGGTGTTTACTTGGCTTCAGAATTCCCAGCATCTCAATCGAATCCATGATCTGTGGGATATCCCTGACAAACAAGTCCAATATCTTGTCCACCGAGCAACATCCAGGATTTAAAGTACCTGTGAACACCTTGGTAACATATACCATAGCACAACAGAGGCCTGATGGACTCCATACCTCAATGGATCAGGGCTGTTTTGGTAGCAAAAGGCCATGACACTGGTTGATAGACCTCACACAGCTATTGACCTCGTTCAGTGGCTCTTGCTGTGTAGAATGTAAACTTGTGTTGACACCACTGGAGATACTTAAGATACCTAATATGGAAACCACAGCTTTTATCAGTTTGTTGATTGTGTGTGTGTGAGCAGCAACGGCATCCTGAGAACAAACAGGGCAGAGAGGCCACCCAGCTTTGAAGAAAAGCTCTCAACCCGCCAACTGTACATCACTGAATCACAACCATCTCACACGCTATTTCATCTTTTTCCATCTTTCTCCCTGACTGTCTGCCCATCACTATGTCTGTTTATATCCCCTTATCTCTTCTTTTCACCGAGTGCCAGCCTCTTAGAATATATCAAGATATATCGAGGGATGGGAAAAATACTTGGAAACTGGTGTTGCGTTAAAGTACTGACATTTTAAGGGGGTATATTGTATAAACATGTTCTTGAATATAATTACAAAGTAAATCCATAAAACTTTAATTTCAGTTAATATTAATTTTTTTAATGACTGTACTGTTGATTTAAATAACATGTTCCAAATCCCAGTTGTATATTCGTTGGTATTGCAGTCTAACAGAAACCCATTACATTATTCCCATAATACTGTAATCATATCCCCAACAGGAAACACATAAGCTGTTGTGTATAGAAAAAGCAGCAAAATAAAAAGCAGTAGAAAAAGCAGAGATGTCATGTTGCTAGGCAACACTGTAGTTGTTGGTGCTCTGTGCAGTGAGTTACAACAATCCCTTGTACACGCCTGTCTGAATCACACTGACTGTTGTATCTTGTGGAGCATAAATCTGCTCCAAATACAATTTATCTGCCTGTTCACATTCACTCAGAATATCTGACTGTAGAATATAACCAGTCCACTCAGTCTGTGTCTGTCATACAGTCTCCAGTCTGACTAAACTTTTCACGTTGGTGAATTTAAAATTAAGTAGATGTGACCCTTTCTTTCGTCTATACCAAGGTAAAGGTAATCTTAGCCATGTGTGCATAATGACTTAATCCTTCATTTTATTGCAATCATATCTTCATTATGTGACTTTTTACTTAGCAATGATTTTGACTTTGATGTATCAAATGAAGAGGCCGGAAAAGACACTCTGTAGAGCCTCTGAAGTGGACTGTTTTCAAAGTGACCCAACAAAAACATAAAGGATTTAAGGTAAACACTTAGGGAACCCAAATCCTGCAAATATGGAGGTGAGCCCATTTTGTCTGGCATCACAAAGTGCCCCAAGCCCAGTGTCTGTTCAAGGCTGGTTTGTGAATACGGCCTGTTGCCATTTTTCAATGCAGTAAGCATTTTGACACTTACATTGTATTATCACACAACCTATACCTGCCCTATAATCAAAGAAGACATGGACATCTCACTCTAAAGATTTAGACCTTTGAAACATGGAACTTCAGCAGATGGAGAGATTGTAGGCTACTTCAGCATCGTCTGTGAAATCACCACCTAACCCTTTTCCCCTTCCCCAGCCCAATCTACTCTTACTCTCAATGGGAAATCCACTGCAGCTCAGAGACGGGTCCACACATGCCCCCACTCCTCAGATTCTCTCTTTTACACATTCTGCGGCTGTATCTGCCTTAGTGCTGGTAGGAAATTCTTTTCCCCCACTCTTGTTGTCTGTTTTGTGATTGCTGGTATACAGTCTAACATTAAAACTAGTTTCCAACATATTTTTTTCAGAGTTTGTATTTGTTGTTTTCATCTTTGCATCATACCAAACTGTTGTAGACTCTGCAACACAGTCTGGTGATACAAATTGAACGATATGTTTCTTTCTAGACTCTGTGATGGTTAGATCAGAAATTAGAATAGAAATTCCTTCTACATGTAAACAGTGTGGTGTTGTTGGTGCGTAAAATGGCACCAGTTTTGTTCATTAGAAAACATCATGCCATGTCTGCTTGAGAATATGAAATAAGGCCACACAAAAACAGTTTAGTGTACTAAGACCATTAACAACAATAACCAACATATCATATTTTCTTTTATGCAAACATCAAGTGGGAACACTCCTTATCAATAAAATAATACCAAGTCTGCAGAACACCCTAATTAAAAACAACGGGTTACTATTGATCGTCCTCTGCCTTTAAAATAGTTCCAGTTCAACAAAGTCCTCCAGCAGAGTTCTTCAGCTACTTTGCGGGTAGACTGGAGAACTTATGTGGTATCAGTCTCAGTGTTTTTGGCTCTGTTTGTGATACCAGAGTAAGTTCATGATGTTGGATGTGGCTCTCTAAGGTCTCTAAAGACAGTCGTTTATGACTCTGTTTGGGCTTGTTGTCCAAACGCAGAATGACACAGAATGAAATCTGTCCAATCGGATGCATCCCTGATGGTCATGCTGTGATGAATAAAATCTAAAGTTACGAAAACTTTTACAAAGTACTGTATATGTCCCAAAAGGATCTTTCAAGATTATTTTTAACTATGCATTGGAAAACTTTGCATTCTTCCGCACCTTCAGCTTTGACCTTTCCTTCATCCACCCCACTGCATGAACTTTTGGACTAAACTTTGTACGTACATTTTATACATTTCTGTCCACGCTTCAAGAAAAGCAAACAAGCTAAACACACTGCAACCAGCACGCAAACACAACATTACCAAATAAATGACAGATGACAAATGTTGGGTGTCCCCAACATGTTCAACGTTTAGTCACTTCTTACTTTAAAAGCATTGAACAAGTGTTTCTCACCAATGCAGCGCCTGTGTTGAGGAGAATGCTTTCTGAATTTGAGTCTGTTGTCTATTTAAATGCGTTGCATCAAGTTGCAGGAGGTGCATGCAAATTTTCAAGTTGTTCAACCAGATACAGTTACCTGCAGACATGCTGTTTGTGTATGTTGTTTTCACTTCGTTTTATTTGCATTTGTGGATATGCACACACACACATATACATATATTTGTGTTTCATTGGGCATCAGGGAGTCTTCTGCTGTGCAACTACACAGAAACTGAGCATTAGCCTACCCATCCTATATGAAGAAGAGCAATGTTGCCATTAGACACCACTGCATCATGCAGCATATCATCTGAGTGGTGAATTCACTGGATAGGAGGGGGAAGGGTTTGCGTGCTGCACAGCTGGTCTGTAATTTCACTTTACCCACTGTTATCTTTGCCCGTTATGCTTGTGAGACTGTTGACAATTACTGTGTTTTCATTCACATGCTATTTACCCACTCCACCGTCACTCTCCAATTTCTCTTGGTCCTTCAAGCATTTGTGGCTTATTGTCCATCTTCTCCTTTTCAGTCTCTCTGCCTTTTCAGTCGGATCTCCGCCCTCTATTATCCTTTCTCGTCTTTCTCTTCTCAGTTCTTTACTTCAGCTCCATTCTCACTGTTTTCCTCTCCGCACTGGAATCTTATATATGACCACTTGTTATACCTCCCTAAGACTTTCACACGTGAAGTACCTTTATATTTTTTGCTGTTCAAATCTTCTGTCTGAGGCCATCACAATTAGTTTCTGGCAAATTCAGTGTGAGCCTTAGTGTTTTCATACCTCCATTCCCAGTACGCTCCATTACACAACCAGTGGGTGGAAACATGGGAGTCATCCACCTCGGCTGCATGAACTCCAACCTCTGAGTGTAGACATTCACCTTCACAGAGCTGACTCCTTTCCCACGGGAGTCACAGCAGACTCACATCAATTAGACGAATCTGCTTGTTAATTAGCTACTAATGTGTTAGAGGGACAGGTTGAGGATGAGGAAACATATTTCCATTGACTCCCTCACACTGAGGGCAAGAATTTCTTCTTGCTGCCCCTTTTGGGGTACAAAATAGTATTATTTTTAATAATTATTGATGGTTTTGTAGTGGGGGCAGCACGGTGGCATAGTGGTTAGTGCTATTGCCCCACAATAAGAAGGTTCGGTTCCCGGCCTGGGGCCCTTCTGTGTGGAGTGTGCATGTTCTCCCTGTGCCTGTGTGGGTTTCCTCCGGGTACTCCGGTTTCCTCCCACCATCCAAAGACATGCATGTTTGGGTTAACTGGTGACTCTAAAGTGTCCGTAGGTCTGAGTGTGAGTGTGAGTGATTGTTGGTCTCTGTCTCTCTCTGTGTGTTGGCCCTGTGATGGACTGGTGACCTGTCCAGGGTGACCCCGCCCTCACCCAATGTCAGCTGGGATTGGCTCCAGCACCCCCCGCAACCAGGAACCGAGAAGCAGTAGAAGATGAATGAATGTCTTCTATTGAGTTTGATCATGCACATCTGGATGTGTGTGTGAGTGGGTCGTTGGGTTGTTGGACAAAAGTGTACGTGTTTCATAATAGAACAACAACAATACTCGTGGTGAGTGTCACAATCACCTAGAACCAGGGACACAAAGTGCATAAAATGCATAGACGCGAGCGCAAAGCTTAGTCACAGTGCATTTATTCAAAAAAGGTCAGAACCAGGCAAGCAGCCAGAATCTGGATAGGTACCCAATCTATTGGCTCAAGTCAGACAACAATAGGAATAAGGTAATACACTAACACACTAAGGAATGCTGGGATAAGATGATCTGGCACAGGAGGAATGGGGAGCATGGCTTAAGTACACACAAAGAAGGGGATAAGGAGACACAGGTGAACCACATCAGTGTAGGGACACAGTCAGACAGGCAGGAAACAAACTTAACAGGAAGACCCAGCAGTCTCAGGAGGGAAGGCCAGACACTCCTCTCCCAGGCCACTTCACCAGATCCTCTGGGAAGATCCCTACGCATTCTCAAGCCAGCCAAGAGATGTAATCTCTCCAGTGGGGCTGGGCCTGCTCCCAGATGGGCATGCCCAGATCACTTCCTCTGGGAGGTGTCTGGGAGACATGTTGGCCAGATGCCCAACCCACCTCAACCAGCCCCTGTCAATGCGGAGGAGTGGCAGCTCTACTTCGAGTCCCTCCTGGATGTCAGAGCTCCTCACCCTATCTCTAAAGCTGAGCCCAGCTACTGTATCGAGGAAGTTCATTGCCTCCACTTGGCTTCGTGACATCATTCTTTCAGTCACTATATACCGCTTGTGACCGTAAGTGAGGGTCGGAATGCAGATGAACCGGTAAACTGAGCACTTCGCCTTCCAGCTCAGCTCCCTCTTCACTACAACAGACTAATATTGAGTCAGCATCACTGTAGACACCGCCCTTATCCATCTGTCAATCTCCTGCTCCATTTTCCCCTCACTAGTGAAAAAGACCCCAAGATATCTTTTCACAGCTGAGGACCATGGCCTCAGACTTTGAGGTGTTGATTCTCATCCCAGCCGCTTCAGACTCATCTGCAAACACTCCCAGTGAGAGCTGGAGGTCACCAGCCAATGAAGCAAGTAGGACCACGTCGTCTGAGAGCAGTAGAGATGGAAATCCCAAGGTTGCCAAACCTGACACCCTTTGCTACATAGTTCTGCCCAGAAATTCTGTCCATAAAATTTACAAACAGAACCAGTTGCAAAAGGCAGCTCTGACAGAGTCCAATTTAAACCAGGAATGGGTCTGACTTACTGCATGCCAAGCAAACCATACTCTGACTCTGAGAGTGCAGCGGTAGAATAAAGGTTGAATTATTGGTACAACGCTGTTATCATTACCAACAGTTATTATTATTGAGCTTATTAAACGGTTGTCACCGCCAGCTTTTTTCAGCTGAAGAGGAGCTGCAAAGGTTTTCGAATGAACTGGGAGCCACTGATGCCACAGTCATCTCATTTGAGGGCCGCATCAGCATTCGAGTAATGCAAAGAAGAAAAGACGTTTCTGAAAATGCATTGTGTTCTTATTTTAGATTTTGAAGGCATCGTACTTTCCATCTTGTTGTGATTCTACTACTGCAGCAACCTTTTCTCTTCTTCGTCTCCTGAAGCTCCAACCATTGGGGGGGGTCTGGTAGTGGCCCATGGGTCGAGGGTTTGAGACCCCGGCTCTAAGTGATTGTCAGGAGTTCAGGCCTCCACAAGTTGCTCCTTTACCCCTCTATTTATTGTTTAAATCTGCTGGAAGAGGTGCAGTCATTCTTTAAACTGTAAAAAAACTGTGTTTAGTCAGTCACCCTGAGTCCAGAAATTAACCTCCATTACCATCCTGTGAGGGTTTATGGAAATACAAGCTGCGCTGCTGATTGCTGTTTAACAGTGTTAAATAGTGCCATTTCTGGATAGTGCAGAGTTCACTGTTGCTTTCTTTTTTTTTTTTTTCTCGCTGTGTTATTTGCCCTTGTTACATTTATTCACTGCTTGCTTTGGCTTGAATTTACTGGTGCCTCAGCACTGCAGTGTAATTAGACAGAGTACTGCAGCATATGGAATCGCTGGCTGTCTTGTGTTGAGTGCGCTCTCCAGTGAATTCTTCTCACTTTCATTTCTTCCAAAAAAAGTCAAACATATAGAGGTCAGCTAAAAAGATGAGTTTAATTTGACAATTCCAAAAGTTGTTAAACTGGTCCTTGCTGGTTCCTCGAGCTGTCATCGACTCCTCCATTTTAAATGTTTTTATTATTTGAATGTATTTTCAAGGTGACAAATTACTTCTTACAAAGAGGATGATTATCTTACAATTTCTGAGATAGCTTCGGGTCCGTCTTCCCCTACATACAAGTGGTACATTGACATGATTTCCTCTCCTCACCTGAAATCAATACAAGTTCTTCCTGAGCACTGTCTCAGTTCATTGTTCTGTTATGTAGGTTGAACACCTGACACCCCAGAGTTCCTGATGTCCATGGTAGACCATAAAGCCCACAGGACAGTATAGGTGTGACATTATATAGGCTTTTGGGACACAAAGCCGAGATGATTCCTGGGAATCATGTCTTTATGTGCCGTGTCTGCGGCAGAGGAACAGCCTGATTCCCAGACAGTCTTCCCAGAACGAGACTACAAGAAAAGCAAGCATGTGTCATATTTATACCTCTTCAGAAGCAAGGGTGAAAGGACTCCTCAGACAGCTTGTCATCATGGTGATGACAGGAAGACTGAGAAACAAAACAGGAAAGACAGTTAATTAACTAAAAATAGTAAAGCTTCTAATTGATTCTCTGTGTTGCTTTCACCACTGCCTACATTACAACCTTGGAGTTTTCAAATGTATGAGTTGTAACAAGAGCTTCACTCGATATCACGCTTTATTTGCGTCAGTGTTAAGGTCAAACCTTTTTGTTTGATATTTAATTGTTTTCAACCTCACAATTGTGCAACATTCAGCAGTATTTTTTTCAAAATACACAAAAAATAGCAGCATGTACAGTCTGTCACTGTTTTGTAAAATGCAAGAGTACCTTAGCAGTCTCCTAGCTAAGGGATGTCAGCTAGAAAAAGCTTTTGACCTCGATGTCACCCAGAATACAAAATGCTTTTATCAACCTTTTTCTTTAAAACCCACACTTTGAGGTTTGATAGGTTGTCCGTAAATGACCCCTTCACCCTTTCCAGTTCATGTCATGATTATTGCCAAAAGTAAGATATCACACAGCTCTGCAATATTTACTGTGTAGTGTGGTTGGTCAGTGGTATGACGTGTGGTGAGCTGGCCGTGGATGTGTAGGATTCAGTGAGCTGAGATCCTTGATGATGTCCTGAATCTGGCAGCGTGATGATGTGTGTGGGGTTGTTCTCAGGTTATCTGTGTATGACAGCCACAGTTGATTCATGGCTCTCTCTAACAACCTGGCACCACCTTTACCCTCCTTTCAATCCTCTCCCCATCTATCTCTTTGCCTGCTACACCTCCCTGGCACTTCACATTGCTGCTGACTCCTCACGCGGGGTTTTTTCCGGCTATGTAGAAGATTTAAAGTGTTCCCCTCTCTCATTTTACATCCACCATCCCCTGATGAGAGAGATCCTCCTTCCATTCACCACCCTCCTCTGTCTACCTTCACCTTCCTGCCCCCAGCAGCCCTCAGCCCTTCTGTAAGGGGCTGATAGACACTCTTTAATATCCAGCCAGCATAAATCTTCTTCCAAGTTGGCCACAAATATCTCAGCTATGCTGATTTATAGGAACATGCTTCCCTATCTGTCTAGAAGGGAGGCCACTGTGGTGCTTGTCGGCTGCATGTAGATGGGATTGATTTCTTAACAGCAAGTCTCCTCAGAATAAGACAGCCATAGTCATGAAATTACTATTAAAGAGAAGGAGAAGGAGATGTATTACTGAGTCTGTAGCTCAGCAGCGCTGATGGAGAGCAAAGGGACTCACCTGTAAAAAAAAAGGTCAGTGAGGCAGTAAACAGGCAAATGAGCAAGGGATAGATGGAGAAATGGAGGACACTGAGGCTCGGAGCCAGTGAAGACACTGAACAGCCCATACTGTCAATAACGTGAGCACCTCACTACACATGATGCATTTTGATTCATATATGAAATTTCATATTTTGCTGATTTGTCATAGTTTTTCAAGGAAGTGACCAATGATAGGGAGATAAGATCAGAAAATGCTGGGATGGGATAAATATGTGTCAGCTGTGTTATTATTTTGTTTGTTTTTTTTATGTTTTCTTCGTTCTAATAACAAAGTGTGGTAACCAATTGATGGTTAAAGAAGGGTTAAGACAATCACAATACTGCACTATAGTTGAAGTTCGGCAACAATTCAGAAAGAGAATCTGATTTAGAAAAAGGGCATACATTAACGGATGTTCCCATATTATTGTTATTGAACATTCCTTAGAAAATGATGCTTGACAGAATATGCTCATCGAAAAAGTGTCTGTCATTTTGTAATTAGGTCTGCTTTCAAGAAGTATTATTTCAACACTGATATTGAAGGAAATACATCACTTTCAGCCTACATCCACATCCATTCAGTATTTCATTCTTCTACATTGATTTTCCAACACAGTAATGGCCTGTTATTGGATTAAAACGTGCCTCCAGCAGACACGACGCAAAATGACTGCTCGTTATAAAAAAATAAATAAATTTTTTAAAAAGTCCACCAATGAACATATTCCCCGCAGTATACTGGGGAAGTATGCAGTAGTTTTAGTAAACTGATCAGGTGCTTGCTATTGATGAAAGAATCAAAACTGCTAATGTCTCCAGTGTAAATAAAATGATCTAAAAGAGGCCAAAAGCTCTGTAGGACTGAGGGGAGCTATAAAGACTACATGGGACTGTCATTGGTAACTAATATTACAAGTAACTAAGGGCATCAATGTTTTAAACTGACTGACAATTCACCTGTTTTAAGAGGTTCGTGCCATTTGTGTTGAGTTAGCGAGACCTTTGTGTTATCACCAAAGGGGAGATAAGCATCCCTTCTGCCTTTGCCTGGGCTGCAGCTGATAGTGCTCAGGCTGTTGTGATAAACACTTAAAATGCCTCTTAGTGTTATCTGAGCCTCTGTGAGGCCAGGCCTGGCCAGGGACCATCCATGTTAAAATATAGGTAAATATAAGAAAATGGAGGGAGAAAGAGATCAGGTTGGAAAAAAGGAAAGGGCAGGAAAGGGGGAGCTGGGTGGATAATGTCCTCTATAATTCTATTTACTCAGCTCATATATATATATCTTTTTTTTTTTTTTAGTGCCAAATCATAACAGAGTTACATCCAGGCACTTTACACATAGAGCAGGTCTAGAACAAACTCTTTATGGAGCTGTTAGCGAGACCAAACATATCCCTCCAAGAGCAAGCACCTGGCGACAGTGGCAAAGAAAAGCTTCCTTCAAGAGGCCAGAGGCATCTCGGGCAGAACCAGGCTCAGGGGGGTTTAGATTGCAACCTGGTAACACTAAAAAGGTACTAGCAAATGTTAGCAGTAGGTGAAATATGGTTTTTAGCAGAAGTTAAAATGGGAAATGAGTAATAGTGTGTAATGATGACTAAAGGTAACTTTTACAACAGCAGAGATGATTCAGCACCTGTAGGATGGGGACAGGAGGAGAGAGGACAGCAGGGACAAAACACAGACTGCAGGAAGAGACAAAGTAAGTGATAAGTAATGTTGTAATGTACGTGCATTGGGGGGGTCACTAAAAAGAGAAGAATAATTAAATTTAATAATTTAAACTGTAGGCTATGTCATAAAGGATGGTTTTAAGCCTGATCTTGAATGCTGTGATACTGGGAGTGGCTCCATAAAAGAGGAGCCTGACACAGTAGCTGAAAGATCTGCCTCCTGATTTACTCTTGGAGATTCCAGGAACCACAGGTCACTATTGCATTTGTGTCTAGTGTTTGAAGGACTTCTGAGTTCATGTTTAGTCTAGTGATATGAAAATGTGAACTGATAACTAACCAACAACATGATTTGCCAAGTGCACGACAGTACTTTAAACAAGTAGCTTAAGTATTTTACTTTTCCCACATGCCACAGTATGGCATGTGGGAAACTGACACTGAACATAATAAATAAGTCGATTATAAATATTCTTTTTTTTTAATGAGTTTTTTGACAGCAAGAAAATGTTTTTTTGTTTTGTTTTATTAATCATGTTGCATAATGACACCAAACTTTATTTATTCTAATACCATCATAACTTCGTCATGTGACTTTTTTTTTTTTTTAATTTAGCAATGATTACGACTTTGATATAGCAAATTACGAGGGAGAAATACAGACGCATGCTCTGAATGACCCTTTTTTATGAAAGAAATCTAAAACTATTATAAAATTCAGCAATGAGTTTTTTACAGATAGAGACAGTGTATAGAACAATAACAACAACTTAAGTTGTATAATTTTGTATATGATAAGTTACATAAATGAAGATTGCGTCCACAGACTTTGGAAAATTTAACGGAAACTCTTTAGGTCTAACATAAGGAACCATCTCTCTGCCTTTGTTTGCAGCAGATAAAGAACAGTACAGTTTGCACATCTCATTGTGTATATTTAGACACCAGCAGTTATGCCCTGCCAAAAGCCGCAGTGAAACTGTTTACAGTAGGTTCTCATGGATGAAATAAATTTGTAAAAATGTGCGGGTGAGGGAACAACCACCATTGTGTGTATATGTGCATGCATTTGTCTGTGTGTTTAGGCATGCTAGCATGTGTTTGTGTATTCATGTTGGTGAGTTTACACAGCTGTCAGATACTGGGCAACAGCTTAGACATGTATTATTTGTGCTGCCTTTGGCAGAAAAAGAAGCTGTGATATCGAGCCAGTTGTGCAGTTGGATTAATGCACTAAAGCAGCAAGAAAATATTTCCTCTTAGTCAAACATTCGAATAATCATTATCAGTCGGGCTTCTAATTTTTAAACAACACATTACAGACAGCAGATGCCATCCCTTTGATAAATAGGACTAAAAACAATAGGTGTTAACCACAAACCATGGTGGTGTAATCACTTCCAGGTCTAATTTTAGAGGATATGCCAGAGGTTTTTTTTGTGAATAAAGAGATTTCTCAGTGGATTTGATGGGTTGAGTCACAGATGAAACATGATGGTCTCTTGAGATATGCTGGATAGGGAAAAAGAGGGTGGAGATGGGGTAGGGGGTGGGGGGTACAAGAGCTTGAGGCCAGACAAGACAGATTAATTAGGCAATATTTTTTTGCATGGATAAATGCAAAAAGAAAAAAAGAAAGAGAGTAAAGAAATAGAAAAGAAAATGTTGCAGTGAAGGAATTGTTGAATTGGCACAGAATTATAGATATACGTCGACTACATGTACAGGAAAAGGTGAAGATTCTGTAAGGTGCTCAACACCAAGAAAATATTAGTTTGAACTGTCAAAAATAGATAAAGGCAAAAGAGACAGCCAGGAAATTAGAAGTGCCAGGGCATCACTATGGTAAGACCTCAGGTAGCGGTGGAAAGAAAAGCACAGGTTGCGCTGGCTATCCAGAAAGAAAAGGGTTCAGCCTCTCAGCAGCTCTTCAGCAAAAAGTGCTCAGATTTGATTTCTAATTTTTAAAAGACATTTTTAAAAGTACTGGACAAGAGTTTTAGGCCACCATTATGTTTGTTGTTTATCAGTGCTATAATGACCATGTATCGTTTTTCCAGTCTCTTTGATAGCATACATCCAGAAAAATATGGGAAATGTGTCTGTATGAAAAAATTGAAATAATAAACACCTCTCTAGGAAAAGTGTGCATTTTTACACAAAAAAACGGCATTAATTCAGATGATTTGGTTTCCTGGAATTCCTTTGAAAATTTAAGGCTAAGGGGACTCTCTCTTGTTGGCTTTCCTCTCCCTCTTAGTGGGTTTGGGTTTTCTGTGCGGAGTTTGCATGTTCTCCCCGTGCCTGCGTGGGCTTCCTCCAGGTACTCTGGTTTCCTCCCACCGTCCTAAGACATCATGTTTGGGTTAACTGGTGATTCTAAATTGTCTGTAGGTCTGAGTGTGAGTGTGAGTGGTTGTTTGTCTCTGTCTGTCTCTGCATGTTGGCCCTGTGATGGACTGGCGACCTGTCCAGGATGTACCCCGCCCTCACCCAGTGTGAGCTGGGATTGGCTCCAGCACCCCCCATGACCCGGAAACGGATAAGCGGTAGAAGATGAATGAATGAATGATTGAATGAAGGTGGGGTAGCTTATATAAAGCCACTTTATATAAAGGAGGATTTTGTGTTCAGCATCCCGCTGTGTGGCTGTGGTATTTTTGATATTTTGGTGGGTGTTTGTGTTTTTTTAATTTGCCCCAGACTTTTGCTTTTATATCTGTTTCATTGATTCCTCAGCCACGATAAATTCTTCATTTATGTGGCATTGGCATCAGTGATGCTACATTCTCACAAAACACACCTTCTCAAAACAGATTTTTATGTGTTTTGATAGGTAAAAGGCAGGGATTTTTGAGAAAAACAGGTAAGAAGGCTGTTACACTAATTGAATCGTGAAGAAATAAAAGCACATTAAATTATCTTGGTGTATTTAAGAGATTGAATCTACGAGATGATAAAAACTTTGGTGAGTTGTTGAATGTTGGTAGTTTGCTATCAAACCAGTTGCCAAGGTTTCTTACTTCTTGATACAATCCACTGATGGCCATCTGCTGGGAAATGATAACCAGTTTTATTTTATTTATTTTATCAGGCAAAACAGATTAAGAACAATTTCTTATTGGCAACTGCGGCTTGACGAAATGCAAGGCCTCTTGAGGGAAAGGGAATATAGGGGTGTATAAAACAAAACAAAATTAAAATAAAGACAAACTACACAAGTAAAACAAGTTAACAAACATTTGCAACGTCACAGCTAAAATACACACTCAGGGGTGATCATGAACCAAGGAGCTGAGAAGCCAAGAAACGACAGAATATTTTGTTGTTTTCCAGTAACTATGGCATGAAGAAGGATTCAGCCTAGGTTTTTGTTCAACAGGCGGGTCACACATGCAGTTTTAAAATAATCGTGTATACAACCTGTTGCCAAGGAACTATTAAAAAAAGCCAGCAGACCAATAGAATCAATTACCTGTGCACAACTTAAAGGCTTGGTAGACTCTCTTGTATACAAAACCACATCTAAAAGTGTCTTTTTGGGGATTAAAATCATAATTAAAAGGGGCACAGGTGGTAATCAAGTCTCTGCTTGATTCAAACTTTCATTAAAATAATAATTACACAGTTGGTGTCCGAACAAACAAGGGCATTAGGAGGCAGTGGACTGACCAGTGTTAAATAAAAACCTGGGGTTATGTTGATTAGTAAAATTAAGCTCTGAAAATGTAAGTCTTCTTGCCTCCAGTAGCTCTTGAGTGACAGACTAGGGTGGTGGTTTCCTTTCTCAAGGAGGGGGACCAGAGGATGGGTTCAAACTCCTTTGCCTACCCAGGAAAGTCTATGCCAGGGTGCTGGAAAGGAGAGTCCGTCCATTAGTCAATCCTCGGATTCAGCGGGAACAGGTTTTCATCCAGGTTGTTGACTGCTGGACCAGCTCTATAACTTCACAATGGTGCTGGAGGGGGCTTAGGAATTTGATTAACCAGTCCATGTGTGCTTTGTAGATCTGAAGATCGGGGATGGACTCCGCGGAACTGGACCCCCTGCAGGATGCACTGGAAACACAGGGACTGCTCTTCTGGCACCGGGAGCTGTCTTTGGTATTCAGATGAATGCCTTGGTGGATCAGGTCCATCAGCTGCAAGCTTCACCTGTTGCTCGGCAGCTTTCCGGTCCATCGACTGCAGTTCCAGAGACTCCTCAGGTCCTTCGGTCAGCTAGACCTCCTGTGCACCTCTTCAGACCTGAGAGGTATTCTGAGTTTTTCTGGGCATTTTTGGGACTATCAAACCTTCATTGCCCAGTGTGAGCTGCATTTTGAGTTCCAAGCAGCCAGTTTTCCCAGTGACCAGACTCACATCGCCCTTACTATCTCCCACCTCACTGGATGTGCTGAGAAATGAGGAACATCTGAGTGGAGTCAACACTCAGCTACCTGCAACTATGAGCTCAGTGTGAAGACCAGCAGGTGTTCCAGATGGCACTCCCAGGCCAGGAGGCTCCACACTCTCTAGTGACAATATCACAAGGCAAGAGGTCAGTTATCAATTACACAATTGAATTTCACTCCCGTGCTTCTGATAGTGGTTAGAATCAGTCTTCCCTGATTTCTTTTATGGATTCTCTGAGCTAATAAAGGATTATCTTACCACTCTAAGCAGCTCTAACCACTAAACGCACCTACCAGGAGTTAGATACTGGTCTCCGTTGCCTGTCCTCCCATAAACCCTCCACCTGGAGCAAGATGCTGTTATGGACTGAGTACACACACAACCCTCTTCCTAGTGCCTCTGCTGGTTTCTCTCCTTTCCTTCATGGTTACCAACATTGTCCTTGGCTCTTGATTGTGAGGTGAGTGCTCCAATCGCCCTGGTTGTGTTCTGCAAGTGCCGCAAAATCTGGAATCAAGCCAGGCAGCTCCTTGTGAAGAAGTCATCACAGTACAAAAAGGTCACTCACCATGGTTGTCAACCAGCTCTTGAGTACAAAGTGGGAGAAATGGTCTGGCTGTTCACCACTGACCTTCCTCCTCTGAGGTTAAAGTCCCAAAGTTGGCACCCTGACTTCTCGGATTTCCATGTGACCAAAGAGATTAATCCAGTTGCTGTAAGACTAAAAATATTAAGGAACATGAGATATCACCCAGCTTTCTGCATCAGTCACCTCACGCCTTCCATGGGGAGTCAGGAGACTGCTGAGGATTCGTCAGCAGGATCAGGGTTTCCAGTACCTCATGGAATGGGAGGGACACATAAAACAAGTCAGTAGGGCAGCTTTCTTCCACCTGAGAAACATTAGGAAAATCAGAAATATCCTCTCTCAAGAGGATGCAGAAAAACTAGTCCACGCATTCGTAACTTCTAGGCTGGACTACTGTAACTCACTATTATCTGGATGTCCAAAAAAATCTCTGAAAGGCCTTCGGTTGATTCAGAATGCTGCTGCACGAATATTAACAGGAACTAGAAAAAGGGATCACATCTCTCCTGTGTTAGCTGCTCTTCATTGGCTGCCAGTAAAATTCAGAATAGAATTTAAAATCCTTCTGTTAACATATAAAGCTCTTACTGGCCAAGCTCCATCATACCTCAGAGAGCTCATAGTTCCTTACTGTCCTAGTAGGCCACTCCGCTCTCTAGATGGAGGTTTACTTGTGGTTCCTAGAGTCTCCAAGAGTAAATCAGGAGGCAGATCTTTCAGTTATCAGGCTCCTCTTCTATGGAACCAACTTCCAGTATCGGTCTGGGGAGCAGACTCTTTAGCAATTTTCAAGACCAGGCTTAAAACATTTCTGTATGATAGAGCTTATAGTTAAAAAGTTAAAGTTCATTTACTCTTTAGCTATGCTGATATAGGTTTAGACTGCTCGGGGAAGGACTGAGCACCTCTCTCTCTCTCTCCCTCTCCCCTCTCTCTCTCTCTCTCTCTCTCTCCCTCTTCCCTCTCCCTCTCTCTCTCTCCCCCTCTTCCCTCTCCCTCTCTCTCTCTCCCCCTCTTCCCTCTCCCTCTCTCTCCCCCCCCCCCCGCATGCGCCGTCATACCAATAACCTGCTTCTCCGAAATCTCAGTTTCTCTCAGTTCCAAGCATGTGCATTGCATTTACTAACCATGTTTTTCTGAAGTCTCTGTCTCCCCCAGCTCCTCTCCTCTCTCTCTCCCAGCTCCTCTCCTCTCCCTCCCTGTCCTCATCCTGCAGGTGATGAATCCTCACCATCCCATGCTCCTGTAATGCCTGCTGCTCCCACATCTTCAAGAATTCCATACAGCATCATTCCTACGAACCTCATGCAGCATCATGTTCCTGCCTACACCTGTTTGAATATCCCCTCCTCCTGCTCTCTTTCTCTCCCTACTCTACCCAACCGGTCGAGGCAGATGGCCGCCCCCCCTGAGCCTGGTTCTGCCCGAGGTTTCTGCCTCTTAAAGGAAGTTTTTCCTTGCCACTGTTGCCAAGTGCTTGCTCATCGGGGGATCTGTTGGGTCTCTTTAAATAATTTTATAAAGAATTTGGTCTAGACCTGGTATATATGTAAAGTGCCTTGATGTAACTTTGTTATGATTTGGCGCTATACAAATAAATCTGATTTGATTTGATTTTGATTTGATATGGCCCAGAGGAGAGATCTTAGGTCTCAGTAGCAACATTGTGGACCCTTCCCTCACTAAAGATTTCCATTGCCAGCATCCCCAGGGCTGGCAGCCTGCCGCAATGTGTTGTACCTGTCTCAATGCCTCCCGCCCCAATTGTGTATATATACTCCCCTCCTTCCCTCTTCTTGTTGCCAAAACGCCTTTTGGCAACATTCCTGTGAGTTTTCTGATTGCAGCTTTTTAAATATGGCCTCCTGTGTTTTTTGGCTACTGACTTTTGTCCAATGTTTTGGATACCCCTGCCTTGTCTGATTACCTTAGCGTGTACCGACTTTTTCCCAAATAAACAACCTGAAAATTTCACCTCTTCCTGAATCTCATAAGTTTGTGTGTAAACATCGCCCACCTCTGCTTTTGACTGCGTTACCATGAAATTTCTCTCTGCCTTAGCCAATCATCATCACTTATCAAGCAGTTGTCCCACACCAAAAGAAAAAAAAAACAAACTTTGCTGCTCCTCTTAGGCTGAGAGAGCTGGTGACAACAGTTCAGTGAGTGCAGTTATAATAATTCACCCCTATGTAATTGTTGGTAACAGTGTTGTAACTATGGGAACAGTAATTGGTTTGATTACCTGTTACCGAAAAAAGTCATGCGGCTTATTTTAACACTGTTATTCCAATCACCAAACATGTTCAATTTGGGGGTTGTCCTGTCACACATTGTACCATGGCGACGAAAAAATACTGTGAAGATTCATGTACAATGTTTACTGTCAATTCAATGTATTTGGTCTCCATTAAAAAAAAAAAGTAATATTAATTGTTTCATATAAATAATTGAATTGTTAAATTTAAAGTTCCATTGAAAGGGAAAAAATTTAATCTTTTAATAGTACTGTGCCCAACAGTGGACATAACTCATTAGTTTGTTCAAAACTGCAATTTTGAAGCCACCAGCCATCTTGGTTTTTTGAGACCAGAAGAAATAATATTTGGAGAAGAAGGTAACGCTCAGGAGGAGTGAAAGAGCTGACCTGCTCTGTCCTTTATCCTGATCGTCAGGCAGTGTCTGGCACACTCACACAGTAACCATGCCCTAACGATTATCACATACTATGTGTGTGTAAATGCAACCATGATTTGAAAAATGTACACAATTTTTTACCTTTATTTTACTTTATATTACAGACTGGGACCATAGAAACCCTGATTGGATAAAAAGTACGTCCACTTTTATTTGCAGTCCATGCTATGGCACCAGCTGTAAATCAATCCCATAGATGCCGATGTTAAAATGGAGAAATAAGATGGCAATGGCCAGATGAAAAACTAGAGGCTTATAAATTCACAAACCAATGGGTGGCATGATGGCGGGTTGACAGTCATTTCATCCTTTAGTCTTATTGAATGCAAATTTCCCCTCAAGGTGTTACTGAATCATCATGTTGATAAGGAGGTTGTACATACATGTTATATTTACTATTTAGCTTATAATTTCCTCATTTCATTGTCTTGCCACTTTGTGGCATCTCTCTCAGCTGGTTAATGCATCAAGCTGTCAAAGTTTGAACTGCTGCCTGGGGAAGCATGCTACTCTCTTACTGGATTATCTTCATGCTACACTCCCCACATAGTTAGGAAATGATGTGCCCTGTGATTGGCTTCAAGACTATTATCCTTCTACTGACTTGCATAAGAGAACAAGACTCATCTGCAACAGCAGATAATGTAAGAAAGGGTGAAAAAAATTGAGAGAGGACTGGTATGAAAGATGGATACGGGGGAAAAGGAATGAAGAGAGGCAGGTGAACAATAAGGAGAGCTTGACAGGCAGGGAAACAAGTTGAAAAAAGGTGTGGGGGTCAACACAGGGGGGAAAACTCTGCTTTTGAACTTTTCAAGGTCAACTCCTTTTATCTCTGCATTGAGCCACTGCAGTCGGTCGCCACAGCTTCTCAACACCCTCCAACTCCTCCAGTCAAGCATGCAGAGAGGAGGCTAAGTCCCAGTTTGGGAGCCAGGTCTGCTGATGCCCAGAGGCATCGAGTCTCCTTCACAACTGTTTCTAGACCACAAGGGCCCTACATTAATCTTGGGCAATGTGATAGCCCCACCCTTCCCCCTGAATTTAAGCCCTGAAAGAGACTGTGACAGAGGACACTGAGCAGGAGCACGAGACGGTTAAAAAAAAAAAAAAAAAAAAGGCACAGGAGCAGATGTAGTGTGCTAACATTAACTGAGAAATGCAATATTTTGAAGCCAGTGGCTAGTCTGCTAGTTAGCCTAACTGACCTTCCAAGTTCAAAACAATCAGACAGCCTGCAGTTACGCTAGGCCCGGAGTGGCTAATCGGGAGGACCGGGACAATTCCCGATGGGCCAGTCTGATGTTTGGGCCGCGAGGGCAGGTGTTCATTTATTTTTATTTATTTGTTTATTTATTTCATGGCACTGGGTTGAAATATATCACGTATGCTGCTCCTACCGGCCACTGTCCCTGAACCTAGGCCTACTCCGCTTGCAGCTCTTTTTTTTTTTTTTTTTCAGTCGCGCACCCTAACGTAACCATGGGAACATAACACGTCCTTGCTCGTGCATATGAAGAGAAGGTCGGTAATGATCTAAAGTGGGCCGGTTTGAGGAATGAAACTCCAGGGGTGAAAATGAGTCCCACTCCGGCCCTGAGTCACGCTAACATGAAATGGCCAGATGACTTTTCAAGATCATGATATTCAATCTGGATCACAATCACAGAGTGAATGAGGCAAAGGCAGTGATGCTGTAGCAAACGTGCTTGCTATTAACGTACACTTTTTACTCTGAGGTCCCAAAATGGTCTCTCTCATAAAAGTGTAATAGAAATTTAACAAATAAATATTTTTTTTCACTTTCATTGCATTAGATCTTTTCAACAACTTTAGAACTAATCATAGATATAAATTTTGTTCCTTTTTATATATATAAATCTTTATGTTTTTATGCCCTTTTTGTCGTAAGATGTCGTGTTTTGGCATGTATGTGTGTTAACACACTACTTCCACTTTCTGGAGGGCCCTGGCTTTGGCACCTAGCCCCACAGGTCCTTGATCAGAGCCAGCTTGTCTCTCCTGAGGCAGTCTGGCTAGAACAGCCTGTCGTGGAACCGCAGGGCCAGATTGATCTGAAAAAATCTCTTCTGGGATATTGCTGCAACTAAAATTGCACACCCTGTCTCATTGTTCCATGGGCTCTAGGTTGGATTCCCCCATTTCTTCATCTCCATGGAGAGGTGTCATCTATCTTAGGCTCTTCCTCCAAGCTGCAGGGCCCCTCTGTATTGAGTCAGAACAGTAATGAATGAACTCTCGCGGGGCTTTTAACGAATGCTGTATGCAATTAACGTTGATGGGGCATTGACGTATGAAGCCATATGATTGGGCTGAAAGCAAACACACCTGATTGGCTGATGAATCTGTCGATCAGAAACATACATTTGATTGACAGCTTTATCAGCCAGTGGTGACGTTAGTTGACCTGTGACGACAGGGCAGTCTTAAAATTCAACGTACAGATTACGTAAATGCCCACTCAGCAATTCGTATGCTCCGTGAATTTATATTACAAGTGTGCATCAAAATTACATTTGTGAAGCAGAGCGTGTGCATTTCCGAATTTAAACTACAAGTTTGCATACAAATTATGTTTTTGAACCAAATAGGTGTATTTGCGAAACAGATTGTGTGCATTAGTGAGTCCAAAATACAACTACGAAACAAAGCATGTGCATTCGTTAAAAGCCCCGCGAGAGTTCCTTCATTATGAGACCATTCTGACTCCATACCTCTGTGCTGGACAAGAATTCCTACCCTGATTCCTCCTGGCTCTCAGATGAATCCTCACTGTTGGTAACATCCTCCTCAGTAACATCCTCCACAGTAACATCCTCAACAGTAACAGCCTCCTCAATAACATCCTCCTCAGTAACACCCTCCTCTGTAACATCTTCCTCAGTAACATCCTCCTCAATAACAGCCTCCTCAATAACATCCTCCTCAGTAACACCCTCCTCTGTAACATCTTCCTCAGTAACATCCTCCTCAATAACAGCCTCCTCAGTAACATCCTCCACAGTAATATCCTCCTCAATAACAGCCTCCTCAGTAACATCCTCCACAGTAATATCCTCCTCAGTAACGTCCTCCGCAGTAACATCCTCCACAGTAACAGCTTCCTCAGTAACATCCTCCACAGTGACAGCCTCCTCAGTAACATCTTCCACAGTAACAGCCTCCTCAGTAACATCTTCCACAGTAACAGCCTCCTCAGTAACATCTTCCACAGTAACATCCTCCTCAGTAACGTCCTCCGCAGTAAACTCCTCCACAGTAACAGCCTCCTCAGTAACATACTCCACAGTAACAGCCTCCTCAGTAACATCTTCCACAGTAACAGCCTCCTCAGTAATATCCTCCTCAGTAACATCCTCCTCAGTAACGTCCTCCGCAGTAAACTCCTCCACGGTAACAGCCTCCTCAGTAACATCCTCCACAGTAACAGCCTCCTCAGTAACATCTTCCACAGTAACAGCCTCCTCAGTAACATCTTCCACAGTAACAGCCTCCTCAGTAATATCCTCCTCAGTAACATCCTCCTCAGTAACGTCCTCCGCAGTAAACTCCTCCACAGTAACAGCCTCCTCAGTAACATCCTCCACAGTAACAGCCTCCTCAGTAACATCTTCCACAGTAACAGCCTCCTCAGTAACATCCTCCTCAGTAACATCCTCCACAGTAACAGCCTCCTCAGTAACATCCTCCACAGTAACATACTGTTCAGTAACTGCTCACTCTCTGCAGTCAGAGCCTCCTTTAGTTCCAGGATCCAGAACAGAGCCCATTAGGCCTTTGATGATTCCAAATTCAAAAACACACAAAATATAATCTCAGCCACATTTACACCACTCTTTTATATTAATCCCAGCACACCAGGCCATTTTCATGGTGTTCAGCTTTTGTATTGTAGCAACAGGCCTCCACTTAAACTTTATGTGATGAAGCTCTGCTGACCATGGTGGTTTAGGGGGAGTCATCAGGCCTAACACCTGTTTTCTCTATATTTTGAAGGAGGAGACTTGGGTTTATTGGGTATTCATGGGAAAAGCATTTTAACATGTCAGGATTTAGGTATATCAAAAATATGTGGTTATAATGGGAGTCAATGCAACCAAAACGGGCCCAAGGGTAAAGAATGTAGGTCGATCCATCCATCCATCCATCCATCCATCTTCTACCACTTTTCCGTTTCTAGGTCGCGGGGGGTGCTGCAGCCAATCACAGCCAACGTTCCAGGCAAGGGCGGGGTACACCCTGGACAGAGAGTCTCCAGTTAACCTAGACATGCATGTCTTTGGATGGTGGGAGGAAACCCACGCAGGCACAGGGAGAACATGCAAACTCCGCACAGAAAGGCCCCAGGCCAGGAACCGAACCTGTGAACTTCTTATTATGGAGAGACAGCGCTAACCACTACGTGGCCGTGCTGCCTCAAAGAGTGGAGGTATATATGCATATCTCCTAATCCATTGAAAATCCATTTCAATAGAGAGACAGTAAGAAGCAGATGGATGGATGGATGGAGTTAACAAAATATGGGACTTTAACACAAAAAACTGTTGATAATTAAGTTTCCAAACATTCTACTACTCACACTTGCTTCTGAACCATCTGTTCCAAAGCATTTCAGTACATCAACATCAACAGTGGACTGAAACTCTGCTGTTTGGGGTCACTTCAGAAAACGTTTTTATTCTATTTTCCGGAGCATATGGCCAATCTGCACTACACAAGTGATGTCCTCAGTTTTCCAGATGGGAATAAACTATACACAGCCCACATTGTAATTTGTCATAGAAAGTAAAGCACAGGTGAAATAAATTTCATTAACAATCACAGAAGGAATTCATGTTCCACAGTTCAGTGACCCAGCACCATAAAAGTGAGAAAGAAACTGAATATAGCTTTTCAAATGTAATTAAATACTACAGCATTTCAATGCAGTTTCAACTAAGAAGTTTTTTGGGTGTGTAGTACTCCAAAAAACGTTAAATACAAAGAAGAATATTTTAGACTATACACCATTATGCCATGGATTGTTGAAGTAATCCTCACAGTGTCGTTTGCTTGCATTTTATTTTCTTTGCGCAGTGAATCACAGGATAGTTTGAGCCATCCATCCATCTGAGCTGTCACCGGCCATTTCTTGGCCACAATGGAGTGAAAAGGAACTTCAAGTGGCGAAGTCTCCAAAGGTGTGATATCAACGTCACAGAATTTGGCACCATAAATTATGACAAATGTTTGGACTACAGCAGTAAAAGACTGCTGTATGTTCGGTACGTTATCAAAAAGCACACTTTTAACACTGCGCTTGTTTGCTCAGTGCAGTGCAGCTTTAATTCAGGGTTAGATCAATATACATAATACCCATGTCACAGGCCTGTTTTAGGAAAGCAAACCCAACCGCATTCAAGTGTATAGCTTTTTTTCAGTCATATATCGGGTTTGGGTTAAAGGACGTAGATTTGTGATTGGCTGTGCGTGTCTGTGTGGAGAATATTTGATTCAGTGCCCTTGAATTAGCCTCAGTGTCTGTGTGTGGGTTTACTAAGAACGTCCAGTTTAAAACTTTCACTCATCGAGTGTCTGTTGAAAGGTGTTAGTGGAGCAGTGAGTGGGTGAGCCAACACGTGACCAGCACTTGTAGAATCTGGTCAACTTACCACAACCTCTCTCCAAACCTATTTACTGCTCCCTCTCTCCAACGTTGATACTGCACGACATCGCCTACACACTGTGAAACTGATACACACACACACACGCTCAATCCAACCTGCTCCCTTAACAAAGCGAACATGCAGTTTGACATTCTGCACACAAGCACGTGGACAGAGACAGAGTTTACTTTAAAGCATGCAGGCATCGTCCATGAAGGCGTAGGGAAAGAAAGAAAACAGAACAGCACACAGCATACATTAATAATGAGTAAACTCTGAAACCACAAAACTCTACATATTAATAATTCGCCACATAACAAAGGCAGAGTGGCCCCTTTTACAGACTCCAAGGTCAGAGTCCAGTACGTGTGTGCGAGATCGTGTGCAGGCATGCAGTTGGTAAATGCTGCACTGACTATCAGCTTTATCCCTGCACACATCATGGCAGGATCTGTACCTACAGCAGAGACATATGCACTATGGCCAAGACACGTGAGTTACTTATGAATGAGAAGACAGCACTGTCAGTGTTATTGTTCTTGTGAACCACATTACTTGTCATAAAGTGAACAAAACAAGTCGTGTGGTTTTATTTCGCTGTGTGATATGGAGACCAGCAGTGCAGAAAAAATAATTACTTTTATAGTTCTTTACATTTGATCTTAATGCAGAGTAGAGAGGAACACAAGTTTACAGAATTAAAACTTCTTTAAATTAAAACTTATCTTTTATTTGTATTTTTTTAATTAATTGTCCAATAGTTCAACTTCATAATTGTGCACATTTGAATCATCAGCAGCCCCACAGCATAGTGGTTAGCGCTGTTGCCCCACAATAAGAAGGTTGCAGGTTCAGTTCCCAGGCTCGGCCTTTCTGTGCAGAGTTTACATGTTCTCCCTTTGCCTGTGTCGGTTTCCTCCTGAAACGTGTTGCTAAATCTGTAATTAATTTTGTCATCTTTTAGCTCATTGGTGTTCAAGTGGCTGTGCTTTTAGTTGATAAATTACAATTAATATGCTGATTTTAGTGACACTTCATGTGTATCCCCATACGTTTACGATTATAGCTAATTTTGTATAATTTCATTTTACTTTTGTACAGTAATTACTTGTTATGAGTTTCGCTGACCCCCAAATGGCCAAAAGTAAAAATTAAACATTTCAAAACTTATAGGGGCTATTTACAGGCTCGGTGTCTCAGAAGAAGTGAGTGCTGGTGATTATGGTGCGAGCCACTCTATAATACAAGGGGCTATAATATGTACCCTGAGCAGAACTTAAGTCTTCAGGGTAGATTGGAGGGTGCAGTGGGAATGTAATGAAATGGACTAGAATGGGCAAAAAGCTAGTTAACCTGCTAACTTCAGTACAAGAGAAGATGTGATAGAGACAAGCGTTTAAATTCCTCTCCCAGACATAAACTACATAAAAACACTTTGCTTTCATTAATATTCTAAGGTGGATTTCCCACATAAAAAATGGAAATGGAAAAACGGGGATGCACGGAAATCTACACTCACTGAGATGTTCGGTCTTTGTTTCCCACCCCCCACCATAATCCAGGTTGACAGCTGAATGAGCAGGGAGTATGAAGATAGCTAAAGGAGGAAACATCAGACACATATTTGTGAGCCCTGATCAGAAAGGGGCCCAGATGAGAAAGACCTTTGGTTGAGACCAAAGTCAGAGAACATTTGCTTATGGATTTCCTCTTAATAGTGACAACAATTTGAGACTGCTGCAAAACAAACAGGAACATACCTCAGATTATGTTAAAGAGTCTGTTGTCATAAACTGCAGTCTCATATGGCAGCTACTACTGCAATTTCTTAGCAGGTGCTAAAAATATGTTTTACTGCTAACACACACTCCACGTAGGTCCATTCATTATCCTTATTTACTACTAAATACTATATCAGGAAATGACAGTTACAGGGAAAACATAGCTGCGGTTTTGCACTACAGATGTAATGAGGCTGCAAAAATAAAGTGTTATGACATAATATAACTTTATATTACATGACATTCCATTATATTATTACTGTAGGGGAACAGAGTAACTACAGCTTTTTTTTTTCTGGCGTTATTCAAATGGACAGTTTGAAGAGAGACAGGAAAATGGGGGAGAGTGTTGCTGAAAAGGACCTTGCAGTTATTTCCTGTTTCTTGTTATTTGGGTGCATGCTCTACCCAACACCCCACCAATGAAAATTGCTTTTTGTTTGGATTTTGTATTTTCATGTTGAAATAGCTGTGCCTTCACACTCACAAGGTTTATCTATTGGAGACGCACTGAGATGGCGTCAGTTCATCGTTGACAGGCTCACCTCCGTTGGAACATCTGACACACCCCTGGACTGGTTCAAATCATATTTCTCTGGCCATACTCAATTTATCCAACTTAAAACATTTGTTTCCCAACCATCCCCCCTCTCAACTCAACTCAGCTCAACTCAATTTGATTTATATAGCATTTTAAAGACAACCACAGCTGAAACAAAGTCCTGTACATAAATAGGCAAAACAACAGAAAAACAATAAAATGAAACAAGAATAAACACAAAAATAATTGTTTTATTGTTTTTAAAACACTTAAAAACAATAAGTAAAAGCAAACCATAAAACACTAAAACAAGAGCAGTCTCATGTGGGGTTGAGCCAAGGAATAAAAATGGGTTTTAAGACGAGTTTTAAAAATGGACAGTGACTGGGCTTGTCTAATGCGCAAGGGTAGCTCATTCCATAATTTAGGAGCCTCAACAGAGAAAGCTCTGTCCCCTCTGAGCTTCTGTTTTGACCTCGGTACCTCTAGGAGCAGCAGATCAGCTGACCTAAGGCACTGAGCAGGAAAGTAGGGGTGAAGGAGCTCAGAGAGGTAAGTCGGGTGAGACCATTTAAAGATTTAAAAAAAAAAGAAAAGAATCTTGAAATGGACTCTAAAGTGCACAGGCAGCCAGTGGAGGGAGGCCAGAATGGGAATTATGTGCTCCCTCTTATGTACTCCAGTTAAAAGGCAAGCGGCTGCACCTTGGGGTACACCTTGCCTATGGTGTACCCAAAGGTTCTGTCCTTGGGCCCCTCCTGTTCATTATCCATCTCCTCCCTCTTGGTCATATTTTTGTAAACACAACATCCAATTTCACTGCTACGTGGATGACACCCATCTCTACCATTCCATCCTCCAACCTGCTTGATTAACCACCATGGGGTCAAGAGCCTTTAGCCGCTCGGCCCCCCACCTCTGAAACTCTCTACCTTAGGACATACAAAACTCCATCTCTCTCAGCACTTTCAAATCCTATCTCGAAAAGGAACCTTTTCAGAAAAGCTGACTCCTTTTATTCAGTTTATGTGTGTATGGGACTCTTATTATAGCCAGTGTAGGAGCAATGGGGAACATTTCACTGCATGTAACCCTGTAACTGTGTATGTGACAAATAAAGCAATCTTGGAATGACTTCACTTGCACTTTTACTCTTTACCATTTTACTTCTCTGTTTGTCTATTTTACTGCTTTTTGTATTTTTATTTGCCAAATGACTGTATTTTATTTATTGTTTGATTTTATTATCACACTTTGTAAGGTGTCCTTGAGTGTCCAGAAAGGTGCCTATAAATAAAATATATTTTATTACTATTAGTTCATTCTGTTAGGTCGAGTCATAATGGTGGGGAAAAGACACCTTTGGTCTAAATTTGAGTTTGGTACATAAATGCAGAGTATTATGATGATATAATTGCAGTGGTTATACTTAAGAGTGAAAAGTTCAGAATGGTCCCAGTTTATTGAGGGGTGTTTTTATATATATATATGTATCCCTTATCCCTTTTCATTTCATCTGCCTCAAATTAATTTAATTCTAGCTTAATGGCCTGGGACCAACAGGCATGCGTCTGTTTTGCATGAATTCCCACTCAAAGGATGAGCTGATTGCATGTGTATCTCTCAATTATTAAATCAATTAGTCAGTGATGCATATGACCTGTTACTAACCCTAAGAGCACTTACATTATGGTTTGTAACACACTGCGTGGAAAACTGTTATGATTCAAGTGCAGCAGGTATGTAGTAATTATTGATGAAACAAGAGGAAGCCATTACTATCAATGCTAGACAGGAGAGTCAGATGGACATGCCATTAGCTGTTTCTTTGATGTGCTTTAGTCGGACTAGTTGGCTGTGTAGTTAAAACTCAGCCAGTTTTGGTGATAATAACATATTTCACATTGCACAGGAAAAGAATAAAGAAGGGACTAGATTCTCCTTAACTCCACCTCCCAGACAGTACTTGTTCCCAGTTTGAATTTTCTTTCCAGTTTCAGGCAGGCTGGTGAGTCATCTGCTTTTGGGTTCTCTGGTCTGCCGGTCCTGCAAAGGACAAAGAGAAGAGCCTTAGTTTGAGTTGGGATTTAAGTGTTTTAGTATAGTAGCAGCGAATGTATGTTGGACCCTGGAGTTTGCTGTAGAGGTCTGTTAAGATCATTACATCTTAATGCAAAGACACTGTAGAACCGTTCACTTAACCCCCTCCGAAATTGTGTCAACAAAAAAATTGTCATTAACCTCACTGTAAGATGTTGGATTGTTAGATCTTTGAAGTCAGGTTCAATGTGCTAATGTGTGGTCTTGTGACTCTTCTCAGACTTGAGGAAAGTCATGTGGCTCAATTCTCCATCTCAGCAATAACAACTAATGACTGGCTGCCAGAGACTCAGCGAATTCTCCTGCAGTGCCCCAGAGGCTGCTGGTCCCTGTCCTTTAGATGCTCCGTGGCGGGGAGAGGACCGCTCTGCAGCCCAGAGTGGCCTGCTGTCACAGCCAGTGTTCACACTACCTGATGAATTCTCCTGTCACTTTAATTATGCAGCCATTCACTCAGTGACCCACTCAGTGTGTCAGTAAGTCCAACGCTTACAGTTAGAGGACTGTGCTGACAGAACATAAACATTAAGGGAATAAGTCAGGGTTTAGTTAGTATGATATGCTGGGGTATTAAGCTTTATATTGCTTGTATGGTAATGTGATTCTGCATGCTGCATGTTTTTCTGATGATAGTCGTCTGCCAGTGGACGTCTTGTTCAGGTATAATGTACTAAAGTGGACAGTACCGTTCCTTAACCTTAACATTCGCTGTCTCATCTGCCGGCTTCCCTACGTCAGTGGCAAGTGTCCTGAAGTCTCTGCTCCTGTGCATCAGGCAGACACTCTACATAAATGTAAATAAGAATAGCTTCTTTTAATTTACTTTAAGACAGTGTTTCTGGATTAGATTTTGTCTTGACGCAGATGTATCTAGTTAACACGCTGCAGTTTAGAGAAGCAACAAGAGCACTGGCACAGAAGCTGAGCAATGTGCTGCTGTAGCTAAACACCATTTTGGTCATTGTCATTAGTTATGTACATTTTACCAGCAGTTTACACTATATACCTGCTGTATCACTATGCACAAACACACCTATGCCTGCTGTAAGTGTAACTGATAGTTCAACAGTACACAAACTCAAAGAGAGGGGAAAGATAAAGCAGCGAAAGTATTACCGCCTTAATATCTGAATTTATATACAAGTGTCCATCCATCCATTCATCTTCTAACGCTTTTCTGTTTCCGGAAAAGCCAATCCCAACTCACGCTGGGTGAGGGCGGGGTACACCCTGGACAGGTCACCAGTCCATCACAGGGCCAACACACAGAGACAGACAGAGACCAACAACCACTCACGCTCTATATACAACTATACTAAAAAAAATTAATTATTAATGTTTTTGCTTTCAAGGAGATGCTAAATTAATTGGAGGTTGTTAATTTGACTATAGCACATAAAATAGATAGAAATCTGGTTATGTTGCAAATTTGCAACAACTGGCCATAATGGTCAATAGTAATGAAAAAGTAATAAAACATCCATCAACTTTAAAGTAACTGACCTAATTCAACAAAAATCTAGCCAGTTTGTGCTAATAGTCTCACAGTAAGTGAAATGGAGACCACCAGTGTGCAGTGACTGTATCTGAAGTGATTGTAGTATAAAGACATGTGTCTTTATACTACAATCACCAGTTAATCAGTATTCCTGCCTACAAGCAGACAAAGAAGACAAAAGAAAACTCCAAGCCACTCTAAGAAAAGCCTATTGAAATAAATAAATTGATGAGTCCGCCAATGGAAGGAATGTAGCGCATGGATGGAAGGAACAAATCACATGGGCAGGCCACCCTCAATCTAAACGACCATGCAAGTGTTCGCAAAATATGCAAGAGGTAGACTGAGAACTAATATGTGCTCAAGGGATGACCCATTGTAACAGGGTTCCAACTTTCTTTTCCCTCCTAAAATTAAAGACTGGGAAGATATCACATCCAGGTTTGTAATGTCTTGACAAACCTCTATGTAAATTAGTTTTACCTAGTTGAGACAGTCTGTTTTCCAACCTGCAACATAATGTTGATACACTCCCCATTCATAGATGAAATTAATTAGGATCTTTGGTGGACCTTTAATGCACCTTTAAACAATTTACCTTGCTTGCCTGTTGGTGTAACTTGCTGCTGTCCAACAGGATATGTCATGTGCATGCATATTATTTTTACATTTTGAAGAATGTGAATGTTTATAGATAGTTCAAACTAATTTCAAACCTACATGGCTTATTATTATGTATGATTCCACCTGGCAAGACAAAACAAAGAGCTGTGATAGCTGGTACTGACTGCTAATGTCCGTGTGATGTGTGTGTGGGCAGAAGCCATGCACTGCAGGCTATAGTAGTACTGTAACTGGATGTTGGCAGCACTCCAGGTAGATGGAGGCTGAGCGACGCCTCGGCACGCTGAAATATTGATTCAGAAAGCTCAAGCACCCGCGGGCAATGGGTTGCATTTGGACAATACATGCAGAAGAGTTTAAAAGTTCAATCCCTGCATCTATGCTCAGTGTTACATGACTGTAACATCCGACTTACAAGAGGTTTGGTTGAGTGCCACCCTAAGACTGCTTCTACACAGGCCTCCTCCCTTCATGGTTCCCCATTTGTCAGTAGAGATTAAAGTGTGATGCTCTACTGACATCTTTATACACACGTCATTCAATAAGAGCCACCCAGATTCTGCCGGCTCCCTGTGTGAGCCGGCAGAAATATGATAGAAATGAGTGTACAGTTTGTTCACAGACATACTTGTTTTCTGCCACAAAATATCTGATCTTGCAGAGGATATATTTTTAAGTTTCTGGTCAGACTGCCACAGTTCTGAATGTAGTCTTGCCCCATAATGCCATAATTTACAGGATTTCTTCAATTTAAATTAGTTTTACTCAATGACATTATAAGTCAGAACTATACTATATCCAACATAATGGCAGGTGTATATGGAAACATAATGTCATGATTTAGTTTTAGCCAATAGTGTGAGGAATATAGCTTAAATATTAAAAAACGTAATTAAGTAATCATATAATCATTTGAATCCTGTTCTGGAGCTAACTTCCCGTACTTTGTCCAAACCTCAAGATCTTGAGTGAATATTACATTCCTATGTTGTTGGTGAATATAATCCACACAAAAAGATAGAAATGTGTAATATACGATTCATTGGGTGTGTGTTTAAGTGTTCATGTCTGTCTGTGTAAAGCCAGAGTGTAAATTTGTGTAGGTCGTTAGCGTATTATTCATGTTGTTGGGACCTAAATCTGTTTACACAACCCTTCCTTATGGGTACTTGTCTTCTTCTTCTTCAGAAGAGTTGTCTTATGGGGACTTGTCTTTTTCAGAAGAAGAAGACAAGTCATAGAGACCCAAAGTTACGACTTTGTAAATCTGTAAAGTTTGTGGTGAGAACATGTTTTAAGGTAACCATTAAGTCAGGTTTTGGTGAGTAATAATTTGGCACAGTGTAAATCTATAGGAAATATAATGTCCTTTAAAGTCATAGAGACGTGACACTGTGTGTATGTCTCAGCAGATGTATGTATGGAGGGCCCCACAACTGATGCTTTTACTACAGAGGGGAGCTGTGAGTCAGTCTGCCTGTGTCTTTCAGTGGAAAAGCCTGTGCGCCTTTGATTTATATTGTAATAGGCCCCTGCAGCTCGAGCACCATGATGCCTGTTTTTCTGCCCACTTATTTATTTATTATCTTTTTCTCTCATTGCTCCTGTCCTCATTGAAGTTTTTTTTAAACTAATAATATTTATTTCTGCTTATAAACCATCGTGTAGTCGGTGGTAACCAGGTAGCATTTTTGCATCCCCCATTTCAGACCACACAACAAGGTCCTCCAAGTCCTATTCCTACATGTTGGACGTTATATAGCCCATTAGATATAAGAGCTCAGAAAAAGGAATCGGCAGGCGAAACCATTGTGCCACTACAGCTTCGTTTGCAGACGAGACAAAGGAGCCAGCCTGTGCCCGTATTCCCCCAGCTCTTAGAGATGGCAAAGACAGGGTGGGAGGAGGGAGGGAGGCAACCAGCCAGTCATGTCCCACTTGTCCTACTTCTCTTTCGTCACCCCCCCCCCCCCCCCCCCTTTCCTCTCAACCCTCCATTTTTTCACCGTGAGTCACACACCTACGCCAACTGTGTTATCACTCCTTCTACAAAAGCTCCATGCTGTTTACTCTGCACGTAAACAAATGCACACATCCAAAGTACATTGCAGGAGCTGTACAGTACATAACCGTGATGGGAGCCTCCCCCCACTGACAGACACACCATGAAGGCTCAGCCTCATCAGAGGACAACACGTAACATTACCCTCCCTCAGCTACATTCAGCTACAATCCCACCCCGCACCCACTGAGAGTCATGATGCACCCAGCATGGCCAGTCACCTTACATTGAAAGTTTTTATCTTCTCTTAATCCTTTTTTTTTTCCCCTGTTCTGGATTTTTCCAGCTCCACCAAGCATCTTTTTTTGTCTTTTTGAAATCTCGTGTTTACAGGGTTTATTTGGATCATTCCAACAACTGTATCTCAAGGGAGATCTTTCGTTCATTTGCTAACCCTGCTTGAAAGAGTGTAGGGTGTTGAAAGCTGTTCCTGCTTTGTAAGTTGAGCAACCACAGTCAGAAACCCTGGCTGATACATTTCTCAACCCTGCTGTCAAGATCTTTGTCAACCCTACCCCAGCTGAGCAGTGAGGCCTGTGTGACCCACAGTCTTTATGAAATCATGCCCACACAGGCCTTGTTGGTAGCTGCCCACTGTCGGAGGCGTCCGATTGCCTCTGTCATGTTCTGTGAGGGCACACCCCTACCGCCATCCACAAAGCCTCTGCTGTGGAGCTCTTCAAACACTTGTGTTCACATCCTTGGCTGCTTTTAGCTGTTGTGGTAATGATTCATAGGCCATAGACCCAGGATGCCCTCACAGCGGGTATGTCCCACATGGTGCATTGAAACTCTGCAGTGTTTTCTGTTGTGGCTTTCTTCATTTGGACTCAATGAGAATAATACCAACCGTGGAACCTCAGCACAGCCACACTGAGACATCTAAGGATGTTTCTTTTCAGCTTGGTTAGGGTTACTCTCACCAAAACATTCAAAAACATCTCCATGCATATTTATATCCTAAACAACCAGGCACAGTGGAGATCAGTGTATAAGTACCTTTAAGGCGATGGTTGTGTATGAAACACAGAACCAGATGCAGGAGAAAACAAACAGAACAGCCTAGCCAGCTAACGTTGCATGTTCCACAGTTAATTGTGTGTATTGTTTCGGGTTATTTGAATTGCAGGCTAATAATAAGCAAAAAACCAATTCCAGTGTAACAGCAGATATTTTTACAATAGTCTAATATCTGAATCATGCGATCACAAAGTTAGAATAAACCAAAAACACTTTTGGCTCATTTTCCAACACCACTGATGGAGAGCCAAATGTAGTGATTGGCTCCCTCATATACACAGTGCCCGTGTGTTGACAAACTGATGAAGCGCTTTTTCTTAATGTGTTACACATGTATAGTTAAATTAAGTTGCAGTGTACTGAGCATTCAGGGCCACAGTAGCACAGAGCCAGCTGAAGTCCACCAAGAAAAAGGCATCTCTCCTCAACCACAAATCTGTGTTTTTTCGCTATGAAAAAATCAAACAAGTTTGACTGTTGGTTGGGTTAGTGTTTAGACAAAGCCACTCAAACCCCTGCCTCCAATTTTTATACTGACATATGCTGAGTTTGCAATGGAATACCTTTTTATACTCTAGTAAGTTTTCAACGCAGTTTTAAATAAAGTGTTGTACTTGTGGTGTGGCGTTGTATGGATTTGACTGACCATTCATTGCAACCCAGTGAACCCAGCATGCTTTCAGCCTCCCTACAGTAGAAACAGGCTCTCTCTGTGGTTTGGAGAAAATCTTATAGAAGACTTATAGTGAGACTAAAAACTCTTCAAAAGACTAAAGTCTGACATTTTCTCACATTTAAAGACCTTTTTTTATATATATATTTGACACTGAGGTTTGTCTCTGCATACTCACTCAATAATGCAGTCAGCATCTACTCCATGTGAAGTTCCATACTTTTCTGTTTTTCAGAAACAAACATACAGTTGGCTGACAAAATTCCCTCTACTGCCATTCACTGGCTTTTAGCGTTTCTCAAAACTACCACACCACATTCGGAAAACCTGATGAGAAACAGTGTTCCTTGGTGGCTAAGACATTTTTTTTCATTTATGTAGAAGGGACATGACTACCATGACTCATCTGGGAAAATGTGCCTCACGGTGATAGTTAACAAATATTGAAGTGTCAGTATTACACAGCTACAGATGTTTCTTCTCATTTCTCTGTTGTATTCTCTTAAGGGGGGGGGGGCTCCTTGAAATCACCAATCAAATTAGTGAAACACTTTCATGTGACCTTGTAAACGCTGTGCCAGTACAGTAAATGTGTGAGTAATTTTCAAGAAGCATGCTTTCAGCGGTCAGTAAGGAGTTGGTCAAGCTGTGTTAAATTGACAGCTGGGTGTCAGTCCACTACGCTCAAATCACTGGTTCACCTGGAGGTGTTCGCAGTGCTGTGAGAATGGATGCAAGAATTCACAGAATTACAGTGTGTCCAAGTCAAATGATAAATATAAATTTGAATATAGTTTTAAATCCGAAATCAGATCTGAGTTAGCCATTTTTGTGGATGGGTATGTTTGTGAATAGGATCAGCCCCCCGCTGGTGCAAATCACTTTCATATCCACACACTGACATTTTTAAGGAGCTTCCATGTCCAAGTATTCCTTCTGACGAGATCCTTCCTCTCCTATACACCTCCCACACTCCCCTGACCTCAGCGGCAGATAATCTGTAATTTTTATTGACAACTTGTCTCTGTGTATGCACATTGAACAAGCCCCAACAGATTTGCCTGTTTATATAATCCATCCCTAAAAGAATCATGTTATTATTGTGACCTCAGCAAGAAGGAATTTTATTTTAACCCAAAATAACCATCTTTTCCTAAACCTAGCAAAGAAGCTTTTAAGCCTAAACCTAACAAAGCCATGGCTGTTTGATGTTGGAACGGTATAAAAGTCTGGCATCGCTGGATTTGCACCAGGTGAGAGTTGGAGGCAGGTGTGGGCTTACTTGTAACTCCACCACTCTCTGCCAGTGTGTTGGAGTTCATGCCATGAATGAGAGGTTTGCATCCCTGTGCCCTCGGGTCAGGGAGCAGGTCCTGACTGGTTGGCACTTATGCGCCAACAAATCTTTTTTGAAGTCCCTGGAATAGGTGCTGGAAGTGCTGGAAGTGCTGGAAATGCGGAGAGGCATTGCTTTTCCATAGGGCTATAATTAAGTTGATGGTTTTTAAACTTTGTTTAGAAAGTAGGGTGTTCAATTTCTTCTGCATCTTCCTGTGGAAAAACAGCAACCCCGCTGCACTCAATCATGTGAAGCGGGGGGCAGTGAGGATAGGGGCACCACACAGCAGCCATTTGGCCTATTGGAAAGAATACTGACAAGCTGGTGACCAAAAGAAACTCTTTGAAGGACTGACTAAATCTGTAAGAGGGGCAACCACATCTGAAAAATGTCTACAAAATCCTTGATAACAACCACATATCCCTGCTCCATGGGTTAATACTGCAAACAGCTAACCAATGTTCCAGGAGGTAACTCATCTTTTGCTGCATCATGATCTGTTTTGTTGGATTCACTCTATAAGCACGCTGTTTAATGGGTGTATGACACTCCACATCGATGTCATGATACAAAACTAAGGTCTGGCTGGGGTGATCAGAGAAGAACTGTGAAGGTTTGACAAAACAGGACCCAGAAGCAGACAGAGCCGATGAAGGGAGGCTCGAATGTTCTTTAATGGGAAAAGAGGGTCTTCGGGGGAAAAGGGAGGGGGGTGGGCAAGGGCAAGTGGCTGATGATCAGAATTGCAGTGAGTGCTGGAGTCCGGCTGTGTTGCGGTTCTGAGGTGGTGGCGAGGCTGGAGACTGGAGCTGGCTGTGGCAGGCAGGGTGAAAATGACAGGCACAGGATCCAGGGCAGAGACGAGGAGACATGGTCAGGGACAGGCAAAGTCGACACCAGCAGATCTGTCCGGAATAGAGTGTTGAAGAGTTGTCCATGACACTACACAAATCTGGAGATGAGTGGACGGAGAACCAGGGATTTGTACTGCAGGTTGGTGAGATGATGAGAACCAGGAGGAGCCAGGCTGGAAACTATGGCAATGAGACCACGCCCACGCCACACCCACACATACACTCAGGACAGCGGAGGGGAAGACAGGGAAAACAAGCAAGGAAACCCACAGACATGGCCGGAGCCATGACAAGAACAAGTTATTATGATACTGGTGCAGACATGGAATAGGACTCAGGGTTCAGGCAAAGTCAGTGGCCGTTTTTTCAGAAAATAGTTTGTTACCAGGAAGTCACAAGTAATCAGCCAGAGCCAGAGATATCCCATAGGCAAAAACTCAGAAACCATGAACATAGAACAAGGCCACACACGGAGAGATACTCTAGGGAACAAAGGCGGGAACACATACAAGGACTCAACAAGAAGATCTGGCACAGAAGGAAAGGGGAAAACGGCTTATATGCACAAGGGAGATGGCAATAAGAAATCAGGTGAGACACATTTGGTCAAGGACAGCAATCACATAGGTGGGAAACTTGACAGGAAGACAGGGGTAAGAATGAGAAACAACGCTCAGGTTTTTCTGAGGAAAAACAAAGTCTTTGAGTATCTTAGTGGCCAGGAGCTAAGCAGTGTCTTTGGCAGATGGGAGTTTTGGTGTTGGGATGAATTTTAGCATTTTTGGGAAGTGGTGAGGATGATGGTGTTACTTTGAGACTCAGGGTGAGTCCACGGAGATGTCTGACCAGGGGTGTTGAAGAACAAGGAGGAAACTGACAGGAGGGGCATTCAAGGACTTCTGTTGAGCAAAAACTGTACAGACAGATATGAATTCTGTGATGTCCCTTTTCAGTTCAGGTCACCAAAACCTCTCTGAAATCCGAAATTCCACAATAAATTTACAAATATGGTTTTTGAGGACTGGCTTGCTTTTCACTTGTGAAATTACGTTGACATGAACAACAACGAAATCACAAGTTCAAGACATCTGGAATTTTTAGAGCCCAACACAAATCCATGGAACATGATCTAAAGGTGTCAAACAAAACAGCCTGTTTCATTATTATTTCTTTCCTGCTTAATTGTAAATCTTGCTTGTATCTGTCATTTTTGGACACATCACGGTACATCATCTCACTTTACTCCAAGTCGTGTTTTCTTATATTTATATGCATGTCTCAGATGTTCTGCCCAGAGAGGACTTAATGTTTTGTCAAGGACTGAATTGGCTGGCATGTTTTCACGATTTAACTGCAAAACTTCTAAATGTCTGACCTTGATATGCAATTGTTTTGTTGACCATACAAATGTATTTTTCTTCCATCAAGTCCTCATTCACTAAGAAGCCTTGAGTTTACATTCCTGGAATTCAGCTGAGAATTTCTTCAAAAGAAAAATCAAGTGAAAAAAAAAAACCCAAAACAAAATACTGTGCTGTGACTGAAATTCAATTAATTTCAAGTGACAGGAGGTTTTTCAGAGGGTACGGGCATGTTTGAAGGATCAGTGATTTAATATTATAACAAAGAAAAGAGATCAAGAAAAACTCCTGATACAATATTTTTTTGGTCACTTGGTCACATTGATCCATTGGAGACTCTGCACAGGGTCACACACAAAACAAAACCCTCCTTTTTGGTTGGGAGTGTGCTCAGCTATCCCTGTCAGATAAAAAAAGCAATTGTCACAAGCTGACCTCAGTGCAGACGATGTGAATACTGAGAATCTGGAGTTTTAGGGTAAAAATGGTAGCAAATTTATGTATGCAATGACTTTGATCCAAAAACATGATATATTATATGTATATTTATACAGTACTCCACCACTAAGTGGCTTGACCTGGTGAGATTGTGAGGCTGGAGGGATTCCGTGGGAAATCCAGGACTGTGGAAACAAACAGGGTTTACATCCTGTGTCTTGTGTGTGTTGAAGTTGAAGCAGGATTTACACTCTTCCAAACTTCCCAATGGTGGAAGGTGTTGGGTGTCCCTCCACCCACAACCTCAGGGTAGTTGGATATGTCAGATCTGTCTGGCCTACTCTGCAGATGTGAGGGAGGAGCCACTGGATTTACACAACAGTACACAAAAGTATGTGGCACTTTTAAATAGTCTTACCAAAATGAATTTTGAAGCATGACTTTGTCTTTACCCTGCAATTTTTTATAAGGCCGAGGTGAGACTGGGTAACACAGTGAGTCTATAAGCCTGTAAATGTGAGAGGGATGAAACAACCCTCTGAATGCCAAGGTCACAAACAACAATACTGAATAAAACAGTTTCAACTGCAGAGTCAAATCTTCTGTAAACTCTCTACCACCAGTAGGCAAACATGCACTGCTGTGATTCTATCCCAAAATGAATACTATTCATTCTCATAATATGTCAACTTAAATAACACCAAAAATCATTACAGATTGGCACGTTAGAATGTGTGAAATCACAACGTCGTGTTCTGTCAGTCAGAGCCAGACTCAGCAGTCTTGTAGCAGATTTATCAGAACGGTTAGCTTAGTTGGCATCTTTTACTAGTTTATGGTGTTCATTAGCTTGTAACTGGCACACTGTTAGTGGTCCTGCTAACTCTGGTTTTCTGGTTTATTTTACCCCCACCGCCTGTCCCCGAGCTGGCAGGATTGGTTCTTTAAGTTTGTGACGTATGAATCAGTATTACTTTCATCACAAAAATGTTTTTCGTCAAAAATGCTGGTCAACAAATGACGAAGACAGAATGAGAACTAATAAGAAACAAAGTGATGATGACTAAAACTAAATAAAATGTAAGTGACATTTTTGGCAACAAATACAAATGAAATAATGAGTTGGAAAGAAAGCGAATCGGTATGTTGTTTTTTGTTTTTGTTTTTTTCATTGTCATAAGCCAATTAGAGTGAATCTCTTTTTTGATGTGGTGAGGAGGGCCTGGGGAAGTCAACAGCAGCTAAGACTCAAAAATGTCTCTGGGGCCATTTATGCCAAAACTTGGTTGTAAAAGACGCAGCAGAGATCTGATTGAATTTTTTTTTTTTTTTTTTTTTTGTATTTGATTTTATAATCTGTCTAAATAAAAGCTTGTTTTGAGTTTTAACACTTAAAATAATTCATCTGGGGGTTAAATAGGAGGCTACAATGTCCTTGTCAGTTCCAGCTGGTGTCATTTACCGCACACCCTCCCCCCACTCTCTTTCCCCCCATTTCCTGTCACTCCTCAAGTTGTCCTATCTAATAAAGCCTGTACTGCATACTTTGTCTGTTTTAACCTCAATGCCATTCAGTTTTCCCAGGTTAATAAATGTTCCCAACGAGCAGAGATCCAAGAGAAACATTTTTAATAACACATTGCGCTTGAAATGAACCTTTTAGATTTTAGTAGATTAAATGTACCATAGGTTTTGTAAAATTAAAATCATTATGGTTTTTCAATGACCAAAACTAGAGAAAAAGTACATTTTAATTAAATTTGACAATATTGTCAAAATTAGCTGTAGGAATTAACCACATACTTCTATGTACACATCGTTTATATGTTCAAAGTTCTTTATTATGATTATCATGCCAAACAGCATTGCGACCTATGGCCTGTGGAAAGAAACTGTTAACCATTTTACCAGTTCTTGCTAAGATAAATCTGAACCTTTTCCTTCATGGTAGCAGTTGAAACAGATAAAGGGGTTGCAATGGGTCTCTAAGGATCTGATGAGAGCGCTGCAGGGAGTGGCAGAGATGGTGTTGATGGCCGGCAACATCATTGAGTTTTCCCCGCTGTTTTGACCACGACTTGTTTGGCTGCCTGCTCTGCCTTGATGCAGCTGGAAGACCATAGAGTCACCCAGTATGTCACCGTGCTGTCAGCATGCTGTCAGTCATACTGCGGTAGAGGTTAATCAGCAGCTTCTAGGGCCAGTCCCAGCTGCCATTGGGTGAGGGCTGAGTACACCCTGGAGGGGTCACCAGTCTATCACAGGGCCAAAATACAGAGACAGACAACCGTTCAAACTCACACCAATGGGCAATATAGTCCCCAGTTCACCTAAAGGTGCATGTCTTTGGACTGTGGGAGTTATACCCACCATCTGCATCTTAGCTGCTGGCAAAGACAACAGGGTCAGTATCGCTTATAATTCATCAAATCAAATCAAATGTTTTTATACGTGTAGGGCCAAATCATGACAATGTCACTTCAAGGCACTTTACATATGGAGCAGGTCTGGACCAAATCCCTCCATGAGCAAGCACTTAGTGACAGTGGCAAAGAAAAACTTCCTTTAAGACACAGAGACCTCGGGAAGAATCAGATTCGGGGGGGCGGCCATCTGCCTAGGCCGATTGGGTCGAGAGAGAGAAAAAGGACAGAGGGTTGAGGGATAGAGAGTGAACAAAAGCAGGAGGAAACAGAACCCAGAAGAAGTGACAGTTATTTTAAGTAATAATAAAAGTAAAAATAATAACTAATAACTGTTACAGCAGCTGGGAACATGATGAATCAGCACCTGTAGGACGGGGACAGGAAGGATAAACACAGACTACAGGAAAAGGAAGAACTTGTAGTAGTGACATATAAATGCAGGAGAGAGAGAGAGAGAGAGAGGCTCAGGGCTTCCCCCAGCAGTCTGGGCCTATAGCAGCAAAGCTAAAGGATAAATAAGCTTAGACATTTAACTGTAAGCTTTGTCATAGAGGAACGTTTCAAGCCTGATGTTGAAAGAAGAGAAAGAATCTGCATCCCTGACAGGTAGTTTGGAAAGATCCTAACTTAAGCATACAGGTGTGGACATAGCCTCACAAAGACAGCTGTTTCCGCACCCAGAAAAAATTCATGGATCCCAACAGCAAACCACACACAGAAATAGTGGAGCGTAAAGGAGCTACAGGGACAGATAATGGTTGCTTTGCTTACTTTTTATTAATTTATTAACTTGATGATATGTCAATATTGTGCACACGACTTGTTTCTGCTGGCCCCAAGTGGTCAAAAAGTCAGTTACTGCTTGTATTAAAAGGACTTGCAGTATTAAACAGTTAAAACTTGCATTGCGATTAATGCAACGATTTCATGATCGTTTATTTTCCAAGATTTCAGCCGATGTAACAGCCAATTTAACACCACCACCATCCACCCCCCCTGCCCCCCATCCCCTCTGCAGACATAAGGCCAAAGCAGCGTCCGGTCTTGACCCAGTGTGATTTGTCCCCGTCTGGGGAAACCCATCTTATTGGCTTCCTCCCAGTGACATCTTGGGGCTCATTGTGGTGGCAGCTGATGTGATGCACAGAGCTGCAGGATTGACAGGCAGAGAGTCTGAGACGCTGATCATTTTTGTCAAGCAGAGATGGTAAAATGCTGCAATGACCCATAAATATTGAACCTGCCTCAGGGCCAGTGACCTGCACCAGCTGACTGTGGCCTTTCTGGCAAGCCAAGTGGAATCTTACTGTGTGTGTGTGTGTGTGTGTGTGTGTGTGTGTGTATGTGACTGTTAGAGAGAGATGAGTCCATTAGGCTGCAGGGAAGTGTCCATTCAGAAGGAGAAATGGGGGAGAAAGGTCAAGTCTGCTGTGTTTGGTGAGTTGTTTCTTGGGTGGAATGATGAAAAATAAACAGTATCAATGCATGCCTCATATTCTGACTTTTATTATACTAAATTGAAAATAAGATGCAGAGTACTGTGTGCTGCCAGGATACAACGTTCAGTGTCCATCATACCTGTAACACATTCACCATTTAAAAATGACAGTCTACAATCCAGTGGCTCCCATTCTTTTCCAACCTATGCCTCACTTAAAAATCTAAAAGATTTGAATGCTACAGAGGTAAAATAAAATACTCTCAGAGAAATGTTTTCTCTGAATGATAATGACTGATCTTTCAGGACTGACAGGTCTATAAAAAGCTTATGAAATTACTTTTTAATTGAACATCTGAGATCACATCTTTTTCCCAATCCGATGTTTGATGTGAACATTAACTGAAGCATCTGACGGGTCTTCTGAATGACAAGTTGGACGATCCTGATAGTGCTTAGTGGGTTTTTATCAGCTAATAGTGAGTCTCTTAAAACTAATTAAAGCTTCAAAGAAGTTTTCAATGACAACTTAATTTGCTTTACCGAACAATGCCTAATAGTAAGTCAGTCGACATAACAAATTGATGAATTGGGTGAGTCTTTAGTCATGCATTAAAATGATTGGTAAAAAAAAACAAAAACAACAAAAACACAGGTATGATTTTGGCAATGTATATAATAACATGGATATTAGCAGAATATTTGTGTTTTTGGACAAAGGAGCCCCTATGAATAGTTAAGGTGGAGGATAATATTAGTTGACAAAAGTGTATATACGCATAACGATTTATTGTAAATATGAATTTGGTATAGCATCATGGGTGGAATTATCCTGTGATGGTACATAGCAGCCAATTAGATCGACACACATCCTTATATGAGGCAGGCAGGCTGATGATTTCATTGAGCTGTAAGGTATTGGCAGGAATGTTGGTACACTGCAGCAATATGAAAAACACTTCCATGAACTTGCATCACCTGTTTTGCCTTCAATTCCAAACCAAGCATTTGTAAAAGATACTAATAAAAAGGTTCAAATATGAACAAACACACAACACAAATACACTGAAATTGGATAAAAACTGATGTCACTGAGGATTAAAAAGCAATATACGAGTCAGATGTGAATAAGAAGCCCATAAATGGACTGAAGATAAATGTGAAAGGAAATTCATGTGTCAATGATTTTTAGAAAAATCTATGACTTTGACAACATCAACAATTTAGGTTTTATTAATTATCCTTTATTTTACAAGAACCTAAGAACTGGACTGATGTGATCCATTTTCCTGCTCTAGGTGTTGACTCTGGTAGTACTGTTGTCAATCATGTGAAGCTGTCTGACCCACTTCTTGGACAGCTCTGCAAAGACACAGCAGGAGTTGAGCTAACTAAAAAGAAAGAGCTCAGCTCCTTCAATTATTGTTCCATTTTTAAGGGGGCGGAGGGCTTACTTATTAATTGTCTCAGTCACAGTCAAGTTTTGCTGTCAGTAATAATTAGATTAAGTCATGGAAGTAACATCACTGGACAATTAGCCAATCACAGAAGTTGGGAGCATTTGATTTTCAGATGTAATGTGCTCATGAACAAATCTTATAGCAACTCCTTTGTCCTTTTTTAAGAAAATGTGTTCAATAAACTTTTCACAATTTCTGGTGAAGGTGTCTTCTGAAGTGTTAAAGTTTAATTTTCCAGGTGAAAGTGAACTGCAGCCACTTTTAGTGATTACTGCTTATATACATATCCAGGTGAGGACCTCACATGGACACTGAACACCACACAGTCGGTCAAGAAGGCCCAACAGCGGCTGTATTTCCTGAGGAGGTTTGGCATGTTGCCTAAGATCCTCAGCAACTTCTACAGCTGCATTGTCGAGAGCATACTGACCAGCTGCATCAGCGAGTGGTACGGCAGCACTGCTGCCATGGACCGCAGACACCTGCAGAGAGCGGTGAGGACTGCTGAAAGCATCACCAGGACTCCACTGCCTTCTTTCAGAGCATCCACAGGAGAGCTGCCTCCATCCTCATGGACCCCCCCACCCATCCCCAGCACGGACTGTTCACACTTCTGCCCTCAGGCTGGATGTACAGAAGAGTGAAATGTAGGACTAACAGACTAAAGAACTCTGTTTTTCCCAGTGCCATCAGACTCCTAAACAAGAGTTAATAATTGCATCGACTACCTCATGTAACAGTCAGGCAACTGTTACACTACATTTCGCACACTTCATTTGCACATGTCATAATGTTGAATTATCGATTTTGCACACTGACTTTTACACACAGAGCTGATAGCTTATATGTCAGCTTGTTCTGTTTTATCTATTTCTATTTTATTATATTTCTATTGCTGTTTTTGAGATTGTCCTGTTTTTATTCTACTTTTCTAAATCTTTTTTTTTATTATTATTCTATTTATCTATTTTCTATATATGCGCACATTCATTGTGGACAGCAAAAAGAATTTCATTGTACAGGGAAACGTGTTTCTTTACTGTACACATGACTATAAACGCTTTGAATCTTGAATATACATGTTGCTCAAAGCAGCATGCACTCAATTATGAAAATTTTAAGCCCTGATAAAATTAAAAGAGATGGGTTACAATAAATTTCCCCTGCCTGTGCAGTTGTCATGGAGGAGGAAATTAACTAAAGACACGAAAATAGTTTTTTGTACCAGCGGTGGCACAAACATTTATTTCTGCTGTCAAGAATTATATTTTAACATCGGAATCTACAATGATTGACGAGGTGTAAACCCACCATGGTGTAACACGCTGATTTGTGAACTGCGTTTTGAAGCCTCCAGTTTGTAATATGGCCGTGGCCATCTTGTTTTGTTTTGGTTTTTTTTACACCAGACGGTATTCGGAGGAGCAGATGGAGATAAGGAGTAAGGGGTGAATCTGAATCTCTGGCTGGCCTCCATTTCTGGTACAGTCTGCCAATCACCCTGTAGGTATACCCTAATGCACACCCTGGTTTAAGGTGCTATCCCATTTAATTGAAATTTAAAAAACAAACATCATGTTATATTCAAAATAGAAACTGAGATCACGAACTGGTTAGGAAAACATTTACTGACATAATATTGAGTTTGAAGTAAAGCCATCTGACTTCGCCCCTGATGGTCATTACATAGAATCCAGATTTGTTTTGTTTTTTCTGGCCTTTTCAGAATCCGAAACATTTATTAACTGCACCTCGATATCATCTTTTCTACATCACTGTTGGACGCCGACTCTAATGCTCATATAAGGAACTGCTGTTTCTCAGAACAAGTTCCCACTTGCCACTAATGAATTTGAATACAATGAATATGTTCATTGAACAGGCTAAATAACAGAGTTAACCTTTCCTGCAGCTTTTCAGAATACAAAATCTATAGAGAGTTGAGTTCCATTTGTCGAAGTGTTTCTGCTTTATGACTCATTGTTTACGTGGTAAATTCTGTGGTAAAAAAAAAAACTGTTTTATACTTGTAAAGATGATCGGGGGGATAGATGAGTATGAGGAGATTCAAATGAAAAAAAAAAGAGTGGGGGGTGAATGTGAAATTTGAAAAGTTCAAAACTATGAACCTGAACTAGTATATTTTAATCTGTGTGAAATAAACTTTGAGCCGTTTCTTGTGAAATGCGACCTGGCACAACACTGTATAAAACTCACTGCTACATCGATAAGTCATTTATATGGATAAGGATAATGATGTATTCACTGATCATTGTAAATAAGGAAATTTATCACAGAAAACATAAACCAAGAAAGCCGTAAAACAACCTGACAATGCATTTCATCACATTGGATGAGAAATTACACTGACTGTAACAAATAGCTTGGAGTGATGAAACTGTAAGTGTGGCAAAAACTCTGATAGCAGACAGATTGATGTAACCTCAGCGTAAATATTGTTAATTCATCCAGCCATTTTACAAAGAATGGCATAAAATCGTGCAGATTAACTGAGAAGGGAATGTTCATTATATAGATACTCAATTGTTGAAATGTTATTTCATCTTTTCATTTCATTTCATTAGACTGTCGTTGTTCTATTGTACTGTGCACGTTTTTCCAGCCATTTATATAAATATATAAAACATGCATCTTTCCCACTTCAAAATTTGCTCGAAGGATGTGCTAGCATGTCTCAAAATCCCTGTCCCATCAACCATAAAAAATACTGAAAGTGTACTGAATGAATTAAACATGACTTTGTAATTGACTGTACATTATAAAACAGCAGGAGACGTGGGGCAGAGTCAGACTGAGAGAGCTGCAGAGCGACTCCAGAGACTAATGAGCTAACTGCAGGGCGTTCTTCCTCATGTGACTGCTGTAATTGGGTCAGTCAATAGGTTTGTGTGGTGCTGCTGCTGCTTTAGAAGGAGCTGAGCTCTGTCTGACAGGCCAGCCCACAGCGCGCTGACGATTTGGGCCACGGGAGCAGTCACAGACCCTTCCTGCCCTCTGTAGGAGGGGGAGCCGTGCTCATGGCCTGGGGAGGAGTTTAAAGGTCCCTTAATTCAGACTTTGCAACATGTTTCAGTTGAAAGGCTAATGTTTATTGCAAGATATATTTGTGGTTGAACAAACAAAAACCATCTCAGTAACATTTTGCATCTTCTGTTACAGGCTTGGCCCTGTGATGCACTGGTGACCTGTCCAGGGTGTACCCCGCCCTCACCCAGTGTGAGCTGGGATTGGCTCCAGCACCCCCCGCGACCCAGAAACAGATAAGTGGTAGAAGATGAATGAATGAATTAATGTTACAGGCTTCTCTGCAACAACAGGTTGGTGAGCCAATCAGAGGTTAGATTCAGAGCCTCCCTGAATGGCTGACTGTTTCACGGTGCTCAAATAAAAATATTGCACATTTCTGGTACACACTCCAGGAAACCAAATCCTGTAATGTTGGATGGTGAGCCCATCCAAGTTAGGCCTTCAGTATGGCTTAAACGGCATCACGACATTGCAGTTATGACGGTTAATTCTAAGGCTCAATTTCTGAACACAGATCGTAGACCTGATTTAATATCCAAGGAAACAAGGAAATCTCACTATATACTATGTGGGACCCCTCATGCTGAGACAACATATCCTTAAGTGATAGAAAACATCTCCTTTGTAGTACTGCAGTTGAGTTTTATTTCCTGTGCTTTCTTGGCATAAATCCTATCATGGATGGGTAAAGACAAATCAGGTGGGTCTACTTCCTTGAACCGTACTTACAGTTTATTTATGGCAAACATTATCCTAACTTGCTAAATAACTGGTAAAGCTACCTGTACAGACTGAGAACAAAATTCTAATAATTGATCAGTCTAATGGGTTGTGTTTCGGGTATGTCACCACTGATGGCTCTGATGTCCAGTTTTATTACACCGACTAAAAAGAGTGATGTCAAGGAGTGGAGTGAAGTGGAGTCCTACAAATGCTTGCAACACTCCACTTCAAAAGAAGAGGCAAAAGAAGGCATACTGATATGGGGTTTCGGCATGAGACTAACTTAAAGGTACTGGCGGTGTCGCTGAACTCATATATAATTTGTGCTTAGTGCTCTTTAACAAAAGGCTAAGATGCTAACATTCATTTTCAACCACTTATCCATTTCCGGGTCGCAGGGGTGCTGGAGCCAATCCCAGCTCCACCAGTCCATCACACAGAGACAGACAGAAACCAACAACCACTCGCACTCACATTCAGACCTATGGACAATTTAAAGTCACCAATTAACTCAAACATGATGTCTTTGGACGGTGGGAGGAAACCCACACAGACATGGGGAGAACATGCAAGCTCCACACAGAAAGGACACAGGCCAGGAACTGAACCCGCAACCTTCTCATTGTGGGGCAACAGCACTAACCACTATGCCGCCGTGATGCTAACATTGTGCCCTAAAATAATACAGCATGACAAAATACCTGCCATACATCAGCAACGCATTTTCACTGTGAAAATTTTTGCATTAAGTCTTTGCTGTTTCCTGAGTTAATCTGTGACTGAAACAGTAGGCTCTCACTCTCACATGTTGCTATCACCGTCTTTGTTCTTAATTTGTTTATGAATTCATAACGGAAGAGTGTGCAGTCTTTATTATTTTCAGGTTAGAATGAAAAGAAATTTAAAGCGGCGTTTAAAGGTCTTAACATTAGACTCTTCTATCTGAGAGCTGCAGATACACTGTCAGCAAAGACCTGGATCCTGCACTGGATCCAGAGGAAGCCACAGCTAACCTAGGCTGCGCACACAGGGCTGTGTAACTTGGCTGTGTGTACACACTAATGAATGTTTACATCAAATGCTGTCAGGCTGTGTGGGCGTTAACTTGAGACCTAGCGCACATTCCTTTCTCGTTCAATGTTTGCGGCTCGTCTTTTCCATTTCACTGTTTTCAGAGTGATTGTGGAGGTTTCTGCAGCAGCTGTTCTGACCATATCTGTGGATGTGAGGGTGAAACCTCTTGTTTTGCGTTGTTGTCCGCTGAAAAGAGGCCTCTGATCTCACTCAGTGACGAGTTGCATGTATTTCGTTTGTTTATCTTCTGTATAATTCTGACCTTTCGCTTTGTTTTGTCATTGTCTCAGCGTGTGTGACTTCTTTATGTGTGTATATATGTTTAAATTACAACACAAAATAACACCCCAGATAGCAGGTTGTGTTGTTTATAGCAGTAAATGCTGAGCAGTTTGGGATTGAATCTTTTTTCTTGACTATACTGTACACACAGCTTTTAACTTGTTCCTCTCATTTTCACAAAGTCATCTAGACTTTTTGTGCTATGTGCACGATGAATCCATCATGTTAACAAAATTATCCTAATTCCATAAAACATAAAGTTCACCTGTGTGAATCTTGTTAAGGATATAGGTCTGTTTTACTATAAATGGAAGCACAATTTAAAAAGTGAACACTTTACTAATTAGAGACCATAACCTCATTTGTGAAACGTTTACTAATGTAGTAAATCAAGTTAGTGTCATTGTAACATAGACTTCAATACAATCTGACTTCTCTTTACAATCAATATAATGGTCATTGGATAAAAATGCTTATAAAGTACTTGAAGTTGGCCTTAAACTTTGCTTTGTTTTAAGACAAAGTGCCAATGTCCAGTTTCATTATACAGTTTATAGACATGCTCCACCTTTTCGTCCAACGTTGGATTAGTTGTGAGTCTAGCAGTCAGTCACTGGTGAGATGTCAACAGTGGAGCGGCATAAGCAGTACATATTGTACAAGTGTGCAATATGTGTGTCCACATGCGAAGATAGATCAGTGTTCAGCTGCCATATATCCTGGTTTTCATAATTTACAATCGGAGGAGGTAATATGTCCAAACTGCCTCACAGGATTCCTTTCTTAGTGAACAAGAGGGATGTTTTGAACAGACGGAATAAATCTGTCACATGAATTGCGGGCAAAACACTGTTTGCAGTATTTGTAGGACAACTTGGGTTTACCTTGTTTATCCAACGGGTAGCAGTGACAACAAAAAACTGGGTCAGACAATCTGGACAAACAACTTTATTTCTGGTAATGCATCTATACACTGTACATTCAGTCACTGTAGTATATAAGCATAGCTATTTTCAACATAATCTCATAAAGTCCTTTACTTTACAATATAGTCCGTGTCGTGAGAGAAGGGGGAAGGGTGTTGTTGAAAGAGAGATGAGGAAAAAGGTGTGAAAAGATGAGTGAAACAAGGAGATAGATGAATAAGCCAAGCTTTTTTATACTGTATATGTGGTATTAATAAATGGGAAAGCTTACATTTACCTCTTACATAAAAATATTTCTAGAGTTGTAAGGTTTATATAGTATTAGCAGCAGCACAGGGCTAAAAAGATACATGAGGATTAAGGGGAAAACAATCTGCAAGTGGCATAGTTATGTATATGTGTGTGTGTGTGTGTGTGTGTGTGTGTGTGTGTGTGTATGTGTGTGTCCCATACTGTAGGGCAAATATCTGATAATGAGCATACTGTTAAAAATATATATGAAATGGTGAAAAAAAAGTCATTCAATATAAAGACTCTACAGTAAAAAAAATATGAAAAGAAATGGATTAACATGTTTATGTAGGGAATATTCTCTTACGCACTGCATCATTAACTGTTTTTGAAATATTTCAGTTAAAACACAAATTCCAAAAAAAACAAAAACAAACAAACAAACAAACAAAAAAAAAACCCGAACAAAAACAAGACAAGCTAATGTAAGAAAAGATTTCTTTTTGAAAAAGGAAACACCATGTACATATATTATACAATATTGTAAAAGAAAAAAATATTTACATTTTGAAAATTCGTATTCAAATCTTCACACTGGCTAGTATTTGTCTATTAATATGGACTGTTATTGCTGCTTTACTGTCCATTATTTAGCAAAATGAATCTCCTTTAGAAAATGAGATGTCATTAAACCGCCTTTTGTTTTTCACGTGGGAGAGCAAAGGAGCCAGTGTTATTGTCTCCCTTTTGTAGAAAACCACGAGTAAAGTAAACTAGGCTCTCAACTCTTTTGAGTGTAAAAACAACTACAAAATGTACCAATTTTTTTTTTTTTTTTTTTTTTTTTTTTTTTTAGGTCTGTCAAAGTTACAGACATGGTGTCACCAACTGAGCGACATCAGGGTGATGGATAAGAAACGGGCATTGAAGTGTAATGCCCTCTTTATTATCCTTGACATGTCCACCTTAGGACGAGTCAGCAAAACTGGGAATAAACAGTTAACTCTTTATGTACAATCCAAAGTAACAATTCACTGAAGCAAGTGGGTTTTCAAGATCTATAAAAACTGTTTCAACATGCATATCATTGATTTCAAATGAAGGAAAAAAAAAAGCACTCATTCAGAAAAAAAAAAAAGCCTTAAGCATCTTGCATTTCTTTAATTGTTTTCTGCATTGTAAAAGAAAAAGTCTGTAAACTGGTTGGTTTTTGGAACACTGATTGAAAAAAAAAAAAAAACAGCTGCTGAGCAAAGGACGGTCATTTAACTTTGAAGCCTGCATGCAGGAAGTCAAAGACAGGCCCCACCCGAGAAGCTTCATCATCAGTTTTCCTACTCTGGAAACCTTTCGCCCATGTCCAGGCACTTGAGGTTGTCCAGCATTGCATTTCTTTTTTTTTTTTTTTCCGTTTTTTCTGTTGTCTTTTGTTGTTTTGCAAGTGTGAAGTTTTGTGTTTTTCCTAAGAACATACAGTTTGTTGGGTTTTTTTTTCAGTTACTTTTCTTGTAAATAAGACAAATTGCTTTATGTTGCATAACACAATAAAACCCTTACATGTACAGTATCAATGCCCAATAACTGACTATATGTATGGCAAACCTCAAATTTCATGCATAAAGAAAATATGAGTTTTCTATTGAATTTTTTTTTTTAAAGTGAACATAACAGACAAGCAATAAAATATCTCCACATTTAAAAACATCAACAACCAAAGAAAAATTCGCATTAACACAATGTACATTCTGATTGCATTGTACCCGCTGTGTGATGGCAGAGTCATGCTCTCCACCTTCAGAATAAAATCAGATTTTAAACCTCCAACATTTTGTTCAGATGCCTGTAAAAAAAAACAAAAAAAACAAAAACAAAAACAAACCTTTGTTATTGTGCAGTGTGTAGTTAGCGAGGTTTGAAAGTTTAAACCGGGTGTCATTATATTACAACAATGGGGAGCACGTGTTGCCAGCCTTTGTAACAATCCCAATTGTATCAGCAAGCAACAGGCCGAGCCTTTTGTCTTTCCATTTATTTACAAAACTCACCTTAAGAAAAAAGAGCAACATTTATTCGATAGGCATATAATCAATAAGATGCTTTTACTGGATTTATATGGTAGAAGTCATGTGTAAGATGATGTTCTCAAAGTAAGATTGAAGACAATAGTTGGAGTACAATGCATTATAACAGTATTTTTGTTATGACAAAGTGCGATTCATTACTGTAAAGTAGAAAAAAAAAAACGGAAAAAAAACCCCAACATATAATTATATTTACATGCCTTAATTTAATTAAAATGAACATTTTGTGGTTCTTACTAAAGGTGCCCATGTCTTGTCGACTATGAGTTCAGAGATCAGTGGTTCTCAAAGTGGGGTATGGGGACCCCCAGGGGTTCTTAAGGGGTCTCTTGGGGATCGCCAGCTAAAAAGGTAATAATTTATTTCAACTGTAATTCCATCCATAGGTAACACAATGACAGAGGGTGTGACCGTGTTGTCCTGGATTTCAAAGACTTTCTGTTCTGTTCCATGAAACATCTAAAAGCAACAATTTTATCAGACAGAAGTCTGTGGTCTAATTTGTGTCAGTGCGGGGTCCTTGATGTGAAGAAGTTTGAGAACCACTGTCTCACATGATGGTCGCAGTGTCAACTGGAGTAAAAACATGCTGCCTTTCATCACACTAACACACACTTTTGGAGGATTTTATCTTTTGAAGATAAAAACATCAGAGTTTTGACCCAAATGCAAAAAAACAAAAAAAACAAAAACAAAACAACCCACATTTGGTGGCCAGTGGGGGTGACTCCGGGAGCGACACTGAGATGGAAACTGTTGGATGTTGTTATTGGTCATCCAACAGCAAGTGCTCGGTAAAAAGATGCAGCATGTTTTTATGTCCAGTGTCAAAACCAGAGAACTCAGAGAAATAGATGACATTTTTAAAACAACCCTGGGGGTGGGATCAGTCAAACTTCCCCCTCAGTGGGTTGCAATGGCGTCCTGAAAAACCTACAAAACCACGGTGGCACTGTGGAAAGTTCATCTGTTTGTTTTGTTCATCTTCTCATTTATTTGTATCTTTTGTATTTTCCAACTCAAAAGCACAGAGAAACAAACGGTCTTTGTTTTGTTTTTGTTTTTACATATCGCTATGTAGTTAAATAGCTTATAATGTCTTCAAACCCACCTCCATGACAGGAAATGTTTTCAGTAAGTGAAGGTTAAGTCTGGGCCCTGCCCTTCCTGGCTGCACCACTCAACAGCTTTTTGTCTCTCGTGTAATATCTCTCGACATTTGTTGTCAGATGTCTGTCCGAAAGTCTCTAGGCACAATCACAGTCCGTGCTATATGTCTGGCTTACTTTCCTTTTCATGATGCTGTTTGAGTCTGGAAGGTGTGGTTTTAGATTTGGAAACGCATGGTTGGATTTTAATGTCTCAAGTCTTTCTCCAAGGAAACCATGACTTCTGATGGGAGTAATGGACAAATGTCCACGTTTCTACTCTCTGTGTCTGGTGGGACTTCTTTTATTTTTGTGTTATGAAGGACGAGCGTGATGGACAGAGGTGCAATGTGGCTAGCCCAGGACTGTGAGTGCTGGGTTCTCTGGTCTGAGTTGGACAGGTGGTGTTGGGGGATCATATTGATGGGGGTGAATGATTGGGAGGTGAGTTTTTGAGTTTCCCCGTCAGTTTAGTTCTCAGCCAGCGTGTCCTTGGGCATCCCCTCCTTGTCGCTGTTGGATTTGGGCCAGAGTTGCTGCTGTAGCTCCTTCACCACCCTCTCCAGGTGCTCCCTGGCCTCCCGCTCCTGCAGCAGATCAGCTCGGAGCTGCTCACGGTCAGCCTCCGCGTGCTGCAGCTTCATCTGGAGGTCTTCGATCTGGAAAACAAATGACAGGAAACAGCTGAAATCTTACAGCAGAGCAGATCTGCCTCCAGTTGGCCCAACTTGCATAGGCTCTTATTTATATATGCATTTGCTGTTCTATCACCAGTGTCTGGGTCTTCCTACCCAATAACAAAATGGGGTTCCATTGACACCCCGGTGGTATAGTTGTGTTTGTTAGGCCAGATTAGTCTACATTAGGGTGTCTCAGCCAAACTCAGTTCTGCTTTGTCAAGTATTGTGAAACAGGACAGAACACGATTGTTGGATATGTTACCATTTCTGTAAAATGATTTTCTGCTGCTGCATCCCAGGATTTCCATAGCTACAATGAAACCTCCTCAGCAGTTTGCAGGGAATTTGAATCGGCAGTGCGATTAGAATACAATCATCAAACAGTGTCTGCTAGGCAATCAGCAAACAGGATATTTCCAGTCAGGCTATCCTGCTGCACTGGCAGATTCAGTTCCTCATTTGAATGAATCTGATTTCATTTATGTCAAAATTTTATTTTTTTTTTATATTTAAAAAACCAGTATCTGATAATAAACTGATATATTGAAGAGGTGGCTGTTTTAGCATGCTGATCTCTGAGAGCACAATAATATTAAACACTTCTAAAAACTGAAGCTAGTTTTTCTAGCCATGATCCAGCAGAATTAGCATCTAAATGAAATATTTTGTCTTCACGGCAGCATTAGGATGACGATCGCAGTCTCTGCAGGAAGCACACAGATGCGGTGGAGAGCATAACCTCCCCTCTTGTTTTGTCTAATCTGCATTTCCCATGGCGCCTGGGGGAAGTCAACATCTCTTCCTGTTTCCTTTGGTTGGAGGACTTATCATACGTCTGCGCACTTGGCCCTACACCCATTTATTTTTGACTGGGGAAGAGGAAGTGGGTTTCTTTCTTGTCTTCTCCTCTGCTGACCTTGAGAGTGAAACACTGCAATTACACTAAGGGTGTTGTCTAGATGTTCTGCCACCAAATTTGCAGACTTGCAGACTTAGCTAGTGTCTACCTGCAAGCATTGCCATGTTTTTACATCCATGTTCCAAATTTCCAAATGTAATATCAATATATATTTTTTCTTAAGCTTTTCAGACTCACAGACCTGTGCTGAGTATTTTGCACGGAGACGTCCGGCCTCGCAGCCCTTGTCGCAGACCCTCAGCTGCCGGGCCTGTTCCAGCTCCCGCTTCAGACGGATCCGTGACTCATTGGCTTCCTTCATCTTCTTCTCGCTCTCGGCTCGCAGACGCTCAATTTCCTTCCTCAGATTTCGCTTTGCCTCAGTCGCCTCCCGAAGCTTCTCCTTCTTGGCCACCCGCAAGAACTCCAACTCCTGAGAGGAAGTGGTTGTAGAGGTTAGAGAAGGGGAATGTTACCTTTATATTAGGGTTCAAACGGAGAACAAACTGTGCTCTTATTTGAACTTTTTTTTAACACATAGTTTGTCATAGGGTGCAGAGTTGAGGATCTGAATCTTGCCTTAAGACAGTTTAGATTCCAGTTAGTAACTGCTGTAGGTTCTGAACCACAGCTGCTGACAGATTTAGACTTTAATTATACTAAAGGAATTTGAATGTAATATTGAAAAAAACTGTCCCAATAGTGTTCCATGGTGCTTATGCAACTGCTGTGAATAGCAGTGGATACATCTGTCATATGTCTGTTTCACTGGTGTCTGAGCTGTTGACAGCCAAGAGAAAGCTGCAGTGTCCGTGTCAGTGTTTACACTGAGCCAATTCAGGGGTTAGGGCAATGTGTGGGCTTACAGAAGTTAGGTTTCCTTCCACTGAATCACTGACATTGAGTGTGAGTGCGGGTGCATGTGTGTGTGTTTGTGAGTGTTGTGGTGACACACCCATAGTCTTCTCATGGGAACCCAGCAGTTGCGACAAACATGTCTGTCATCAAGTTTTGCTAGTTCCCACAAAAAGAGTGAAAAGAAACAATCCCCATCACACCCCTTCGACTGCAGGGGCTTTACAGTAGTGCTCTGTGAACACTTTTAAGGTTAGCCCTACTAAGTTACACCAGCAGCTTGTTTTAAAGTAAGACCACTGTTCATTTAGCTGCATGCTTCTCCACAGCTCCTCTCAGCACCGATGGAAAGTTAAAATGGAGTGCTGTTAAGCTGGGATCACTTTTCCTAGCCCAGGACGGGTTTTTTTTTTTTTTTTTGTGTGTGTGTTCCTCACCCACACATACTCCTTCGTCTGTACTTTCTTGTTCTCGATCCAAGACCAAAAATAAAAATGGAAGTCCGGTCTTTTCCCTTTGCAGCGACATCCGCTGTCATTGTTATCACTTGCCAACCCATGTAAAGCTTTGCAGACTGTAATAATTGAGGCCAAGTCCACTTCTGCATTTCTGTACTAATGTTTAAGTAATTTCCTCAGTGTACAAACTCACAAAAAAGTTTCCGCCTCGTCTTCTTTTTTTTTTTTTTATTAAATTAATTATTGCTTGAGTTGTGGAGGGCTGGGATATCCCACACTGACACAATTCATGGTGCATTCACTAAAATGAAATCATATAGTGCGTTAGCACAGCCAATGTGAGACTACAAATAGAGGGATCCCCAGGCTTGTAGATTCCCAAAACAGCTTATCATGGGCAGCCTGGAAAACATTTAGAGCTCCCTGTCCATTTTTTTTTTTTAACAGACCGAACTTTATTTAACCAAGGCAACTATCGTATGTGGTACAATAACTGAAATAGTTTCCAATCCATCTCAAATTGTTCTTGGAAGAGAAATTATAAAGCCGCCTAAGTAAATGCACATTAAGTGTCAGGCCTGTCAAAACAAGTCCAAGTCTTAAAGGCCCCACTCTGTCTAACTGTAGAGCCCCATGTTGTCTTTCAGGTCTGCGTTTTTTTTTTTGGTTCTTCACAGAGCTAAGCTTCATTTTCCCTCTGCTCCTTGTCTTTGTGCCAAGGAAAAACACAATGAACCAAGATACTTAACGCACACAAATGAAACTGATATCCATTGTCAATTGATTTAAGTAAAAATGACGAACACATTATACTATTGTTACAGCCATACAAATGATGGACTACCTGTTGGAGGTTGCGTTTGGCTTGCAGGGCTGATCCCAGCTTCTCCTCCTGCTTCACCCTCATTTTGACAATCTCGTGCAGAAACTTCTCCTTTGACTCTTTGGAGTCGAGTCCGTTGTCCAGTGCTTGCCTCAGGCTCTCTAGCTCTGACTCCAGCCCGAGTTCTAGAGGGGTGATGAGGGCTGTGATGGGCGCGACAGGGACTATCGGCCCAGCTGAAGGGCTGGTGCCGTCGACCAGTGTGACGGTGCCAATGGGTCCTGGGGCGCATGGCGAGCTCAGATCCTTGGCTGAGCTACTGGATGAGGTGAAGGATGGTGACGACAGAGAGGACAGGGACGAAGTGACTGTTCGAAGAGACAAAAGATTTTGGTTAATCTGGCAATTTTAATTTAGCTTGACAGTTTATGGACTTTGTAACCAAAGATATTTACAAATCCAGTGGGTGTTATTGAGCTCTGTACTTACATTCGTCGCGGCTCTCCACTTCGATCTCCACCTCAGAGTCCTTGTCATCCTGAGGTGGTGGCGGCTTGCTGGCAGTGAAGGACGGAGGGCAGGGGGGCTCTGACCCCGGCGGCTGGAGCTCTCCTGTCGCTCTTCTCTTGCGCGGTCTGGAGTTGGCTCCTTCACCCGGAGGTTCACTTCCACTCGGATGGGAGGTGCTGGGTACTGATGGAGACATGGGACCCACCTTACCCAGAGGTAGTGGTGTGAGGGCAACATTGGGGGCCACACCGTTCTCCAGACTCTTGTAATTGTAGAAGCTGAGAGGACAGACGGACATTTTAATTGCGTGTCTCATGATACGTACATGCAATAATTTAAAACAAGCCTACTTCATTTACAAGCATTGAATTGTGCATGCAAGTAAATACTGATGGGACCATATTGTATGGTCTGATCTGGACAGTCTATGCCAAGCAGGGTAGAGAAACATTCAAATAAAGTGCCTGCAGCTTTTTCCTCCCACTTCATAAGAAACTGGGCCAGATCATTTGTGATATGGTGCCGCATGCACTGGCAGCACCATTGCAAGTGGGTGCCCACATTATGAGTCTGTGTCAAATGTGTGTGAATGGTGAAATGTGGGAGGCTGTGGTACAGTCAGACTTGACCTCTGTGACACCAGCCCACCCAGACAAGTGAGGGGGAGTGCTGGGAGCTCAACAGATCCTGCTAAACAAAATGGCTATCATCGCTTTTAGGACAAGATTATCTTAAAGTCCAGATGTAAAGTTGTTTGAAATTTTTTTTTTAAGTCAGTTAAACATTCTTTAGTGGATGTTCTGTGTTGTTTTGTGCTGTGCTGGGCTGGGCTGGGCTAACCTGTCTCTCAGCAGGGCCAGGGGGTGACTGGAAGCCTCCTTATCACCAGCAGAGATGTGGGGGGACCAAGGCCGGAAGGCTGATGGCCTCTGCCTGGGCTGAATGCAGTTAAGCCCCTGGAAAAGGCACAAAGATAATACTTCAAATCATATGAAAAGAAAACATGACATCTATGATGCAGCCAGAAAACTCAATACAGTCATTCCTGAGCACTTCATTTGACTTTAGTTTACTTTGAGAAAATATCACTCTACAATCTTATTTAAAGATCTCGTATAGTATAAAGGTAGATATCCATGTGTTCTTTTATTATGAAGCAAGTCTTGGTTCTACATTAATACCATAATAAAGTGCAAACTAATATTCTGTATTCATAAGTCCTCAGAGCCTGTATTCAGAAACTTTCACAATCTGAGCCTTAAAAACTAGTTGTAAGGCCTTTACAACAAAGCAGCCACCACCACAAGCCCAGTCCAGCTGGACCGACCTGGGAGGGAGTTTTTCCTGGAAGTCTGCTACACTTTCATTCAATTGTTTAGAAAACATGGAGACTTTGCCATTCTGTCATTGACTGAGGATAAGGTCCTCCCTTCTGATTGGCTCATGGACCTGCTACTAGAGCTCCGTAGACAAACCATGAGAAAAAAGATGAAAAACTACACTGAGATGGTTCTCAAAACCACAACTATATCTTTTCATGGATATCAGCACATTCTGTCAACTAAGAAGATATTTTAGATTCATTGCTGATGTTTTCTTCATGGCGTTTGGTGTAAAAGCGCTTTGCGACCTTGGGCACCATGGTTTTCCTCTTAAAATGATGGGTTATCAACCAGTAGAATATTTCATGGCTTTATTTTTGGTTCTAAATAATAACTTAGTGATATTATATCTTAGATCAGTCTCTTTGAAGATGTGCTGTTTACTTTCATGGCAGCCTTCTTTTTTAGGGAATATCGATATTCACAGGAGACATTCATCATTATATTGTGGTTATATACTGTTTCACAGCTCTCTCATACTTTGCTCCATCCCAGTAAGCCAATCCGTCTGGGCTCATGGCATCTACAGTTACGCCCTCTATTAACATGGCTAGTCCCACGTCTAAATTTAAGCACTGCCCTCATCTGAAAAATTCAGTATAATATTACATGACATCCTTTCTCAGGCACCATGCGTCATCATTATCTCCTTCCTGAGTAGCGATACCAACCTTACTGGAGGCAGACAGGGACTGCAGCCAGTCGTGCTGCTTTTCTTTGTCAACCAGTGGGGACTGCGATGGGAAGTCGTCATGTTTGGACTTTTTGATTGGGGTGGGATCAGAGGGCTGGAAGAAAAAAAAGGGAGATTTGTTTTAGGTTTCAAAAACTGCAGGGAGATTTTACAAGAAAGTTCTGGTTGTATTGAATTTGAAATGTAAATCCGTACGACTAGAAGTCAGTGTGAATATGTAAACATCCAGATTGATTGCTTATCCCACGTGATGTGAACACATCACAGGTTGCCCACTTGGCAGCCAACAGAGGGCCGTCACACTAAAAAGTCAATGAACCAGTGCTGTTTGACAGGCCAATAAAAATGTGTGTCTGCGTGTGTATACGTGTGTGTGTGTGTGTCCAGATGCTTGATAGGGGAGTGCCAACGGAGGCATCTGATAGCTGGAAGTGTGAGTGTGTTTAAATTTAGGTGTGGTGTTGACTCTGTGTGAAGCTGTGAGCCTTTCTGTGCCTTGCGAAGTTGCTACAGGCTTATTAAGTTGTGCACACAGGGACATACACACACAAATACACACTCAGACTCACACACAATCCTGTTTGCTCATGAGCAGCCAAGAGAGGAGGCAAGAGGTGACTGGGGTAGTGTCTGTCTGTGTGTGTTTTGTTTGTTTGTGTGTGTGTGTGTGTGTGTGTGTGTGTGTGTGTATATCTGTCTGTCACACACAGATACACCCACACATACAGACAAGTAGGGGTTTGTTTCTCTTTGCCCCATTAGGCTGGCTCTGTGGTCATGACCTCAGCCTCTCCAAGCTGTGGCTGTCACTAGCTGCCACATACATACACACACACACACACACACAAGCACGCACACACACAAGGTTAGAGCAATTGCAATGCATTTGTAATTGAACAGTGTGTATATAAAGTGTTGATATCCATGAGAAGATATATCTGTGGTTTTAAGAACCAACAACCAATACTTTATATCCAAGGATTCTTTTAGGCTTTATGATGTGATCAATACATTAAAAGGATCACATCTCAAATGTGAAATACTGTGAACTGTATAAAAGTCGCTTCCATTGAGATACATTTTTATAAAATCTGTGGCGCAGCGCTTCATGGCTGTGACTGAAACAAGCTTTAGCTTCTGTTTATTTCTGCTGTTATAATACATCTTTCCTCTAACTGAATGTAGAGGTCCTGTGACTGGAGTGGAGGTCATTCACATATAACCCAGATCTGCGGTGGCTCTGTCAAACCTATTATATTTCTGGAGGGGATATATTCACTCACTCACACTGCTCTCTCTCTCTGCTGCACTCCGTGGTGCCCTTTTGGTCTCGTGATCCCTCTCTCAGGATCTCCCTCAGGAATCTGCAGCGAACTACTGGAGTGTGCAGTACCCAAAACACACACTGACAGACACACGCACACGCTCTATGGTGTCAACAGGTGGTCATTTGTGACAGGGTTGGGTGCGCTCTCTCTCTCTTCACAGTCATGCTCTACCACATGTGTGTGTGTGTGTGTGTAACAAAAACTACTCTCACAGGGAAGCAGTGTGGCTAGACAAACAGATATGACTGAGGTCTGCTAACGTGACAACTGCCCTCTATCCACCTGGTAACACCATGCCTGGCAGGATCCTAGCCTAATAGCATCACAATGACTCCATGGGCTATAAAAACCAGTGTGAAAGTGTTATGACGGAAGAAAGAACTATTTTAAGGCTATAAAGACGTGCTTTAGATTTATAAAATTGATTTTGTTTCAATTTAAAGATTTCAAACAAGGGAGATTAGAGATTAAAGCTCTACTCTCAGACAAATAACATCTGAGGAGGTCATTTCTGAAAAGACACATACTCCTCACATCAAAGCAAAACCTGGTGTCTTATTTGTGTCTAATATAGAATAGAGTTGAGTAATGACCTGTTTCATCTTTAGCACAATTTTTCTACAGACGTCCACAGAAAAAGTACAAAATGGCATTTGACGTAGCCAGCATTGCTTCAGTATTGGGAAAGTCCGCCTGCAGTTTCATGTAACATAGATATATTCTCTTTTGTGATCCCTTTTAGTGAAAAACAGTTCTAGGAATAAAGGAATAAAGCATCAATGAGCCAGTCTGCTCTTTCTTGTACATGGTTTCCTCAATTTTTTCCCAATCCACTTCAAGTCTGACTTAGAGGTATAAACTTTTAACAATAATATGTCTGACTGGCATTGTGGCCTGGACTTAAAGTAAATTACTAGACTCTGCAGTGCTGCAGCCTTGTGGCAGGGAGAGTGAGAAGTTCAAAATCTTCACTCATGAGGATATTAGTGATTATCCCATTCACGATATATTTGATAATGGAAATTCAACACCATCACGTTTTTCCTTGAAGTGCCTCAAATATGACATTTCATGGTGATTCATATCATAGTTTACATATCTTAGCCTGTGCTAAAGTGATAGAGCAACAATTCTACTGACTGACTGTTTATTCAGATGCCCATTTGGTAGGTGTTTTTCCTAGGAGCTGTGATTGTTTCAAGAAATCTCAATGCATTAGCATAATTGCTGTTTTCATCATGGCTTAAAAGAATACAAGATTCACTGCACTGTAACTTCTTTTTCAAGCAATAAGCTGTGCTGTACTTCACAAAATCCACAACTGAATTTTATTTTGTTGTATTGAATAGACCCAGTGTACAGTAGCTCGGAGGAGTCCGGGCTGCGGTGGGTAGGTTTGCGTTATCTAGAGATGAAGAAATGTCCTACATAGCAGGACAGTAATGCAGGGCTTTAGGCAAAAGACTGGCTGTTCACACACACACACACACACACACACACACACACACCACTGCCTCTGGGGCAGAGTGTCTGTGCCACGTGCCAGCCCTCGTCTCGTGCATGACTAGTTGCCAATGCAACTAGCTCTCCGTCAGGAGGAGATCTGGCCCTGGTAATCTTGGACGGAGAAGAGCATCAGGGGGGTCAGCAAAATTGGCAGCTGAGCTCTGTGGGCTCAGCGGTGAGGGCTTAAGGGAGGGAGCAGTCTGTATGTCTCGATTGCTGAACAGTGGGACTGTGAGACGTGAGGCAAACAGACAGCCAGGGTGGGAATTCCTGTTTTGGAATAACGTCTGTGATGCTGGTTCTCAGGGCCCTGTGGGCTGGTTCCAGAGGATCCTTTGCAAAAATGAGTACTGGTGTAACTTCATCTACTTTAAATTATCTCATTAGAGTGCATGATATCTTCTGTGATTAAACATTATAAAACAGTGTCTATCGCTAAGATGGTGCTACATTAAAACACACATGCACACTCAGACCCTGGCCTAGACCTTTCTCTTGGAAATTTGACAGTGTAACTAGACTTACAGCAGGCCTGCTACAAGTGACAGAGCTGGGCTTAATTCAAAGACACAAAAAATATGTGTGTATGTGTGCAAAAGGCCATGTACTTTGCAGCCCACCCTCTTCATGATCTGAGGTGGATTACACAGCACAGACAGGATGTCACACTTCTAAGATAAGGCTTTCCGATTAGCTCAAGTGTGTGTCAGATGTGCTCAGGCTGTGGTGTCTGTGTACTCAGCTCCAACACCTTGTGCTGATACCTCACATATTTGGACACATTATATGTACGCAGGTGCATTACACTGGTGTCTGAGGTGGTTTGGGTTGGTGAGTGGGGGGATGGGACATTGGCCGATTATTGAAAGTCAGATATCATTTCACAACTATTACTCATGCTTCTAGTGAAAAGTTGCAAAGCCTGAGGTTTTTTTGTTGCGCCTTTGAAGCACAAATCTACCAAACGCCGATTTACAACCCCTGACTTCATACACAGTGGTCAGGAATATCCACTGCATGAGAAACTCACAAATCCTTGAGTCATGGGGAAGCATAGGTGAATGTGTGAAAGCTCCAGGCTTATCTCAGCTGCCATAGGGGGGACCCCATGCAGGGTCTCATGTGCAAGCACGTGTCTGGGAGAGTGTATATGTATGTGTATGTGTGTATGTGTGTATGTGTGGCAGAGACAGGATGGGTGGGGTGATAACAGTGTTCTCGGTTGAAGATTGTCAGTGCTTTTTGAAACCCTGATGGTTTAAGTGCACCTCCTCTGTCTGCAGGCTGCTGCTGTCGAATGCTATGAATGGAACTTTTTCATTCTTTTTTTTTTTTTAACAAAAAGAACAATTTCTTCAGGCTTGTAACTTAACAATGCCATATTGGATGCCTTGAATCAGTCTTTTTTGAAAGCTTCATCTCTCAAATTGTCTAATCCCTCTGCAGTAGATTTGTAAACGTTCCCATTAAGTCTTCTAAGCCAAATGTGTGTTAAGACAACCTTACAATTTAAGAAATAGCTCCACAAGAACTGAATAGGAATCTCTGGAAACCTATGGTTCAGTGAAAAGTTACACAACTGTTAGACATATGTCAGAGGAAGTAAACTTAAACAAATGATTTTGTAAATTGAACTTGATGCAGTTGAATTAAGTTATCCCTCCTCCAGTTGTAGGAATTCAGAAAAGCTTATGAAGACCCCCAGTGGTCCCAGCATGGGGAAGTTGTGCTATTAAAAAAAAGCTCTCAAGGAATGCATGACGTGCTCCAAATCGGTGGTGCCTTTTTGAGACCTGCTGGCTTCTCTATCCTGTTTCACCTTTGTTCAACTTGTTTCTATTTGTGAGTACAATCAGGAAGCAAAGGGCCACAGATGAGTCAGTCAGGAGAGAGTCCATGTGGAAGTTAACCCTCTGATAGGCCCCATGGGTGCCCCTATGGCCTCCCTTTGTTGCCTACCACAGTTAACTATAATAACAATAATGGCTTAGTTTGGTTTGGGAGAAGGTGATTTGGGTTAAATAAGTTAATAAGCACTACCTCAACATTAGACATCTTTGATGTCATGCTTACAACGATTTAAAAAAAATTAATGATCATGGATAAAAGAAATGCTGTTTTCACATGCTCTCCTGTGTTTTGTTGAACCATCCACCCATCCCAACCTCCTCCTGATGCGAACTTTGTTGCTTCCCAAACTCTCTGCACTTTGTTTCTGTCATCATAATTACGAGGAACTAGATGTAGATTTAGCAACAAAACTTCAGGGTCATAATAACCTGTTGAAAGATGACCTGTGGGCCTGTTTTATTTACAGGACAGTCTCTTTTCTCCAGCTTATTGGCGGAGTCTGCTAAGGGAGTAACTGGCAGATTATAGAAATAATTTCTATTTCAAGTCCAAGTCCAGTCAGACAGAAGGCAGAGAATATGCATGAAAGGGTGTTCTTCACAATTCACTTAAAATCACTTTCCTCTCAGGCAACAGGCCTATTGGATTGTAGTTTATACAATCACTGTCTTGTTGAAGACTCAAGGCTGAGGCGAAACTGCCTTTGGGGAGGTTCAGATATGAGAAAAATGCAGACATCTCACATAAAAAAAAAGGAATAGTCACAAGAAGAAAGCCATCAAATCATCTCTCAAACTCTAACAGCTCTCATGACAGACAGCATTCATCAGGTGATACTGAATCTGTCATTTTCATCTTCCAGTCATTTTTTCTCTGCCACTCCCTCCCTCCTCCCCAAACCCTCCACCCAACTCTGTTCATTTATCTGTTTGAGAGTGTTTCCTGTGTAATAGATTACCGGATGTCCTCGACAAACAAGCAAGATTACAGTTACAGAGAAAAAGAACAAGTGACTTCAAGAAAGTGATGTTGAGTTTGGTGACGATGTAATACCATCGAGAAAAGCTTATCTTACAAAACATTAATATTTAGGGAGGATTCCCTGGTTATCCTGCAAGTATAACACACATAAAAAAATTTTTTAAAATGTTCCTTGCTCATGGGCTTCCCTTGCTTCTTCATGCAGCATTTAACTGCATATCATGGTCTGCCTCTATGTGAAGTGTGCTTGGACACGCTAGAAAGGCTTTTCTCATAGCTGCTCAGAATAGTTTATAGGATTAAAATAATAGTCACATACTAAATAATTTGAAATGTTGCACTTTCTTTTAGCAAGAAATCATTTTCACTTTGACTACACAATGTGACAGTCTGCAGACCACAGCCCAGAAGCACTGTAGTGGTATGGTGCTAAACAGGTTGCCAAACCCAACAACACCCCCCTACCCCCCCACTCCCCGGACTAGGCCAAGATGAAAGGAGCAAACAACCTGTTTTCTTTGCTGTTTCTTTACTCGGGAGGGTGAGCTGAGCCACACCCTGCCTGTGACCTGACTTTAGCCTCTGCACGTCTTGCTGAGGGGCCCATAGTGGTGGAAAAAGGACCCCCCCCCTTCCTGTAGGCAAAGTGAGAGCTTAGCTCACCTCTTAAAAAACAGCCACAACCCCCTCACCCCCATATGCTGGGAAACAAACAGGTGTCAGACAACATGTAATGCAAAAAAAGGAAGAAAAAAAAAAAGGCCAGCTGACTACGGATGCTCAGATTCAACGCTGAATCCATTAGCTCATAGCTAACAAACAAACAAGCTTCAGAGTGTGTCTGGTGTGCGTTTGAGATGGACGTACGGGATAAAAATAGAAAGAATCTCGAAAGAGATTCCTCGACTGTGCATTTGTGGTTTACACTCACGCAGATCTCCAATTTTGCCAACTAGTTCATCCCACCATCATCTCCTTGGCTGAGAAGTCAGAGAGAACAATAAGCCCTCTGTCTTCAGAGAAGTAAATACCCTCCCCCAAAAAAACAAAACATCTTAGATAAATTTACTGAAACTATTGCAGCACTGTACGGCAAAAGATCAAATTCATGCTATTATTCCAGAGTGTCAGTCTTGCTGAGGCAGAGTCGTGACTTCAAGATAAACTGGTTTGCTGACTAAAATTATATAATATTCACTTTGATTTAGTGATGAGAAATTTTCTCCTGCACTCAGCACATAAGAAACTGCATTTATTCACTTCAGGTTTGGAATTATAAAGAGCAAGTATTAACTTGTTTAGCTTGTTGAGAACAGTGTTGAGACTCAGGGGCCAAGACACCTGCCGGGCAAAAGCTCAGGAGTGAGCTGAGTGTATGCGTGTATGTGTGTTTGTGTGTTTGTGTGTTTGTGTGTGTGTGTGTGCGCGCGCGTGCACGCAGGGACATGGCAGATGTTCAGAATATCAGGGAGCTGTATACAGCGAGGAGGCCCTAGCAGTACCTGCCTGTACCACCTCCTCTCACATAAACCTGTCATTTATCCCATTAGCGGGGAAGCTTCTCCTACGTTCCCTTCCCTTGCTACTTGAAAGAAAAACAAAGACACAGTGTTTCCATAGGCCTGGTTAAGGAAGAAGAAGAAGAGGAAAAAAAGCAGCTTGTATTGATACTGCTACTCCAGCTAAACATGCCAGCCCTCTTGTCACCTCCCAGTGTTTTCCTGGAGGGACAGTGTAATGCTGCAAAACTGACTTTTTCGGCTTCTTCCCATTTCAACATATAAATTTTTCCGAGAAAAGTTTTAATGGCATTAGGGTCTCCTGGTGTTTCTGAGGTCTGTACTTCCAGGAAGAGTCCACAGAGGCTGGTAAAAACAACAGAGGAGAAAACCACCCTGAGCAGCTGTCACTCGCTGGGCTAAAGGTTAAACATATGTAACTACTGATGAAAACAGAAGATAAAACCTTTCAACATCTGATGAAGTGTGTCTTTGATTAAGTCAGGAGGTTGGAAATCTATCTTTGCTGTAGCCAAGCACGTTAAAGGTGTTTGAACTTGTGGACATCAGGCTTAGTATCTGAACATTTCAAACCCTTTCCAATTCAATGTGAGTTTTTGTTCCCCATATTTTTGTGTGCAGAGAGTGAAGCCAATGCTGAAGTGTCCTAAACCTGCATTCTATCTAATGGACATCAGGAAGTCAGATTGTATCAAAGACTACATGAAAATGGCCCTACTAACTTGATTTACTACCTCAGAAAACATTTTCCTAATGATTTTACGACCTTCCAACCCATCCAACACAACATGATGTTCATTTTTCAAATTTTGGTTGCATTCTGAAGAAAACAGACGATAATGAAGGTAGAGTACAGAGCAGGTCAGATCCACCTCTCACTCCTGCTTAAGTCCACATACTCCTGTAAATATGCTTTCTTATTGTTTCAAAAAACAAAGATAGATGAATTAAAAACTGAGCGGCTTCTAAACGGCCAGTGGGTAACATAACCATGCATCGACATTTGGTATATCCTCTCAGTCTATAGCCATTGAGTTACCAGTACCAAATTTGGATCGGTGCCCTCTCAGCTCATGTGTATTGCTGTCACTCAATATTCTAACATTGTCACTAAAAACAAAGATTTTGGGGACAGTAACAGCACTTCTAGATTAGCTCGACAGCCACTGTTACAAGCCCCCAGCTATGTTCGGTTATGGTGACACAGGTTACTGTTGACACAACTGTAGCTAAATCAGTCATCTGGTCCCAAAAGGAATGGAGGGCCGTTTCCCAAGCACATCAGTGAAAACAGAGGCGAGGGTATTGAGGTGAAGGAGGAAAGAAAAAAAGAATGAAAACAAGAGAAGAATAAACAGTTTGTGGCAAGGGATCAAGTCTCAGCACAGTGCAACAGTCAGACAACCATACAGAAGATTTCACAGATAAAACTGCTGCTCGTCAAAAAGGAAGTGAAGACAGGCAGCCCTGTATTTAGATCCGCCACCATCTGACGGCTCTTACACACTTTCCCCGCTGCTGCAGAGTTTTCATGACTCAAGTCCAAACATGGAAATCACCAGAAGCACTCTTTCACAAGTTTCACAGGACAGCAGTGATATGAATGGAAAAACAAGTGTAAGTAACAGTAATGAGAAGGAAGAATGAATGACTCTTCTCGTACTTTAGGGCCTCATGCTGCTGCCTGGAGGCCATGCAGAAAAAGCTCTGAACACACACACACCCAAAGAGAAGGAAAGGGAAGAGATTGGGAGGTTTGGGAAGGGAGCAGGGTCTCCATTTCCTCTCGCCAAATTTGCTTTGGCAACTCTTTCCGTGGGAATGGTAAGAGAGTAGCTCTGCTCAGCCGGAGAGAGCCAGGGATCGGCCCACCGAGGAGACGGAAAGCTCAGAAACATAAAATGGAGAATGGGGGGAAGGGGGGGTAAGTAAATACAGCTGGACTTTTCCATAGCTTTTCCTTTTCCATCCCTTTCTTGGCCTTGCTGTTTTTAGATGGATCAGCTAACATTACTGGGCTTTACAGATAGTTCTGAAAGTGCACACATTCGTTGGCACCATGTGAAATTACTTCTAACCTAATTATCCAATTATCCACATTTAAAATTTATCAATTTCAGCTAAAGCGAATATTACTTCTTTGCAATTTAGAATTAATAAATTCCGTAGAAAATATTGTAATGGAATTCCTTGTCAGCAATTGGCTGACAATACAGATGTTATTATGTCGACTATAAGCCACTATTGGTTGGGATATCTGCCTGGGTCATTTATAGCCTCCAATAATGATTCAAACTGTGATAAAAAATTTCCATATTCACACTTCCGTGTTCAAAGTCTCTTTTATGATTGGCTGACTGTTTGAGTAAGCTAAGAAAATATAGCAGATTCCATAAAATCCAAATCCTGCAAGGTTGGTTGTGGTTCTTGCTCGAGGCTTTGGCTGAGGGTCATAAATACTGTCTTGTGACAGTAAAAGAAGTTCATTTTTAAGGCTCAGATTCTGAATACAGCATGTGTGCATTTTTCTGTGGACTGAGTGCCCTTATACTCTCACAATAGGAATATAGATCCTACATGTGGTTTATAATGAATGCAGACGGATATCTATTGTTAGACTTTATGGGACCTTTAAAAGTTCCTCACAAATGTGTAGTATAGGCCCGTTTTACCAGCTGAGGTCAGATTTTCACATTGTTTTGAGCATATTTAGAGCAGCCAAATTACAGGATGTTTCTGTATTCCTATAGCACCCTAGTGGCTGACCCTTTCAATGAACTGAGTAAAAACTGTTGCACATCAAGCCTCTTTATTTCTGCTTCTTTGCTTGCAGACTGGTCTAGTTTCAAGACAGTGATATAAAGCCAAGAAAAGGCTTAAATGTCCTCTTTATGATTTTAGACAACTAAAATTCAAAAAAATAAAAATAAAAATCTGAAAGCAGGATAACTCAATTTGATTAATTTTAAAAGTTGTTCTAATTCCTGCTTCTACATCAATGTACATTTCCCATTGATCAGTGCGTGTCTGTACCTCAGAATGTGTGTCCAGTATCATATAAAGATGCCTAAATGATTAGTGGTTCATGATATTAGATGACCCCCCTAAAACTTACACTGACAGCAGCTGATGAAAACCATTTTCTTCAGCCACACGCAATTTCTGCTTTTAGTAGAAATTCAAAGGCCTGCAGTTCAGTTTATACGATTCTCATTGTTACAGTATTTAACCATTTTAATAATTTGGGTTGATAGCTTTGTGTCTGACTTCAGAGCTGTGGAATAACAGAGGAGAGAAGAAAATTCCTGCATTTACAGCCTCATAAACGATGCTGTCTGCGTGGAGGAAGGTCGTAGGGAGGCACAAGTGGGGAGGAATCTGCTGATGGCTCTTTTCCTTGCATCGGTGCAAGAAGCCGCACCATTTAAAAAGAGGACAGACGTGAATTATAGGTAACAAGGGGAGCAGTGTGTGTGCAGTAATGGGGGAATGTGGGTTATAGGGCATATTTCTGCTCGGGGTGTAACGTGCCCTAAGGTTGAGGTTGCCTGTGAAAGGGTTAAGTCGCTGGGCTGAGTAAATACATAAATAGCAGTAGGGGGTGTGTGTGGGCACGACTGCTGCTGCCAGCTGGCATGGACGCTGTACATGCGCATGCACGCGCGCGCACACACACACACTTGTTCAAAGTCATGCTAACTTTTGCACACACACACACGCACGCACACACGCACACACACACACACACACACACACACACACACACACACACACACACACACACCACACCGAAAAAATGTATAAAATAAAACAAAGCAAACCCACTTGCTGTCTTACATCAAAGAAGTTCATAGCAGAGCTGCAGACACAAGTCTAATCCCATAATGAAAAATCCCATCCCAACACCTAAAAGAAACGCTCAGCCCCTCTCAACTGTACTATGATAGACACCCCGAACAAAACAGATGACTGGGTGCCCCCAGACACTTCCCCTGTCCAACATGCTTTGAACACAACTTGGACTAGGACAGGTTCAAAATATCTGAAACGATTAACTTGAACTTTGACATGTATACCTTGTTGTGTTTCATACCTATGCCATAATACAAGGTCTGGATGAACATCCTTGTCTTAAATGGGACAAAACAATGGATAATAATGGTTTTCCATGCTCTGGATGCATGTGTCTTTGTGATCACGGGTACTGTCAGTTTGCTATACAGAGAGGAGGATCAGTGGGATTTAAGTTAGGGTGAGGGTTTGCAGTCAAATCCCCTCTCCTCTTATAGGCATCATTACGCCCAGTAAAGCCTCATCCCTAGAGCCCTTCACTACTAGGGACTATAGCAGACCACCAATTACAGTCTCAACCTCTCTCTTGCCCCTACTGTCTCCATTTCACTGACACCTACATCTGAGAGGGTGGAGAGCAGGGGTGTGGCGAGTTGGGGCTGACAAAGCTGCTGCTTCACGAGAGACTTTGTGAAAGCTCATCATAAAGTAAATACTGAATATAGGCATGGTATTAACTTGGTTTCATGAGTTGATTTTCAGTTTTATTAAAAATTTCAGGATACAGCGCCAATATACTGTAAGTAAAAAAGATGATAATGCACAGATGGAGTGGCCTGCTGTGACTCAGTAGCTGTAAATGAATTGTTGATAACATAAACAACCCTGCAGCACTCCAGACAGTGAAGGTGATATGATAGAGGATAATAGTAGGTGTGAATCTAACAATGCACAAGGGTCTTCTTACAACTCCCGTCTAAAAGAGCAATGAGCCACGGTAAACAAGGCAGGTCACTGACTCAGAATGAATGACTCAATATCTGTGTGACTATCAGGTTTGGCCACATGCGTCTGAACGTCTTTGAAGTTAACACAGTGGGCGCATGAAGATACAATAAGCTTATTTCTAATGTGTGAAGTGAAACTTCACACTCCATCTTAACTCCTGCAGGAGTGCTGCAGTGACAAGAGTTGGCACAAAAAAAAAAAAAAAAATCCAGCACTCTTCCTCTGGAAATCTATTTCAGTGGGTTGGAAGCATTTTGCCAGAAGCATGCTCTGGTCAAGATTTGTGGGATCGAGCAACTGGGGGGGGATTAGAACTGTTTGAGGGAGTGATATCAGAAGAGTTCAGCAATGATAGCTGAGCGCTTTGGCCACTATCTGCTTAATCCCTTTGATTAAAGACCTGGACCCCAACCTCCCCAACTCCCTCCTTCACAGACAAGGAAGTTATTCCCCCATGTGCAGTTTGACCAAAGGGCAGCAAGGTTAAAGCTTTGGAAACATATAATCTCCGGGGAAACTTGTGGAAAGTGTATGTAACAGACATTGCTGGGGAATTGTTTCTAGGATCAGGTCACTGTTGTCTTTGCTTCCAATGTTCAAACTGGAAAATGTGGCATCAATATTTTCCTGAGTACAACTGAGAGGCAGACACATTTTGCTTGCCTTAATCAATTAGCACTGGTTGTTCGCTACATGAACAACCAGAACGGCTTCACTTGCCGATTTTCTCTGAACATAAACAGCTTCTATTCAATAATGTGTGATAAGATCGCTTGTAGTCAAATGTGACTAAAGTGCTCCTTTAGCTATGTTGTTCCTCAGCATATCCTCTTCCTACTTGTCCAGTGAACAGCCCCTCGCTGAAAAGAAAAAAAAACAACTAGTCTTTTAGAGATCAGAGTGAAATTGGCCAGAGGCTACACTCCTTTTCCTTCCTGTCTGTGGGGTGGGATTAGGTCAGGCTGTCAGATGTTTCAAACACCATGACTAGCCCCCATCACTCTCCTGACCAGACCCTCCCGTCTGAACCTTCCCGCTTTTAAAGACAAACCACTGAACACACTGGGGCTTCGTTAGCCATCAGCGGCTCCCTATACACTCAACAAGACAGTCGCTGTGTCGACTGATTGCAATGTTTGTTTTAGTTTGGCCAATTGTGCCGGCACTAATGCATTTGCAGAAATATGGATAAATACAACCACCAAGATTTCCTATGACCCAGGAACTTGGGTGGGGGTGCTGCAGTGCTGAACATTTCTGATTTCTGATTGGTTGAGTTGCCCACAGTGTTTTACTCACGCACACATACAGGGGAGATGACATGACAGCGTTTTTTATACGGGGTGGTGATGAAAAAATAAAGGTGCGGCATTATGGCATAGTGGTTAGCGCTGTCACCGCACAACAAGTCGCAGGTTCGGTTCCCAGCCTGGGGCCTTTCTGTGTGGAGTTTGCATGTTCTGCCTGTTCCTGCGTGGGTTTCCTCCGGGTACTCCGGTTTCCTCCCACCGTCCAAAGACATCGTGTTTGGGCTAACTGGTGACTCTAAACTGTCCGTAGGTCTGAATGTGAAGTGGTTGTTGGTCTCTGTCTGTCTCTGTGTGTTGGCCCTGTGATGGACTGGTGACCTGTCCAGGGTGTACCCTGCCCTCACCCAGAGTGAGCTGGGATTGGCTCCAGCACCCCCACGAACCGGAAATGGATAAGCGGTAGAAGATGAATGAATGAATGAAAAAATGAAGGATAAATGTGGGGTAGTGAGATTCAGCAAAGAAAGAGAGGGAAAAGAAGTGTTAGATCTGTTTATTAGCTGATATTTATGTATTTATTCAGGTAGGACAGAACCCATGAAGACGTCGTCTGTCCACTTGTGATGAAGATTGGCATTGTTTAGGTAGCATTTATGATCTCAGGTCAATTTCCCAGTTTCAGTTGCAAGGTCCTTTGGCTCTTTCCTGAGAAAAGTCCTCCAAACAAGTCCCAGAGCAAACGACCCTTCTGTCATATTAAGGTAAAAAGGCTTATGGTAGGTGAAAGCCTTGTTAGAGCCAGTCAGACAGTGAGTGCAGGAGGAATGAATCAATGAGCACCAGAGGCTCCCTGAGGGCCTGCGTAGTGGAGGGGACAGATATTGTAAATCAATTGTTAGCCAATTCATTTCCATTGATAGCATCAAAATAATGACACGCTGTAATAAAATGGAAATCAGGGCCTTTAGCTGCAGGCTGCACAGAGCCGTTTGGCAATTTGAGCTGCAGGGAAAGTGGCAGTGGCCCATTTACGCCATACTTCCACTGTTGAACATGTGTGTGCTCATTCATGTGTATGCATTGGCACTATCTGCTCAATAGAACGTGTCATTTGTTTTTGTTGTGGCTGGATAAATGCATGTGTCAAGAGAGTGTATGTCACAGTGTACATGAGGAAGGGCTCACGTGTGGCACAGGCCTCTGATTTAATCCTCAAGATACGCAACCCCAACAACAGCAGCAGATGGCTGGGTGAGCAGATTAAAATCTCAACAGCTAACCTCCCCACGAACCCAAACAGACAAACTTTGAGTATATAAGAGGAACTGAGACAATTAGCACATATTTCTAGGCAGAGCTGGGAGGAGGAGGAAAAAAAGATGATGTTCAAATGATATTGTCGGGCTTCTAAGGAACCACAGACACCCTAAACTCTCTCCAGTCCATGGCAGAGGGAAGTAATATTAAAACCATAGGTCAGAGCTGAGGTCAAACTAATGAATCAGCATAATTAAATGGCTGAGGGAAGACGGCAGTAAAGCGGAGATCTGGTGTGGTCAGAATGCGGGTACTAAAGCAGACGACTGCTCTTTCAGCTTCGCTGTCTGATTGTGGTGGGTAATGAAATGTGGAGAAGCTTAAGGCGCAGCCATGTCCAACTTCAGGAACTTAAAACCTCATAACCAGGGACTTCCCCCAATTTGAACATTAAAAATAGGAGGGTTTGTTATGAGAGGTTCATCCCTGTTTTTTTTATTTGTTTGTTTTTTTTTAGTAATGTTGATTGTATAAGGCCCCATTAGAAAAGACACTTCCTCATGAGGATGGGAAAGCATGAGGCCAATTCTGTCCCAGCTCACCAAATTTTACCTATAAATGCACCACCCTCCCCCCGAGCCCATCACCACCACCTGTGCGGTGGGGATTTGAAAGAACCAAGTGATACCAATCAATGCCAGTCATCATTCCAACTCACCTGAAAGCTGAGTCAAAGTTTTTATCCTGCAACCTGGACTGCCACCCACCCAAACAAAAGGTCTTCCACATTATAAGGCCCCACAATTCAAATGAGAAAACATTTATTCAGCCTACAATGCCACATAAAGCTGAATCTTGTGGCCTTGCCAGGGTGTACTGCTGCGTCAACAATAAAGTGTCTCTACCTTGAAAATACTGACAAGGTCGGACATTGCAGATATTGGGAACTCACACTGAAAAATCAGTTCTTAAAAGTTTTTTTTTTTTTTTGCCAGGCCAAGTATCTAACAAAATTTACTTTTTGAGAATGCGGCACTTTTATTATGCCTCACCATTTTGTATTAAAAGTACAAACACAGGATGGTTGTTGTTGATATTCCCATTCTACGGGACCGATAGAGATGGATGTCAAAAAGCAATAGGGACTGACACTGTTGTGCAACATCACGCAGTCCATGTAAAATGTATCAACCCTCATAGACAATAGACTGATTAAATAAGATAAATTAAGTGGTAAATAGGGGAATGTAGGAAATGTTGAATGGTACTGCTGTAGACAGCAGTTGTAAAAGAATGAAAGGGATCCCATTCCATTGAAGGCGTCCAAAGGGCTGGATGGGCAGGGTGAAGTTGGGGTCGCATCACTCTGTGCTCTGTGCTGGTGTCTGTTGCAGGAGTTCACCCAGAGGTAAGCAAGCAGACCCACGCCATAAACAAGTCTGAAGTTTATAGCCACTATTTGGGTTTGTTGTTCCGCCACATTCTGGCCCTGGCCCTCAGTGGTGGGGGGTGGGCAAAGACACACCAAAGACAGGCAGAGCAAAGCTGCCGTAAAAAACAAAGAGAAATGTATTAAAAACCATGTGGCCCACAGGGAGACCAAGTGGCCACTAAAAATGTGGGGTCACTGAAAGAGCAGCTTCAGGTCAAACCCTCCAGGTCAGTCTTGCCACCATCTTGGTCTTGGTTCTTACTTTGTCTGTTACAGTGCTGTTTAATGTCCAACTACACAGACACACATGCCTCCAACAACACAAGAGCGAGTTCTGTGAAGGAATGAGAGAAGCATCTAGAGAAGGGATAACAGAGAAACATAATGGGAAGGGAAAAGGCCAAAGAACAAAAACGAATGAAGGATGTTGAGGCTATTTGTGTCCATGTGCGTGTGTTGGGTAGTTAGGGTAGAAGTTCTTTTCTCAGTAAAATCTGTCTTAATTAACCATAATTGGGTTTATAATAAGTGTGGGCCAAAAGGGAGCCAGCAGCACTGTTAACATATTATGAAATGAGCCAGCAATGAGGGGGAACGAGGTTGGGACAGTTGTGAGTTCTCTTTTTCTCAGAACCTTTTTGACTGTGCAGCGATGCAAACTCAAACAGATTTCTGACCGCAGTGATTCCATTCCAGCAGTCAATGTGACTGGCAGCTACAGAGCCACTTACATCAGGGAGAACCTTGTTGTCCCTGAGGTTTGGTCTATGTTCTTAAGCTCTTGTCGTTACCACAGCAAAGTGGAAAACCCTGTGTGTGTGTGTGTGTGTGTGTGTGTGTGTGTGCGCACGCGCGCGCACACATAGGTTGGACCTGGTAGATTGGCTGCTGTTTCATCAATCAAGGTTTATTTAGTGAGATGTGTTGGGATGTGTTAACTGCCATTCCTTCTTCAAGATGATTTACTCGCACATACACAGACATACAACCTAGGCCAGCAGCCATGTCCTTATGTCTGGTAGACAACTCTGAAGTTACAGTCAATTAGTCTGAGAAAGCTCCCTGGACCGTCTCAGGACTGTAAATGTCACATGTCCTCACTGTTTTACTCTCCAACTTTATATCTGACTGTTAAAGGTCCCATATAGTCTAAGTTTGACATTAATACTGTGAAAGTACCAAAATAGATGAGTAGATTCAGTGCAAATTTGACACTGTGCTTGAGAAATGTGTATATATGTAATGTGTGTGTGTTTGTGTTTGTGTCTGTGTGTGTATGCCATATACTGATACACAGAAAATAAATGTTCATTAAAGGCAACATCAATGTAAACCAAAGGTCTGCTGCTGTGTCACTAGGGTCAAGGCAGTCCTCTGTGCATGTAGTAAACATTTGCAGCTCACTGGAAGCGAATGATGGAAGCAACCAATTACACTGAAGAACCAGTTGCCTGTCACCGTGGCAACTGGTAAACTCGTGGCTTTTTGAGAGAAGTGTAGACTAAATTGTTGATACAGAGTCAAAGCAGATCCCAGTGTGAGAGCTCCTCAATGACCTGAGTCACCTGACACACACAAACACACACACATACACACACACATACACACACACACACTATCACAGACCCACACACACATGCATACACACACACAGCAGAGATCACTGTGACCTGCCGGAGACAGGCTGTACAATGTTGTTGTTTTGTCGGTCAGAGTTACACTGGTTTACTCCTGAATTTGGCTTGAATTTCAGTGTGTGTGTATATGCATGAGGGTGTGCTTGCATGTGTGGAGACCACACACACATATACACACTAACAGCATGAGTGGAAGGGCAAAAGAGACTGACTCATTTTACCTGTTAGGAGACAGGCAATACTAAGCATGTGGCGTGTGAGTGTGTGCCTGTGTATTGGGTCAGAACAGTTACAGAGAAGTAAGGTAGTCAGCACATCCTGGCACATATAGACACGGAAATGAACACACACACACATACACACACTGTGTGCTGGCAAAGTTAATATGTGGGAGTTCTTTTACTGCAGGTGAGCTACATACCAAGAGCTAAGCTGCTGATTGGACTGATAACAGACAAGCAGGTACAGGCATGACAGACAGACACACACTGATGTGGAATGATGAACAAAGAGAGATCTGATGCAGCTGCATGTACAGCAGACTGTCAAAAAAAAAAAAAAAAAAAAAAGTATTTTCATTTAGTCCAAACAATTTTGAACACCTGCTGACACACAGACACACACTAACACACACACACACCAATCAAGGAATAGCAGCTTTCCACTCAAAGCTGACCTTTCACTCACTTCAATCTGCTAAATAAAATGAACCCCATCAATCCAACTTTGACACAACATACTTCATCTCACACTCTCATTCTCTCACCCTCTCTCTCTCAGACACACACACACACAAACAGACGCATTATCAATCACATGTCAGCATGCACTAATGCAACTCATCTTTCATTCATGGAGAGGAAGCAACATGAATAAGCAGCAGCTCTGTTCATGGTGAAATGTGGGATTAGCGGTTTTAACAAAACTGAAGTTCACTCCGAATGGACTTTAGGCTGGAGAGTGAAGCAGTTACAGCACAGTGTCTGTGTGATGCTGTGTTTGTTAGCATCCGGGGTTTTACTGATGTGACTGGATGATGCTACACTGGTCGACGGTGGCCAGGGACAGGCATCTTTTTATGTTTGAAACCTGAAAACCGCAGCATGACGATCTAAATTTAAAAATGAATGGAAAAAGAAGGTTTCGGCCAGTTACTGGTTGCTGAATGCTAGCCGGGAGAGTGAATCGATAAATGAAAATGTATTATTGAGCTTCTTCAGCTTTTATCATGAAAATAAAAAATATTCCGATCATATTATTTGGCCTCCTTGTTGTTACTGGTCAAATGTGGGAGAAAGTTGTGAATAATTTCCCTCAGGTGAGCTGTGTCTTGATTTACCTCAACCTTTGCAATTATTTTCAGAGGAGCTAATTTGGGCACTCTTGTTATTTGCACACTTATAATGAGCCAGAATGCATCTGATAGAGATTATTCTCCATTAAGTAAATAAGCTGAATTTTGCATAATGCACTGTTGGGTCTAAAGTGCCACGGTTCATGTAAATGCCTTCGAGCTCTCAAGCTTTCCCTTTTCAGCTTTATTTCGCAAAAGCTATTACAAAGTCTGTCTTTCCTTGTTTTAAAAACTTTATTTGGGTGGTTAACTGGTTGATTTAAATGTGACTGTTTGTTCACTGAGTGTCGAGGCAGTCTGCCGCTGCTCTGTCTGCGCTTTTCTATTCTGCTACAGCACGTATACTTTCTGTCTGTTGTGTCTTGCTCTCTGTGATTCCACACCCTCTGAATTCTTGGAATCAAGTTTCCCTCGTTACCCCGCCAGCACCCCTCTCCCAGTCCTTCTTTTTTCTTTTTTCTTTTTTTTTATTCCTTGTACTACTTGGAGTCTGGCATTGCCTGTGTTTTTCACCATAGAAACCGACATAACACAGCAGCACAGCCAAGCTCAGGCTCAGCAAATAGAGACCAAATAAAATCCATCATTTAGTCGGTGTGTGTGAAAGCCTTTTTTCTTTCCCCTCTCTCTCTTTCGCTCTCCGTGAGGCACTCACGCCTTATTTTAGAGCTGTTCCAACCGGAGGGGGGGGGGGTGCTAGAACAAAGTTTTGAACATAGACGTCATTCAGCAAGTCGCCTGCTAAGGGCAATAAGCATTTCAATCTGCAGCAATAACGACCTCAAAAGGACAGAATAATGTTTTCACAACCTGCAAAAGGAATAAGCCAGACAATATAATAACATCTTAATAAGAGTGCTCTGATACTGTTATTCATGACTACATCGTCTGGTGAGACATGACATACGTGTTCAACATGAATGATGTAATGTGAACTTCACATTATTCAGATCGGCTGGTACAAACGGATTTTCATATACCCCTGTCCTTCCAACAACAAACCGCGGTGCTGTACCTTCCCAACATATATATGCAAGTGAAACCTTCCAAATTGATCCCATTCCTATGATGTAATTCCCTAAAATGTTGGATATTTGTTTTAGTTATGTAAGCACCATCGGCCCCTCCAAACCCTCCACTGGGTCTGCCAGATGGAACAAATGACGAATCTCAGGCGTTTCCTGGCCAGAGATGCAGGGGGAGGGCTGACTTCCAAGCCATTTCCTAAGACACAAATTGTTCAATGAAACCCAAACATATCAAAGAGTGTCTGAATCGGTGGAAAACAGCGGCAGTTAAAAGAGACAGCTGCACACGTGGTGCAGCACAGCCTTCTTTTCTTTCTCTGTGTAAAGTTGGAAAGCGCATGTAGTGATGCCAATGTAATAATCAATTGATTGCAGGATAGTGTGATGGGAGTGATTTATAAAAGTCCCATGTTTTCATCCTTTCGTGTATTTAATTTGAAGTGTTGATATCCATAAGAAGATATATTTGTGATTTTAAACAGGAAGAGCCATCTCTCTGTAATTTTAAATCTCTTCTTCCGGGTGCTCCAGTAACAAAAGGCCAGTGAGGCTAACAGAAGAATAGCTCTGAGTTATCTAGCAAAAATTCAACAGATTTCAGGTAAAAACTCAGAGAATCAAATCCTGCAATGTCGGACGTGGGGTGTGGCTGATGACTGTGTTGTGACATCAAAAAGTAACAGAAGTACTGAGTGCTGGTGTTAAAGCTCACTTTCTGATTGCTGGCTGTGTGCATTTCTCTGTTGACTTCACATGTTGATACTTTCACAGTATTAATAACAAAGGGAGACCTGCTGTATAATCCAAAACTGCATGGAGGTCTACGTTTATTCAATGCGGACCTTTAAACAGTTTGATGTATAGTTGCAATGTAAACCAGTAAGTAATGTAACATTTCTCCTGAGCTCTGGTAATGACAGGTCTGCATGCCCAATAATGAGGTTAAAGAATGTGCTTTTTCTTGATATGAAATGCACAAATTCATCATTGCAAACACACACACACACACACACACACACATACACGCCGACAAACGCACGCATGCACACACAACACAACACACACTCACTGTCAGCTGACACTGGCCAGCACCAGGCCAATTGGCCAGCTGTCTGTTTCTCTGGACAATCAGCCCTGCTGCCCTGAGCCAACCCCATGGCCCTCTGGGATATCTAGGCTAAGAGAGAGAGAGAGAGAGGGAAAGGGAAGGAGGAGGGAGGTGCAAGTGGTAGCTATGAGAAAAGTGTACGTGACACACAGACAAGAACCAGAGAGTCAGACTGTGGCAGAAGACGTCACAGGCTCTATCAGCTGTCTCTGGACTCTGTCAACTATCTGTTACTGTCTGTCCCTCTCTTTCTCTTTACACATCCTCTAACCTCAAGCACTCAAACGCTCTGTCACGTCTGTCCCTGTTAATTTAAGGCCCTGTGACAAACACCCTGCTGATGCTGTTACTTTTTATGAAACCTATAAACATGAAAAATGGGAGCAAAAACTTGGCTGAGTTCTTAGCCTCAGCGTCTGTCCAGATGCCTCCCATCCCTTCTCATTTCCCCATCCTCTGCAAACCATGACACAGTTGCATAATTGCATTGGTAAACTATGTAACACCACCACCACCTCCTCCCCTTTGGCCCCCTCCAATCTCAAATCGCACTCATCTGTTATGTCTGAAGCTGAGGAGACAAGGTAGCCAGACAGACTTATCACAGTCTGTTTTCTTGCTGCACTGTGGAACACACAGTCACTTTCATCTGCTCTCTCAGAAGGAAAGAAAAAAAAAAAACTACTCCTCCCAATCAGAGATTGAATTCGGACATTTCAATGCTAGGAAACTCCAGATAAAACTGGCCCGGCTATAATCTCTAATTTTATAATCTCTATAATCTCTGAATTTAGCACTTTAACTTTCCCTATCTGTTGTGTGTATGTTTGCATGCATGATCCTCTCTTGCGAGCTCATTGTTTTTCAGTAAATGAGCCTCAGTTGACCTCACAGCCTAACTATCCTCATAATGGATAGTCCACTTGAAGACCTGATGTGTCAACACACATTTGGGAACAACTGATCGGGACATTTTGTTTAATCGACAGAAATTATTTAAAATAAATAAATACTAATTTCATTTGCTGATCAACCAAAAACTAATCGACAATTCTGATGTTGGTGGAGGATTGGACAAGGCAGACCAGCCCTCAAGAGTTGCTCACAGTGGGAAATGTTGACTCCTCCCTAATTTTGTCAGGTAAGGCTGTGAAGTATCTAAAGATAATGCATGCTATGAAATATATTCATTCATTCATTTTCTACTTCTTTTGTTTCCGGGTCGCAAGGGGTGCTGGAGCCAATCCCAGCTCACACTGGGTGAGGGCGGGGTACACCCTGGACAGGTTACCAGTCCATCACAGGGCCAACACACAGAGACAGACAGAGACCAATGTAATGTAAATGTAATTAGTTCAGAGTGCAGCAACAGAGAGGTGTTATATAGTCTGATAGTTGCTGGAATGAATGACCTGCAGTAGCACTCCTTCTTGCAAGTCCTATAATAGTATAGGAGTCTATATTTTAGAGTATATTCAGACTCTCAGGTATTTTTCTGAGTTGTCCTCAGGGCAGCTAACAGTCTAGGCTTTTTGTACAAACTGTTCCTGACCCTTTTTGTCCACTTTGACAGCAAGACCTGGAGGTTGCAGCAATTGTGCCAAAAACTGGGCTGGACTGCCCACTGGGACAACTCGAAAGGTCGTAAACAGAAGACAAAGAGCTTAAGTTGGAGAGTTTTTCTCTTACAGGGCTGGAGAAATAAGAGTGGCCAGAGTCAAGAATGTACCAGTTGGAACTGGCAGGCCTGGAGATTTTCCACTGGCTGTACTTCCCTGAGAGGGATCCCTCTTTCCTTTCTCTGGCACTCTCCCGAACGCTCTTTTTCTGTTCACTCCACATCTCATCATTTTATCTTCCCCAAGACAACATGTGAAGATAAGCCTTTCCTATACACACTAACAAAACAGAGTACGGAGAGGGGAATAGGGAAAAGTATGCATGAAGCCAGTGTTGTAGCGAAAAGAGGAAATGGCCATTTCCTCCACTTCCTTAGCTCCTTTATTTTATCCCATCATGAAGGAGGGAGATTGCAGAAAAGAAGAGAGAGGGAGAAAGTAGGAGGACAAAAACACAGACGCAGAAAATATAAGAGGAACAAGAGAGAGGGGGAGGGGGAAAGAAATGCACAAGAAAAATAAAAAATGCATCAAGAGCTGAAGCAGGCAGGAAGCTGCCTGTGGGCTTAAGTGCAGGGAAATTAACATCAAACTGTCTAACTCTGCTGCTCGCCACAAACAAGGGCCCAGCCTCTCCCTCTACAGCCCATAAAAAATACATTTAAAGGAAGGGAAGTTTGCATGTCTCGTCACTGCCGTCGAGGTGAAACCACGCACGACTTTGTATTTCACAGAGAATATGTTAATACGAGGCCAGTTTACCAGTTTACCAGCGTGAGAGCAGGAAGCTCCAAGTGGCCATCATGCTCACATCTGCAGATAAGCGCCATGGACTGCAATTAGATGTGGTGAGTTAGAACGAAGCTGAGGTGCTAATGGCCCAAGACTAATGAGGGCACTTAAGTGAATTAGGGGGGAGTAGAACTATCATCCCTCAACTGGCTTCATCACTCCAGTTTCTAGTTTTATGTTTACTCCCCTGCAAAGCCAACAGCTATTAGTTTTTTAACAGGATTGCTAATGAAAAATGACTTACAACACTTGTAGCATGTAGGACTGTCTTCCAGTGATAAACAAATGTGTGTGTGTGTGTGTGTGTGTGTGTGATGGTATCAAAAAGGTTGTGTCAGATGACTATCAACCACTGTCATCACACTGCAACAGTCTCCACATTTGTTGCTCTGCTCACAAACCGCTGTATGACCACATGTACTCAGCCTAGGTTTGTGCAGTCATAGCTGAATGTGAGAGTAAGGGTGCGTTTGTGATCTGACCCAATCCCTCCTAGGCACTGTTGAGGTGGGGTGGGGGGCTTAAGTAGGCAACCCAACACTGGCGTGTCTGCATTGGCTGCAGCAAGCAGTGACGCCGATCGATTTCATTGCGTAGATTAGATTTGGGGAGTGCACTGGGATGAAGTTGATGGTGCTCTGAGTGGGGGTGGTGGGGGTGGTGGCAATCATCAGGCGCCTGGTTGGTCTCTTGGAGTCTGCCAGGGCCAACACACACGCATATGCACACACAGAGGACGTGTGGTGGGGGGGGGCAATATCAAGCTGGCTGGGGGGTGCAGTTAGGCAGCTGTTAGCATTTCAGAAAAGATTAGCACCAGGTCCAACTGTAAACAATGAGCTCATTCTCTCTGCTAGAGTGGCGCGCAACACACCACATCTGTTTTGGAACAAGCAGTCTTATTCAAGGCCCACACTGAGGTAATCCACACCACCCTGTAAAGATCTAACTGGGAAAAGCACTCGAGTGGACCTGAGAGTCATGTAATGTCCTGCAGCGCAATAAATGGCCTTCATGATAGGCATTACTGCACACGTCTTAAGAAACTCAAGTTAATATCAATAAAGACCATGTATGGGGACACTTCCTGTTTACTCTGAGGGGGTTAAAGATTGGACTTATGGCCTAACACAACTTCCAATGATTCAGCTACATCATACAAGAGGGATTACTCATTCTCTCCCGCAAAACACTGAGATTCATCCTGTACTGTTTTAAGATGGATTTATAGTCTCATTACACTGTCAAAGATCATCTCATACAGTTTTATAACCACTTCAAAATGCAAGTAGTCATTGCCATTTTCTCATCTCCTGCTATTATGGTTAAGGATACGTTGGGTATGAATGCACGAATGATTTGTTTAATCTGTTAATGTTAGGAATGATTGCAGTAAAAATCATGACCACTGGTATGAAGTGTGATGCTGACCTTACTCCTGTTAATGCATGGAAGACTATCAGCATTGTTTATAGCTAACTTTCATTATTTGCTAAGGGAATGTGTGGATAGAAGTCCTGATGGCTCAACTTCTTCCTTTTTTTCTGTGGACTGAGCACTTGCTTTAACTGTATTAATATAGAAATTAGATCTGCTCTGTAATCAATTTCCATACTAAGTCTCCTCCAGCAGCTCAGAACATGTGTGGGGCCCATGGTAGAGACAGCTGCAGCAACCACCGGACACTCTAACAGGCTGCTCCACAGCCGGAAAGATGGATGTCGAGCTCCACAATGTGAAGTTCTCTTTCTGAAACATTACTTTAATTCAGTTTTATATGAATAACACCAAATCAGAACCTATATTATCTCCTGCACTTTACAGAATCAGGACAAGACTTTACAAGGAGAACCCCAACAGTTTCACAATAAGCAGTATTTGGTGACAGCGAGGAAGAAGAACTCCCTTTAACAGGAAACTTCCACACATTTAGATTTATGAGTTTATCAGTGCTTTAGTCTGTAACTTTCAACTGTTCAACTGAAACAACAGACTGAGAGAAGAGTAGGCGCAGCGGTGTTGGTGGAGCCCAAAAATAAAAACAAGTGAAAAATCTTTCTCCTCACAGTTTTTAGTCATGTTTTCATTGGTGTGTGTGTGTGTGTGTGTGCGTGTAACTGGCATGGGGGTCAAACAGACAAGTGGAGCAGGTGGCACCCAGGTGGACGCTGCCGGGTTGGTGGCTGAGGATTGGTGGGCGCTGCCCTTTCACGATCCACATGCCATCTGCCTCGGCCGACAGTGACTGTGTCCCTCCGACACAGAGGCAGCAGAGGGACGGGGGAAGAGAGAGCTGCCATGTCAGAAAAACCTACAGATCATTTGCTCATTTTCACCACCATCGTCCTCCTCATTCTCACAGCAGAAAGAGCTCTGACAGACTTGGCTCCGGTTCCCGTAGTAGACCAACCTGCTCTCATACTGGTGTCGTATCATGCCAGCAGTGCCTATGTTAACGCTGGCCGTACATTTGTTGCACCAACTCTTGATTTGAGTCCAGTTCTCTAGTGTCAATTTACACAAACCTGCCTATCTGTTTTGCAGCATGGAGTCAAGTGGAGGGATTGGACCCGTCTCCAGAGACTCAATGTCACACTCTGCCAATTTAATTTGGCAAACTAATTTATGGAATAGTTAATTGCAACACTGCTCTATTTAACAGTCAAATGAGCTCTGGAAGATGTCCTCGGTCTTGTGACCTTAGAAATGTCATATATTTTAATCAGAGCTGGGAAGTGGCTTGAGTAATAGTTCACCATGTGCACTGTCCTTTGAGATAAAAATTCAACTTTGCCTTGAGTTTCAACGAACGGATTCTTTTCATCCTTCATGTCAGCAGAGGATGACTGAGAGTCGAAGTGTCAGTGCGTCTGCTACACCTGGCTTTCTTCTTACAGAAAGGGAGGCTGGAAGAAATAAAAACAGGGGCTTGTTGTGGTGCTTAAATCCATCTCGGCTTTCTCTATCTTCCTCCCATCGGAACAAGAGGGGTATGGGGGGAGTCATATGAGCTATTTACGAGGAAGGTCAAACTGAGAGGGCATGGCAATGAGCCAGCAGTCTACCTCCTCCTCCTCCCTGCCTCCCCTTGTCATTCTTTTATCCTCTCCTCTAGTTACTCTGAATGCTAAAACCGATAATATTTATTTTGGGACTAAACCTGTAGGTGGTGCATATTTGGCAGCAGTTTTTAGTGTCTTTCATTAAATCATCATAACTAAATACTCCTAGATTTCGAAATGATTTTCTATCTAATCAGGGAAAAAGTGTCTGGTGCCATGAGGCATATATGTTACACTGGACATTTGTTGTACAACCACTACCATGGCAAGGGGAAACAACAACAGGATGAATAATATTAAGTACACTTTGTTACATTCAAACATCCGGAAGCCAGTGATCAAACTGGATCAGCAAAATTGAACAATAATAAGTGCAGGCTCTGTTCAAACTGCTTTGCCCGTGGAATCAAGACATCTGAAAACAAAAACATTGTCATGACCATCAGCGGTTATTTTGCCCTAATATGAAACAAATTCAATGTTAATTCATTTTCAAACATGTGTCTCACCCTGATCTGAGACATTTAGGTTGAAGTTTGTACAGGCTGCATTGTAAACTTTAAAAGAAAAATCTAAAAGGCAGTAAATCCTCATGTCTGTTTAAGAACAAGCCCTTCTCCGTTTCTAAGAGCAAGTCTGCTGAACTCAGTCTCTTATTTGCTCCATTTGTCTCGGTCTCTCTCTCTGATGTCAATAATGGATGGATGGATGTATGGATGGAGTCTGGTCAGGAGTTCAATAATAACTTTTAGCAGTCTAGCCAGGAGGCTGGATGCCCAGACTGCAGCTGTTCCATCCTCCAGCGCTCCCGCCTCACTCCCTCCTCTCCTCACTAAAACACATCTCTCTTTCTCTCTCTCTCTGAAACTCATAGCTTTTCTTCCTCTCTCCCTTACCAGCTTAATTAGTGCATCGTACAACCTCAAAACAAGGGTGTGTGCTCTCCAGATATTCATGGTCAATAAATTGTTTTTAATTAAAGCTCCAGAATTATCTGCTATTGTAGAATTAAAACCAAATATGATTATCAATCAGATCGATGCAGCTCCTGTTGCATCACAATCAATCACTTAGTGCAGGTTAACTGCACTTATCGATCATGCAATGTGCCCTACTGTGGCATCAAAATCTTTGTTTTCTACTTTTATAGGGTCAGTTGGCTCAATTAAATTATTAACCCAAAGAGTGTTTTTATTTCACAACATCTGAGTAAAACCAAGATACTGACCACTCACTCTCTCTCCTCAAATCTTTTGTACCTCTGAGCCTCTACACCACCCCCACCCACCCCCACTCACACACTTGAAAACTCAAGAGAGCTCTCCAGTAGGAGTAGGCAGCAGCACAGGCAAGAGAGGGTGATTGGGTGTGAAATACATTCAGCGACTTTCAAACAAGGGGGAAAAAAAAAAAAAAGGCGTAGCATTGCTGGCGGTGCAGGCGAGCCCGAGCACCTAGTGGAGGACTCTCCCTTTGATGTTTAATTTAGAGATTGAGGGTGGCTGAAAGAATGGGGGTGATGGAGGGAGAGACAGTGGAAGTGTCGAGTGTGCTCAAACGCCACTGTTTTCCATCAAAGGTTTTGGGTTTCTTCTCCTTTTCATTTATTCACCAACAGTGATGGAGGAGAGTGCAGGCTGGAATACAGTAGCTGAGAAAAAAGGCTCAGGGATGGTGAATAAAAAAGGAAGAGGGAAGGAAGTGAGGGAGGGTGGGTGGGAAGGAGGGGAAAAGAGCAGGAGGAAAAAGTAAAATGGAAATGATGTTCTGGAAAGTGAAGCAGGTTCTGGTGGAGCCACATTGGCTTCTGTGAGCCAGATCTGGCATACAGAAGCAGTTTTCTCCACCATTTCCTCCCTCATCCTCACTCTGTGGCCCCCACTCCTTCCTAGCATCTCGCCTTCCCCTCTCCTCTGCTGGGTAGTCCTTCCTCCTTCTTTCTGCTCACTGAATGAAAAGTGGAGCTGTGTGCCAGGCGGAGGAAGCAATTAAAAATTAATGGAAGCTGAGTGATAGAGAAACCTGCAAGGGCGTGCCGCCCGCCGCACACATGCACACACGTGCCGCGCACGCAGTTTCCCTCCACTTTTCCTCCCTGCTCACTGTCTCTCCCTTCATCTGTTACCTCTTTCTTCCTCGGCGCGTCTCTGCTAGAGTGTCAGCCGGGACAAGGCAACATGGAAACACTGAACACATCAGAGGCCGAACCCTGCCGACACCTGCTGTCAGAAGGAAGCACCTCAAATTTCCTACTGACGTCAGACATGAAAAAAGGAACTTTTCTTAAGACAAATACAACCTTTTATATCCAGACTGGGCCTCCTAAACTGCAGACATGACAGAATCAAACATGGTGTACACCACCAAACAACATAGCGGTTTCACTGTTGAAACAAAGCACTGCTTCTGGTTTGGATGGCAGCTTGGACTTGTCAACATTTTTGCTATTTTGTCAACAGTTTGGTGGCTTCCTGCCAGTCATATTTCACTGGCTGGTGTGTTATTACTTAGTCATGGACTGATAGAGGCCGATGTGTCCCATTGAAGTACTAGTACTTCAATAAAAGCCCAGTGGTTTTGTTTTAACTGCAATGGGGGTGAGATATGGACACAGTGACACATGTTCAGTAATTGGGGTCTCAGCATTCATTTCTGACCACAAGTTGTCTGCACAATTGTTGTAGACACTGGTTGTGGGCCATTTTTGGTCACACTGACCTAAGCGGCCATTGTGTCTTTATTATCATAGTATCTAACATTTTTCACTGGCTCCTTACTGATGTTTGAAGTTGTAACCTTCAAATCCATGGTTGAGGCTCAGCTAACACTGACTGAAAGTGCAAAGATGGGTAATACATGTTCAAGTGCTCACCCAGGGCTGCTATGATGTGTTTTGTTCAAAGAAAAGGATGTCACCCCCCTAACCTTGGAAAGCCTCTCCAATCTAACAGACACACACACATACATGCAGAAAACAGAAGCCCTAGGAGTGGGGGAGTAGGCAGTGGCCATGCTATCATGCTTATTTGCATTCTGAAGAGTAGGATGTAGACCATGCCAAGCTACACAAACAGAAGGCCACCCTGACCTTTGGCCTCAACGGCCTCCTCACTTCCCAGGTCTCCCTCATCCCAAAGATGAGCTGATTCATTCTCTAGAGGTGGATGACTGGCCCTTTGTACTGAGGGGAGGCAGAGAGAAGAACATTGTCCTCTCAAATGGAGCAAGATGAGGGTTTGAACCTTAAAGGAGGAGGACGCCAGTTTAGCACCCCAGAACCAAGGTTTTAATCGTCATGTCCTCGTATTTTTTTGAAAAGGGCCCTTTATTTTGCACAATATCCTCATTAGTTTCCCTGGAATGAGGGGGAAATACACAGCTCTCTGAATTAAAAAATGCTAATAGAGTACCAAATGGCTCTGATTCATTTGGCAAAAAGCTGAACCTGGTTTAACTTTAACTGCATTACAATATGAGATTATCTATCAAGGTGCCACATTGGCCAGTCAGACACATGCAAACACAGCCCTGCACCATGAGACATTTCACTCTCATGTGCACAATAATACTCCCTCTAGTGTAGTTTCTTACTACACACAGGAGAGGAGTTTGTGCAAATAATAAAGGAACTCCATCTGTTAGATGGTAAAGCATCTGCAAAAGCTTATGTAGAAGACAAACTTGTGTTCTCATGGTCAAGAATGAACTTTTACCCCCAACTCAGTTTTTCCTTTTCAAAAAAAAAAAAAATGGTCAAGTGGAAGCTAAAATGGGGACTGCAACACACCCAAGTACAAAGCATATAATTACAAAGCAGTAACCATAATACTGGCAGACCATGTGCTCTTCAGTGAGAGATCGTGATGGGTACGGATGTGTAAAAAAAAAAAAAGAAGAAGCTGCACGATATGGGGTTGAACAAAGCAAAGCCTTGATGTGTGCACACACCTTACAGTTAGTAGGTCACAGCATGCACCGCTGCTATGTGGAAGATAGCAGAACTATGTGGTTACGCCCTAACCCTCTCACAGAGCCCTGTGGTAGGTGGCCATTTTGGTTAAACCCATGTTGGTCTGTGCTGGGGGTTTCGCTACCAAACCCCCGCAACCCCCTCCCCTCAGCTCCTTGCAGCTTCTCTGGCCATAAAACTACCAGACAAATTTCACTTGATAGAGGGAGTTGTATATCGACAAATTGGGTTGCTGTTTCTGTCCCACTAAAATCACTATTGTACAGCACATGAATCATGACAAACCAGGACAGACAGTGTTTTTACAGCAGCTCCAGTACAAGCTATCGTCGTGTGAAAGGCAGGGCCTCCACAAGCGTGCATAGTTTATTATCAAGGTGATAACTGAGGCCACAGCTTCGTTTAACCTGGTATCGTGAGTGAAGAAATTGTGAAGAACTAAAGACACTCACCTAATGAGGAAACAGCATCAGGAGTGACCCACGGAGCCGAGAAAAGGAGAGAAAAGACAACAGTAAGTCACATTACCTTGAGGGGCTAAACAGAAAATAATTGCACAATAAACCTTGGTTCACAAACTGGAGTTTTTTGGGATGTTGGACTTTGTGCCTATGGGGCCTTTTCAGGACTGGGCCCCACGGTGTGACTCTCTAGATACTTATAGCATGAAAATATTTCAGATCGACTTGTATAAAGCAAGATAGAAAATACTTGTCCTTTCTTGTGAGATGAGCTTTCTCCGTCTGCTTTATTGCAATTTCTGCAGATCAGTACACAAACACTCGTGTGAAAGGTTTTTGGGGGTTTTTTTTTCCATTCTCCCATCTCAAATTTAGGCAGCTACCTTTCTCAAAAGTTCAGTTCCAGTGGGCTTCATTAAAACACAGTAATTGCTTTGCGAACACCAGCTCAATAAAAATGGCCCACTGCCCCATATCTTTTTTTAAAAAGGCAAGGCAGTAGGCAGGGTGGGGGGGTTGCGGGTTTGGGTAAACTGTAGGGGTGTAGGACAATGGGGGACCCCCACCCGAGAAGTGTCGTCGGAGAGAGGAGGTGTGTATGGTGTGGATAACTCATGTGACTAGATGCCGATGTTTTAGCAGTTTGTCATTATTGTTTATTGTTATTGCTAGGTTGATTAATACCACGTTAGTCATCTATGGGAAGATATGAGCACCAGCAATGTTAATATTAGATGTGGTACCAGCCCACCCCCCATCCAATCAGGTCCTAACATACACACACACACACAGGCAGATAACTTCATGTGTCAAAATAAATGACCGATCATGCATACAAAGCACAGGCTCCCACACAGATCAACAACCAGAATCCAAATACTCTGTGAAGAAGTTCAGACCCCCAGCACCACATGCCTTACTTCTATTATGTCCCACAGAGCCCCACTGACAGAACTCTCTTTAACACACAGCCACAGACCTGAAGGCATAAAAGGCTATCTTCATTACAACACCTAATGAGGTAATTAGGGTGAAACTTCACCAAATGTGTTTGTTTTTCACACCCCAGTCTTGCTAATTGCATTCTCTTGCAGCCCCACAGTTTGTATAATGATGTCAGTTGACAAACCACTCTTCCCATGCTAATAATGACCAAAGACATGTCGATGACATGCCAGCTAAATTTGACAATACTTCTTTTGCTTTTCTATTGTTATTATAAAAGTTCCAAGTTCTAAAATTTCCCATGTGTCTTACTTGAATTTCTGATGTCCATTAAAAGATATATTTGGGAATACATTTCAAGTCAAAAAGTTCTGTAGGTCCTGACGGCTGGATTTAAGGCTCAGTTCCCGATAGGCTGTGTGTATTTTTCTGTGGAATGAGCACTTGGATACTTTCCCAGCATTATTATAGATCCCAGAGCTGCTTTGTATCCAAAAAAACAAAAAAACATTGACATATACCTGTTAGACTACACGGGTGCTCTACAGAGGAAAAGGTTTACCACAGCTTATTAAAAAAATTTTCTCATTTGAGTTGAAAATCTGTAAAGATATGTCTTTCTGTGGTATTACCGTGAACAATGCCCTGTTCAGTAAAATCTGCTTTTTCTATATTTTGAAGCAAAATGTGAGTAGGAAATGAAAACAATGGGGTAATGAGGGTAGCTGAAATTTTATAAAGGAGAAATCCCCTAGTAGGTCTCACTTTCACATGCTGATTAATCACTTAAGAAGATTGCCCTGCTCCCCTAGCCCCTCCCCCTCGCCCCACTCACTTCCCCAGCACTGATGCTCATAACAGGATTGGTCTGGCTAATGTCTCTCCGCTTAACATATTTCCAGCCCAGGCTGAGAAGTGGCACGTTTTCATCTGAAAAGGCAGATGAATTGCAAAGACAAAAGACAGATGATACTTCCCGACTTTGTACTCACTCAGAGGGGGGGCAGTGAGGTTTTGCCTCCCCCTAATTTACTTGGTTTTCCTCACTACATGGCTTGCTCTGTGTAGTTGGAGCACACTAGCAGGGAGTCCCCACTTTCTCTGCAACTAAAGGGATTAGGTGTAATTGGGACAAAAGTACTGTCCATCCGCTTTTTCCACTCACTGCTTTCTTCTTCAATGGACCGCCAACTACAGTTAGCCCCTCTTCAGGCATCTTATCAATTCTGACTTGTCAAATTTGTTCTGCTTGGAGCAGTTTTGAATTCTAGTTGCAGGAAATAAAATGTACTCCAAGAATCTTGCAGACTAATTTAATGCACACACATTATAAGGAATGCACAAATTTAAAATGGCTTTTGAATGTGACATTGTGGTACTTTTACGGCAATTCCCTCAGTGATTTTATGGTTGAGGTTATACACATACACATACACACATACATGGTATAGTAGGGAAACATTTCAATTATCTGTGACCTATCCACTGTCCCGGCTGTTATTTCTGCCTTGTCTTGTTCTGGTGGCGCTGAGAATGCTCACATGTTTCCTTTCTCACTCTCTTATCTGACATGTCTGCGAGGCCAGAGAGTAGAGTAGCTGGCTTGGGAAGTGTCAAGAGAATCAGACAGAGATGCAAAAGAATGCTGTTTCTCTCCCATACACCAGTTCTTCACTGTCGTCAGTTGACATTATTACCGGAGTGAAAAAGAAACTGGATGTGTATTGAACATTGCAGCAACACCCTCCATGTAACCTTCAGAATACACTCTGCTGCAAGAAATCAATAATTCATGAAGGAGGGTCATCCATTTGGCAGGTCACTACCAATGAGAAGATGCTTAGGTCCGTTGCAATGACAATCGTTATGTTTCCAGCTTTTTGGAGCAACAGTGAATGCTTGTTGCTGCGCAAACCTCCCCAAATTTACACAAAGTCACCAATAGCCCAGAAACAAACCAAGGCCAAGATCTGATGGTATCCTGCTCTAAGGGGGAAAAAGTGCAGTCCTCGGGTAAAAGGTGAGAGGCAAGGGGGGCAAAAAAGAGGTCTTACTCCCACCTGGCCCCCCAGCCCCGGAATCCCCATTAAACTGTACTAAACTCAGGCTTACAAGGCTGTCTTTATGGCTGCCAGATGGCATGAGAGGGGCCTGGGCTGCCTGTGAACTCTCCTCCACCCCTGTAAAACAGTGACCAGTTGACCCTTTAGCCATATAAATGTAAAGTCTAAGACAACAAGGTTCCAACAACTGAGACACGTCACTCCAGTTGAGTCACCTGAGGAAGTCGGCTTGTTGTTTACAGTTGTACCTCCTCCGCCACCCTGGCATTTGATATCTGGTCCAGAGTTCACCTTATGAGTGTAAATAAAATGGCAGTGAAGTGTAATGATCTTCTAATGATTAGGGAAAGTTGCAACTTTGGAATGTGATTGTAAGGCTGGTTTGCAAGTTTTTGCATTGTCGAAATTTGTGACATAGTGGCAACGAAGTAGAATTAAACTCTGGATTGTTGACCTGACTACAAGGCTACATGAGATAGTAAAGGGTAATAAGAGAGAACCACGAAGATGAGCTTGCTCCCTGTTAGAGAAGCCAATAACATCATTGGATCACCATGTATTGAATTGACTGGCCTCAAAGGGCTCATTTCTAGGTGTCACAGAAGGTTCATGACCCTTCATGACCTCCATACGAAACAGCCAAAGCCACCTCTTGACTGCCTTAAGTTCTGGACCACTGTAAGAAGTGAAAGAAGAGGTGGTGCAGTTTGAGGGGTGGTGGGGATGGGGGGTTATCACGTCTGGCCTTTAGAATGCAGCCTCATTCTACAAACACTATCTTGAGAAGTAATCAAGGGAGGGACACTTAAGGGTTTAATTGCACCAAATGTGCTTTAATGACCAGAAGTCACAGCCTCATATTTATGTCCTCATCTTTAACAGCCAGAGGACCCAGGCCGTGGAAAGGTCAGGGAGGGGTCAGGTTGAATAACAGGCGACAGAAAGTTTGGGCAGCATCTAGGGCAGCCAACAGCAACACAGCCCACTTGGGTAGGGACTGGGAGGTCTTAAAGAGAATCTGCTCCGGTTTTGGAGTAAAGGGGTTTTGCTCTAGAAAAGGAGGTGTTGAGGTCAGAATATTCAAGGCCAAGGGTATGGCAAGAGAACGGGCCAATAGTAGTGCTTAGAAAGTGGATTCCTTTGAGTAAAGGAGGAAAGTGTGGTCTGAATGGTGTCAGATCCTGCTTTTATCTCTGGGCTGCAAAGGGTTTAGCATGAGCAAACGTGACAGGGGGTCCACCAAAACACTGACATGACAACATCCCTGACCATGTGACAAAATGAATCTAGCATGAAGAAGATCCTTTGAGTCAATGGTGCTCAAATTGTTTGTCATCACAGTCTCTTTTGTCCGCTTTTCTCTCCACGTTCCCCTATACTCCTCTCACATCTGGAAAGCAGAGCTGATTTCCCTGCCATTCCCCATGCATCTACACACACACACACACACACTGACGTCATGTAGACCATTCTGCTTGATGGGAAGCATATGAGCTGAGAAAGGAACATTGGTGGAAGGGGGTGTTGTCACCAGAACACACAAGTTATCTGCCAGAACTCAAAAAACTCACTTTTTCCAGGACTTTTTCGTTACATACAAGGCTGCTGCTGCTTTAATGGAGCCAGACACCAGATTCTACATATATTGATTGCAAAGTAAACCCAGTCTCTAAACTATGCAAATACAAGAGTGTATGCCTTTGATTTCTAACTCAACTATGATTCAACAAGGAACAAAACTATTCTTCTTCAGGAACAAGTTTTAATGCCTCTACTGATCAGTGAGTTCAATCCAACGGCTCTTCGGGGTTTTTAATAAAAGGCTAAAAATCTTCTACAGCTTATAGCATTTAGCTCTAAGGAACTAGTTTAATAGGCAGGAACTACTTGCTCTGCATGTGGAACTTCAGATCAGATTTATTTTGCGCTCATCCCTCTTGCAAAACAGTGCAGGGGGGATGTTCACGACCTCCCCTTGGCTCTGGCAGGACGATGTCAGGCAACATCAACACATGTGTTGCCTGCCTTCAAACCATTCATTGACTAACTCTTTCCATAGCTGCACCAGTTTCAGAGCCAAGATAAACCCCCTTGTGCTGGTCTCCTCTGTTTGGTTGTTTGCCACTACCTCCACTACTATGACCATCGCTACATTGTTCCAATGGAGGTGACTACATTTTTAAAGCTCCCACGTTGCAGAAATGTGCATTTCAATGTTTTCTCTGATTATAAAGCAGGTTTAGGATCTGTTTAAATACACTATCAAAGTGGTCTGTCCATAGATAAAATGTATACAACCTCTAATCAGAAATGGAGCCTTAAATCCAGCTGTCGGGACTTCTGTAACTTTGCAATTTCACAGCTCTAGTCACTAATCAGCTACAATTTTAGCATGGCAGCAATATTGAAAAGGATTTTCGTTTTTTAAAACTTCAAATATAAAATTAAGATATTTGGAGATTATAATTCTTATGGAAACAGTCAACTTTCAACAATGAAGATGCCATGTTCTATAATAACTACAATAAGGTATAAATATCTTAAATGTCATCTCTGCTACGTGTTGAGAAATGATACTCATAATAATAAGACCTGATGACAGTTTCCCACCAATGTGACAGAAATGCCCTGTTACAACTGATTCTAATATTTGCACATATGTTAATCCTCGCCTTCTTTTCATGTATAGATTGTAACAACAGACTGATGCCACCTGCTACAAGGAAAAAGAAGGCTTGAGAAGGCTTCAAATGACCTGTCATGTAAGTACACACAGCCTACCACACAGTCCCACTGTCATGTTTACCAGCCACAAGCATAAGTGCTATGCATCCAAACAAGAACAAGTGGTAAACAACAGCACCCACTCGCACAATGGTGAGAACAAAACAGCAAAAAAAGAATCCGATTAAAGGGCGAGGTGGCGCTTGGAAATGATTTGTGCGTACTTTGCAGTTGGTGTATAAGCCCTTTCGTGCTGAGGAGCGATTACCTAGTTTGCAGCGCTGGTAATCTGAAAAGCAGCTTGGAGGGAGTTTTTAGAGACGCAGCAGCGGTGGCAGCCTGTCCTCTCTCTCCACTGTCTGACATGGGACCGCCTCACAAGGCTGTTTTAAAGCACAGCATAGAGGTGCAACCCACAAAATTTACAGTGCGAAATGTGCTTTGTGAAGTAGGCCAACTGACACAAGTAGGCCCCCAGTATGCACAATGGACCTCCAACAAAAACTGCGTCAGTGGTGTTTGTCCAGTCAAAGGTGCTTTACAGACAGCAACAAATGATTATTCTATGCTCAACCTAGGCCAGGTACGACTACATTTTTGAGGCCTCTGACTTTCTGCCTGTTTTGTCATCAATAGAGTAAAAAATAATAATAATAATAAGTCTGGAAAGTACAGCAGAATCCATCTTAGCTGCCACTGACTCCAAAGACTTGGAGAGGGCCTGAAGAAATGAGCATTTTTCGAAAAAGCATGACCAGCCCAGTAAAAAATTTAGCAGACTTCAGGTAAAGACTAAGAGGTTGAGGGTGGTTCATGGCTGAGATGAGTGTATGCTTCACTGTGACATCACATAGTTAGTTACAGAGGTCCTGACAGCTCATTTTAAAGCTCAGTTTGGGGAAAAAGGCTGTCTGCTTTTCTCTGTGAACTCAGCACTTTCACATACTTTCACAGCACCTAGACGTGCACTTTAATAAAAGAAGGCATGGAAACCTCTTTATACCTTATGACACCTTGAAATGATCTGATGGGCAGATAGCTGTGTATCAAGTGTATCAATGCCTGCAACAGTGTTATGCACTAACACTTTTAAAAGTGACCATTTGGCACAAAGCAAAGTTGAAGAAAAAAAAATGGTACAGAAAAAAAGCGCTCTGAGTCCGTGTTGTGTGCCATCATTAAAATGAGAAGATTGAAAAAAAATCTGCAGGATTATGTAGAATGCATGCATATGCTTACATAAAACTCACATATGATTGCATTGCTCTCACTGTTGGCTTTTTCTGGCCAAACCAGAAGGACAGAAAGCAAAAAGAGGAAGCCAAAGGAGGGGATTAGTGAGAAAGATACAGGCCGAGGCCCACATTTGGTTAATTGGGGATGACAGGGCATTGGATCATCCCCTGCAACAACAGGACCTATGGAAGATGGGATGCGCCGGGGTAGAGGAGTAGTACCTGTGACCCCATGGAGCGCGCAATGAGTGGGGCAACTTGTAAAAATGGCTGATAACGGACAATTCAAGTGAAGTAAAGCCCACTGTTGTTGTTGTATTATTTATGTTATCAGCTTGTAGACAGAAAAAGAAACTGAGGCCAAAGTACAGAAGACAGTGTGTGGGTGTGAGTGAAGCAGCAGGGCTGGGGCGAGGTTGCAGCCTACTGTGCTTGAAACCTCATATATGTTAAAGTGAACAGTGGCATCATTTACATCTTCAGGAGAGAGACTGTGCATGTGTGAGCATACTTTGGTACACTGAAAATCTAGTGCTGCTGTAGCATAATATAAACACATGAAAATCCATCCTTCTAGCTGCCCTGTGAAAGATAAAATGTCCTCTGCTCAACAGTGGCATGACTCCAGCAGGAGGCTGATTTGCTACACTGGGCCTTAAATATGCAATGATGACAAAGGTTTTGCATCAATCAACACAATTAAGAGGAAATATATTTTAGATAGTTCACATCTGGCACACATTAGAATTGTTATTTTTAAAGGAATGGATGCATAATAAAGTCGTTTCATGTCTGAGAAGGAGAAAGATGTGTTCCACTTTACTCCTAAACTTTAACCCAGATATGTAAATTTTCATTCTGCCCAGTTAGCAGACAGCAGACAAGCAGACGGCACCACTTTCATTCTGACTGCCGTAAAGCCACTGTGAAATTGTTAAGTTCACTACTACTGAGGTAAGCACACTGGATGCCTGTGGGACCCTTTGTGTGTGTCTCTGTGTTTGTGTGTGTGCATGCTTCTGTGTATGCGTACTAAAGAGTGTGTTCAAGTGGACCGTGCAGCATGGGCAGTGAGGCAAACTGTAATGCAGAGGGGAAAGGAGAGAGAAAAAGATTGAGTGAGAGAGAGATGGAGAGAGAGAGAGAGAGAGAGAGAGAGAGAGCAAGAAACAGAGAGCAGTGGGTGGATGGATGGATGGATGGATGGGAAAGAGAACAGAGAATTGCTCTGGTCAGGCACGCGATGCTTGGCTGGAATCAGGTCAGCTACATATGAGGCCTCCCTTGCTCACACACTCTCAACAAAAAAGATTTGACACAGCAGCATAGAACGCTCCTGCAGGGTCCTACTACATTATATGATTCTGTAAAGAACCTTTTAAAGCAGAGAATTCTCAATATCAAAAGTTTGGTATGCTGGTTCGTAGTCCTAATGTAGAGTGACGCGATGGATAGTTTGCCGTGTTTAAAGAAAAGGGGTTAATTTATTTGTACTGCCTTTAACCTGCTTGGAATCAGGAAAGACACTTTCCAATCCTTTCCAATTCATTCTTTAAGCAATTTCTTACCTATTTCGGCGTAAAAAAAAAAAAAAAAAAATCTTACAATTTTGATTTTGAAAAAAATATATTCATATAAAATTTTACAGCATGCAGACCACAAGATAATTTTGAAAAGAATTTAGTAGCAGAATCATATTAAACCAATCATAATCATAAAACACAAATCTTTAGCATTCAGGATTGCTTCAACTTTGACAGTCACAAGTTGTTCGTTTTAACTGAGAACTACAGTAGAATGGAAGAGCTTATTTCTATTCGGAATTTTGTTATTTGTCAAACCAAATCAGTTTAATTTGTTCTTCATTTTGCAATTTTTGTGGTTATAATTGTGGAAGTGTGACTTTCTTTCTGTGGTGCAGAGAACAATCACTGATTTGGTCCAAATCAGTGATTGTTCTTTTCTTCATCTTTCCTCTGCAGCCTCATATCGACCGTCTCCGGCATGTACCTAGCTCCTAGAAGCCAAGTGGAAGGGCAGTTTGAGTGTTGCACATTTGAAAACGGCCACAAGCATATTTTAGAGGTTAATTGCATATATACTCATTATCACTTGAGAAATGTTCCAACCTCAAGTGCAAATGGAGCTGGAAATTCTTTTACAACATAGAAAATCCTGACACATAACAGAGTATCTGCCAAAATACAGTACATAAAGGATGGTTGCAGCTAGGTTGGCAGTTTTCCCTGCTTCAAGTCTCTTCGCTAAGCTAGGCTAAACACTTCTAGACGCAAAAGGCTTAAAATTGTATTAATGTTTGAAAGAGGAGTATTTATTAAAAGTAGGAACATTTATCTTTTCTCAAAAAGCTACATGCTAAAGTGTTAGCAAGCTCAGGCTGTGTTGGTGTGGAGCTCCACTAGCTTAGCTTTCATACAATAAACACACAGTTCGGCCACATCCGCCGGGACGGGTTCTAGTTTCCTGGATGTTTTTGCTTCATCTAACCTGATTAAGCGTGAACATGAAGCATGAATTACTTTATTACTTTGTAGTGTTTGAAGCGTTTCCTCTGCCCGGCCTCACGGAGCCCCGCTCCCAGCGGTGCGGCTCTCACTAAAGGGGAGGAAATGTGACACTGTGTGTGAAACTAAAAGTAGACGACACCCTGCTCGTACACACAGACCTGTACACATATACAGATGACACTATGACCTCATATATGTTTGAAAGCAGATCCCTGCATGCACCTTTTGGCTCTGTGCATTACCACCTCTTGACCTCTGCACAGGCTCATTTCTGGCCCCGCCGCTCTCCAGCCTGCTGATATGAACGTGTTGCACTAACCACCGACCAAACTGACTACTGCTTTAATTAAAGCTGTCTTTTGAACTGACCCACCACCACCCCCCCGCCACCGCACCTCTATCTTACTGTTTGACAGTTGACCCCGAGCTGCCATCTCACCTTAACGGAAACATGAGCCGGCAACCAGCAAGTGATCTGCAACTGGAGAACAGGTATTGGCTTAGTCGACACTCATCATCGTCACATAGTCTGCGTGCGATCCAAATGGAATTTCATTTTTAGTTTGAAATTGTTTGGTTTAAATTGTCAACCATCGAAAATTTGTTAATTGAGAAATGATTAACAATTGATTCACAAGCTGTCGGAGATTCACAAACTCCAGCTTCACAGATGTGTGAACCAGCTTAGTTTATGTTTTATGTCAATGCAGATTAATTGAAGTCAATGAAAAAATATATTAACTAAAAAAATAATTGTTAGTTTAAGGTAGACTACGACGACAGTTATGAAATAAAAACATCCGATCTGAAAAAGGTGTAAAGTTTCATTTGTTTAGCTTCTCATTTGAAAGAAACTATTATTTTCAGTCACACTTTAAATGTCAATGAAAATGATGTAATGCAGGTCTAATGCTTTTCTTTTCCATGTAGCAGCATTCAGATGCAGCAACGTTACCAAAAGCATTCTACTAAACACAGCAGCTGCTTTCATTGAATCATCTGAAACTTTGTGTTGTGGTCCACCATTGTGCGCTGGTTTACTGGTCATCATGTTATCACATGAAAAACTCAAATGCTTCTTGGAGGAAATCATACTTCTCTACTGTAGCTCACAGAAATTACTTATTTTTCTTGAAAGAATATATCAGACCAGGGGTTGTTTCGATACACATAGAGAGCATTCATTCATTCCATCATTCATTCATTCAACTTGTACCGCTTATCCGTTTTCGGGTCGCGGGGGTGAGGGCGGGGTACACTCTGGACAGGTCGCCAGTCCATCGCAGGGCCAACACACAGAGAAAGACAGAGACCAACAACCACTCACACCCAGACCTACGGACAATTTAGAGTCACCAATTAACCTAAACATGTATGTCTTTGGACGATGGAAGGAAACCAGAGTACCCGGAGGAAACCCACGCAGGCACAGGGAGAACATGCAAACTCCACACAGAAAGGCCCCAGGCCGGGAACCGAACCCGTGACCTTCTGACCACTATACCGCCGTGCTGCCCTTATAAAGAAAGCAAAAAAGCTAAAATAAATAGTCACTTTTCGAATGTTTATCTGTTGGCACAGTGAAGCAACTTTGCCGTGTGTGTGTCTCGGCGTATGAGTCATGTCAGCACTCAGCAGCAACAACAGCAGCCGAAGCCCAGCCCACCAGCCAGCCAGGAAGCAGTCTTTGCCCGCTCCGATTTAGTCCAGGAAGACTGCGTTTGCTTAGCAACCACATTACCGCTCCAATCACAGCAGCAGCATTTGGGATAATGTAGGGACAGAGCGCTGTGCTCTGCTGTGTGTGGAGGCGGTGCATTAGACTCGCAAACACACACACACACACACACACAATTCTGATGCCTCTCTCGCTTAATGCTGCAGCTCTCTCAAGCATAGAAGGAAGAGGAAGAGTAGTTTTGGTTTTTTTTATATACAAGACTGCCCTGATGTTCGAGCTCCTGCTTAGCCCACTTTGAGAGAGACAGAGAGAGAGGGAGGGAGAGAGACACTGTCTGGCACCTTGAAACACACATTGAAGTAAATCCATTATCGCTTTTCTCCTCCCTCTCTCTACGCCACAGAGGTGTCTGACTGTCTGCGGCTCCCCATCATACTAATAGACTGAAATAGCTATCTGTGGTAGCTGCTGTTGGTGATGGCGTGTCCACACACACACACACACACACACACATGCTGTCTTGGACCTCAAAGCTATTTTTGTAAAGAACCTTCAGTCACTGAACTTCAAGTTGAGCCAAATTAACACTCCACGCCCAGCAGTCAACAGTTAGGTGCCTCACGCTCTTTGTGGCAGTGTGTGTGTGTAGCAGGTACCGAGGCATATCTATGATGTAAAACTGTGAGTCGGGATGGCGTACTCGGGCCGGAGCAGTAGGTAGCTCCATCATCAGGGGCAGAAAGTAAGATTCATGCGGTCGCCAACTGTGTTTTAACTATCACAGACAGATGCTGAGGTCTCTTAACAAGGCTCAAAGTCCAGTAGAGCTACTGTAAGGAAACACACAACCACCCATACACTCCCTTAGCAAGTCCATTAGAGTCATGGCAGCTCTGTAGACAGTGTCTGCCAGTTTACAACTGTCAAAGCCAGTAATCGTCATGAGTTTGTTATTTCTTTAAAAATACTGTAACCTTTTTGAACCAAACCTCATTTGAGAGAGTAATTTAACTACACATACACACACACACACACAGACACACATTGTGTTTCAGCTTTTAGATCAAATCCTAATGTCGCAAATTAATAATTTAGTGAATATATTAATTAGCTCATCGAAGATGAAATTATTTCCCTATATGAAATAGGGACAATGGTCATCGGTATATATACAATGCAAGCATCCTGGACTGTAGAGGAAATGCTGGATGACATAAAGCTAAAAACATTTTATGTCAGGATACTCTACTACAAATGCATTCATTCAGTCATTTTCTACTGCTTATCTGTTTCTGGGTCCCGGGGCTGCCGGAGCCAATCCCAGCTAACATCTGAGCGAGGCCAGGGTACACCCTGGACAGGTCACCAGTCCATTACAGGGCCAACACCCAAAGACACAGAGACAAACAACCACTCACACTCACACTCACACTCAGACCTACAGACAATTTAGAGTCACCAATTAACCCAAACATGATGTCTTTCTCTCGGTGGTGGTGAGGAGGAAACTGGAGTACCCATAGGAAACCCACGCAGGCACAGGGAGAACATTAAAACTCTGCAAAGAAAGGCCCCAGGCCGGGGACCAAACCCACAACCTTGTTGTTGTGAAGCATGCTGCCCACTACAAATACAATGTACACTACCAGTCAAAAGTTTGGAAACACTTTCTCATTCAAATGAATAGGAAAGTGCGTCCAACCTTTTGACCGGTAGTGTACACAAATTAAAAATTTTGCAGCGTACTGTTTTAACAGTACTCTCAGATTTAGTATGGCTTATGCAAATGTTTGAAAGGTTATTTTCCTGCTTTCTTTCATTACAAATTGGATTTTTATTTTTTTTTATTAAAGACTTGGGCTCTGGGAAACGGTGCAAATTTACTGACAAAACAGTCAACAGACAAATTCAAATTTAATAATCAGTATTTGGAGCACCAAAAATGTGTTCATGCTGGAAATCAAAATTTAAAGGATCAATACAACATTAACAAGATGCAGCATTAACAAGTATTGCAATTGCAAGTCAATGCAAGTGGAGCTGCAAAATGCTTTCAGGGACGAAAATGAAAATTTGCAGAGCCTTGATGGATTAGTGCACAAAGAAGAGGAATGAAGGGAAGCTGACCACGTGGGGCTTTTTAGCACAAATGGGAAACTTCCTTCCTCTGTTTTTCTCCGGCGTATTCACCAGGTTTTATTTGTAACCTCCGATACTGGCAGCTCTTCCACTTGGAACCTGTAAGTAGGGCTACAGGAAGCTCCCCAAACCCCCCTAGAGTTGGGACCCTGTAGTTAGTTTTATTATTGGAGGTGTTTTTTTTGGGGAGGGGGGTTTGCTGCTCGGGTTATATCTTTGTGAAGGCAGAGCACAAAGAGGGCCTTTGGTTCAGTGCAGGGTGCTGGGCAGCCTCAAAATTGAGCTGGCTGGCTAGCACATACTGGCGCTTTCCACTCTAGAGCCGGACATTTTGTTCCACTGTTGAACTCTGGGAGAGGCTAAGTGAGTGAAAGAGAGACCGGGAAAAGAGAGTGAGAGGTTTCACTCTGCATCCAAAACACACATTTCCAGTAGTGAGGGAGGAGGGTTGAAGTGAGGGAAGAGGGTCTGGAGTATAGTTTGACACATGCTGGTTTTAGACATCCGATACGGGAGACAAGCTTCCTTTAAGGGTCCCTTATTTAACACTGACACATTTGTTATATTTATGGTTTTGAAAACAACAAAAATCATCTCAGTGTAGTTTTACATCTCATCGCTGACTGATTTCCCAAAAAAACGAAACAAATCCTACAAGGTTTAATTGTGGGTCCAGGTCGGTGGTGACTGCTTGATTGTGACATCACAGACTATGAGTTTGTTTTAAGGCTTTTTGGTCTTGACTTGCTTTGTATAAAAAAAAAAAAAACATGGAGATCTCACTTTAAACGAGACAATCAAACCCTGCAGATATGCAAATTATGGGCATTTAATGACAAACAAGTGACCTTCTCAACACAGTGAGTGATCGTTGATGCTTTCCTGGTGGTAGTTGGCGATACAAGCTAGAAATATCAGTTTAATCCTACAAATAGTCTAATAGCATCTTAGTTTTGACTAAGAAATTGTTCAACAGGGTAGTCATTTTTGTCAGTGTCATCAGAAGGGCTAAAGATGCTTGGAACAACAGGGTGGAGACGCTACAGGAAGCCGGTGCGGTGTCGAAACCAGAAGTCTAACTCGCTGCCTCTGCGGTAGGAGCTCAGACTGACAGTCTGCAGGGTTGTTGTGACTGACAACTAACACTCTTCTCACCCTCACTGCACTCAGAAAAGGGGAAGTAAGACAAATTGTAGTGCAGCAGGTGAACATGTGATACTGCACAGGTTCACTTGCTCATCTCTGTGTCCGTGTGGTGTGTTTGGAACAAAAAAGGTCCCATCCCTGGGCTTCTGGCTGTTGTCCACTGCCAGTCACCCCATACAGGTCATATGATGAACGGGGGAGGTGGGTTTCTATTGGAGCAAACACTAGTATCAGCAACCTCTCTGACCCCAGTGATGAACTGTGAGCCAGACAAGGCACACAAGGATCCCCCCAGCAGCAAACATTTACACAATATTACAAGCGATCCCTGACTGGGGTGGGTGTTTTTTGCAGGAGTTACAGCAATAGTTGAATATTTAATCAAATTTTCAGTCTTCCAAAATTGAAAAGGTATGAAAAGTCGGTAAACTTTTTTTTTTTTTTTTTTTTTTTGTGGGGGGGGGTTCTGCTGTGTTTACAAAGTCTTGAACTGCTAATTTGCTAACATTAGCCCGAAAGAAGGTGAACTGAGACAAAACGTCAGAAAGGTACCTCAAAAGATTAGGATGAAATTGAGTGCAGGTGAGATGAAAGCGACTTGTATTTTCTTTCCTGTCTTCCTCACATCCCTCTCTTTCTCTGTCTCCCTGTCTCAGTCACAGCCAGTTTTCTCCTCAGGCAAAGGGAAGGCTAATGGACACATTAGCTGCCGGCTTGTCCCTCTGCGGCGATTAGGTGGCAGTGAGGTCATCGCTTCACTTCTGCTCCCATCCACATTAGGGATCTATCATTTCATTACTGCCATTGGGGAGGGGAGGGAAGGCCAAGGCATCCATCATCCTCCCTTCATCTTTCCCTCATTCGAATCATCCATCCATCCGTTTCACTGCTGCTTCTTTGCCAGACAACTTAGTAAATGGTGGTGAGAGTAAAATATTTTACTGCATGGTGTAGTATGAAAGCTCAGATTAAATATCAAGGGTAACTCTGAAATAAGTGAGAGCTTTAGATTTAGATTATTTTACATCTTCTTATTGGGATCAAATACATTTGGTTATATTGTGGTAAAATTATTATTTATTTTGTCATGTCCACAAACACAAGGTTTCTTATCATGCTGACAACAGCAATTTCTCTCCATTATATCCGCCAACATGATATCGATTTCACGATTTGGGATCTAGAAGTGGTAAAGGCAAACTAATTTCCAGGTTTTAGGACTCATTCTTGCAGAGATACATTGCCTGACCATGAATCTCAGCCTGCTTCACTGACATCTCAGAATGGATAATGTAGCGCCAGTTTCAACTCAAACTAGATTCTTGCCTTGTAGCAGCCTGCGCCTCTGATTGGCACATTTGCTTGAAGACCTTTCTCTTCCTAGAAGACTCACTCGCCCAATGTTCTTTCTATCTATCCTTCTTGCTATTTTTCTACTTCAATTAAACCTCATGCTTCTGCAAACTTTGTGGTGCTTGTTTTAGGTAAGATGAAGAACATTGACATTCATTCTTAAAAGATTTGTCTTGATCTGCAGTGGATTGTAATGCCCCTTAATAGAGTGTAGGCAAAATGAATAGAGGTAAATGCAGTGATCTCCTTGAACAGTCTCAAAGAACCCCAGAACTCCACTGACAACACTGATGTTTGAAGCAGAAAACTGTTAACTGATTCGACACCACAGTTTCTATTTCACAGCTCCATGTTGGACAATGTGAAGGACAGCCAGGCTTCTTTTCCCTCTCATATTTAAGCTTAGAAACAGAGTCTGATCCGGTTGTTGCAAGTTGCTCTGATTAAAATCTCTTACATTCATACAGTGTGAAATCACACCAGGTTTGTTTGTGTGTGTGTGTGTGTGTGTGTGTGTGCGCGTGAGAAAGAGAGGAAAGAACATGTGTGCATCCTATGCTGCGGACGCACATCTGCTGGACCTGAGATGTATTGATTGCTGCAGGAAGTGGAATCTGATGTTTCATGGCACTTCCTCAGCTTCACCGAGGACGGTGAACGTGCCAGAAGTGTCTGGCAGGGTAGAGGAAGGGGTTTGACACAGGGGAAGTACCCAGCTCAAGAGAGAACGAAAGGTCAACAGAAAGAGTGAAAAGGCACAAAGACATAACACCCCTGGCTCTGTCCTTGGGCCGAGAATAAACTCAGACTCCTCCTCCTGCACCTTCTCAGAACACTGACTGCTCTGTGGAAAATCAAGCAGACCCTCTACACTCCTCTCTATCTCAAACATGCTGTCTTGTATCACAATATATCCTGATAGTGTCTTAATCTAGATAAGATAGACCACATTACACACCTAAACCAGGCTATAAAGGGCAAATACATCTGGGACAATCATTTGTGATTGGATCTAAACTCTTTGTTCATATTCAATTGCATCTAACAGAAATGTAACTCTTTCTCAAAGAGAAAAAAAGAATATACATATATACCAAAGGAGTATGTGGCAAATATTATATTCCTTTCCTTGATTATAATCAGTCATGTTGCTTACAAGGGCAGTTTTTTGATATTTTTGGCAATAAATTGGACATTTCCACATTGCTGAACCATTCTTTCAAGGGAAAATAAAACTTGAATAAAACTGTTAATCATCACTATGCTTGTAAGCTCATCTAGAAATTGCCCAGAAGAGAAGTAGGTAGATGTAGGCCTTACCCCACCAGCTCCTTAGTAGAAGTAGAACTGGTGTGTTGACAATGTTTTTAATCAAGCCTCCTGTTTCATTCCTGTTCTACTCTTCCAAGGTGCCAGTCATCAAACTAAACTAGGGCAGAACAATTAATTGAAATGTGATCAAAATCATTATATCAAAAACTTTATATTCCGGAGGACCTGTAATGAACTAAATTTCCCTTGGGAAGTATTGAGGTATTTCTAATTCTGATATCCAAAATACAGTATTTTTATTTGATTGAGACAAAATGCGTCAGAGCGTACCATGAATGAAGCATTTCAGCACTACAAAAACACCATGGTCTAAAAATCCTAATCTCTAGATGCAAAGGAAGATACTAAAATCACTATTATTTAATTTTTGTCAACAAAACTGTGTGATTTTTTTCTTTCTGAACCAAACGAGAATGCATCGGAGGGGGGCACTCCAGACATCCTCTCAAGTTTATGTGAGAAACAGTTTCCGTATTAAATCAGTGCATCAGGAGGTGCATTTATGTTCAAGTTGACATATCATCAAGTCATGTAGAAAAAACAAGCGCTACGAGTAAAAAACAAACCTCTGTGTGTAAACAGATATGTGGTGGTCTGACCCTGTGAAGGTTAAATGCAGGCTGTGTCCGAGACAGTGGTTCTATAGGAGTCATGCAATAGCTGGTGGGAAAAGTGTGACTGCTATGCAAACCACAAGTACTTACACAAAAACACACGCACACACACATCTGGCTTAATCATCTGCAGAGCCATGCAGACAAACAGAGGAACCATCAGCAATGCCTGCAGAGGGGGACTTGAGGGAAGAGTATGAGGGAGAGGGGAGGGAGGAGAAGCAAAGGGGAGTGGTGGTGGCGTGGCAAGGTTCAGCTGCAGCCCTGACCTTTGTGTGTGTGCAAGTGTGCATGTGTGTATGTGTGAGAAGATGATTAAACAAGGCAGACAGATGAGCCCAGTGAGAAGGCTAAAGGTCACATGGGATAATTTACCCCCCCCACACACACACGCACACACACCGACAGCAGACATACATAAATGGTAGGGACTTTACATAATGTCCATTTGCTGAGGATAGCCTTGGCAGTGATTTTTTTTTTTTAAAGGACGAGACTGAGAATAACGTCTTTGTGTTCATAGTGGGCTGGAGGTGGTTACACACTCCACACATTACCTTGTCTTAGAGATCTACAGTTACATTAATTATAAACCAGGGGCTTCAACAGGCCCATTGTCTCCTCTGCTGAAATGGAAGGAGTGTGTGTGCGCATGTGCGTGGGATGTGAAATCAATTGCTTGATTTTAGGTGCAGGGGTTGCGGGACAGTCTTGAGCCCAGCGGAGACTCAGACTGAGACCCGAGAAGTAGGCGTCTGTGCCAAGAGGAGGGATCTCCTTTCAGTATATTGTTTTATTTAGCATGTGCATGGCTGCTTCATTTGCCAAAGTGCAGCTGGGATGGATTAATTCAGGAGATTGGTGACTTGGAGAAGGAGGAATGGCCCAGCTAGTTCCGAGGAAGGATGTTAACCACATTATAAGCCCACTTCATTCTTGAGGAGTAAACTGAGCCTACTGAGCTCAAACCTCTTCAGTGCCAGTACCAAGAGGCGCCCCAGTTTGCTAAAACAGACATACACACGCCTTCCACCTCAACTTCCTGACAAGCTGCAAGCGAGGTGAGGCCGCAGTCACCAACTGTTTCTGTTTCTACACAGGCATCTTGAAAGAAAAACCACCTAGCTCTGCCCTGCCCATGGTTTGTTTAACCCTTGATTGTTGGTTTTCACTGCTCCTTCACTAACTGGTTTCACTTCAGACCCAATGGTCTCATATCAAACATCAAATCCACTTTCAGTTGTGCCTTTCAGTTGCTGCACACCTGGCCTCACAGCGTGTCATATAAATGGCAGACATGATTTAAAAAAAAAAAAAGATCGGTTCTGACAGTCAATCAAAGGTCAGCGCCGAGTTGTTTGCTTGGATCAATAGGGCAGCTCAATCAAACTCCTGATTAATCCAGTTTAAGATTAACCCGTTCCACCTTGGTGGTAGCGTGACGTAGCCGTGAGTCAGAGCAGACTAAACAAAAGTAAATTTTACTGTACTACACCTTTTCCAAGAAGATAGCAGCACAAGACTTCACTATAAAACACTAAAAAAAACAATAAACCCTGCTAACGTCTGTGAGAAAAAGCCTGCAGGTTCTGGTGCTTCTTCATTTCACTCTTTACTTCTGAAAATGAATTTTCTGAAAGCATGTTCAACATCCTCAAAGACACTTATATCCTACTGGCTTAAAAATATTTCCTCAGTTCTGCAATGAACAAGCTCTCCAAGATGCTCTGACCCCAAACAAAGAAGGAGTTTTGTTTACATTCATACTGGGCCAAAATGAACTTTTTTTCAATTTTGCATGTAAAAGAATTTCGATTACCCTAAATATTGTTCATAAATGCGGATAAAAAGCAGACAGAGTGCTAGATGCTACGTCCTTCCTTTGTGCTTGACAGACGAAACCGTGATGCATCCAGCAAAGATGAGGTGGTGGGGAGGGGGCGGTGGTTAAGGCAGACAATGAGCACTAGTCCATGACTCAGGCGCTTTGGGAACACTGATCATCCCTCAGTGGAGGGGGTGGAGAGGTGGGATGTCACCTCTATCTGTCCTACAATCACAGATCCACAGCTGATACCCACAACAAAAGAGGTGACAATGCCTAGCCAGCGGACAGCAACCATCCCCCTCCCACCCAAAACACCACCTCCACCTCCTCCTCACAACAATACCTCTCAGAGCTCCTAGGAGCTGCCCTTCCACATGGCCAAGTCAGTATGACCCCACACCCAGCCTTCTCCCTCCCCTACCACCACCCTTTGATAAGTCGATGCTAAAAGAAAAAGGATGCTTGCCTCGACATCTGCCTTTACAGCAGCACCAGAACATATCTGTCTGCCTTTGGACCAAATGCTTGTTCACACATTTTTCAAATGGTGCAGTGGAGCATTTAATTCCCCACAACAGCCCTATAAAAGTGACCAAGTGAGCGACATATACACGCAGTCTTGTGCCATTGTTGCTACACAAAACCAAAGCTACTTTCTGTAGAAGAATCGTCTGCATATCCCCAGGAGCATGAGGTTGCTGACCACATAGCATCTCACGTAAATGATGAGCCCCTGGATTAGTGTTGGATTCATCACTTTACAAGTAAACTAAAACCAAAACCCAATTCACAGCGCAGTCTTTGTCTTCAACTTATGATCTGGTGATTTTCTAAAATAACATCATGGTTAGAAAATCAGGATTTTAAATGCAAGTGACAGCAAGCAATAGCACAGATATGCTATTTAACCTATATGCCCCCCTGTCCCATTCTCAGTAGTTCTTTACAGTAGGTCCAAAACATTAGTGTTAAAATGTTAAAATGAGGCTTTGCTGCTGTGATTCTTTAAAATAAAAATCCATATTTCTGACAAAGATTTTTCAAACTCACTGGGTTGACTGGGCAACTCCCTGCTTGGAGCAATCACACAAGTTCAATCATAAATCAGATTAACACAACAGCTCCCTGTATTTGCCGTCTCAATCTCTGACTCCCAGACTTTGACATGATGGCGTTGAGAGAACAGTCCACTTGTGGATTATTGCTTCAAAAGTCCGAAATGAACTATTTGCTTTCCAGGCCAACTCTGGTGGATCTTAACTACGCTGCCTGTGCAGCTCACAAGTATATGGACTTGTGTGTGTGTGTGTGTGTATGTATGTGCATGTGTGTTTGCATTTGCACACAATTCTGTCTGCTTCTGTATTCATTATAAGAATGAGGAGGCATTGTGGGGGTGGGATCTGGATGCAGTGTGGTTGTCTGGCTCTTGTCATTTGTATTGTGTGTGTATGTATGTGTGTGTGTGTGTGTGTGTGTGTGTGTGTGTGTGTGTAAACGCACGTGGTGGGGGTGGAGTTTGGGGGGGGGCATAACTGTGGGAGACAGGCAGATGGGGATGGAAATGAGTAGGCAGTGAGCTCATGCTAATCTCCTCCTACAGCTCCTACAGCTGATCTAGGCACAGCACAAGCACGCACACACACTCACGCACTCTATACCCACACAACTGCAAATCATATGCTCAACCAGCCCCATGCACAACCACACACCAAATGAGGCAGAGGATACCACTGCTATTCTGAAGTGCGTCTCCTATGCATATTTTGTGGGGTAAGCCCCAAGTCTGAAATGCATTTGATTATTTTTATCAGTTATAACTAAGATAATACTTTCATTACACTATATCGTCCATACATAATTGTTGGATTGTGATATTTGTCTGTGTGTGTCTAGCTGGTTTTGTCAGGCAGCCATCTGCCCCCGTGGGAGATCCACAGCAGCGTGCAATTGGCCGGCCTTGCTTCAAAAAAGGCAAAGGGTGATGTGGGTCATCTCTTTATTTGGGCTAGGAAAGGTCGCGTGGGGCTGACTGCTCCTTCAAACATATGAGTGCAAAGGGGATGTGTGGGGAGGTGGAGGTGGGGCTACTCCGGAGGACAGCACTGCACTCACACTATGTACTCCAAGGCTTATGCAGCACCAAGAAAAACCCCCATCTCAGCATCTCGGCTGGCTATTAAAGCCTCCCTTGTTGTGGATTGAGGTTTAAACCCAGACCTTTAAAATCAACAAGTTCACCACAAAACATTTGTGTTATTACTCCATTACTTCTCTTGCCATTAACAAATGAACCATCCCAAGTCGGCTCTTTAGAACTCTTATAAAGTGATGTGTTTTAGTTTGACTTGTCAAAGCAAAAAAGCAACAAAGGATGTCCTACGTGAATATAAGACCTGATATGCCACGCAGTTGGACAGACTTTGTACATTTTTCAACAGTTCAAACAGATATACAGAATAAAAATTTCAGCCCCATGATGCAATGCAAGCTTTCAAAGCAAAATAAACAGAGCATAGCTCTCAGAGATGACTTGAATCTTTATCATCCATGCAATCAATAAACATGGTGGAGGAGTCACTCATTCCACACCCTCATTGTTAATTCACCTCCTGAAAATATTTGTGTCTTGTAGGTGAGTAGATATCTGTGTCTGTTAAATCCTAAACCTTGTATTAGGCCTTAAAAATCCATATAATCTAAAGGTAGATGTCCACATTTTCTTGGATTATAAAGTAGGTCTGGGTTCTATATTAAGACTCTGAAAGAACCAAAGTGTTCAGTCCACAGAGAAATGCATACAGCCTGTACTCAGAAACCTTTAAAACTATGATAGAGGAACAAAAACATAAATTTAGTGCACCGCTGGCCTCACACTGCTGATAACTGTCTGCTACAGAAGCCAGGAGGCAGGTTAAAGGAGGCAAAAGGTTAGAAGATGGTGCTTGGGGATGTGTGGTTAAGGCAAAAGCTGGCCCTACAGTGCCATGTGTGTAGATGAATATTTCAAGGACCCTCTCATTAAATAAACACACTGGACCTCACTGCCTATGGTAACCCTTCCATCAATATTGAATGGCCACAAAAAAAATCGACACAGTGTCATTCACAAGCCAGTGGTCAGATTAGACATCAAATTGCACCATCTGACTGAGGAAGTCACATCTTTTACCACGCAACGCCTGGAGGAGGTCACCAGGTTCTTCCTTCCGTGCCACTCTTACAGTAATCACAATGAGACTCACTCAAGGTCCCTTTAAAGATTTCAAAGAAGAATAGCCACAGTGAGATGAGTGTGCTTCTTAGTTTCACGCTTTATTGGAAGGCTATGAATATTCTGACAGAGAGTAAATACTTTATTTCCACACCTGCTCTGAGCCCCCAAACGCATTTGCTCTGAGCTTTGTGTGCACAGTCAGTTACAAGCGCAGTAACGTTGACTAGTGTGTGGGAATGTCTTTTCTCTACCTTCTTTGAATGGATGGTCACATAGGTGGAAGGAACTTTGGTAAGCCCAAAGACTTCCTTCGTCCCTCATCGCATCCTCTGCACATTGACTGACTACAGCAGTACTGTTCTAGCAAGATATATTGATATAATGCCCAGTGCCCCCCCCCCGCACAGGATCTTCATGAAGCACTCAGACAGACGCTGGGTCCATTTGTCACATGAAGACACTGCTGATGGATGGAGAAGACAGTCAGCCAGGGGAGACGGGGGATGGTAGTGCAGCCGAGGGCAGACAATGGCTGGCAATGACAGCTTTAACTTCTCCTTTCATTGTGATTTAAAGATTCTCTCCACTTGAAAGAGACCTGTGAAAGACAACTGTAATGTTTAGGTTTTTGAACTCCAGGGAAGCTGAATTCCATTCCTGAAACTCATTTTTGCACATTAAGAATAAGAGTCAGGGAGCAAAGTTATGCTAAAGGTTAGCATAGATGGGAATTCTGGGGCTGCATCCACAATACAGTCCATCCAGGAAATCGCAATCACACAAATTCAAGCAACCTCTGCGATATTTGCCGTGGCTTGCAATTTTCCCACAAATGCATTGCGAGAACACAAATGCAGAAAGTCACACGAATTAAGGTGCAAGACTATTCTCATGAGCACAAGAATTAAGGCATGGTTTCTTTGGTTTCACTGGCAACAACGATCTAATGGTCAACCAATAGTCAAATCAAATCGCACCTTATCTTTTTATCATATGCCATATTCATATGTCTAACAGTTTAAAATTCACATGCTCTCTCTCACATTTTTCCACCTTTACCTTTTTTTTTTTTTTTTTGCCAAAACACATAAAACGCCACAAAACAAAAAACCCTTGCAACAAGCATTTTGAATCGCAACGTTCACAAAACTAAAATGTCCTTCTTTGTAGAGGAACATTTTAGGTCCGTCTCTGAAACAACCTCCGTTGTTACTATCACCTGAGAACGCAGACACATACAAACATTCACATACACTGGGTATATGCATGCAAGGAAGCAGAATGTCTACTCTGCTATAGAGCTGCAGGAAAAACAAGAAATGAGGAACAGTAAAGGCAGCTGTACCGTTCAGGTGGAGAATTTATATGCCCAACGGTTGCGAGCAAAGACAACAAAGCCAGCGAGACCTTTTATGAAACGACAGAGTTTTCAAAATAAAATTGGACAGCAGCATTTCCTTTTTTTTTTTTAAGATATTGAAAACTCCAAAGTCATGTGGACACCCGGCGAAAACACAGAATGTAGTAGTGTTAGCAGAGCCTAATTCTGTTTACCTTACTTTGAACATTTTTCTAGAAAAGCAAATCAGATCAAAGTTATCTCCTGTAAAATCCAGCAACATTGCAGCATTTAAAACCCCATTGTTATCATGGAGTTTTAAATTCTGAAATAAACACACACCAGGTGGTCACGTTGTGATCTATCCTGTCACAGTAAAGTATGAAACCACAAATACATACAGCACTGGTTTCTACATGTTTTCCTCCACTGTACACAATCAAGCTCCAACTGGGAAAATCCCCATTTGTTCACAGAATTTTGAAGGCTTTGAAATAAACTGTCTAGCAGGGAGACATTGTGTGCAAGAAGAATCACTGCATTTAAGTCATTTTCAGCTGTTACTTCAAATGGCAGCTTTTTGAAACTGCTTCCAGACAACACAACATGCTATATAACCTGCTCTGCTGCTCTCTCTCTCCCGGTATTTCTCTGTTGCAGTGCTTACCTGTCTATGACCAAGACAGATCAAAACCATTGTATGGACTTTTCATTTTGTGACACAATTATGTTGTTTTTTTATCCAGAGAAAAAGGAAAGGGAAAAGTAAATGTAGTCTTTGCTGGTGATTTCCTGCACAGTTAGAGGGAAGATGAAAAACTTTTAAAAAGTAGCAGCATCTATGGAAAGCAATCAACTTAACTTTGAAATGACCTACTAACTGTACAGACTAATTTTACATTTTTCCTTGATATCCATCGGATACAATAGTGGTTTCAAAATCTAAATTAGAGTGGTAAATGTAGGTTTTGTGTGGAACTCTAGTAATAACAGGTTGCCACTGTGGCTGGTGACTGTTTTGTTGTGACATCACAACTTTACTGTCAACTTCTGAATACAAGCAGTGTGCATTTCTCTGTGGACTGGAGCTCTTTGATAATTAAAATAATAATATGGAATAAACTTTTATACCATATGGGGACTCTTAATTGCTTGTGATTTTTTTATCATGCAGGCTAAGAGTTACAGTCCATCATTTAAAGGCATTTTTCTCCAAATGTAATCTTTGCCTTCACATCTACTCAAGCTCAGAGACATCAGTTACCATATACTCGACTCATCATTGAAATTCCTGTATCAGTCTGTCAGTGTGGTTCATTTCAGCTTGAGAAGTGATGATGTTTACAATCATGCTTGACACTTTCGTGTCAATATGGCATTGATCTGCCTGACCCTCCACCATGCCTCACAGCATGAACTGCCTGTCCTCTATTAGAAACCCAGACTGATAGAATGGTCAGGAAAAATAACTCATTATACACACACAATTACATTAGAAGGCATCAACCTTCTCAAAGCACACAACACTGATTCTAGGTTATAAATTCTGCTATCTGACAGGCAAAATGGAGAAAGATCAACACAGAAAACACTTTTCCTCTCCACACTTCCTCAACCAACTTAAACTCAGCAGAGGGCCTTATGCAACGGTCACGTTTTGCCAAACACACGTAAAAGGGGGAATAAAAATATTCCCTCAGCTGCCTTTGCAGAGCACAGCCACCAGCTGTTGTCCTGTCCACTGTGTGGACATGGCTGGCTGTCAGCGAGCTTAGCCTACACTGCGCCTTGCATATGAAACAGGACATGGGCCTATATCCCCTTGGGGAGTTTACTTCCTCTGAGCCCCCACCATCACTGCCCTCACGAAACAAGCTGCCCCTTTTGCTGGAGGCCAGATATCCTGAGCAGCAGTGAGGGCATCTCAGGGGTGGGGGTGGATTCACAAGTAATGGGCAAATGTTAGCTCATGCACTTCAGCTTTTGAAGCAAATATTAAAACAAACATATGACAAAGGATTTGGCCATTTTTCCCCATTTTCAGTATTTATGGGGTGTGTGTTCTAGCCCTCGCCAGGTTTTTTGTACAGTAACCCATGGGATAAAACATGGAGACAGAGTGCAGGAATGTGCCGGGAGTCAGCAGCACAGTAACATACGTGAAAATTAAATATAAAATGGCTTCCAGACTACTTTATTGTTTTCCCTAGATTCTTTACACTCATTTGTTTCAATCACTTTCCACCAACTCAGAGTGAAAATTAATCAGTGGATAAAAACATCCAGTGAGTCCAACAAGGACTAATTTTTAAGACTAAAAAAAAAGAAAAACACACAAAGACGGTGACATCCTCCTCACCGTTTAGAAAGGTACCAATAAAAAAAGAGAGACTAATGTTAACTTGCTGGTTTTGAACCAAGCGTGATTCAAGCTCAAAGCTGGCTCAGTGACAAGCCCCTCCCACCCTCCACCGACATTTCTCTTTCTCATATCTCTCTTTACCAGACAGATTGGGTAGAAATCACATCATCTTGAGGGCAAATTATAAAGTTAGCAACATACTAAAATCTGCAGCCGCAATCCTTATCTAAACATCCTGATGCGGAAAGCCAGTGATTATGTGTGCCACCCACATGTGCACCAGCCAGAAACCAAAAGACTCACAGCCAAAGGCTGGCATGAGTAACTAAAAGTGCTCCACACCCGGCATATAAATTAATTTTAACAATTCCATTGTTAACTGTATTTGCTGTTTACAATTAACACTGTGGCTCACATCTCCTCAGATAAGAACAGAGAATGAACTTTTACTGCAAAGTCACGTTTCTTTCACAAACACAGACAAACAGTAAAAAAAAAAAAAAAAAAAACAGTCAAAAGCTGTTTTTACTCAAACAGTCTGTGATTCAGATGCATGCCAGCATGCATCACAGGAGGAGGCTCTCAGAAGAGTGTCTGCAAGGAGGGGAAGTGCGGCAATATCACTTCCTGTGTCTGTCTGCATGAGAGACTGCTGCTAACACTTTTTTAACATGCTTATTAATATTCACAGAGCCACCCAGTCCCTTGGCTGACGGCATGCATTGATGATGGCATTTCCTTGCGCACTGCGAGGTAGAAAGCAGCAGAACCAAGTCTAGCACTTTGCCCCACATCCTCCAACAGAACTGTCTCAAAGTGCCCGAGTTGTATTGAAATGTGCTGGCAACAGGGAGCTCTGTTGCTATAAGTTTAGCAATATTCCTCACATCCTACCCAGCATGCATTCCCTCAGTAGTCTTCCTTAAAAAGAGGGTACTTGAAGAATAAAAGAGAGGGGTTGAATTAAAAAGCAGGGTAGAGGCTCAAATGAGCTTTGGGCTTAACACTTGGGTGCCCTGTCGGCACTTATAAAAATAGAAGAGGCCCCTGAGAGTGGGGTCCTAGAGGTGTGCCCACTCAAGTCTGAATGAAAGTGTGTGCCAAGAGTGGGTATTCACCATGCATGGCAGGACTCTGCCACTCTTTGGGACTTCAAGGGTCTCTCTGATTTCTCTTTCTTTACAGATTCCCCCTGAAAAAATCTTCAGTGGGGGCTGCAGAGAAGCTGCTTGTAAACACTTTTGCAGTTGCTTTCTGTGCCTCATCAACAGGTCTGCTACCCACAGAAGTCCCTCTGGTTTCAATTAGATTTAGGTAAAAGTAGGTGAGAGGGGCAAGATGAGCATGAATCTGTTTATCAGAAGTGGGTGGCTGGCATAGGGTAAAGTGGATGGGTTTTTTTTTTTTTTTGGTGGTGGTGGGTGGTGGTGGTGGTGGGGGGGGGGGGGGTGTTTGCTGAATGCTCTCCTTTGTTGGGATCATATTATGTTTCCACCACAATACTTCTAAACCCTGCTTCATCAACTCCATTCATGTGTAACAGTTCATGCAAATGGTCACACTGGCCTTTTTTTTTTTCTAGAGGTGGGCCGGGGGAGGGATTCTTTTTATCAGTCTACCACCTAACCACCCTCTTAGATTATAATCCCTTCATACATCTTTACAGTCGGTCAACCCAAAGAGATAGGGATGGGGGCTGTGGGGCATTGGAAATCATACTGAAGAAAAAAAAAAACCACAGGAAACATGCAGAGCTGAAACATGTGTACAGGCTCCGTTTCTGATTAGGCAAAAAAGATTAACTATCTGAAGTAAACTGAGCATCTGAGAGCATGATAACAACCAGAGAAGACCAATAATAGGCCTTTGACATAGAAAATAGTCTCAATCAAACTCAGACGAATGTTACTTTCATGGGGACACATGAGGTTTCACACACGTACACACAGACAGACAGACATGACATTTTGTAGAGTTGGCAAAATAACAAACTCACTGCTGACACACAAACAAACACACCCTCAAAAAAGAGCTACAGATGTAACCAGAACAAGAGACTACTTCTTTCCAACTGAAAAATGCATGCTTTGGTTTCCTCTGAAGGACAGTTTGTATTGTAAACACTAAATTATTGGGAGCGAAGCCTGTTTTCTGATGTCCTGGTTACAGTTAGGGTTGGGCTGTCCACTATGAATGGAAATCCTCACCGCTTGTGTATGTGTGTGTTTGTTTGTGAGAGAGAGAGAGAAGAGATAGAAAATTTCAATAGCCTTTGACCCAGAGCAGGGTAAGAAGAATAAATTTCTGTCTTCTACCTGAATTCATGCTAAATCTATTTCCTGTTGAGCTGGTTAAAGGTGAATGAGGTTGTATTTACAGTACAGGACAATAAAAGTGAGACAGGGAGGTGCTTCACAGGCAAATAACGGCTTTATTGTCACCAGAGGCGTTTTGTTGTCACCGCTGGATGAGATCCAATTAGTAACAATATGGCAATGATGACCAAATACTGAGGGGCTTCTTTAAGGGGCGGTGGGTGGGGGGCACTGACCATTGACATATAAGACGTCTGTCTGTTAATATTTAGAAAGATGCTTTCTTTAACTAGGACGACTTTCACTTTTGGGAACCCCTCAAGGATTCCCAGATTCACAACTCTGAAAGCAGCCCGCTCTCTCTCTGTGTGTGTGTGTGTGTGTGTGTGTGTTGGGGTCGGGGGGTCGGGGGTCGGCTGTTGGCCTCCAGCTCCATGCTCTCGTACAGCATGACATGAGGAACAACTCACCCTGGATGACGCTTTCCTCTTGTACTTGTTGGCGAAATCAAATTTCTCCTTGATCTCGTCCAGGAGCTGCTCCAGACGGGCCTTCTCTTCCTTCCCCGTGTAATCCTGGCCCAGGAGGATGTACGCCCTCCAGTTTGCCGAGTCGAAGCCCCAGTGGCAAGTCCTGTTCTCCTGCGCCTTGTGACTGTGAACCACGAACTTGTGGGTCGGGTACATGAGTCTGCAGTCCATGCACTGGATGCACGCTGCGTTGGGGTTCGTGTACAGCTCTGGCACGAACAAGCCCTTGCACTTGCCGAAGCACTCGTGGTAGACTTTGAAGCTCCTCTCGGTCAGCTCCAGCTCCAGCGAGCCCCCGCTCAGCTCCTTCTTGCACCGCGGCGGGTAGGCGCCTCCGTAGATCAGGGCGTTGCAGAGCCGCTCGGCGTCCGTCTTGGTGATGAGGCCGCAGGACGGCGCCGAGAAGGGCAGGATCCCCATGACTTTGAGGATCTCCAGCTGATCCGCCGTGCACCGGGAGCAGTAGATGTGCAGCTCGTCGCACACGGAGTTGATCTGCTGCAGGGTGAAGTCCCGCAGGACCGTGTTGAGGATCTGCGGCAGGCACAGTCTCTTCTCCCCGCCGACCACGAAGCAGGAGATGGTCTCGCCCTCCAGCACGGTCTCGCACCTCTCCGTGGAGCGGTCCGACGGGATGAACAGCGGGCCCGGCATTACCGGCGGCGGCAGGTGCTGCAGAACCGGCTCCGGCTCCTTACCGTCCTTCTTGAAGAGGAGCTCATGTTGCCACCGGGCAGAGAAAGCCGCCGGTCCGCCCAGAGAGCTCATAGAGCTGAGGTGAAACTGCTTGAGAGTTTGTTGCAGTCCCGGATGAGGCTGGAAGCTCTGCCGACTTACAGTCTCCATGATTTTCCTGCAACTTTAGAAGCGTAAATCCTCCTTACAGTCGGCCGGGAATCACGAGTATCTATCCGCTCCTGAACCTTGTAAATCCACGTCGTTCCACAACTGACCGAAACGTCGAAGTGCTTCATCAAACATCCAGTAAAAAGTCCAAAGGCGAGGTGACTTTTACAATTCTATCCCCCGCCGCTGCTCCTACTGAGAGAACACCGGCCAGTCGCTCCCTGCAGCGGGGCGCCGACTGTCCATATCCGACGAGCACAAGCTCTCCAAAACTCCGACAGAAGCGAAAAGTTCCGACCGTCGACTTCCACGACGAAACGGGGCGCAAAATGAAACAAGAGCGCGGCTCGATTAAAAAGAAAAAAAAAAACAAGTAAAAGAAAAGAAAAGAAAAAACCTTATTTGAGTCTCTTTCCGCTGTCGAGGACTGCCGCAATCCACTCTGTCTGCCCCCGCAGTTCACTCTGACTGTATGGAGATGAGCAGTCTGAGAGCCAGCCTGCTTGCTCTCTCTCTCTCTCTCTCTCTCTGCCCCAGTCTATGGCTCCCCCCCCCCCGTGTGTTTGTGTGTCTGGCTCAGTCATTGAATCCCAGCCAGGAATGTGAGTGACTCTGCAGGCAGGCTGGGCTCTTCCAGGAACAAGCCCCCCCCCCTCCACACACACACACACACACACACTTACACACACACACACACACACACACACTTACACACGCACGCACACGCACACGCACTATCCTGCAGAGAGCAAAGAGGAAGAAAAAGTCTAGGCGTTCACTGAAAACTTTTTTTTTTTCACAGCCATTTCTGCATAAGTGGCAAATAACTATATACACGTGATTTGTTCCTCCAGTCCAACACCAAACTGAGGAAAATACTGTATTTCTTAATCATCTATGTTTACTATTCGTCTTTGGTAAATAAAACTCACCCAGGTTACAGCGTAGACATAACATGAACTGGCTCACATAAGTGGATGACTTACAGTAATAATAACACATTATTTTGTCTACAGGGAATTTTTTTTATGAATTATTATACAGTATTTTTAAGCAAAAGCGCGATCTCACCTCAATTGACTTGCCTATTTTCTTAAACGATTGAAGTAACTCTTGTCATTTCTGAAAAACAATTATACTTTTTTTGCACGATTAAAAGCATCGACGCTGCACTGAGGTTATCTGGCGTTAGAATCACCATTGTTATTAACCCCCTAACCCATCATTGTTGTTATTGTTTTATATATACTTCTTCTTTATGACTGTTTGAAATCGACACATTTTCAACATGTGACTGCAGATGTGTTGACGACGTCAGAAACGGGTTCATTCACGAGCTGAAACTCGGAGTAGCGCTCGTATTTACTATCGCTCCCATGGGCATTGAATGTAGCAGAGGGACGCACTTTGAAATAGCCAGGATGGGTTGTGTTTGGTTTTGGGTTTTTTTTTTTTTTTTTTCAGGTTTTGTGTTTTGTTTAGTTTTTTTGGGGGGGGCAAGAAGAAACAAATTTTGTTTTGGACGGGCAAACACAAATTGCACGACTGACTGCGGTTTATTTATTTTCCCTCCTGCATGAATGTGTCAAAACTGTTTGGCAAGTGGGGGCGAATAAACAAGTTCGATGTGTTGATGACCTTGAGAGACAATCCTGCTAATGAAATGACGCGAGAAGGGATTTTTTTTGTTTTGTTTTTGTTTTTCACAGATCAGCTCATAAAAGAATTTGGTAGGCGATCAAAAGGCTGTATGCTCAAAAAAAAAAATCTTTTTACCTTTTATCAGTATAAAGCGTTGTTCCTTTAAATAGTCAGTACAGTGATAGTAATGTAATTTTCTCAGTGAGCTACACGTGTTCAGTTAAATTCAGTTATAATACTAACATGAGTGTTTTTGCGTTCATAGAGGAAAAGTTTAACAGCCCACTCATAGACCTCTACACATTTCTGACACATTATTTCTAAGTGTCATTTTGAGGAGGGAAGAAGGAAGGCTGATGTAATATCCAAGCCAGTGCTTCAGCAATGGGAGGTCATGTGTCCAAGGCAAGTTCAAACTCCAGCAGTGACGAAGCAGTTTGCTGTTCCTGTGGCGTCCCCTAGTCCAACACTGCTGTAACTGCAGCATGGATGCAGGGGTTGAGCTGGAGGACTCCTCCGCTAAAGCAGTCTAGAAGCTAAACCAAAGATTTCTGATTGTACACGTGAAAGAAGTATTCTATGCTCAAATAGGAATTAACATAAAAACAGTTGGAAAATTAGGCTTTCTGAGGAACTCAGTAATAATAACAGTAGCACAAAGAGCTGTAGACATGGACACTGCAAAGACTGTCCGAATAACGTCTTTAATCTTTTTTTATTTTTGTTTATTCACAATTTGATCCATGCTACCTGATAATGGTGCTCTCATGTTTAATTATCTCAATGGGTGCCATCAGTTTCACCAACAGACAGTTGAAAGCATATGTGACATCCTGTCAGAAGCACATGTAGTGAGGAGTGAGGGTGACTAATGGAAGAGTTTTAGACTGGGACTGGGTTGTTGAAATTATCAGCGTGCTTTGACCGAATGGTGTCTAGTAGGTACTAATGGTTTGATACTGTATTGTGCAAACTATGTTCAATAAAGTTCTCTGAGAGTGTATTCCAGCTTTATTTATTTTGTCAATGGATCTATTGCAATGCCTGTGTTCTTGCAGCCTCACAATCATCCCTTGGCTCATTGATCATCCCCTGGAATAAGGTCACCTCACTTGTTAGCACTGGCCTTCTTTTAAGGATATGACAGCAATAATGCTGTGTTGTCAGTATCCTTCCAGAATATTGATAATGATTGGTAACTGACCAATTTAAATATTACAAAATCAAAATAGTGATAGTGCTAAATGGTGTAATGTTACATTTCGGGTTGTGCTTTCAAATGGCCCCAGCTTGTTCACATCCTGCTTAGTCTGGAGGTATAAATAAATAAAAATGAAAATGAGTATAAATCAGGTTTCTATATTATGAATGTGTGTTAGGGCTGCAGAGTCATATGTGTGTGATTGAGGAGATCCTGCCCAGAGTCTCTCGTTTCCCTCCAGGTGCATGTGTGTCTGTCCTCCCTTCTCTCCTGCAGTGCTGCACAGCTGTAAGTTATCACAATCAAGCTGGGTATAAAGGCTGAGCTGGAAAGGCAAGAGGACAGTCACCGGAGCAGAGTGCTGATCATCAGCTGTCTCCTGGGCTTACTTTTTACTCTCCTAACAGAGAGGGTGACCATGTGACATGTTTTAGTTTGGGTAGCTTGTTTAGTTTTCAGCCTACCTTTTTGGTAGCCTTGCTTTACGTTCTCTCCAATTTGATTGTTTTTGTTGTAATTGCCACAAGTGTGGCTAATAAACTCTGGTCTGGGCTTTGGCCTGATAACCACGCTTGCTCCTGTTATTCTCCTTCCACCCTGCCATTTTTACTTTGTTGGTCCCTTTCCCCCTGGTGTACTTTGGGGATATAATGATGTGAAATTATCAAATTTAGAGACTTTGACTTCAATCCGGCTGTCTGGGCTTATGGAATTTTGTGATGTCACAACAAAGCAATCATTACTCTCAGGCTTATCTGGAGCCATCATTCAGTTTTGCTGAATCTTGAATATTTCTGAAGCCTGAAATCTGCTTCCATTCCTTTCAATTACACAGAAAACCTTCAGACTAGATCTGCATTTGGACCATATGGGACCCATGGTCACTAGAAAAGCCTGATGGAGAAGATGTAAAACTACACTGAGAGGATTTTTGGTTCTAACAAAGACAAATATATCTTTTAATGTATATCGAAACTTTTAAAGATTAAATGACACATAGTTCTTGAACCAGTTCCAGGTGGAGTTTGTGACCATGACGAAAACATTGTACATGGGTTTGATTCAAACGGAAAACCTTAGAATATTGATTTAAATGTAGCTGGTAAGAAAAGAAGACATTTATTCAACGTTCCACCAGTATTATAAATTTGTTAGGCTTCATGGTTCCAACCAAATATCCTTATTTTCAAAACAATAATCTAGTTGAGGACATGGTTAGCCTAGCTTTGCATTACCCATTTTATTCCATTGTGCATACAATAGTGGAAATGGCTGGAATTATTTCCTGGTAGACAACAACAAGGTGCAGTGAGTTTGTGCTGCTTCCTGGTGTCTTTTGCTGATGGAAAGGTTTGCCAGGTTTGGTACCATAAAACCAATGCCAACTCACTGTAGCCATCTGGCAATATAGCTGGAGATGCTGAACTGAAGCATTTGACACTGACGCTAAACACACGAGATAGAACATGTTAAGCAGTGAGTTTTAGAGGTGTTTGAAGGTGTCCTTTTGGACTAGTCATCGTGGTAAAATAGGCTAATCCTGAGATGCTCAGTACTGTACCTGCAGACATGAGAATCAACTCATTCTCACCATCTCCTCCTAAGCAACTAAGCCCAATTAAACCCGGATAAATAAAGTCTAATATTTGCACAGTATATTTTAACCCCAGTGGGCACCAAGTACCTCCCCATGATGCACTAGCATGCAGTGGTGATAGTTCCAGTGCTGGAGCCACAGGGCTTGGCTTTGTCGAATACAGCTGGCAGATAAGTAGCCTTTCCTGAGGGGGACCAGGGCCTTTGCTGGGCCCATCAGTCTGGCACCAAGCCATTTTTTCAGCCAGCAGTGAGCTCTGACAGCTACAGGCTGGATGTGGGCCTACAGTACCACACTGACATACTCCATCATTGTCTGTGTGTGTACATTAAGTGGCAATGGATACAAGTGGGATACAAAGCTTTTGCTTCCTTCAGGGTTCTCATCCTATCAACGCCAAAGCTGCTAGACAGTAGGGAGTGTATGCCAAGCCTCAGTTTTAATGATTCATAATGTTGCCAGCATGCAGAGCTTGTCCTCTTGCTCTCATTTTTTTCCGCATATGAGCATATGAGGAAATAATGCTCGTCTTTTACTGGTAGTCTTTTTGTTTGTTGTTTGATGTGGTTTGTTGCTCTTGAAATTACTGTTCTGTATCCGACACTGTTGTCTGTTACAGCTTAATGTGTATTAGCCATACAGCCTCGTGTATGGTGAACACAAATACACAATTTGATGCTCATGGTAAACACAAAGGTCCAAATCTTCCCCCTCCCTTCGTCATCACAGTTAACACTTTCATAATGTTTTTAGTGCAGTATCTGATCATGGCTTTGCGATCAAAGCACATAGAGAATTTCAAAGCTGGGGCAAGAAATCAAGGTACCCTCTCTAGTTTCACACATCCAAAGACCAGGCCAGTCATTGCATGAATAGGACAGAGTGGTGAATTTTGAATCTAAATGAATGTCTCTCCTGAAATGTTCCAAAAACAAACAAATCCAACTGCATCATCACTTAATTAGTCAGGTTTAGGTCTATTTTTGGCTGGATGGCAACAGCAGATGTTTTAGCCCTGCTATGTGCAAATGATATGGTATTAGACTTGGTCTCTGGAAGAAGTTCAAACTGTGGTTGCTGGTGACAACAGTAAGACTAATAGTAAACTACTACAACTATGACCAATACTACTAGTACTAATATTATAGATTTGAGACAACATGAGAGAAAAAAAAACACATAAAGGGCTGAAACAGTTGATACTAGACTAAAACAGAATTCTGAATGCATATAGCTGATGATATGGTTCAGACATGTACTAGGTTTATTTAACATCAATATCGGGTGCACTTCAGGTGGAGACAGATCACAGCTCAAAGGTCGCGCTGAGATGACCAAGGCAGAATTCAACCTGGGAGACCACACATGACTTGAAACAGAGCTGTAAAAATACAGAGAAGCCAGCATTTGCCAGTGACCATGGAGGAAGCTCCATGTTGGCATATTTCTCCCACGGTCAAAGAGAAGTAAGTAAGAGTAAAGAAGTTTTCAATTAGTTTTTTTCTTGAGGGTGTCATTCTCCCATGAATAGCTAAATGATTTTGTCTGTATGTTCTCAACACACCACAGAGAAGCTTCTAGGTGGTAAAACCTCCAAAACACTTGAGTGTGTAACTATTTTTTTTTAACAGTTAAAGCTGCTGCTGTCTCACTTTTATCCTCCTCATCATCTTCACCATCACCATGGCAGCAGAACACAAAATAGTATCACGTGGGATGGGTGACATAACGTTTCTTTCCAGGCGCCGGATTGCTTTTTCCCAGAGTAGCACTATGTACCACAGGCCTGGCCCACTGCTCTGCTTTTGTATTTCTTCCCATCTGTGGTTGAGGTAGAACAAACTGATTGGCCAATGTCAGCATTTCAGCAGTGGTCCTTCTGGAATAGTCATCTAACAGGGCACTGTTTCCAGAAAAGAAAAAAAAAAAAACAATGCTCTCACCTTATTTCAAAGTGGCAGGTTTTCCCATAGTGCCGTTTTCCATTCTTTTAAATAATGTTCTCCACTTTCCTTTCTTTTCTTTTCCTTCCGTTCATTCCAGCTTTCCCTCGTCTTTTTCCATTGCATAATTGTAGCCACTCTCCGTTGGTCCCTTTCTTCTGGCCAAAAGCTTAAAAGGCTCAGAAAGTCCCACCATTATTATGACTTCAACTTTCCACTTTATTTGTGTCCTAGCTGAAGGAACAAAGTATTATCATTACAGTTAGCATTCTTGCATGATGTAACCTGCTTGAATGTGCACTGAGTAGAAATCCATATGCAAGAGTGACATAATATAAGTCTTATTGAAAGTGAGAGGTGATGATTGTGTGATATGAACAAACAGTGGATCATAAGAAGCTCATTATCATGTTGTTTCGTTTGGAATCAAACACTTTGATGAACTCCAACATCCATCTACCTTCCAGACGTTACTTTAGTTCATTTATTTTCTTTCCTTTCAATGACGTGCATTGAGAGCTTGGCTTGTTTTGCACATTGCAAAGTTTATTTTACCCGGTAACCTGTGGGTCTTTTTTTTTTTTATGTTGAAAAATACAACACACAAGACTAAGCACTTCATACAAATATTAAATTTCAATATAATTTTTAAAGCAATCTGCATGACAGTAATTTACAGACCCCTTCTGTGTTTTTACAATGAATTGTTCTGTGAGACAAATTCTGCTAAATGCTACAGAAAGTCCTAGGCCAACCTCTAAGAAATTAGCCCGCAGTGATGAGCTGTCGCAGAAGAGGGAGAGATTTGAACTAGTTGAACTGAATAAAAATGTATTTTTAAAAGCTTTCTGCTGTATTATTAAAGTTGTGGGCAGTTGAGTTCTGTAGAAAACTGCCACCAACAGACAGAGTAATAGAAAAACATGTTCCGTATTAATCCTTATTGAAGAATGAATGAAATTAAATTCAAATGTTTTGCAGTGTAGATTTTCATTTAGAACTCAAATATGTTCTGAATTCTGACAGTGAAACTGTTTGTCAATGAGGTACTGACACTCTGGCATACAACAGTCTGTGACGCATCCCTATATTAAGAGTTATGTTGTCAAATATGTCGCTGAAATTATCATCACATATATGCTTTCTATGCACAGATGAAGATATGAACATAGTAATATGTGTCCATAAATAAAAAATGTATACGTATAATATATCAAAATGCAATAGGCATTGCTTGCCAAACATACACTAAATAGTTTTCATTATTGATCATTCTGAAAGTTGTTACACAAACTAATCTCCCAAGCTGTGAAAAGTGGTCTCAGATGTTTGGTGCCTACTGTATATAAAGTTAACGTGAACTTACACGATTTGTGATTGATATTTATATATTGGAGTATATTGGAGTTGGGCATCTCTGGTCTGTGACCGATACAATACATATCGCGATACACTTCCAATGATCCATACATTAACAATACATGAGCAGCAACTACAGGTGTTACACAATCAGTGATGAGAATAACGACATTAAAATAAACAGTGTTACTAGCAGTGTTTTGTTTTTTGTTTTTTTCAGAAACAGTAATCTAATTACTGTTTTTTTCTTTATAATGCCGGTACGGTTGCCAACAATTACATGGAGCACGTTGCTTTGATTGAACTTATTAAACTGTTGTCACCATGATTTCATTCAACACAGTGATTCAATGCAATACAACAAAGCAAAAGAATGATGCAATGCAAATCACCAAGTCTAACTATTTATTTATGTGCTCGACACTCTATCAGAAATTCTGAAGTGAGCAGTAAAATGCAGTTTCTATAATACGAACAATAAAAAAGCAATTAACCTATCAGAAAGGTCTTTCAACAGCTTACAAATGGGAAAAAAAAACTATATTTGCTCTATTTCCTCCATCTGCAGCATCAGATTTTTTTGGATGGCTAGTCCTCAATATCAAAATTTTGGGTGGGTAATATTTGTAATAATTAATCAATTGGACATTATTGATGCAAAGATATAAAAACCAATGCATCTCGATTTCATTTCCACATTTCATGTATTCCCAGCTGCCCTGTGACTGCACTTGCATTGTGCCTGTGCATGTCTGTGTATCGATACAACTCATAATAATCATGCATATTCTATGGCTAAATATGAGGTCAATACATACTATTATTCAGATTTATAATAGGTTTTATTTATAATTTATGTTATATGTCTGATACTGATACTGATATAGATATGCATATCCATTACATTTGCACTTGCGATAGCAGACTGGCTTGAATAAAATGTTGCTGCAGGACATACAGAAATGGAAAGGATCTGTTACTCAGTGGAGGAATAAGGTAGTGGACTTTATATCCACTGGCTTAGAACAGGTCTAACTGTGCAAGAACTATCTAGATTGAGTTTCATGACATGCTGGTTGAAAGGTCCTGGTTAAAACTCCAGTAACAGTTGAAGTTTTGCTTCTGGCTTTCAGAGTGATCATCCTTCCTGATAGAAGTGCACATACCAAACTCCCTCAAAGCATGATGTTCTACCATTTTCGTTTCTTAATTTAGTTTTTAGATCATTCAAGGATATGCTTAAATGCACATTTTAATACCTTTTAGGCTGAGTTAATAATGTTCAAATTGGTTCATTCTGATCAACGCTGTCATTCACAGTCACTAGTTCAGTGATAAAAAGTATTTCAAACTCAGGTCAGTTTACATGTTTTCCTGGAGCTATGAACCCTCACAAAGTCATTAGTCTTCCAGCTATAGGTTTACAGAATTGCACCCATACACTGTACTTATACACACTTTAATGTTTAACCTGTTGTGCATCCAAATAACAACAAATACGAAAACAAACAAACAAACAAACAAAAAAAAAACAACAACAACAAAAATAATGCAGATTAGCAAACAATATTAAATATTCCAAACTACACAAGATTACATTTTCAGATTTTGAGTGACACTCGGGTCGGAACAAGTGCTTTAGTTAGTTTAGTTCAGTTGTTTCTTTAATTCACGAACGAAAGAACAGCCAATAATTAATATTTCTTTACATATTTCATTTTGCAAGCGTCCACGGTAAACTGTTGGAGCAGGTTCAGTCGGTCCCTCACAGCTGTAGTGTTTTTTCTTGTTCACTGTCACTGAAACATCTTATGACTTTAATCTGAGGCCACTGACCGCTGAACCAGAGCGAGGAACTATTTTCATATCACCATATTGACCCGTGCGTGGAGGCGCACGCGAGGGGAATATCTATATCCTGATTGGATAGAATCGGGTGACGTAAGGTGCCAGAAACAAGGAAGTCGAGGAGTTACTCCGATTAGCGCCAAATTTTGAAGCTGTTAAAGCAATTAAACGTCATGGCTGAAAAGTACCCCAAGTCCAAACTGAAACGAAAGAAATCCTCTGCCGTAAAGCTCCAGCCGGAAGACCCTTTTAGGGACACAGTGGAGGAGAAGAAAGGACATCCAGCACTGTCCTCCGGCGACATGACGGCAGAGACCGAAGGGTGGGTCGGCAGCTGTTAGCGCCATTACACTCTGGGTATTTCTCAAACGCCTACTGTGACACGCAGAATTAACAGATATTTTGTAGTTTATTGAAATTGTTATTCGTGTGTTGAAGTTATTGGCCGTTTGGAGGGAGAAACGAGTTAAAGGTTTTGATAAGAACGAGTCGTCTACTTGACATTTTATAAAATCGTGTCCAGGCAAGTCAGGACACAACATTACATGTGTCTAACTTTGTCTCTTCCTGCAGTCTGTGTTTTGTCCCTCCTGTCCCCGTCCTACAGGTACTGAATCATCTCTGCTCCATGTTCCTGCTCAGTACCTGCTGCTGCAAGAGTTACCTTTAGTTATCATTAACTGACACTATTAATCAGTCCCATTGTCACTTTGTCTGCTAAAAACCATTCATACTTACTGCTAATAGTCACCAATGCACATTTAGTGGTACCAGGCATTAATCCCACTCTACCTCTGTATGTTTTTTCCTTGCATCTTTATTGTATTTTTCTCTCCTCTTCCCTCTTTCGCACTGTCTCATTCATTTTCTCCCTCTCCAATTTTTTCTCACCCACCCAATGTGGAAGTTCAGGTTTACAGTAAAATAGAATTTCAGTGAAGATGATGTAATTTATGCAGGTGTTTGTACGACAAACTCTTTAGAGCATCATAATGCTTCTGTTCAAGTATAACACATTTTACCACTACCTTCAAATTGAAGCTCTTCAGATTTTGGCCAATACCCCATTTTGAAATTATTTCAATTAACTGCTCAGTCATAAGGTAAAATTTCTCTTTGGTTTGTTTTGTAGAGACCAAATTTACACACATTTGAAAATACTGGCCTACCATGGCACTTTAGGAGCTTATGAGTTAGAATGAAGGGGTCCCACCGGGTGGGATGTTTTGCAGAGCTGTCATACTGCATGCATGAACCTAATGAAATCATAAGGCAAAATCTAAACTGGATAAAACAGATTAGAAATTTTGGGAAAATTTCATGTGGGAACACGCTGTTGGATGGCAAAATAAAAACACAGGAGAACAGGCACATGTGGGGCAGTGAAATCTGATGGAGAAGAGTAAATGGAAAAAATGAGTTACTATACATGAGCATAGCACATGATTTACTTACAACTTTTACAGTTTTAATGTAGATGCACCACTTCATAAATTATTTGATTGACAGATCAAAAATGGAAAATTTCTCATATATTGCTCTCTCTACTGGGTGTTGGAAAATGGCATCTATTTTTTCTTATTATTTATATATACAATTCAGAAAAAATTTCAGTTTTGTTTATAACATGATTTGCAGGTCAGCAGTTCCTGCAGCTACTTGGTGGAACAGACAGCAGCTGCCTGCAGTGGAGAGGTTGTGGGCGTTCACACTGAAGTCTGCTCTGCCGTACCTAGAGAACCACCACTGGGACCTGGTTCCCGAGTTTCCAGATCCTTCTACAGAGGTGTGTTGCCATCGAGTGAACCTCATTACACTGTTCTTGAAAGGAGTAAGATGAAACTCAAAACAAGAATCACATCAGAGGCGCACACAAAATATAAAGTTACAGGTTTAGAGTTTAGGTATTCAGAAATAATGATACTTTGTAGTTAGATGCTTCAGGCTGAGAGGTGTGGATTAACGCTACAATTGTGTGTTAATCTACACAATTAAAACAGGTAAAACAGGTGACAGTTGACCAATCTCCATCTTATTACAACCCAAAACAAAACAAACACAGCCCATAATCAATTTTGTATTCTTATCCTAAGTTGTTGAATAGAAAACACTTGCCTTTGTTTTAAATAAGCATATATGGGAGACAGGCCTTTCTTCCTGACTCCCCTGTTACCTGGGTCATGTGAAGTCCTCTTTGTTGTCATTTTTTCGTTATGTGCCACTAACCATTCTGCTGCATTTAGTTCCTTAGAAAATAAAAGTAGTTAATTACTGATGCTCTGGAATAGGTTTGGGCCAATAATAGATGAAATCCCAGTGCTCTCTGGTTTTGCCATCCCTGCAGTCCACATTTAGCACAAGCAGAGGAGTTCCTATCCATCTTTACAATTCTGTCAAAAACTCATATCTTCAGAGAATACCTCCTCTCCTTAATCCTTAGAAAGCACTAACCTTGCAGTCCACTTCTTTTATTCAGTAAGCTTGCACATAGATACCTAATACTTACACCAAGGTCTTCTGTGGCACCAAAGCTGCACTGATGTCTATCACTGAAGTTGTAAGTTGTTTCGGATAAAAGCATCTGAGAAAACAGTAAATAGTAAAAAGTAGCTGATGTAACCAATAGCGGCAATGCATAGTACTAGTTTAGTTTAGTTTTTTCCATGTCAGTAATGTTCATTGTGCATTATTTCCAAATAATTTTGTAACACACACACACACACAAAAAGCCATAAAGCCAAATCTGTTGCTTCTTCACAACTAGCAACACCTTCGTTTACTGCATTTGTGTCTTTTAAATCATCTGTATATAAATATATGGCTGCTGGAGAAATTTAAATACCATAATACTGTGTTCTGAGCAGCCCAATTAAAAACCTAGATTTCACAGAAACCCTCAGAGAAACCAAATCGTGCACATTTGGATGGTGGGCTGGGTTTGGGGCGTGGTTAAGGCAAGGACTGCGTTTCTTATGACGCAAGTTCGAGAATTCCTGACGGTCAGTTTTAAGACTCAGTGTCTGAATACAGGCTGTGTGCATTTCTCTGTGAACTGAGCACTCTGATATTATAATCAAAGAGAATATGGACATCTACCTTTAGACTTTACGGGACCTTTAAATGAATAAATAGTTTTTTGTCTTGCATTCATAAATCTTCCAGGTTTGTATTTACAGTCATTAATTGTGGTATAACTGTGCATTAAGAAGTTTGTTTATTATTGATGGACTTACAAACTGGTACAAATTGTCTTCGATATAGTTGACCAAAAAGAGTGGCTTATATTGAGTTATCATTTAGATTGCGTTTTAGATATAATGTACCTTCAGTTACCTGTATTAATTTTTAGAAACAGTCTCTTCTTGTTTTTAAAAACTTGTGAATTTCTCTTTCCACGTTATTTCAGAGGACCACAGCTCTGAAGTCAGATGAAGAGCAGTGGTGCGACCTTGGAAGAGAAGTTGCTCCATTCCCTGAACCCTCAGCTTTGTTGTTTCCAGATCTTGTAAGGCCCAGCTCCTCTCAGCAGGATCTGTTAGCACAGACCAATCCTGCACCACACACCACTGACAGACAGTTACCTTCTCACAGTAGGCAAAGTCCTGATGGCCAAACACTATCCCTTCAAGGCCTCACCCAAAGACAAACACTGTTCTTTCACAGCTGTGAGGACGGGTCATCATCAGCAGGATGCTCAGCACTTAGGGGAGAAAAGAGTGTACGAAGAAGAGAGGACGACGAAGAGGCCGGACCAAGTAACAGTCAAGGTACAGTCAACAGCAAGCAGTTGAAGGTTTTCGACGGCCTAGTATCTTCAAAGAGGAAGGGTGGAAATGAAGAGATTGTTAAAGTAGATGGACCTAGACGAGGAGAGCAACTGCAGAGCTGCCCCATGTGCCTTCTGGTGTTCCCTGTTGGGTAAGAGGTGCAACAGTTTCTTATTTTTTTCCCTAAAAACTGCAGTGATGTAAATATTCTTCCATTTCACTCCGACTCACTGGTTAATTTTTAGCCACACTGACTATCTTGGATTTTGAAATAATTTGAAAGAAACAGCATGTTTTAAATTTTCATTTATCTGCTGATTTCATCAGCGTCTGATCTGAAATAGGCAAAATCACGTACCATACCTTTGCTGTTAATCTCTATATAAATTGGGATCAATAGAAAATGTACACAAATACAATTAATTATTAGGGAAGGGTAATGATTCTCTAGTAACCTTGATTAAAATCAAATAGTTCATGTGATGATCATTTTGTCTTTACAAAGGCAGCCATTGTTATTTCCCTTGTTCTCAGCGGAAATATCATATTATTACTTGATATAAGAAATAATATCCGTGTTAGGGCCAGACACCATTAATATGAATGGTTGTGTGAAAGAGAAGTAACCCGTATCTGTGCACAGAGTTGTTTGTAGGATAGAGATTCTTATGAGGCCTATTGCCCTCAATTAAAAGAAACAGTCTAGCTTTGAAAGGTGCTTATAAATAAAAATGATGATTATATTAATAATTAAACTGATTGAGTTGCATTTCCATGGTTACTCTTGTCCGTTTAGACTGATGGGCTGACTCGTGATGTGACATTTTAGAAATGTGTTAGAGATAAACTTCAGTGAAGGACCCTGGGTCACAAACTCATCCAAAAGGTCAGTTTGAGGCTCTGTAGTGACGAGGAGTAGGTGCAGTAACCCTGTTGATCTGGTCCTGGTCTAGACCTGGTGGTTCAAGAACCTATATATATATATATATATATATATATTAGCCTCAGCTGCAGGACCAAGCTGTATCCACTCTGCAGTAAGGCTGGACAATAAATCGATTTTATTTTTTTTTTTTGGATAAATTTGAATTTGTAATTTTGGACTATTTTGTTTTTAATAGAAATTGGTTTACACTCTAACTTCCACCACCGACGATCCCCTTGGGCTCCAGTAGTTCAGGGTGGGCTGAGTTTGTCATTGCCCAATGTGAGTCGCAAATGTCTAGTGATGTGCAGTTGGGTTCACCATCTTGGTTGGCTATGTATGGTAATTCCACTTGGACAAAAATGATGCCCGACTGAATCGAGATTTGGAGGAAAATGCGAAATAAGAACTTTTAACATTTTGGGCACTTTAACCGAGAGGAAATTTTGTTCAAATTGCAGAAGGGAAAATTCAAATCAGAGTAAAAGCAAAATTTGTTTTGAATTTTTTTTTTTTTTTTTTTGTCATTTGTGGTTTGTATTTAAGAAAGAACATTTCTCAAAATCATAAATAGTTTTGGTGTGGAAAAAATTGGAGATTTTTATTTTTACGCCATATTGCCCAGCTCTACTCTGCAGGTCTGCTACAGAAACTGCTGCTCCTACTCTTTGTCTTCCACTCATACTCCTTTTATGTCCACACCTAGGCCTATAAAACTATTACCAAACGGATTGGTTTGTTTAAAATTTTTCCAACATTTTAATTTCCACCCAATTTCAAAGCTTTGAACAACTCCTATTCCCATTAGCCTTAGTTGGGTTTTGTATTTGGAGCTAATCAGTAAATGTTACAATAAAAATACCTATAAAGCTTGCTAAAATTGCCATTTGTGATAGAGTAAAACTCTGTTGTGTATTTCGGCCTCACACTGCTGCCATCAAGACTTTTGTAACTTTTTGATGTCTCAAAAAAGCAGTCGCCCAAAGCCACTAAAATCTGTTCAGTGGATTACCTAGAAAACAGTCATCAGCAAAGAGAAGTCAAAATGTAAAACTACACTGAAATGGTTCCTAAAACCACAAATATACCTTCTTATGGATATTAACACTTCAGATGAAGCACTGGAAAAGGTAAAAATGGCATTTAACAGCATTCAGGTGAAGCTTGAAATTCTTTGTTTTATGTGAACTCTGTTGTTTTTAAACAATGAGCGAAATGTAGTTGACGTTTGCTCTATTAATTTCCTATAATTTTCATTTCAAAAGCCAGACAAACAGTCATTTCAGTATTAGAAATGGATCTCCTTGTTCGTGTCTCTCCAGGTTCACCCAAATGGACTGTGATGGCCACCTGGCCCAGTGTCTGTCAGAGATGAATGTGGATATGACCTGGTGAGCCCACAGGATGCTGCACTGGCTGCTGTCCATGAGCTGTGAGCAGCCCAGATGCCCCGAACCCTCCAGGATCGCCTCGTATGGAGGACACACCCAGAGAGCAGCTTGTACAGAAACAGCGAGGTTCACTTTTCTGGCTGCACACTGACGAAAAACACTCCTGTGTTACGGAAGAGACATGCACACAATGACAACGACCCGGCTGCCATTTTCCTGTTCACTCTCTTCAGACACTAGATCCCAAATCTGGCTCCACTCTAGTCCAGCCACTTGTCCTCAGGGGTCTTTGATTCCAGCTGGTCAAGAGGATGTCCAAACTGAAATGACTTCCAACCAGCCTCCCCTCTGGGAGATGAAAGGGCAAACTTCACACGGAGCTGCTTTTTAAACCTATTACACCAACCTATTTTCTCTGACAAGTGAACTTTACTATTCACTCAGTTGAAGCCCAAAAATGTAAACAACCTGCTCTTCATCTGTTCCGATGTTGTCATTCATTTCAGGTTTTCTTTTCCCTGCAAGGCCTGAGCTTAAGAAATAGCCACACATTTCTGTAAAAAATGTATTCAAACCAGTGGTTTTTCTAATTGACTCCCTCCTGATGTGCTTGGGAAGACACGCACTGTGGATGATGATCATGCCCACTTGCCTTCATCCAGCCCCTGAGCTGATGAAACCCACCAAACACTGCAGAGTTTTAATATTAATTTGTAGGAAACTGTTCAAGTTTATTTTCACAGTGTGGACTACATGTAAAACTACACATAAAATGGTTTCAGTTGATGAATACCGACTAATTGGCGTTTCCACTCTCCCAGTATGAATGTGCTAAGTGGTGATCAGAGGATATGTGAGGCCCAAACTGAAACATCAGCAAAGATTTTTTTTTCTTTTTTCTGCTGTTGTCTGCAAAAAGGAAGGACTACGTTCACGGAAAACCAGTATCATTTTTAATAATTATACATATTTACAAAGATGGGGTGAAGCACAGATGAAGTGTATCCCACAGCAGTCTGTTAAAACAAAAAATCTGTGAACTCATTCATTCCGTTTTAGAGCAAGATCCTGTTTGTGTCAGGCCTTCGCCTGTTTGTGTTGTGGTTTCAAGGACTTCAGTTCATCCATTGGTCCCGTAATAAAAAACTAATCGTTACATCTTGTATGTAAAAAAAAAAAAAAAAAAAAAATCCCCAAAACAAATCATAATGTTACTATTTTGCTGCAAAGTAGGTGGTGTATAGGAGGGTTGGAGGATGAAGCTTCCTTGAACAGTGAAGTGATTTCTTCAAGTGTGCGTGTGTGCTGAGCTGTTTGGTGACTGTAGCACTGCCTCATTATCTCTCTCCTCTCTGGCCCTTGCCTGTCTGTAAAGGCCCTGCAGCTAATTGAGACCCTTTGACTCAGGATCATCTCATAAATCCTATTAGTGGTTATCAAATTAGCTCGGGTGAGATTTCATCAAATAATTCCCAGCCAATAGGGAGCGAGCTTTCCTCCTCCCTGGAACGTGCACAGACATGGGGATCAACGATGCTCGTGTAAGAAGCCAGTTTGATCCCCACTGATCTTTCTCATTCACACATGATGTGCCTTTAAACAGCCTCAAATTTATGGCTTCTTAGTGTTGTCTCTGCAGCGTCATCTGGTGAGATTAAAAGGATGATTTAGAAAACCTTTTCTGAATCCGAACAAAGGTGAGCTGACCTCCATGTGTTAGGCTGACTTTACACCGGGCAGGAGAAAAAGAACAGTTCAAGGGACAAAACAGTTTGTTTAAGGAACATGAATATCTTTAAGCCCTGTTTCCAACACTGCCCCTGGTGTGACCCATGTTTAGGTTCTGTTGCTAGGTGACATCTAGTGGTCGTAGTAATGACAGCATGAGCAAAGGGAAAGTGCGGTGACGTAGTTCATAGAGTAACAAAGTCCACGTCAGGGAGGAGGTTGGGCTGGATGGATGGGTCGATAATATGACACAGGAGAGCTGTGTGCGATTGCCACGTGGAAGTAACATCTAATGTTTCTACAAAGTTAGTCATGTTATTATATAAACCATGAGAGCAAAGATCATTTAATGCTGAAGTACTTATTTTAAGATATGGTGAAGAAAGTATAAATGCCATTGTACAGTCTGCAGATTTACTATGGCAACCATGACAACCAAGGTCCTAACTGAGGCTGCTGTTGGTTGCTTTTTTAGGAGGCCCTACTATGAGGGCGCATCAGAGGATTAAAGGTCGGGGTTGTCGCATTTTTTTATATGAGAAAATTGCTCAATACGAAATAACCAAACTTGACTGAAATATGGTCTAAGTGATGTATTGAGGAGTAGAGCCAACATGATCAGACAAAGAAATCAAACAAGCACCTGGTGTCAACTTCTTAATTTTAACAGTTTTCAGAGCTTCACATAAATATTGGTTTGTGCTGAGTTATCAGAAGTTGGTACAGTCCAAAGACATACGTACACACTTCCATCTTTGTTGTGTTTGCCATCTGATGATGGAATCAGGAGCTTCTTGACGTGCGAGTTAGACCCTGTGATGTCTGGTGCGAACAGACCAGAAGAACTTATTGATCGGCAGCTGTGAGATCCCACCCCTGACTCTGGCCTTCCCTGATTGGTTAAAAGGGGGAGGCTCATTATGGTGGTTCCATTTATTAAATCTAATTTAAGTTATTAAGTTTTAAGTCTTTAAGGTGTCTGGAAATCATGACAAATGATCTAGCTCTCTCTTAGAACAGTGTTTCTCACACTTTTTCAAACCAAGGACCACTTAACCACTAAAATAAAATTGATGGACCACCGAACACATTGTGCTGAGGAGACCTTGCGTGAAAAATATTGGAAATGCACCATTATTCTCCGGTTTCAGAATAATGGTGCATGTGTCTTAACCAGAAGAAGCACAGCTTGAGCCTCATAAGGTGCAACGTCATATGCACTGCTTTTTATATGGCACCATACTTAACTGTCATAAAGCTGAACACATTACAAACCTCAGTCATGTGATGACATTCTAATAAAACTTCAGACTTCCTGTTGCCTCCTTTGTGTTGGAGGTCTCTGTTGACACTCTTAATTGAACTGGTCTTCAGCCACCTGAACTGCACAGCGCACTCTGTGGTCACTGAGTTTGAGAAACATACATGAAACAGGAGATTTTAACATGTTTACTTACACACTGCACTTTGAGAGGATGAATTAGCTCTTGCAATTGTTGGGTCGAAATGTCAAAGAAACGTGTGAAATACCAGAAATAAAATAAATCTTTCACTAATAATAATGACATGAAGTTTGGTTTCTTTGTGAATTAATGATCCTTTGTTAAAGTCCAAATGAGAAGAAACATCAGCTCTGCTCTGTCTTGTGCCTTTAAGGAAAAAGAAGTGATGGTAAAGTTTTGTATTCTTAACAAAGGTATGGATGTAATAATTCACGATACAGTCTCTAATGCAACGTTGTGTGTCAGTGCTGATGACTGCTGACTTTTATGACTGAAGGAGCAATCTTACACTCAGCGTTTGTTGCACCGTGTAAAGCCAGCCTCGGTGTGGAGATGGAAACGCACAATGTTCCCAAAATAGAAATGGAGACACGTTTCCACAAAGCAGGACCAACTGGTCACACGAGACTGTTGACCAGTCGCAGATGGTCACGCAGTGGCAGCTGGTGTGGAAGAATCCGAGCTCGGCCAGCAAGCCTGTGCACACTGTGAAGGCCGGAGCCAACGGACCGCTTTCTTTCTCTGCTCAAGTCCTGATATCGTGTTTTCCTAAAGCTGGCAGAAAGCGTGGCGTGACTTCTCTACACCTTCATACAGGACAGTGTGGGTGCTGTCTGACGGAGGATGTTTGTGAATGATAGTTTGGTTTTGAACATCGAACTTTGCCTTCCGGCTTTCAATGACATGCTGCTTTTGTGAATCATAATTGGTTCTGCGTTGATTATTTGAACTGATTGATAAACAGTTTGGACCAACCCTGAGGAGAGTCTGGTCATGGCTTCAGTCGGTCTTTACCTACTGAGTCCTTCATGGGCAAGACAAGTTCAATAAGAGATAAGTGCATTCAGAGACAAGGTCATTAATTTGATCTTTGAGGCACTTCTTAAATAAAAAGCCGTCTCCTACTTAGCTTTTTTTTTCCCCCTCATAGTTTGGGAAAATCATAAAAGATACCAAAAAGCGAAGTTCGGACATTACAGACGAAAATGTGCCATTTGCATCAATAAAAAGGCATCATCAATTTTGGATTCACTACCTACAATATTATACACAATAATAACTTATTTTGTTCCTTTGTCATTGTACATTCTTGTTTAGTGTGAGGCATTGCCCCCTCCCTCTACAAGATAGAAAGGAAAAAAAAAAAAAAAAAAAAAAAAGTGCACGTAAAATTTCAAGTTCCTCAGCAGAACTGTCATATTCATCCAGGGATGTGAGTCAGGTTGAGGTGTGTTCATGATGGCAGGCACAGAATTAACAACAGCTCTCTGTTCAAATGACAAAGCCGTTCATGCTTTCACATGAGGATGGACATTCTGACGGGAGAGGGGGATGAAGCTGAGGGAGAGAAATAAAAAAGAAGAGGGGAAGACAATGTATGGACTGGGAATGTTCATGTAGTTCGGTGTCTTTAGTTTCCTTGTAGATACCAAGAAAGCAGAGTTTGGTACCCTGACAAAACAATCGGAATCGTCCAGGAGGGAAACTCTTTTCCTTCTCGATCGGTCCGCAGACAGAGTTCATCCTCCATGTTGTCCTTTACTCCTCCTACTGCTCGCCTTTCAGAGTTGGCTTACGAGTGGTTTTTGGCTGAGATGGCAGCTTGGACAGACAGTAGGTGGGCGAAGGAGGAAGCTCGTCTCTCCTTCATACAGACTCTTCTGTGGATAGCAGCAGGGGGTTGATGTATTCAAATCCCTCGAACTCTGACTGGTCTATTCTCTTGATGACGTCCCTGAGGAAGAGGAGGAGGGGGGGGGGGGGGGGGGGACGGAGAAAAAAAAGAATCAGAGATGGTGTTTCATCACAGACCCACAGCACAATGCTACCAGCAACAACACCCAGATCAGGTTGTGAACAAAGGTGGGGGCAGAGAGACTTTGCCGCTCTGTTTCATGTTTGTCAATCTAAGCGACACCCAGATCCATGTCGGTACGTTGACCGCAGCACGTTCCAGTACCAAGTCCTGATCTCGTAGTCTAGTAGTTCACCTGGTAGAGTGCAGACCACGCAAGGCTATGAATGAGCTCCGGGGTGGACACTAACAATGTATATACTTCAGCATCCCTTCACGCAATCTGTACTTCCAGTACAATTCTTTTACCCCACTGCACTTACCACACAAATATAGTTGGTTTTTTTTTTAGTTTTTTTTTTTTTACATATACTTGTTACCCTGAATATATGGATCAGATCCTCTCTTCTGATTGGCCCACCGATTTCAGGGAGGAACCTGAACGAGAGATGTAATTCTACACTAAGATATTTTCTGGTTATTAAAGACACAAATACATATTTTTATAGATGGAAACATTCGGAAAAAACTGAAGAAGAGTACAATTTGGACCATTCAGGATGCTTTTACTTCACCCACCATTTTATTGCATTATAGATGGTTTGGATTGTATTCACATATGCTAAATGTCACATCCCTTTTAAGTACAACAACAAAAGTCACTGTTTTTGTTGGTACCTGTTGCTATTGCTCTGTAAAAGGCCTGAATCCCTTTTCCAGCTGGAAACCTCCAGTGTGTCCATTTGGCTTCCAACTCCACTGTAAGAAAATCTTGGAGTAACCTTTGACCAGGACATGTCCTTTGTCCCTCACATAAAACAAGTCAGTAGGGCAGCTTTCTTCCACCTGAGAAACATTAGGAAAATCAGAAACATCCTCTCTCAAGAGGATGCAGAAAAACTAGTCCATGCATTCGTAACTTCTAGGCTGGACTACTGTAACTCATTATCTGGATGTCCAAACAGATCTCTGACAGTGTTGTGGTTCCTAGAGTCTCCAAGAGTAAATCAGGAGGCAGATCTTTCAGTTATCAGGCTCCTCTTCTATGGAACCAACTTCCAGTATCGGTCTGGGGAGCAGACTCTTTAGCAATTTTCAAGACCAGGCTTAAAACATTTCTGTATGACAGAGCTTATAGTTAAAAAGTTAAAGTTCATTTACTCTTTAGCTATGCTGATATAGGCCTGGACTGCTTGGGGAAGGACTGAGCACCTCACTCTCTCTCTCCCCCTCTTCCTCTCCCCTCTCTTTCCCTCTCCCTCTCCCTCTCTCTCTCCCCCTTGCATGCGCTGACATACCAAAAACCATGCTTCTCTGAAATCTCAGTTTCTCTCAGTTCCAAGCATGTGCACTGCATTTACTAACCATGTTTTCCCGAAGTCTCTGTCTCTCCCAGTTCCTCTCCTCTCTTTCCCTGTCCTCATCCTGCAGGTGATGAATCATCACTATCCCATGTTCCTGCAATGCCTGATGCTCCCATATCTTCATGAATTCTATACAGCATCATGTTCTTGCCTACACCTGTTTGAATATCCCCTCCTCTCCCCCCCCCCCGTGCCTCTCTCTCTCTCTCTCTCTCTCCCTCTCTCAACCCAACCGGTCGAGGCAGATGGCCGCCCCCCCTGAGCCTGGTTCTGCCTGAGGTTTCTGCCTCTTAAAGGAAGTTTTTCCTTGCCACTGTTGCCAAGTGCTTGCTCATCGGGGGATCTGTTGGGTCTCTTTAAATAATTTTATAAAGAGTTTGGTCTAGACCTGCTCTATATGTAAAGTGCTTTGATGTAACTTTGTTATGATTTGGCGCTATATAAATAAATCTGATTTGATTTGATTTGATTTGATGTGTTCTAATCAGATTCTGTCAGTAGGAATCCTTCCAACTCTGAAACATGGTGTCACTTCACACATGATGTCCAGTGAGACAGGAGGAACATAGTGTGGAGTAATCAGTGGAGAATGAAAACATCTCCTTTTGTTTCCTGTCTCTGCTGCTTCCATTAACAAAAAGCCATAATCACAGGTAAATGGAGCGGAACCCCAGAACCAGTGGGCTCAGAGCAGCTGGGTGAATATAAATTTACTCCCTTAGCAACACTGCTGGCTTCTTCTCCTGCAGCAACAGGCTGTTTACTCATCTGTGTGTGTGTGTGTGTGTGACGAGGAACTAAATCCCAAAAAGGAGGCCTCTCGCTGTGAAAGGCTGAGAGGCTTTCTCCCTGCAGACCCTGAGCACGGGGCTTTGAAGTGAAAATAAAAGGTACGTTTGCTGGACTTTCCCCTGCTCTATCAGGTGGGTGGGGGTCTCACTTTTGGGGCCACCAGCGGTGTCGAACAGGTTGCAGATCCCACCCACATTGAGCGAAGTTACGGGTGAATATAACGGTAGACCGTTAGTTTGCCGACCAGCATACTGATGAAGCGAAACCTTTCTCCTCTATCTGATCTCATGTGAAGTGCTCTCACTGTGGAGCCAGTCAACTACCGATACAACAATTACATTTGGAGAATGGTGTTTTTCTATTTTGGAGTTTCTGGTGAGCATAGAGAGGCAAAGAGAGACCACATAAAAGAGAGGGTGTAAGGTTTGGGAGTTCACCAAAATAAACAGTGTGTCCAACCAACATAAATGTTGCCCTGTTTACCCCAGTCTTGGAATACTTGAAAGCACTACCAAATACAGAATGAAGAGGAAAAAATGAGGAGGGCTCAGAGGAGGGATGGGGGGGTGAATTGAGAGCGACAGAGTGAGCACACGGTTGAGAAGCGTGAGCATTTTTAGAGCTACCATGTCGTATTAACATATTAACTGAGAAAATATCCCTTAAAATTGGGAAGGTGGTCCTCATGGTGATGTCTCGGGACCAGTCCTATATCGACCCAAATCGGACACAAACACCAAGAGAAGGTAACCAAGCCACCAAGACAAAAAAAAGACCAAGAATGACAAATATGACAAAAAGAAGAAAAAAAAGAAAAAAAAAAGAACCCAAACAGATTATGTCATAGAAGATGGACAAAGTTGTATCCAGTGACCTGCAGATCAGCAGCAGTTCTGTTTCCCACAATAGTCCACGTTCAGACGCTGATTAAGCTGCCTCGTCAGTTTTGTTGTAATTAAAAGCACATTATATTCTTTCAAGAAAAAAGATGTGAATTTAAAGTCATCTGCAGTCCACTGAGGATTAGACAATGAGCTGCAACAAAACATCTTTGCTTTAATTCTGAGGAGGAAGGATTAAAATTTAATGTTGACCATCTGAATTCTTCTCTCTCTACTCTTTATTATCTTCTGCACTATTATTGTTCGCCCATGTTTTACTTCCTGTGAAAGTCCCCCATCTTTTGATTGAATTTGATTTCAAAACGTTATCACTAAATGGTTGTTTCAATTGCCTTTTAGATAGTTATTTGTAAATTGATTCCATTGATTTGATTCCATTCCTGCGTGATTTTATGACTCCTCTTTTTTTTTTTTCCAAATCTCCTAATATTATAACTTTTCATCTATTTGATTAGTCCTTTTCTTTTTAGCTCATCAGTCTGACTTCAAACTGCACTAAACTGTATTAAAATAAAGTTTGGTTGATTAAAGTTTTTGGATAATGTTATATTAGTAAAGTTAATACCTTCCAACTAGAATTCCTTTTTTTTCCTTTTATCCTTTGAGCTTATGTTTATATTCATTTTGGAAAATGAAGTGGGTTTTTTTTAGCAGTTCCTGGTTGGATAAACTCTGGGCAGCATGGCGGCATAGTGGTTAGCACTGTTGCCCCACAATAAGAAGGTCCTGGCCTGGGACCTTTCTGTGGGTGGGTTTCCTCCCACTGTGCAAAGACATCATGTTTAAGTTAACTGGTGACTCTAAATTGTCTGTAGGTCTGAGTGTGAGTGTGAGTGGTTGTAGGTCTCTGTCTGTCTCTGTGTGATGGCGACCTGTCCTGGGTGTACCCCTCCCTCACCCGGAACGTTGGCTGGGACTGGCTCCAGCACCCCCCGCGACCCGGAAACAGAAAAGCGGTAGAAGATAGATGGTTGGATAAACTCTGAGTACAAGAGTCTTCTATAAAAGGTATGTATGTATGTAAAGTATGTTTATGAAAATATATTTGTAGAAAATGTAAATCTAAAAATATCACACTTGTGTTTAGGTGGAACTGAAATGGCTGCAATCAGTGCGAGAAGGTTTAAAGAAGCTTCTCTTGATGCTACTGCTGCGACTCTGCATTATGCTTATTTGTGGACAAAACAATAACCAACTTTTCTTACAGCACAAGGGCTTTTTTTCTCTCAACCCAAACACAATCTCTGCCTCATATCTTACACTCTGCTTCTCCCACACCTCCAACAGCGTAAAGCTCAAGTTTTCATAAGTGGAAACTGTATTACTGGCATGCAGTATAAACATTCTGCCTGTGACGCTAAAGCAGTGTGCCACTGTTTCCCAACTATCATCCAGACACAATTAGTTCATAACAGTTTTATAACGGCCATAATGAATTTACACATCCCAATTTGACATAGAAGATGTCTAAAGTCCTTCTTATCATTCAAAACACACAGAGCTCCTATATGTATGTGTGTCACTGCCACAATACGTGACTGACCCACCACAAACAGAATCTAACTGTGGGTGCGGTAGATGACCGAAATGCTCCCATGAGTAACTATGACAGTAGTTACATCCACGACACCAGACGGGGAGAATCAAAGGTCAGTATCATTTAATCAAACCAGGTCGGTACACAGAAGAGCGGTCAGATAAGGCAGAGGTATCCAAAAAGTGATGCAAAGGACAAAAACCAGAGCGAAGCAAAAAGCCAAAAACCAAAAGAGCAAACTATGAGACGATGCTGGAACGTGACAACAAAGGTACGACAAAGTGGCACAGGACGCAGGGAGGACACAAGGGAGGGAGGGGTGATGAGAAACAGCTGGGGAGAAACAATGAGGGAGCAGGTGTGCACAGGACCTGACACAGAGACAAGAGTGAGGAACTTTTCAAAATAAAACAGGAAGGACAAGATGAGTGAATGTAACAACAGTTAACTAAGGAGTGGACACAGCAGCAACTGTTGCACAAGTGATTTGGACATGGCCTTAATCCATTTAGGCAACAAATAAATGACTGAATGAATTTATTAACTGGCCCAAATACATCCATGATGCTGAGATAAGCAATGTGTTCTCTAGAGAGAGAGGGCAATGTTGCGGTCCTAACCAGGTTAGAGAAGACATAATGATGCGTCCCTGGGCCCTGGCTCCGACTGCCATCTTCTAAGACTTGAAGCTGGCATTGCAAAACTACCCCCTCCCAATACCATGCTGACAAGGGCCCCCAGCAATCCTGGCTTTTAATGTTGCAATGTAAATCTCTAACAGAGAGGGTTTACCCCTCTCTCTCCCTGCACGACTCTCACTTTTCTTTCTTCGTGTGCCAAGCTCATCACGAATGGGAGTGATTGGAGATTGGAGAGCTTTTTTGCATCACCCCCTCCTAGCAGGAGTGGGCGAAGTCAGCCCCTCTCCTTGGTAACAGAGGGAAAAGAAAGGGATGGGGAGATAAAATGTGAGACGGAGGGAGGAGGTGTGTGTCTTCTTTTGATGTGCTGTAGTGTTTGATGCCAGGTTCACATCTCCACTACTGAACCGGCATTGTGTTCCCCACCTCGTTCTCCCACTGCCTCTCCTCTCTACCATCACCCAACCTCCTCCACAACTGCCTCCCCAAAAGTCTGTCAGCGGCTCTCATTGTTGAATCCTGTCACAAATGAAGTTCAGAGCCGTCTCACTGTAGCCCCTTAATGAGCTGCGAGTCCCACCCACACCAGGCTGGTTTGAAGATCAGCATCTATCTAGGATGAAGCAGTGATGTGCGGCACCTTCAGATGGCGGGAGAGCTGCGTTAACTACCCAAAGACATCTGTCATGGGTGCAGAACATGATGGGCATTTAATAAGACTTCAATTAACACCAGCAGCTCCTGTTCCTGCATGACCCTGCCATTTAATGATGGTGTAGTTATTTCTATGCATGTTCAGAAGTCACACTGGCAGAGAAAAGCCATGATAGCACCCCTGTCAGTCTCCACCTAGCTGGTGGAGTGCAGAACTGACTTTGACAGCTTGAATATCCCATTGTATTTTGGACAGTATCCTGACTGCAGAATACAGGCAGGTGACCCTAATCCGAACAGGTGAGCAGCAGAAAAGCTGTTTCAAAGTCTAACAATATCTGATGCTCAGGTGATGTCAAAGGGTGGGGGGCTGCTTTGGTTTGGTACCTCTCTGACTTTACAACTGGCCATGAAGAAAAAGGACTTTTCACTCATGCTATCAGTTTTCATTCTTCAAACAAGCACTTCTGTTACTGTTGTTGTGCACAATGAAGTGCAATTGTGAATTCCTTCTCAGAAAACTCATTAAAAATGTATCAACGGTGTGCTTGAAGCTACAGAGACGCTGTGGGAAACAGTAGAGATGGTTCCTTCCTGATCCCAATTCCAACTTTTTTCAAGTCTTGGTTAGATGCTACGAACTGATTTGGTACAGATGTATTTAAGTAAAACAAGCTGAACAGATATTTGCCACTAACACTGTCTGGATGTGGTGTGATGTGCTGTTAATATGAGGCCAAAGTTAAGCCCTTACTAAAAGATAAATGGACGCAGGAAGCCATATAATCTTTACTTTCATTATTTCATCTGACTGTGGATCATGACAAAAAACACTGTAGCGGAGCCATCACAAGAGACTGACCGAGTCAATCACTGCAGACTACTTCAGTAACTATCCACGGGTCCACAGGGAGAATAACAGGTGCATGTTTGTCACAAACCTGCATGCAACCAAGTCTCAGGTACACACACGTCCCACTTCTCTGCTCATTTTAGGATTAGCTCCAGATTCTGAAGGGGCATGGTCATCATCCCATCAACATCACTTTCAGTTCAGCTTCTGCTTTTGAGTGAAGGAGGGAGGGGGATTAAATCAATAAAAGAATTGCAGGAAAAGCACAATTGTTGGAGCCTGAAAAAAATCAATCCAGCATGAAAATGTTGTCTAACACAAGCCTGGTAATATTTATTGGCAGGCCCCGCTAAAACCTTATGGAATCCATTTTGTGTCGGCACAAAGGAAAAGAGGCAGTGATTGTGCTTTCGTGCAGCGAATGCAGACGGTCCGCAGCAGAGGCTGTGCCGTGTCTGTTGTTGTGCCAGATCCCTTCTCTTAAACAAGGGTTTCCTGTCAGATCCTGAAGGCTACATGTTTGAATTAATCAGAAAAATGCCCCTGATGGATAAAGACAACAGTGTTGGGAACTCACAGGGGGCAGTTGTGCAGGGAGTTTTCTTCTTTACTGGATGCAGAAGTCCTCTGGGAGGAAGGCACATTACACACTGTTTGTGTAAAAATAACTGTTCTCTTTCAGGCTTTGTTTGATCATGGCCTTCACACCTGCCTAATGCAATTACAGTCCTACTGCAGTGTGACACTCGAAAATACACAGATGTAAAATATCAATATAACACTTTTCTTTTTGCTCCCATTTTTCACGAGTTGATATTAAAGATCACACAAATGGTTCACAATAGCTTTCAATCTGAGTCAGCCAACAATTCTCTTACTGTGATCATCCCTCCATCTGACATGTGTGGTGTATTACCATGCACAATGACTGTAAAAGCGAGCTTAAGGCTGGTCACAATGAAAGCACGCTTTAAGAATGTGTAATTTTATCTTGGAAAAAAAGTATTTATGAGGTACAGGACTGTGGATTCCACAGATGTGCAGCTTTTTTTAGTCAGGGGAGAGACACAGTTCAGAAAGCCTGTGGCCATGATTTGCCTCATGCAGAGCGACACACCTCCCGTACGCAGTTGATCAGGTTGTTGGCTGTGCCCTGTGGAGTTTTCGACTGCTCCTCTTCAGTGGCTGTGTGAAGTTGCTGGACATTGGCAGGAAGTGGAACGCGCTGTCGTACACACAGATCCTGAGCGTCCCAAACATGCTCAGTGGGTGACATGTCTGGTGACAATGCACACCATGCAAAGACTGGGATGTTGGAAGCTTCCAGGAGTTTTGTACATGATAGTAAAAGAGGAGGCGATGGCAGCAGATGAATAGCACAACAACGGACTCGTCATGGTTCGTTTGTGTCTTTTGTGTTTCTAGAAAGAAATCTCAGATCTTTTAACTCAACTAAATAATAAATAAAAACATTGTATTTCTGTTAAGGAGACAGTATTAGAGGGAGAAGGAAAAGCAGAACTAACTGAAATATAATCTTGTAAACAAATCAAAATTTCATACTCACTGATTGTTTTTCCAGTGGGTGTAAACTTGTGGCACCCACTAACAATGTCAATGGTCCAATACAGTCGGTGCAACATCTGTGTGGGCTGTGGACTTCACATCAGAAGCTTACACAGTTTATACCACTGTGCTGTTTCGATTTAACTGGCTGCCAAGACTGTTTCTTGGCCCCATCTGTTAAAAAATCTGAGGTGACAACACCATCACCACAAGTGGACTGTTGACACACAGACAGCTGACACTGGACAGCCCATCTCTTCTCTCTAGCATGGGTGGACACGGCAGTAAGAGTGTAGGAAGTGATGAACTGGCAGGGTTTGAAATGAAAGGAATAAAATGCTGTATTGAACGCAGTGGTTCCCAACCTGTGGTTTGAGGACCGCCGGTGTGCCTGCCGAGGTATAACAAATGGACCAACCACTCATTTGAAAAAAGAAACTACAGTCAGAGAGATAAATAAAAAAATCTACGGCAAAAAGTGGAGAATAATGAAATTAAATTAGAATTAAAAGACAATAGTGAAGACACATGACTCAACTAACCATGGCCTAAGCTAACCAGAGGACCACTCTTCCAACCTTAAGAAAATCTGTGCTAAGTTCATATCCATCTATCACCTGTACTGGAAGGTGGCACCAAAGTAAAGTATGTCTTTAAACTGTAGGAAGAAGGCAGAGTCCCTGCCTCTCCCTATGTGGAGAAGGAGACCACTCCTGGGGTTTGATCCCAGAACCTTCTTGATGAGTGCCAACCATTGTGATATTGTGAAGGAAAAAAGAGCATGCAGATGTTGTCAGGGCCAGTGAACGTTCATGTATAATATCAGATATAATAGCTACCTGTTACTTCTCAGTCTCCAGTCAACTCACGCCCATTTATGTCCATGCATGTCATTTCACCGTCAGCATCAACCAGCAGAGACTCAAAATTTGTTTGACTTATGGAGTTTGTCATGGTGATAATTGTGTAGCAGTTTGAAAAGCCACAGAACAACAGTGTTGCAGCACTAAAAACAAATCTTGGACAAATTTCAGCCAACACATCATCATCAAGCATGAAAGAGTGACAGAAGGAAGAGGGCTCTGAATTGTTCACATGAACTTGACTTTGGTGATGGCAGTGATGCGACTGGAGAAAGCTGTACTCACTCATCATCTGGTGTTAGCTGCACTGGTTCATTAGTAAACTGCGTGTCGAAGTTTTCAAGGCCGTATTCATCAGATATTTGAGGTTTGAAGGGTGGTGTCACCTCCTTCTTCTCCAGCTGAGGAGAAACAAACACATCAAACGTACCGTGTGAGAGACACTGGAGACTGTAGAAGGAAACAAACACATCAGACACTACAAATTATTTTAACTTTTTAAAAATGCAACTGATTTGTGATCCACACAGATAAATCTCTTCCACTCAGGTAGTTCAGTTCTTTTTTGATTGAGGATTATTTTTCGCAATTTATTTTGCAACTAAACACTGAAAACAGACCCAAACAATGCAGTATCTCCTAGTGTTTGGGTGACTTATAATAAAAACTACAATGTCCAGCTGTCATGAAGAAGGTGTACACCTTCCCCCAGGCACCAATGAGCTTGAAGTAAGAACCACAAACAGGGAAGAGAGGCCAGCAAATACTAAGAGAGGGAGGGAGGGAAGGAAGGAGAGAGAGATAGGCACTAACATGTTGCTGGTCTTTGTTTTTATATAAACACTCTGAGACAAAGTTAATGTTTAATTTCCTGATTGACAAAAGTGACTGACTTGCTGATATCCTTGTTTGATCCAAAAACTGTCGGGAAAGGAAGGGAACCAAATAGATACTGAGCCGGCGGAAAACTGTGTTACATATAGTACATTAGACACTGTGGCTCTTTTCCATGTGGTTGGATCTACTAGAGTAAGAGACAAACAACTTGTTACTACATTTCTCAGTGGCACTGAAGACATACAGGACTGAAAACTGGAGAGGAAAACAACAGAATGGAAAGGGTTGAGGCAGAAGAATAATTGTGCCTGAGTGATTCAGCCAGAGGAGTTTCTGTCTGGTTTGTTTCCATGGTTTCACATCCGTCCCTCATCCAGTTAAAATGTGCAGTGAGGACATTTTCTGAGAACACAGTGATCCATGTTCCATCCACGCCTTGATGTGAACTAACAGTTGTGGCCATTACGCTTCAGTTCTGCCTTATTGGTTTGAGCGGAAGCCCAATCTGAGACAAAAACATAACAGGCCTGACCCAGCTTCACAGGTTGGTCTGGAATAAGTAAGAATGGATATGCGCTGTCAGGAAGAAAGGAGGGAGGCAGTAGAAATCTAACTGTATGTAAAGGAGTGCTGAGAACCAAGTTCTTGGAAGTAAAGTCTGGCCCCCTGATGATGAATAGCTTTTCCTTGATTTGTTGTTAACTTAGCCCACAATCACTCTGTCGTGTTTTTACATGGACAAACAGCAGTAGCATCATGAGAGGGAGAGAGAAAACAAAAAAACAGCACAGTCTACTTTAAAGATTACTACAGAAGACAGAATAATTCTCCATTTAATAACATAAGAGCAAAACGAGAAGGAGGTCGTTCCTACGCCTGTACTTAATTCCAATGTTTCGTTACACAGAAGTTATTCAGAAGATGTCGACAGAAATATTTCGTGCAATTACTACTTCTCACTTGATTTATTAGCTCAGTTTTCCTAATTAGTTTCTGGTTTTCTTCAGTAGAATGTGATGTTAATTTTTAAAACCATCCCATTTAGGGGAAACAGACCATAAACCAGGGCATGGACTAAGGTATGGCTAGCACAACAGTTGTCAATTCACATACAACCATGCTCACACTTGGTATCTGAGTGCATACAATGGGTATACATTTATTTGTACACTGACATATATAACAGCATGTAGTGCACTATAAATATCTGGGTGGTTCACTTAAATCCGAGTGCAGTACTTCTCACTCTCAGTAGGTTGTCATTTTGGTTGCATAGTGGTGTGAAAAATCCCGTTAATGTGTTTTAAAACTTGTGACAATGGTGGCAGACGAGGTAAGATAAGTCGTTGCAGCTGATGATGTCTTAATGTCCGGAGACACAGACAGGAGATTTAAATGTTCATTTTCAAGTCAGGTGAAGACAGCAGCTGTCAGGCGGGTGACACATGTCATTCCCAGTGAGTACTTCACACACTGTACCAGTGAGGACTGTGTGCGCAGTGTACTACACAGCATGAGATTGTGTTTTTATTTCACTTTACAAACATTCAGACACGACTGACAGTGACATTTATCCTGCCTCCAGAGACACTGAGATACTTCTTCATATCTAGAGGGAAGCCAAGGTAGCGTCCAATATGGCCTGAAGTATCTGCTTGGTGGAAGCTCCACCAGCAGCCTAGGGATCGACCGATTATCAGTGCCGATATTCAGCATTTTTACGGATATTGGCATTGGCCCTTTTTTTTTAATCCGACGGCTGATAAGAGGTCAATTTAAAACTGGGTTATTTTGGCTCTGATGCAGCTGCGCCTCTCTGTCTGCTGTCACTACTCTGTCTCCAGCATTGTCCCACCCACAGCACCATCTGATTGGTTAGACGCAGAGCCACGGCACGGGTAACAGCCAACCAGCAGTGAAAGCTGTGCAAGCACAGTGTTCACACACACTGCGGAGAAGGTCCGGAGAGCAGATATATGTTTCGTACTTAGATGTATTAAGAGAACTGGATACAGTGTCGGAGGTGGGGCCCGTTCATTCCTATGGACGTTGGTCAGCGGTGCATGAAGCCAAAAAAGTTTGTTTTCCGGGTGTCATGGCGGAAAATGTATTTAAATTTACAATTAACTTTATAAGACATGCTGCTGAGCCTGGGAGCTCCCTGCACTTTTTGTTAGAATTTTAAAACAAAGATGTCTATTGTCTAAGATAAAAAAAAAAAAACCTTTAACATTTTGCAAATCTGATAAGCTGTTTAATAAACATATGCTTAAACGCATTTAAACGAAGTTAAGTGTTGGAGTTTGTATTATTTAAAATTTTGACGCCAATATTTTCCCTTTTACTGCAAATGAATATCGGCTCCAAATATCGGTTATTGGCCTCCTTGCCTACTAATAATCAGTATCGGAATCGGCCCTGAAAAAACCATATCGGTCTATCACTACTGCACCCTCGACCTAAGGAGGAGCATTCGGCAGCAGCAAAAACAGAGGGGCACATTAATGAGAAAATGCTCCTATGAAGCAAATGTTCCTATGATTTATTTTGAAAGGTACAGACAGAGAACCTGATTTGATGTTTATGTATTAATACTATTCAGAAATCTGTGTGTGTGAGCTCCAGGTTCTACTGCTGGTTTTTGCCGTAGTTTCTGTGCTTCATTTGCATCATTGGTTCAAAGTTCTTTGTGAAAAAAACTTCAAATAAACAAACAACACAAAGAAACTCACTTTCTTTGTATCTCTTCCTCTCATTCCCTCACCATCAAATTGGTGCATCTTCCCCCAAACTCTCTCTCTCCTTATTTGCTGATTTCTTTTTCAACTTTGTCAGTGCCTACCTACACTCCTCTGTCAATTTCACCCCCTCACATCCTGTCTCCATCTTCCTCCTCTCTGTTTGTCTCCATCTTACTCATTGTCAATTCTTTTATCTTTTTCACTTTCCTCCTACTTTCCCCAGTCTCTCTGATGTGTTGTTGGGCAGAATGAAGCTCTGTGTGGTGGTAATGAAGTGCTCTGAGGGCCAGAAAAGAGGCAAGCACCTTTACACACACAGGCAAACACAGGAAGTGGCCCAGAGGGGGCACATGAAAGAGGTAAGTTAGGCGCCAGGGCTGTACTGGAAAGCCATGGGGTCTCAGATCATAGCACCTGTGTGTGTTAATTTGTGCATGCACATTCCGGTGGAATCTCTGCTTTCAGGACAAGCTTGGATGATATGAGAGTCAGACTGATCTGAGGTAGACATTAATGTGACTGGAGTCGTACTACAGTCAACAGATGTGGAGCCACATAGCACACACTTACACTGTGTTACTTAATGACACAGAGCGCACTGTGTTAGAAGCACATCTCCATAAGGACATCATCAGAGAGGGCAAGGACCTGCACTTCATTTCTGTAATATGTTTCAAAGCTGCTCTTTCCTCTGCTGCTGAGCAGTGAACGTCCCACAGAGACACACTGACGTTCATGTACGCATTCAGCTTTAGTAGACAAACAGGCATCTAAAAATCAAACCTGGTTTAGAGAAATTAAAACTATTCACGAGCAACTCAGTTATAGGACGAGAAATATGAAAAGCATGTAATGTGCTTCAGATTCATGGGAAAGATCAATAATAGAGATTCTGCATTTTGGCTATTTTTCATGCTTTCCATGCAGCTCCCACAAAAAATAGACCTGTTAATGTCACGTTGACATCAAACCAGCAACTTCACATATAACTGACCTGTTCCACAATAGTTTAAATAACTACAATGAATGTGAACATGGCAAAGACATTAAACAATACCAAAATATTATTAATAATTTTACTGGCTGTAAAAAGTGACATTTTAGAGAAATTTTTCTGTCAGAAATCAACTAAAATTACGAGTATCCACAATTGAGTAAACTGTAAAAATCTGTGTAGAGAGACAGGGACACCGCAGCAGATACACACACATTCATACAATTGTCTAAGGTGTAGAAGTTCAGAAGTGCGGTCCTGATTTTACACAATCCGACAGGTAGTAAACAAGTACCAGAGAGATAAACAGCCAGAAAGTCCAGTGCTCACACTAATAGTTGTTCAAGGGTTCAACAGACTTGAGAAAGTAAAAACTGAAAATTTGAAATAGATAAAAGACCAAAATATTTAAAGGCACCACCTGTGACCCTGAGGGATGAGCGGTTGAAAATGAAATGAAACGAATATTAAGAGCTAGTTCTAAAACATGTAACAAGAAAACAAGTCTTTGTGTTTTTATTAATGCAGAATTGAATTCTTTCTTTTCGAACTACTCAACTAAAAACGAATCTGACATGAAATGACGCCAACCGGAGGAAACAGGACAAGCTAACTGCTTTGTGGAGACAGAGATACATTACCTTCTAAAATATAGATTGAACTTCAGTGAAGTGAATAACACACTGACATGAGAAGAGAGGACGAATCCCGCTGCCCAGTATATGACACAACCTGAGTGACACCCCCCCGGCCTAAGAAGTTAATTAGCCTCTTTCAAATATAAAGTGGTCTATAGGAGAAACTTCCTGCTTTTCAAAGGTTCAAAGAAAAATTGTCTTCTGCCCAACTTTGATCTAGTTGAAAATAATTGAAAACAAGTGAAATCCAGTTGTACCCGTTTCCAAACGATCGACTTCTTGTGCATGTTCATCAACCTGACAGTTCTCTGGCAGTGAAGAACTGTGCACTTGGAGGGGGAATAAAAGAGGACAGAAGGTAAATGATATTCAAATGTGTCATCTCTTCAGAGAGAAAACTCGGCGCTCTCGCAGGAACTGTCTGATGAATATTAATGTGTGGTAACAACAGTGGGAGCATGCCAGGCCTGTCAGGTCTGGAGACAGGTTTCTAGTTTGAGGGCAGAGAGCGCTGCTTCTCCACCTCTCACAGCTTTGTCAACTTGTTTTCCCTCTGCGCTACATGGAAGCTTTATCGCTACGCTCAGGATTCCTTTTTGCTTTGATATCTTTCCCCAGTTTGCCTTTGGTGTGTACTTCACAGGCACAGTGGCAGCACTCATTACCACACTGACAATTGTTTTCCCTCTCTTTTATACCACTCTGCTACCTGCTATCTCACCTAATTGTCCCATGAGGGACATGTCAGCAATGAGGACGTAAAATGGCCTTCATTCACCTTAATTTACCATTTGTGCTAATGTCTCATAAAGTAACAGTAAATCAAAAAATAAGCTTTTTATAAATCAGTCACAGGTTTATTAGCAGGTTTTACCTACATTAAAAAACAAAAAACAGAAAAATGAAGTAAAAGGCTAAACCTATTACACCAGGGGTTTTAATTACACCAGAGTCCACCACTGTGCCTTACCATTTAGTTTGAGTAACCTCTAATAGTTAACAATGTGGCTGTGAAAGTGGACTAATGAGTCGGTCTGTTTCCATTTTGCTGATTTTTGATGTCCACAACATTGCGGCATTTTCAAAGGATGTTTAAGTTGTTTCAAAGAAAAAAAGAAATCAGGACTGGACTATTCATTGACACATATCATATTGTGGAATAAGAACACAAATCGGAACGTGTTGTGCTTGTGTTAACCACGGATCATTATTCTCAAAAAAAGACATACACTTTCTTTGCTACTTAGAAAATACTTTGGAGTAAAATATTTTTATGAACCTTTCACCAAGTAAGTACTTGAGCTACAGAAAGAAGCCTGAGAGTTTTCATATTAGCTCGGTGTTCCTAAAAAACTGCCAACTGAGTGCAGTTCAGTATTGTAAAGATCCTTAATATTGTATGTTTCCTATCTTTATTCATGTCAGTTTGAAATTATTTTGTGTGTCAAACTCAGCACACACATATTCCCTGCCACTGCTTCAGTTGCTATGAATATGTGAGTGATTAGAAAATTCACTTTTATTTGCCTTGTTGCTCCATAGAGGGGGAAGGTACTTCACTACATGCAGCTGTATTCTGCACACAATTTATCTAACTATATCATCCATTTTTAAAAACATAGATACACACTCATACACAAATACAGATGGAGGGGGTGGGGGCGTGGGCTTCACCTTGCTTGTGTGCCAGCTCAGATCGTAAATAAAAGTGTGTGATGTTTGAAGTACAGACACACACAATCAAATCTGACAAAGACAATTCACAATGGTGAATGACAGCTGAGCATTGTTCCCACAGCTGATTGGCATTAAATGTAGGCGTTGTGTGTTTATTCTGTTTACACTACTTTGTGACTGTAACTGACAGGTTTCGAGAGTCAGCCCCTAGATCTGCCGCCAGCCGCTTTCTGTCAGGTAGTAACACTCACCCAGATCTCACAAATGAAGACCTGTCTCCTGCAAGTGGAATATGTGGCAAGTCACCCTCCACCTCCATTTTCAATGAGTGATTTTGAGGTTGAACTATTGACTGTGTATAAGAGTGGATGTACACTTTGGGTCTGCAGAGTGAAGCCAATGGTGAAGATCCTTAAACTTGTATTCTATCCAATGACCATCAGGCACAACTGATTGTAAAAACCAGTCAAATTGTATTGAAATCTATATGAAAATGTGGCCAATTCTTATTTGATTTTTTTTTTTTTTTTTAACCACAGTAAACGTTTTCCTCACAATTTTATAGTCTCAGTTTCTCATCTGGTGTTCATTTTTTAAATAATTGGAGGATAGACCATAAAGCAAGGTTATACATTGGCTATGGTTATCATAAAATATGCATTGATATGCACACATAGAATGTGCCTGAAAATTTGAGTTTCAAAAACCAAATTACAAACTTGAGACTTCAAACCTTTCATTCTCTGGTTATATTCTAATGTCCTAACTTGAAGGTGTAATTTCTTATCTTGCACTTCTTTCTGAACTTGGTGCACTCAACATTACTCCCTTCTACTTCCCCCCCAATGCTGTCATCTGATAACAATCTGAGCCACAAGCAATCACAGTATTTGATCAGTTCATATGAAGTGTTAGTTTGGATAGCACTGTTATTTATGTACGAGGTGATAAATGCAAATATTTTATTAAAATACTATATGATCTCACAAAACCTCTCCAGGTCATCTATGCATGATCAGTGAACCTGGTGAAGTTAGGGAAGTCGAATGGTATTCACAACACCCTTAAAACTGAGAAGTATCACCATAAGCATGAGACAACTCAAATCTATCAACCTTTGATTGGACTTAATTTCCATTACATATGAGTACTCTAGAAGGTTTTATCTTTGATGGCATGATGGCCTCCTGCACCACATAGTGCCTTAGATCTATTAATCAAAAATGTGGATTCAAAATTAACTGTGTTGGTTCTAAATGTGTTTTGGATCCAGGTTTGGTGAATTTATGTTTATGTGTATATTCAGGAACATACAATGTATGATTTTCCTTCATTGTTTTAGTTTCCAAAGGATATTTATGGTCTTGTTTTTAATGTCATGTACAAAAGAAATATATATATATATATTTTTTTTAAACGACCTGAGTTCTGTTTCATTTCATTTCATGTCATTTCATTTTTTTTTTAATATATGGTATGCTTTGGTTTTGCACTGTGCACTTTTTGGGAAGAAAATGTTGAATTGTAAACTGAAATGAATGCAATATACAACCACTGAATGAATCATAGCAGGATGTTTTTCCTGACCTCAATTAGCTCTTACCTGGTCCCAGTCTATACTGCGGAAAAATGTGTGTGACTTGATATCTGTGAAGCCTGTCTGGACCTGGCATCCCAGCCGCTCCTTGGGATCCTGTGAAGACCAAAACAGCTACTAAGGAACATCAAACAGAAGCAATAGCAACATGAATGGTTATTTTGTATTTTGGGATTGAGTTGTAGACAACACAGGTTGACTTGATTTTATGTGGACAGTAATAAGTAATAAGTCGGGTATTTCCCTTGTTTTTGATATCACATGACTACTCAGAGAATGAAGCACTGTCGTAAACATATATACAGTTAAAATACCTATACAGGTGGACAGTTAGTGATGATGTTGATGCCACATTTTATCCTGCGCTGCTTGTGGATGTGTACATCCTTCCCTGTGTCAAGTGAAACAGTCACTAGAGTTTGACTTTCTGCTTCAGATGCTTCAGATAACTGGGAAGAACTTGCATACAGATTTTCGTCTTCTTTTAAAATATCAGCACTGATTGTCAATTTTATCTTGTGGCCACCTGTGTGATGATCAGTTAGAATTACATGAATTCGGTCAAGTTGTACTCCTAACACATTCATTGTGTATATAGTTTTTTTTTTGCACCATGATCTTAAATCATTTTGGGAAAAAATTCCAGTTTAGTCTTTGGTACCATTTTGTAAATTAATCAGACAGACCCAAGGATTGGCTATGCTGATTCTTTAAATAAGAACTTTTTGCAGAAAGGATCTTCCACTTTTCCCACACAGGAATGAGCGCACAAATGAGGAGTCAGACAACATTAGGATTTTTTATCACTCATACAGCTGTCAGGGTTGGAGTGGACACCTAGGAAGGCGTTGAGACAATAGCTGCTTTATGCAATCAAAACATGAGATTAAAGGACTTCAGATAGCGACTACATCATGCAATCTAAGCTGAAAATAGAATGTCTTGTAAACAGAATTAAGCAAGAAATAATCTTATTATAATCTTATTTAAACCCAATAAACTCGATTTGTGCAACCATATGTAGGTGTACTCTTTTATGCTGTACAAGTTTCCTTTATACAAGTTTACTAAAAACAATGTAAGTTGTTTTTTTTTTTTTTTAAAGAAGGACTGAGTAATTTCCTGAAACAGCTGGACAATGCAACTGTTATCCAACCTTCCTCAAAAATGAAAAAGAGCATTTGTTGGGCACTATTTTCAGTGGTAGAGTAATCCACATTTGGTGCACTTCCGAGTGCATGTCGCAACAGCACAGTGTGTGTGTGTTTGAGTAAAAATAAACTACAGTGGGTGTTTGGTTGGGGTGAAGGAGGGATATGTCAACCAGGAAAATCTATACAACTCGCCAAAGTACTTTTTAAGATAGCAGAGGCTGAGAGGAACAATCATTTACAGTGAACTTTGACTGACATTGTTTTACATGCTGACCAATCCACAGTTTTCTGATAATTTAATCCATCAGCGAGGATGTGTCTGAAGATAATCTGTTTCAAAATTTCCTTAATTATGTTGGTTTTCTTGTGCAAATAGATATGTGTACACTGAACACATATAGTCCAAATAGCCCAGTGTGGCCTTAAGACTGGAAGCAGTGGGGAGCTTACTACAACTCTTACAGCTCACTAATGCAGTTATATGATAAAAATATTCTTTTATTTTGTCACACACAGTCCCAGCTTGCAGAGATGCGGCGCAGAAACCTCAAGCAGATGGACAATCACCTTGTTTTTATGCTCAATGTTAAACTAAGTTTTCTGGTTCTATTTCTGTACTCACTCTTTCAAAAGAAGTGAATACACATGATCTTATCATGTCTGCACTTCTGTCTACATGGGCAAAACTTCATTTTACACAGGGATTATAAAAAAGTAGCAAAACATTTCAAACTTATGACCCACAGTGGGATTCTGATCCGAAGCCTACACCACTGCCTGGCTGTAACACAAAGAAATCCTCACCTAGATTATTTTTACTGCGTAGCCTATAATTCTCTCAAGATGTTAACTGGTTTTACTGCTGTAACACGGGAATAAACAGCCTCGAGCTCTTGGCAAAGATTCCAAACATTATGATTTGACTGAGCAACAGTGTACACAGACACATACAGAAATGGAGAGAGTGGGGGGGGCGACTCTCACCTTGTTTAGAAAGCCCTTGAGCACGCTGGCAGCTTTCACCGACAGAGACCTTGGGATACGAATGGGCTTCTCAAGAATAACTGTTGTCAAAAGAGAAGGACAGCAACAAAAAGAGAGAGAGAGCAGGAGGATGAAAAGGACAGTTCTGAGTAATGAGAAGGATGATTCATAGTCCAACCTGCCTGTGGGTGCCAATGTCTGCTGCGTGAGAGTCAAAGGGGAGAAGAAACAAAGGACACCGTTCTTTCACTTATTTTTGATGGTCTGCACACAACCTTGAGACTCCCACAGCTCAACAATGTTGTATGGATCAGAACAAAAACACACTGAAAACTAATATTTTCCCTCAAAACCTAAATCCAAGGATGCCGCGCTGCTAATCACAATGGTACTACACACTTAGGTGACCAGAGCAACTTTCTCCAATCTTTGTTCATAGTCACGTGACCACATGTGTTCCTACATGGAAGATAACCAATTTGTTTCTTACATTAAGATAAGTGGCTGCTATTACCTACAGATATATCAGAATTATTGGATCTGAACTACGGGACATCGAATGCAAATATTAAGACAGACATATTAAGATGGGATGTTATTTCTCGCTTGAGCCTGAGTTCCAGAGTAGAGTAATTTGAAATTAATACTCTACCAGGAATTCTGAACGTTTTCCAGAGTCTCCAGACCCAGGGTCAGGAGAATGGAATAGGTTAATACCCAGATTCTTGTGGCAGGGGAAAAACCAAGAATCTGGTATAAAACTTTACAGTTATGAAAGGAATATGGTGGAATGGGTTTCCCCTGTCTACAGGAATTATATTATGCATCACACATAGGGCCACTTATTTGACGGTGTATGCACCAGCATACTTAGCCAGATGGAAGGACATTTAAAGCCTAATGGGGGGTACCAATAGAAGCAATGTTAGCATATCCTGAATTACAAATAGGAATGATTAGACAAGGATAACCCCTGGACTAATACAGTTATGATGGAAATCCTGGTGGGAGACAGTAAAATTATGTGGATCTAGTGAATTGTTGAAATTGTTTTGGTGGTGTGCATTTCTTTCAGACTTTGTTCCAAATGGATCTCAGAATGGATTTAAACAATGGGTTACAAAAGGCTTTACTGACTATTGTACATTTGTCAACAAGTGGATATTCCAAAGCTTCGATTCCCTACAAAAGAAATATAGTGACATTTTTCCATAGATACCTTCAGATCCGGCATTATGTTAACCAAAACACGTGGGTAGCCATGGAAGCAGGAGGTACAGAGTTGTGACGATGTCTGATCAATATCTAAATTCACAACATTGAATAAGATTGTTTCCAGGAGGTATAACTGCATCTTACAGTCAAAATCTAAAATTCCACTATACATTAAAACGTATTGGGAGGAAGGAGGGCACTTAAGGATTTCAAATTAGAACTGGGGAAGAATATGCCATGAACAGTGGAACTCAACTAGTTCCAAAACATAGCATGAATTCTAAAGATGTCATTTTCCCTAGAATTCAAGAAAGATATGTTTTCCCAGAAAAGAAGTTCAGTTGCCTCATTATCAGTGCATTAGTTACCAAAATGCAAAAATCTAAGTTCTGTACAACAAAATTCATTCCAGTTGTTTAGTGCATGATTTCTTTTCTAAGGTATCATGTTCAAATGTAATGTTTTTCAGTGTGAGTGACCACAAAGCCTGGCATCATTTGTGTGGTTATTGTTTCAGTTGCTTATGTGCTGTTTTCAATATTCAGTACAAACATTCAAATTATCCTTTGATCGACTGTTGTTGGCCTTACGGAACATAACTGATACAGTTAGCGTAAAAAGTGATCAGTGTGACATTTGAAAGGAAATGTAGATGAATGTGTTGTATGTTGTACTTCTAACGTAGACCTGAGACTCAGCATGACTGAAATGGTAGTCCTCTTAATTTCTAGAATGATAGAGGAGTTAGCTAGTAAATCTTTGAGTTGTTTTTTTTTTTTTTTATAGAATTTTTGGGGCCTTTTCCATCATCATTTGACAAGGGGAGTGTTTACAGAGGGGGGAGACGTGTGTTACCTCACATCGAGAGGGCTTTGGGTTTGAGCCTTGGAGTTTGTATATTCCTTTGGTTTGCTTTGGCTTCGCCCCACAGAGCAAAGACATGCACATTAGGTTAAATGGTAAGTGGGTGTGAATGGTTCTTTGTCTTTCAATGTCAGTCTACAATGGATGGTGACCTGTCCAGGGTGTACTCCAGCCTCGTCCAATGTCAGGTGGGATTGGTTCCAGCCCTGCAACTCTGGTACAGATAATTGATGGGGTAGAGAGAGACAGGAAATGCAGGGGAGAGACAGTCCGGCCAGCTGGGAGTGAATTGGACCTTGCTGCCCAGGGCTCCATATGGCCGATGGTAAGTGTCCTAACCACTTGGCTATCGGATCACTCCATGATTAGTTTTATATCATTATATCATTATGTCAGTGGTTATGTTGGCAGTTATGCATTATATAAATGGTTTCTTGGTAGAAGTTGAGGCTGAGAGAGGAGACATTTTTGTTGATATAAATATAAAACAGTATAAACATAATAAAGGACACTAATTCTGAATAAACCTCTTACTTCCTTTTTAAGTAAACCTCTGAGACGTGAAACCCCTTCAGTCCCTTTGGCATCTCATTAAAAACTAGTCCTCCCATGGAAATTACAATTACAAAAACAGGAAAATGTGGTCATTCTCTACAGCATCTACTCTGGTGCTCTTCATCATGAGCACCAGATCAAAAGCTGAATAATTACTGGCTAGTGGCACGAAATGGCGCAATGAGAAAGGCAGTCTGATGTTTATTCAAACCAGGTCTCATCAGCTCATGGGTGTGGAAGTTATTACCAATCTGATCAAGACTTTGCACGAGTAAATTTAAACTGTTGTTTAAGTGACAATTTAAAATGGTTGTTTCCATTTCAAGAATTAAAAGTCCCATATTTCACATTTTTTCCTATTTTTTTCTCTTTAATGTTACTTTTCATAAGAAGATATATATTTATAAACAATAAAAATACTGCAGATTTCAGGTAAACACTCAGAGAAACTAATTCCTGCTAGTTTTGATGGGGAGGTCCAGGAGGTTGGACTTGGAGCATAACTGAGAGCAGTGACTACTTTGTTGTGACATGATGAAGTCACAATGTGATGCCACCAATGTGGGATCTTTGCTTTCTCTGTCACATATTGCTCCACAATGTCTTTCAGTCTACAGCAGACAGAGAGAGGTTCATCACACTTAATGAAGGCTTATCTTCGAGCCTACACACTACCTAGACATGGAGAGAAAACATGCTACTGACTCACAAAATTGGCATAAAGTACATCTAACCATGCCATTCTCTATACTGCTTATCTGTCAGCGGTATACGGGGGAGTGCTGGAGCCAATCGCAGCTGACAGTGGGCGAGGGTGGCGTACACCCTGGACAGGTCGTCAGTCTATTGCATATAGGCATATAGGGACACAGACCAAAAAAAACCAAAAAACATTCACACGCACACTCATTCCTACAAGCAATGCAGCGTCACCAATTAACCAATTTTTTAACCACTATTATATTATTAGAATGTAGCATTGACGTTGGTCCGATTTTATTAATCTTCATAACACAAACCTAAGTGAGTTAAACTTAAGAACGTGGAAAACAACTAATGTAAATCTGTGTATTCTGTGTTTTGTTTGATCAGAGGCGGCTAAGAGCTGCAGCATGGCTGAGAGTGAAATGCTTTGGTGTATAACTTAAAAAAGCAAGTCCTGACAGCTCATTTTAAGGCTTAGTGTCCAAATACAGACGTGTTTTTACTCTGTGGACTGAACAATTTGATTCTTTCACAGGATTAATAAATACAAGCCTTCACCTGCTTTATAGTTAAAAAACAAAAAAAGAAAAAGAAAAAGAAAAAAGAAGATATCTTAATTTAAAACTGCATGTTTTCGTATGATCCCACCTTATGGCTGTTTTCACATTAGGATCTTATTTTTTACTAATCTCTTTCTATCTGTCTATAGCTGTCAGTGTGTCGTGTGAAGCACTGATACTCAAAAAAAAAAGGGACTAGGACAGCTAGATGGCATATGGCTGGGTGGCTCCTATATCGACAGGGCTAGTTTCCGTTGGCAGGCACCCATCCAAAAACCTGGTGGTCTACCGATGGAATCGCCAAGAGGATGGTGCAAGTGGCAGATGCTTGCCATGGAGCCACACGATGCTCTTGACAGTCACAGCAGAGATGTTATGCGTCACACGGGGCTACTGTAGTATGGAGGAATTTCAGTCACAGAAGACTGTGTGGGTGTGAGCTATGTATGAATACCATATGGATTGAGGAAACACAAATGAAAACAGAAGGACAGATATTCTAGAGGTTCATTTTTTGTGAGGGTGCAATTGCACCCACGTTTAATTTTCTTTGGTCTAGTCAGCTACTTTGAATTGATCTAATTTATGTGGCTTTAGTTGTCAAAGATATTTCTCAAAAACACCCTCTTGCGATGATCAGTTTAGGATTTTTAAGGACGGAAATGTGCATCAATCTAGTGAGAAGCCTCACATTAATACAAGAACCATCTGGCCCATCTACATGCGAGGTTGTAATTATGGTTCTCCAAAGTCAACACAATTTTGAGAGTTTCCATTACCTTTGCTCTTTACTGAAGACACAGACCCTATGACAACTGTCAACAGTGTAGTATGTGTAAACCACCCCATTCACAACCCACAAATCCCCCTTTTCCACCCCTCCACGCAAATCGATCATTGGTATTGCAGCATAAAGTGAAATTGGCTTTTTTGTCTCCAGAAAGAAACAGTGACAGTAACTGAATTGTCACCACCTCTCTATACAAACATAGGTTTTGTGGCATGCTACATTCATTCTATATCACAATCTGTACTTTACTAAAACTATAGCAGCACATAAAATAGAAAACAAGTCCAGACTGAAGTCATTCTTCTTTGTCTTATTTTGCTATGTGAGGTTTTCCAAGTACCACTAAGTACTGGCTTTAGATGTCTACATCCATCTCCTTATACCATTAAAATCATCATATAAAACAATGTTCCAGCAACATGAAATGTGCTTATATAACTGTAAGTTCTGGCTGATATTCCTTGATCCTGCAACTCAAAGAGTTAGTCTGCAGTAAAAAGATAGAGACCTGTGTTATCAGCTGCCGCGTTTAGTTATCTGGTGCCGTCCCTATTTAAAAGAAAATGCAGTCAGCTGCCAATTTATGGAGAGCTGCTGAACTGTTCTCACATGCATCCTAAATCTCATCTGCAACACAGGCCATGATGTACTGCCAGAGTTTCAACAGTTCAAGAAAGGTGGGGGAGCAGGCATTACAGCATGTGTATGCAGCGATGCATCATTACACAAGCTCTCAAATATTAACCCATTTCTTTCACACACAAAGTGTGACAGCATAATGTAAACTTTGGGTAGAGGGTTCCATGTGGATGCAGCCAGCTGTCACAGTGTTGTCATTCTTTAAGCGATTAGAACCAGACTGTATTTTGGCCAGGCCACTGTGCATATTTGCGCTCGTCTAATGGGGTTCAAAGGGTTTAATTAGCTTTGAGCTAGACTCTTTTCCAACCAAGTAATCTGTCAACTGAATTTGCAACACTATAATAACAATGGATTCTGGAGGTGGAAAAAGGTGAAGAAAAATAAAAAAATAAAACATGACATACATTTTTTTCAACACAAGAAGCAGCATTATTTTCAGAGTATTACCACATGTGTGTGTGTGTGTGTGTGTATATATATATGTTTAGAGAGAGATCTGTGTGTGCGTGTGTGAATAAGAGCAAACTAAAACTAATTAACATTTGAGAGAAATAAAATTAGCCCTGCTTTCTGAGATTCTTCTTCCCTTTTAATGAAGCGTACCATAGCCATCTAAGCCTGGATTTATAGACATAAACCCTTTACAGCCTGGAGCTGATGGTTTTTCCATTACATGGACTCCATTTTATCCACTCTCAGAATATCAGTTATGCATCATAAAGGGTTAAATTAACACATTTGTTTAAATGCACCAAACAGCCTGTCACGTGCTCTCAATATTCATATTTGATTTCTGACTCGTCTATATTCCCTATCCATTTAAGCATAGAGAATGACCATTCCTGTTGGAGGAAGATGGTTAGATGTAGGACCACATGACAAAAAACAAGTATGTACGAGAATGACTTGACTGGTTAGAAGCTTTTTACAGTGAAAATTAGCTTTTGTAAAAATTGGACAAACTTCCATTATGGCATTTACTATTTCTTGTTTACTCATTTTTTGTAGGTTTAGGTTTAGGTTACTTAATTTGTAAGTAAATTTGGTTTACAAACTCTTATTTCTAATGTGCTGGTACTTCTACTTGCTCAAGTCCCAATGACTCACGAGACACTGGCACCACCAGCTGTTTATTTTTGTTTGTTTGTTTGTTTTGTTAAACATCTCAACAACTATTAGAGATGTTGTTATGAAATATGATAAACATTAATTTCCCCTTTGGAATAAATGTATCATCAAACCGTTGCATTACTATTGACAATCCAAACAGCTTCAGCTCTACTTAACTATAGAACTAACTAGGTATTGTTACCATGCTATCACATTAAACTGATGAAACTAAATATTCCCTGTGTGTACAGAGGGGCCTGATAAAATTTTTGGCCACTGAAAATGTTTGAAAAAATTTTTACTAGCTAACATGACCTCACAAGACACTTAAAGGTAATTGAAATTTTCACTGGGCAGAAGCCAATAAAACATAAAAAGCACATTTATTCTAAAGAAGTTTTTCAATATGCAAACTTTTTTCTGACTAATGATAGCTCTTTGATTCTACAAGACAAAACAATGTGTAATATCTAAGAAAAATATGAATTATTATAGGCAGCAGCTGTTATTAATGTCCCTCCATTTTAAAGCCTCCCTCCTGGCACAGTGGTGCCATGAAAGCTCCTTTTGCAGCGAGTAGAAAAATTCTCCTATCCCACCTTGAAAGAGGTACTCTTCTGTGTTCATGTCAGGATTGTCGGTGATGATGTCAAATGGGGACCTCCCAGCCATCATCTCAAACATCAGCACACCCAGAGCCCACCAGTCCACGCTGAAGCCTGTGATGTGGGCACAATAGCACAAGATTTTCATTCAGATGTGTGCGTGGTGTGAAATGACACTTGGCAGGGCTATTTTCCAGACATCACACTAGAATAAATCACAGTGTAGCAGGTTGTTTGGGCTTCTTTAACTGTCCAACTTTTATTGTTTTTCATAATTAAAAAAAAAAGTTTCAAGTCAAATACATGGTTGTTGGCATAAGTGTTTTGGCATGAACCAATCCAACCCAGCATAACCCCTGTACTGACCATAATCCTCTCCTCTGAGGATCTCAGGTGCAATATAGTTTGGTGTTCCACAGAAAGTACTGGTGGTGTCACCTGGTCTGATCCCTTCCTAGGTAAAATAAGAAAAGAGTGCAAAGGAGAGCAGCGGTTGCAGAAATGGAAGAGTGTGGCAGATATGAATACAACAACATGAATGGAGAAAACCCAAAGAGGCCCTGTTAGTATTTCTAGTCGATACAGACGTACTGCATTATTGATAATCCTACACCGGCAGTCCACATGGTGCGGTGGAAAAATCAATCCTTCTCTTACCTTGCACATGCCATAGTCTGTAAGCTTGATGTGTCCCTCATGGTCCAGGAGAACGTTGTCCAGCTTCAGATCGCGGTAGATAATGCCCTTTTCATGCAGGAAGTTCAGAGCTATACAGATTTCAGCTGCATAAAATCTGTGAAGACACAGAACGGAGGTGTCTAACATGTCCTCTAGCGCCCCCACCAGGCCAAATATTCCCAGTCATACAAAAAAAAAGTCAAAATCTCCAACCTGTGATAGAATGCACATTTTGCTTTTGAAATCGGCCCTGATAACATATCTATAATATTTCCTCCAGAGCAAATGTGTGAAATACTGTGAAAGCATCAAAGGTCTCAGCCCACAGGGAAACAGTCTATACTCAGAAAGAGAGCCTTAAAACCAGCTATGAGGACTTTTGCAACTTTGTCATGTCACAACAAATCAGCTACTGTCCTCAGTCGTGCCCTGCAGCCCAACCCATGTCTCAGCCAACAAAACAGGAAAATATTTAATTTGTTTATTTCTAGTTGATCAATGCTTTCTGAAGTTTAATGGACTTTTCATCAGTAGGTTTGTGCTACTGGGATTATTCTAATCAGGTCAACATGTTTGACATCAGCACAACATTCTAATGCTTTAATGGTGATTAGATGTACTGTGGGCCTCTCTGGTGAGTCAATAGCACGTTTCCTCTCCATGTGTAGGTAGTATGTATTCTGTCTCTAAAAGATAAGCCTTCATTAAGACTGATGAGCCTCTCTCTGTCTGTCTGCTGTAAATCCATGATTGTCAAACACTGAGGGAAAGATGTTGTGTAGCAATGTTTGACAGAGAAATCACAAATCCCACATTGCTCCCCCACGTTTCCACTGTGACAGCCTTTATTGTACACCGTTGTTTCATTGCTGGCATCAGGCTGATAGAAGCTGCGTCCTATCGTCAGCACCATCCATCGCCCACCGGCCAGCCTCCCCCACTGCATGGGGGAATGCAGCAGGGCTCTTTCCAAGAGCACTGCTCATGAATATGTACAATCATTATGAGTGATTAACATGCTGCTTTGCATATGTAGAGCCACTGTCTCCAGAATACAGATTGCAGGGGCTGATTGGGGCCCAACAGTGCCTCTCTAAATTACCCGGCCTTTGATCCAGCATTTATCAGAGCCGCAGTTGGAGTGCCCTGCAAGTACACAGGCAGAATGAATTATGGGTGCTCATTATATTTCTCAGAGGTGGAAAAACGAGTGTTACATTGGGTTTTGGCAGCATTGCCGCGTCCATGCTGCTAAAGATTTCCATTAAGCCTATGTATGTGCAGGGTATTTAGAGAGAAGTATGCTGTTGAGGAACATTTTAGGCTTAGCACAAAGAAGGTGAGTATAAAAGCATCTTTAGTCATGCGCACCCCTTCCAGCTGTCCCACACAACACACAAGATGCTATTAAACTGACAGAATTTATGCTTTTAGTTCTTGGTGAAAGACAACAACTGCAGTCCAAGCACTCTGCCCTTCACATAATACCATCATGTGAAATACAGAGGAACCATCTGGAGGAAGTTCTGTCATTCCACTCAAATAGGAAAGATGGGTTTCCTGTGGAGCTACCTGACTCAGCCATGTCAACTTTTAATGTCTGTACATTTAGGAACAGCCAACAGAAAAATCCCTTCATTTCACCCATGCTTAAAAACCAGTGTATAAGATTCAGTGACATCTAATGGTGAGGTGGCAGACTATAAACAGCTAAGTGCCCATGCCCCATCCCTCCCTTTTTTTCAGTTTCTCAAGGGAGCCTTGAGTGGTCTTCAGGTTCTCTCCAGAACCTGTATTTTTCTGTCCATTCTGGGCAACTGTAAAAACAAGGCAATGCAACCTCGTGGGCTAAAACACTGAAAATAAAGACATATTTTTTATATATTATTTTATAAATAAAATATATTCAATTCACCCCCCCCCCCAACAATCCTTCTTGCGAGTCTTTTAAAAACACAACAGAAACATGCACCTCTGATGGTAAAACTACTTTTTTGTATGTGAATGTAGCATTGTCAAATATAACATAATGCATCTAAATATATATACTTAAATTTTGGACTCAATCAAGTATGTAGACAGATTTTTTCTCATCTTAATGTTTACCTTGCATGCTCTTCTGGGAGCTTCCTTTGTCGTTGCATATGAAACATCAAGTCCCCGCCATTCACATATTCAATCACCAGAAATAACCTGAAAACCAGAGCATGATGGGAAAATGCATCAGTATACTACTGATCTTGTTGACAGTGGATATTTGAGAGTCTAACACATATTCCCTTTATAGTCTGCTATAGCTTATAACTGTGTGCCATACGACGTCGATGACACTTTGATGTTTCATCTATTTTCATTTAGATAACTAGATTTATAACCTTTTGGTTGTATGCCTCTGTCTGTAAATCAGAATCACTGTTTTGATCTTTAGCTAAAGTGCAGAATAGTGGCCAGAATTGTTTTTTAGATTATTGCACTGACGCTGCCTTTTAACCTTTGTGTCGTAGGTGAATATTTTGACCAAATTTGAAGCAATTCCCGCAATGTGTAACTAAGATAATGTATGTTTGAACAATCTAAAGGCAAATTGCCTCCGGGAGGCTGTGTCCACTGTATATTTAGTACTGTTCATTGTTTCTAATGGTGCATTTATGAATTTAATTGTTTTTGGACTTTGCCTTTTAAGACTACAGCACTGGGGACACTTGTCTGCAGTTGCACCTTGAATACAAACATCAAATATATAGGATTATGGCTTTGCACTGTTCAATGGCAAATGTTTGATGATGAGGCTTTTGACGACGAGAGCTGTGGTCCTTGAAAACTGGGAAACTGTGAGTACATCAATGCAGTCAGTGCAGAAAATATGGCCTTTAAGCATGTTACAGTTCTATAGTGTCTTCTCCACACCAGTTTTAATTATAGAGCATGTCAAGGTTTAATATTATGAAAATATCAGTGCTCAGTCCAAAGAGAAATGCACACTGCCTGCATTCAGAAACTGAACCTTAAAATAAGCAATCAGGACCTCAGGAACTTTGTGATGTCACAACTAAGCCCAGTCTTATCCAATCTTGCACAGTTGAGTTTCTGAAACCTGCTATATTTTCATTAAATCACTCTTAAAACACTCAGAAAGCCAATGAACAAGAAAGGAAGATCAGATCCTCTCCTTTAATTCTCCCACTAAACTGCTGTTACTAAAACTCCACAGAAAAGCCTGAGAGAGATGTAAAACAACACTGAGATAGTCTTTGATAGTTAAAATCACAAATACATCTTATGGATATCAATGCAGTGTGGAATTGTAAAACATAGGACCTAATCCAATCACAGAACTTTTTTTTTAAATCCACATTTTACCAGGATTTTTTTAATTCAAAGACCCATCATGCTGGGATGAAGTCCAAGAAATTTTAAAACTTACAGTAGTTAGGACTACAGTGGATCTCAGAGGCACAGAGGGATAGGATGTCAGGCTTAATTTCACAAACAGTACTCAAGAGTAGACATTAATTCCATGATTTGTTAATATTAAACCACCAGCCTTATGCGTTATTGAAGAGCAGGCCATAATCACATAAATATGTTATATTACTGTAAATTATTGTCCGGTGCTGTGAGCTATAAATGTCAGTACAGTGTGAGCTCTTGCAGAGTTTATGCCTCATCACGCTCTTACCGACTTTCTGTCTGGAAACAGGAGTGGAGGCCAACTAAGAAAGGATTGGTGGATGCCTGCTCGAACACATGCTTCTCTGTCTGCACCCAGTCAATATCCTGGAGAAATGAGGCGAGACAGACAGAGACAGAGAAGGCATGAAAGATAATGTATTAACAATCTATCTGTCTGATCAATAGACTTTCTCAGACAGTTAGTCTAGAGAATACCCCTTTCACCTAGGAACATTATGAGATAGTTTTATTCATTTGACTGTCCCAATAGTTGGAGGGACCTTGGATGGTGTGCTAATACATAACACGCAACATAATCATCAAGCCTGTCTTGAAAACCATCAGTGAGTTATTGACTGAAAGAAAGAGTCACGTAAACTTTGGAAAATATCATATAAAAGTGTAGAAGGTAAAAAAAAAACAACATTGAAGCAAAGAGTATTTTTGAAACCATAATCTGTTCTGTTCCATGTGAATAATAGAGTTTAACAAGGTGGTAGGTGGCAGCACGGGGGAGTAGTGGTTAGCGCTATTGCCCCATATTAACAAGGTTGTGGGTTCAGTTCCTGGCCCGGGGGCTTTCTGTGCAGAGTTTGTATATTCTCCCCGTGCCTGCGTGGGTTTCCTCCAGGTACTCCAGTTTCCTCCCACCGTCCAAAGACATCATGCTTAACTGGTGACTCTAAATTGTCTGTAGGTCTGAATGCGAGCATGAGTGGTTGTTTGTCTTTGTGTGTGTGTGCCCTGTGATGGACTGGCGACCTGTCCAGGGTGAATCCCGCCCTCGCCCGGAATGTTGGCTGAGATTGGCTCCTGCACCCCCCCTCAACCCGGAAACAGAAAAGCAGTAGAAGATGGATGGATGGAAGGTGGAAGGCCATTCTGTCTCCACATCTCTTCATATGTATATGTTTGATATGTCAGTGCAGTTACACGTTTGTGAAACAGCATTCATGGTTATTAATTCTGTCAGTAATATTCTTCTGCAGTCAATGCAGATCATTTTGTGACTTTCTCTAAATGAAGGGCTAGTATATTCAACAGCTACATAAGATGCCGTTATGATCTCGATCAAACATTATCTATACAAGAGAAATATTAAGAGCCTTGGTAGTTGAGAAAACAGAAAATGTGATGTCCCAACTTCTTCTTGTGCCATATTTCCAATAAAGAGCACAACAGGGTCACCCTACTGGCTTGCAAGAGAGAGCCCATACCATTAGGCACTCTTCCCAGGTCTCAACATACCTTGATATCACCCATTGGTTTGCGGGCTTTCGTTTCGAAGCATCTAGTTTGTAATTTGGCTGTCAGCTGTCCAGGAGATACCATATTTGGAGGATAAGGTGAGGAGCAGTGAGGGGTGCATCTGGCTTACTCTGACTCATGGTAAGACAGGCTGCCGTGTGTGGTACAGTCTGTCAGTCACATGCTAACATATACCCCGCTTTATGGTCTATTGTCTTCTAAATGGGACCATAATTGAAAAAAAAAAAGGAACTAACAATATGTTATATTGAAAAGAACTGAGCCCATAAACTTGTTAGGAAAACGAGTACTGTGCCAATAAATCAAGCCAGAGGTAGGGCCATTTTCACAGGCTTCTATATAATTCATTTTTCACTTCTTTTTACAACCGGTGCTATTGCTCCCTGATGGTCATTCGATTAAGTTAAGGCATTTCAGCCTTAGCTTTTACTCGTCAGGTCCAGGGTCAACATCCATTTTTATATAAGGTCTATGTTTAGCTGTTAGTGCAGCGGCCTAGGTTCAAGTCCAACCCAAAGCCCTTTGTGTTAAGGATCTTCCCTGTCTCCCTGACTTTCCTCTCTGTCTCCCACTATAGATCTCCAAATAAAGGCAAAAATGGCCCAAAAATGACTAAATAAGAGTAAAAAGGTATACTTACAAATAATAAACGCATTACCCATAAATATAGTCAAGAATCAGACACTGTTAGTATTTCTCATATTAAAGCTTTTTGTACCCTCAGGCACTGCTAGAGAAGAGGCTGTCTATGTGGCTCATGCTGGCTTAAAATGGAATGAAAAATCAGATGACACAAAATATACCAGCAATGCTTACACTGACCATTTATATAGCTCCAGTATCTTTATTCACGGACCAGTTTTCTGAAATATCCAGTGTGTATAATTATTATCATTCCTCTGTGATATTAATTGCTTGTACTTCAATTGTAGCTGCTGATGTTTAGCCTGAGGTGAGGCTATTTGATGCTGATTTAAAGTGTCATTAAATTGATGATGGTTCATATTTTCTGTGAGTTACAACAGAGTGTGTCAGAATTTGGAGATCCTCATGCTGTGCTCCAACACTGTATGATTTAATTTATAACATCCCAATAGAGACCTCATATTGCGAACACGATATCACATTCCTTCTAGTCAATTCATTTCTAACTGAGGAATTTATAATAATGCAGAATCCAGTTAAAATATCTCCTGTTGGTCATTTAATCTTCTTTTGTAGTTTTTGGTCAGCTCTTACAGGCTTCCTTTGATGTGAGGCATTGGACTGCTGCAAAGATGAATTATTAAATGAATGTACATGGGTTATGCCATTAATAAATAAAAACGGGAGGTTCGTTCAAAAAATGTGTATAATGGTTTATTCTATTGTATGAGCAAAATGGAGGAATTTTGTTTTCATAAAACTGGCTTTAAAACTGTTTATAAGTGTGAAGTGTTTCTGCGTTGAAAAGAAAAAAAAATATATTATTATCTGGAGGTATTTGGGCAGGTGCGAGTGATGTTTGTCTGACTACATGAACTCACTGGGTGTTGCTTTCGGAAGTTATATGTTTAGCAACATCACCCTCAAGTGGCTCACCAAACCACCACAATCTGGTTTTTCCTCAGAATTATATAGTCTCTCTCATGAAGCGTTGTCTTTCTTTGAGCACATTGTGGTGAGTTTAGGAAGGAACTCTGCAGGATAAATACACTTCTCTTTACATTCTAATAGTGAACTGGTCAGAGGTGCTTCAGCCTTCACATCCCTCTGTTTTACAAGAGGCACAAGTGATTAAAATGCACGTGTCATTGAATTCTTTCTAAAGTGTCCTCGCAAAAATAAATAACTGAGCTGAAGTGGGCTGTTAGATAATTTGGGATGAATAGTATGATCATCCAGGACACAACACGCAGTAACTGAATAAAAGGGACATTGGGTGAGGGCAGGCTATACCCAAAACAGGTTGCCAGTCTATCACAGGCCTGACACGAACTTCACTCTATATAATCAGACTTTCATTATATATACAGATGTGGACAAAATTGTTGGTACCCTTCGGTTAAAGAAAGAAAAACCCACAATGGTCACTGAAATAATTTGAAACTGGCAAAAGTAATAATAAATAAATATTTACTGAAAATTAACTAATTGAATTGAATTGCGGTTCAACAGAATCATTTAAAAAAATAAACTAATGAAAGTGGTCTGGCCAAAAAAAAAGAAAAAGAAAAAAAGAAATAAATAAACAAGATATATATATATATAGATAGATATATCGTGTTTATTCCTGACTTCAACTCAGTACTTAACACACAGAAATGAGACTGATGTCTCACCATGTCTAACTATTCTAATGGATCTGACATATCTTCTACAACAGACTATTTTATTTCAGTCAGGGTCAGCTTGAGGATGAAACTTAAGCTAAATGTCTCTGAAATCTGTCCTCTAACCATCTTGACACTCTGCTCTGTCACCTGCCATTCTGGAAAAAGCAGGTGGTGGGTGAAGCCTATGGCCTGATCCAGACTTCTCAATGAGGAACTATAAAACCAATTATCTCCATGACTTGACAACAGCAGAGATATGTAAGAATAACTATTTGGAATTAATACCCTTTAAGAGACTAAACATCAACGTTTAGTGAAAGTTTTTCTTGTAAATAAAATGCTTCTTAGAGACACTGTGGTCTTAAAGCTACACTCATGTTAAGAATAATGATTGTGAAGACGTGTGTCTGTATTTCCTGCATTAAAGAGTAAGAGCATTAAACAGTCTCTTCCTTTTGAATTGGATTTCATGTCATGTTCATCTGGCGATTCATCGCCGCAAAAAAGATTATACCCGGATTTTGTCAGCTCCTGTCACCCACTCACTGATTCCTGCTTCCTTCCTAAGCCCTAATTCAGTTCATCAGCTCTGTGCCACTTTGAGTCATTTCCACCCCTACTCTACCACATTCGTTTTCCTCTTTCCTTTCAGAAGCTCCTACCAGTTTCTGACTCAGTCATTCTCACTCCCCCTACCCACCATCTTTCACTCTCTAATTTCCACCCTCCCACTCCAAAGTCCATCCTTCAAATTACACCTCAATCCCTCCTTTTCTCACTGATCACTGCACTTAGACCTGGTTTACAGGCCAAGCAGTTCTTAATACCTGCCCCCTGGGACTAAGAGTAATGCTGCTTTTCATTCTGGCCAGCAAAACGGGCTGCTTCCTTGAAATGCAAGGTCAAAGCAATTAAATAGATGGTGTAATCCAAACCCAGTAGTCCTCTTAGTCTGAGCACATGCACTGAACACAGGATTCAAAAGGTGTTTAAAATTCATGCCCTCATCTGTTATAACACATTAACCCACTGATTTCCTTTCATAGTTCCTCAATTAGTGCAAAAGCCTTACACACAGACAACTTTTGTGTTTCCTTCGACTGCTCAGTGTAACACACACCTCCTGTTCTCAAGACATCACTAGAGAAGCTGGGAAGCATACCTCTGGGGAGTGAATGTAAGTACATTGCAGAGCTGGAGCAGTGATGCATGTTAAAGCTCGGAAACAAGACAGAGGCCCATCCTGATGGGGTGGGAGATGAATAGTATGTTTTAGTGTGTGTTGGTGTTACATGACATGCTTCATGTATCATTACCTTGTCCCCAGTCTACAGTAAATCTCAAGGCAAACAAAAAGTAAACAAAGCTTGTTGTTTTGAACCTGTGGTCATTTCAGCAACACGGTGCAAAGATAAATTTTAAGAGTCAGTTCATAGAGCTGAATACAGGTTTCTACTTCAGCTCACATGTTTAAGGCTGGTTATTATTCAGTCACCATCCCCACCAGCAAGAATAATATTGTACTTTACATGTTTCCTGGAGTTGTGGAAAAATCAATGGTGAGAGATTCAAACTGATTTAGAGAAAATTAATTACCAACACATGAGATTTCCAGTAATGAGCAAGAGAAAATTTTGCTTTTTTCACCTTGTGTTTGCAGTACTCAGCCATTACATTGGGGAGTCAAATTTTATTGCCGTATAAATTGTGGAAAAACATTTAAAAAAACAAAAAAAAACCCCAGGTTGTAATAAATCAAAATTATTGTTCAATATTAGATGAGAGCATGCTTTTAAACAGCACTCAATGACGGCATGTCCTGAGTGAAGGAGTTTCCATTTTTCCACCATGCCTTTTTTGCAATGTTTTAGAAAAGTCATGATCTCACACAGCGAGTGTGAGTGTCTGTGTTGTCTGTCTATATCAAATGAAGGAGTTATCTTTTATCTTTTTTGAAGAAAAAAAAAAACCTGTGTAAATAAGCTGCTGACACAGGAGCAGAGATGGTTTATGTTGATGGATCATTATTGATGCACATTCAGATGTCTGCATTGTTGTTTGGTGTATGAAGTGTATCTGTGATGTGGCCTGTCAGACTGACTGATGCAGCATCAGACAGTTCTAACTGCCTTGCATGTAGCTATGTCCCTGTTTCTCAAATATGACATCCCGGGTCTCTCACCTCATCATCGTGGACCAGCTCCTTCTTCACCACCTTCATGGCATACATCTGTTCATTCTTTTTTAGCCGAACCAGCAAGACCTTGGCATAACTGCCGCGTCCAATCACTCGAATCAGGTCAAAATCACCCAGCCCAAGAGCCAAGCCCTGGGACAGCTTGATGCCTTCAATACCATCCACTACTGCTTTGATGTCCTGCAGGGATGTGAGGAATGAGTACATTCAGTCGGAGTAAATATGAACCAGGAGAGTTTTAGTTTGAGTAAGACTGAATGAAACTCTATGAAATTTATGTATTCATCATGTGAATGTGACAGTAAATTTTGTTTTCTGAGAATCCCTTACAGAAATGTAGTTATGACTAAAAACAAAGGAGAGCAGGAGCCATTTTTTACCTGATCATATCCTAGTAAGATTTAAAAAGTTGTTTGTTGGCTTCAGAGCCTTTTACCTGACTTTTATGTCTAAACTTTCAGTGAGCTTCATATTGCTTTATCACTTCAAGTGTTGTATCTCTAACATCCTGACTCAATAAATCCGTTAAACCCAGCATATTGACGTTGTCCTGTTTACAAGATCACATTCACTGGATCTTTGTAACTGTGTGCCCTTCTCTTTCCCTATCTCACCAGAGGGCTGCCCAACCCAAGTACTGTTTTGTTGCTGAAGTTTCTGTCTCATAAAAGGAATGATTATTCCCCATTGTTTTTAGTTTGTGGTTTGTCAATTGGCATTTCTATTCAAAAGATGGGGTGCCCTCAGGGGTGACTGGTATTAATGGGAAGGAATACTGACAATTTTCATTACATGGGCATTATGACTGGGATGAGTTAGAAATTATCAACAGTTATAAACTCTTTTTGCAACATATCCGATGCATGCTATGTAGCAATTGTAGATTGATTAAAAGATCATCTTACCTCTGGATCTGCATCTTCTGTTTTATCCACTGTACAGTTGTGCGGTAAAAAAGGTACTGCAAAAGACAGATACAAAGACTCACTGAATTTTGGCCATCCAGACAAAATGCAAAAGACCTGAGCTTGCATGGTTTGTTTCAACATGTTCTGTTTCTGTCCAGAAGAGGGAGGTAGAGTACAAGATATAGTCCAACTATCCACAGGAAATAACAAACTAGGTCCATCCACAGGGGGGTCCCAGAGCATGTTACAGCCAGGACCCCCCAAAAATTGACTCCATCAGCCCTCAGTCCTCTATAATAGGTTTAAGGCTCTGTTTTGAAGGATCCAATCAGAAAACAGTATTGTAATCAGATAGTAGTGAGAGTCTGTGTTAAATAAGGGATGATGGTGCGTGTGAGGTTAAGCTTCCAGGGTCTACAAAAAATCTTTACAACAGAGTTCTCCAGGATTTACATCAAGACTCCCTGAAGGCTTCTTGAGCCCACTCTGGGGGCCATGCTCCGCTGTGTACTCTGCACTGTGCATGTGACACACAGTACTTACAATGTCTGCTAATGTACAACTATGGAAAACATTGCTGTCATAACCCTTTGGAAGTTAAGTTGCATCTCTTCATATTCTGTTGTGCTCTAGTCATATAGAGTCACAGGAGCTGTGTTAAGTCTTTGCATGTCTGATGCTGCTGCTGGTGGACTACGTGAAAGTAAAGATGTAAATGCTCACAAAAGTGAGGGTTTCACCTTTCAAACAGACAGATTATTAGTGACTGAGCTAAAAAGTTGAAGTTGTAAAAGCTAAGTTGAAAAACAACTATTATAAAATAATGGATTTATCCTGGACAGGGGTTTGACATGGTTAGAGCAGCAGCCATGTTTTTTTTAATGAAAAAAATGTATGTCTAATAATTTTTTAATTTACCCAGAATTCAAATTGGTACTATTTAACCCAATGAACACTAAGAACAGCATATTGCTGTGGATAAGTTAAGACATCTCTGTGAAGTCTATTTGTCTAATCTGAACAACAATCAGAGTTTGAGTAGTCAAAGACTAACTGTGTGTTTGAATGGATTCTTGCTTTTTCCCATGAGTCTCATGGCTAATCCACATGTGCTGCATTCCTGCAGAGCTTTGTCTCATCCTTGGAAATTACTGTTATGCATCAACAGGAAGTAATTTAGGGTTTTGGTGGATGACACTTACAGCTGGGGTTTGAATATCAGGATGTTATGTAACACCAGCAGGAGATCCCAAACTCTGCTCCAGTAGAACATACGTTGGCTCTTTGAGGTTAACTTTGGATTCTTAAAAAGCAGCTGCAGAGAGACCGGTTTACTCGGGGGTCTTTTTTGTATTTGTCTATTTGTTGTGTAACAGTGTTTTTAGCATTCAACACAAGGCACAATTACATTTTTCCCACTTTGTCATTTACATTGTACATTGAATGCGGGAGAAATGTGGCAATCAATTTTTACTTGCACTCTGGCTTGGTTTTGAGTATTTTGTAACTTTTCCAATATCAGCACACATCAGACACAGAGCATGCTGAAGAAAAACATGTAGTGTATATACATTACACAGCGTCAGTGTCAACACAATCCGTTATGTCTGATGGGAAATATGTCAAGTAAGATATTCTAATGCTGGCTGGGAAAGTTCCAGCCCTGATGATCTGCAATTAAATTCACAAAGGAAGCCACACTTGTCTATTCACACCACACCTTTTCTCTACAACAGCACTGGGGAAGTTGCATTTACATTTATTCATTTGGCAGTAGCTTTTATCCAAAACAACAAGTGAGGGACATCATTAGAGCTTCAGTGCAGTATAACTGCATTGAAGCTCTAATGATGTCCCTCTTGGTGTAAGTATTAAGTACTACATTGACTAAATAAGTGCAGGATATTGCGTAAGAGGTTGCAATAAATGCAGTGTAAGTACTAGTTCGTCATGTTAGAGTTTTAGCAGAACAGAGACTTACCATGAGGACTTCTAAATGTTACTTTTTAAAGCTTTTGACTTTTTGTTAAATGCTTTCCCATGGTGATACAGCAATGTTTTGATGTTTTGCCATTAAAAATCAACTGCCATGACAATGCATGTCTAACTCCAACATACATAGTCCAAACTCCAAACTTTCAATGCTGACAAGAGTCCCGAGCTAAACTTATCTACATGCTCATATTAAGTTCTAATCAGAGCACCCTCTTGTTTACAGTTTGATGCAGCCATCCTCAAACTTTGTCACATGGATGTTTTGATCCTTTGCCATAAAAATTCAACTCACACTAACTACAGCCAGAATTGGCAAAACTAATCGTATACTCACTATTTGTGGGAGGGTGCTGGAATGTCAGCTTTAATTTTGTTTTCTATAATTGCTTGTCTGGTCATGGAGATTCTTCCTGTTTGATCAAAAGGGTTCAGTTGTTGTAAAGAATCGTGGAAAGAAATATATCTATTCCTCTCCTTCTCCTGGGCCAAATTTGTTTGGAATTGCAGTTGTCTACACTGAAAAGTAATTAAACTATTTGAAATACAACACACATGAAGAATGTAGCCAAACTATTAGTAAGTTCCAGCCAAATGCGGCTATATGCATATTCACACACCGACGACACATCAGGAGCAATTTGAATTTCAGTGTCTTGCCCAAGGGCACTTCAAAATGCTCCCTGAGAATCAAACCACTAACCCTACCCCCCCCAAGCCACAAGATGTATATGGTCTATCTGAGACATTACAAGTGACATGAGCCAATAAAACGGTTGTGTTCCCTTGTTAATAACTGCAAAAAAAAAAAAAAAAAAGGTTTCAGTGTCTTACTTCCATCTGTGTCCTCTGTGTCATCTGGTGGAACATCCACCTCTTCACTCTTAGCATCTGAAGGGGGCTCCTGTGATGGCATGACTGGATCCTGGACAAAGAAGTCAAAATATCCACCTAAATATCCCAAAACACATTCCCTCAGATATCTAGTATAATACCCACTCATGGTTTTACACTCCTGGAAAAGTTTACAATGAATCATGTTCGTGAACATGGAGAAAAAAGTTGAAGAGAAATGCTGTTGTTCTGAGATCCAAATGACAAAGTGTGAGTTTTTCTAGAGAAGGAACTCAATTCCTTCATCTTATCAAGTTGCAAAGTCACTTATCTGACACCAAAGATAGTGAGCTGGAGATGTGATCACTTCAGCCAGCGCCACAGCAGGTCCTGTATTGACTTCTTTGATTTTCTAGGCAAGCGTGAATTCTGGATCTTTGCAATTTGTCCTTGTGGTCAGATGGACTGATAAGACACACTGATTTGCTGTCAGTAAAAATGGCGTCTCATTTGAATAAAGTAGTAGGATGAGCTGCAGAAAGACAGTGATAAACGTGAAACGTTCAAGGAGTCGTGTTTGATGAAATCAACCTCAGATTTTCAGGAGCCCTCACTCACAGGGGACACCTGCACACCATTTCTAATATATCTGTTGAAGGTCACATTTAGTTTAAATGTAGAGGCCCGTGGCATATTTGATTATAAAGCAGGTCTAGGTTCCATATTACTAGTGTGAAAGTATCAAAGTGCCTAGTTCAGAAAGAAATGCACACAGTCTGTCACCTGATTGGCTCACCAACTTGTTGTCCCTAGAGTGGCAAAGAAAAGCCTCAGAGGGAGATATAAAACTACAGTGAGATGGTTTTTGGTAGGGATGAGCGAGTACACCACTATCCGTATCTGTTCAACCATTTACGTGATCTGTATCCGTATTCGTATTAGTAAGAGGCGGGGCTTAAACCGAAAGTAGGCGTGGTTTATACAAAAGTTGTATTTTTAAGCCTGAAATTGATACGGGTTGGATCAAAAGTTGGTATATTTATTGTAAGCCTCAATATATTTTTATTTACAGCTTAATTTGTATTACACCAAGGTAAGAAGAGCAAGCCGACCGGAAAAAAAACCTGACCCGCTGAAGGACCAGTGAGAATGAGAAACGCTTCTGTTAGGAATCAAGTTTTTACCCCATAACCCCATTAAGTGGGGAAGATTTGAAATATTTGGGTTATAAAAAGCTATTTTAAAATGATGATGTAGCCAAACTTTTTATCGGTGTTAGGCTAAATGATGATCTTAGCGGGGGACTCCATCAGGTAGTTGTAAATATCAATGTATGTCACCTCCGGCCATTCAGTGGGATCATTTCTCCATGAAAATGAAGGCAAACAGAAGGTACAATGAGAAAGACCCACAGATGTGAGTTTTTCGTTGTACCGTTTTTTCTCCAGTACAGCTAGCGTGTTAAAATAATCATCTGACATGTTGAAATAATGTTTTAAGCTAACTACTTGACAGTGTATTTTAAATTGTGCCGCCGATTGTTTTCCCCTCCAGTGGGCGTGGCATTCGGAGTATGACGCGTTGCGATCTGTCTCTATCACAGGACGTCCTGAGGAGGATTTTCCTTCAGCCCAAGCAGGATATTGACTCATAATACTCGTTAATTCAAAAATTGCCATATCCGTACCGGATACTTGTTTCAGCTGAGTATCCGGCTCAACCGTAGTATTTGGTTATCAAAACCACAACAAAATCTTATCGACATGGACACTTCAAATAAACCCTTTTTAACTGTGATTTTATATGAAGATCACTTCAGTCAGTCTGGCATTTAAACTGTAGATTTTTTTAAGAGCAGGAATTACATTCTATTTTTGCCTCTGAACTGTGACCAGGTTAGAGGTATAATGATGCTCAAAATCATTAAGCCATGTTCCTTTGCGTTCATGAATGAAGCACTGATGATTGTGGCTTTTCTCTAAATTATAGATATGTATTGCATTTATCAACAGCATTGCTCAGAGACTTTACTAAATGTTTCAGTTTGTTTGGAAATCAGCGCTTTGGACCTGGATGCTTTACCTCAGCTATACAGTAGCTAGTTTTAGGAAGTTTGTGATGTTCACATGATTTGTGTACCCAACCATTCTGATATGCATCTTCAAACCAGCATGGATATGTATCGCAATAATCACGAGTATAAGGAAAAACTGGACAATGCAAAGGCCTAATACAATTAAAGTGTGGCACAACGAACACAAACATTTTCAGACAATTTCATTTTGACAACAGATTAAATTTTTGCTTTACAAAATTCTAAAAAAAAAAAAAAAAAAAGAAAAACTAGAATTTTTGTTCTATTTTGGAATTTATATCTGGTGATGTGATAATAAAGATGGAAATTATCCACATAAAAATTACAGACCACTTCCCTTTTCTTGTCAATTTCCTAGAAAAGGTAGTTGCAGCCCACCTTAAAGATCAGCTCAAACACAATAACCTCTTCAAAAAGTTTTATTCTGATTTTCTTTCAGCCCATAGTACTGAAAAAGAGCTGGTTAAGGTCACAAACGAACTGCTGATGGCAGCTGACTTGGCTGGTTGGCTCACCTTCTCTTCTCTTTCTCCTGGACCTTGCTGCAGCTTTTGTCACCATTGACAATGACATCCTCCTCAACTGATTTCATCACTCCATTGGAGGTACTCTGGTACTGTCGTAAACTGGTTCAAATTGTACCTCAGTGATAAAATAGAGTTTGTTTTTTTCACCCACATGCTATCAGATGTGGTGTTCCTCAAGGGTCAGTACTATGTCCCATTCTTTTCTCCCTTGACATGTTTCCCCTTAGCTGTGTCATGAGTCAATTTAGAATATCATTTCACTGTTATGCTGGCGACACTCATCTGTACATCAATGTGACACCCACTCCAGCATGGTGTCATCCTTGTCATCTTCAACATTGGACCCTTCCCCTCCATCACCAACACCACTAACCACAGTGACAGCCTCTCTGAAGGACAAAGATGTGTGAATGAAACGCAATTTTCTTCAACTGAACAAATCAAAGACTGAAGCAGTTCTGATTGGCATCCCAGCCCAGACCAGATCATCTTCTGTTACCAAATAGCACATTTTCTTGCCAGGACATTCTCTACATTCCCTACATTCCGTCTCTACACTAGTCACTAACCTTAGAGTGAAACTGGACGCCCACTTAATTTATGAGGCTCATATCAAACACTTTGAAAGACTTCCTTTCATCATCTCAGGAATATTGCAAAACTCTGTCCCGCTCTCAACCTTTCTGATGCCACAAAACTGATCCATGCCTTTGTCTCCTCCAGACTGGATTACTGCAATGCACTGTTCATCGGGATTCCCAAAAAGCCAAATCCTCCAGAGACTGCAATATTTCCAAAACAGTGCTGCTAGAGTCCTTATGAGAGTGTGCAAATACCACCCTATCATACCCATCATCCATTCTCTTCACTGGCTTCCTGTCTCTGCTAGGATTGAATAAAAGGTATCCCCCTCCTCTTACACAAATGCATCTGTGGAGATGTCCTCACAATCCTCACTACACAATCTGTTGATTCCACAAATACCTTCCGCCTCTATCCCCCCATCCTGAACTAAGTCCTGTCCTGCTCCACAGCCACTTGTTTATGGAAAGCCTTCTCTGACCATCTGAGGGCTCCACAGACTGTTGAGACCTTCGAAAAGGAACTCAAAACGTTAATTTTTAGAAGGCACTGTTACTTTTAAGTAAACTGCCATTGTTGTGATTATATTTGACCTGGACTTTATTTGACTGATTGACTTTTTGTTACACTGTAGCATTGTGAGATTGCTTTAAATGTAAAGTACAAAATATATCATTATTATCTTTATTATAATTACTAAGGCCTTTGGTGTCTCCAGAGGAGACAGCTAAGACATATCCTTGAGAGATGTCACTTGAGGCAGTTTTATCTAAGTAGAGTTAGAAAATAAAGTGAGCTCATTAGAGATCTGCTGTTACTTGGCTGTCAGCCTAGAGAAATCCCCAACCAAACTGCTGGTGATGTAGTTGCATTCTGGGTAATATAGACACCAGGTTTTGAAAAAAAAAAAAAAAGAATTTGCATAATTGTCATTGGAGCATAGCTTAAGAAGATTAGGCTGGTGGTAAGGGTAATGCTGTTTCAGGCCAGTCGAACAATTAACTTCAACATTATCATCAGATTTCTGAAGTGAGAAAGAAGATTCCCTGTGAATTTATCACTCTGGCTTTCCATTGATAACAGCCAACAAGCTTCCAACATCCTAGAGATCCTAGAGATTGTCAATGAGGTTAAAGTCAGTTATAGTGTGACTGTTTGTTTTCCTTTATGTCCTTATTTAACTGTGTGATTTCTCATTTTTTCAGATTTCATTCTGTGTCAAATAGTCCCTGACCAACAAAACAGTCCATGCCTCCTTAGAGGCAAGCTCACTTTCAGGGATGTTACTATCTAATTAGCCACAGCTGATCTCTTGCCAGAAGTACTGCCCAGCTCCAGGAGCTCAGGGGAATGTACATCCTAATGATGCTAGTGTCTTCACATTTAATGAATACGGTCATATTTGCAGAATTGGAATTAATCCATGATCATGTACTTGGCTTTAAGTGTTAATTACACTAAGTTGCGTGTACACTGTTGCCTGGCAAAAACCGACAGACCCTCAAACTGTAGGGCACGACATTTGTGAAGCAGAAGTGTATCACAGTGCCTTTATGAGGGGATGAGTTACTACACACTGAGAGATTCCAAATGCTTCTTTCTTATTTCTGAGGCAAGAGTGATGTTAAAGAATGCCTAAGACAAAGACAGACACTAAAATCAAGTAAGTGAAATGTGTGCCACTTCTTTGATCACATAATACTCTGCTGAAGTAATCAAATCTTGCGGCGTTGGTGTTAAGAGCCAGTGCTGTGCTTCCCAGCACTCAGGGACATGATGAAATACTCACCATAAGCCTTTGGCAGGTCTGAGGGATGAGTCTGTGACAGCGCTTATGGACCAGCAGTTTGCAGTTGATACACTTGTAGCCCTGCCTGCCCAGCCCCCATATCCTTTCACTACAGTGGCCACAGTAGGCTTTCTGTAAGACAGGTCACACACAGGGAGAGGTTACTCTTTTATTCACACAGCCACTAAAACAAACACCAGCAATTCAAGCAATAATTAAGAGGGATGACTGACACACAATCGGCAGCAGGATGTGATGGACCAACAGTAATAGCCTTGAAGCTTAAAATTATCACTTCACTGTTCTGTACAGCAATTTTTCTACAACTAGTAACTTAACTAGCTTAACTTATTCAGTTAGTTTTTATTTTCTTTGATGCTTTTCATATTTTAGGGGTGGAGGTTGGGGTTTGTATTTTATTGACCTGCTGTACAGTATCATGACTGTCGGGCAGGTTGCAATGTGTGTGGTACAGTCTGTCAATCGCAAGGCAGCCATACCACAATATAGTCTATTTTTTTTCCAAATGGGAGAATCTTTAAAAAAATGTATTGCTTATGATATTGCGGAAGACTTGAAAGTAGAGACTGAGACCGTAGACTCACAAGGAAAACATTTAGAAAGTAATACAGTGAGAACAGGCCATATTTACACAGATATCAATACAGTTTATACCATGGTCAGTGTGAAATACTCTTTTCTGATTTGTCGGCAGGTGTGCGTTAAAACCGTTTAATGCACACGTAGCTCGGCTAAACTTTGTAGGCTTTGTAGGCTAACTGCTCTAACTGCTCTTCATCCACACCTGTAACCATAGCAACATAACAAGCCCAGTTTTATTTTTATTTTATATATATCATCTTATAAACAATAATCACACTGTGGAATAATTTCGACCTAAATCAAGCTTAATTTTAACTCTTAATAGCCTACTTTTGGCTGTGTTAAAGCGATTGAGCCACAGTGCTCATCCCGTTCTACTGTGACTACTGTAACTGGTGTGGTTGTAAAAGGGACTAGCTTATTCCTTGTCAATACAATGGTAACGTCTTGCTTCAAAAACTTTTGATTTTGAGTGCAAAACTTTCACCAAAAGTTGGCGAATCTTTTTATTCCTATATTCTTGGAAAATGACCATGGTATAAGCAGGTTAATCCTCGGGTAGTTCTTCGCCTCCACGTTGTGCATTAAAACCGTTTGAAGCACACCTACTCGTGGATTAACCCTTACGTGACCAATGTAGATCAGACCAACCAATGGACTCACTATGGTTTTATATGTGCCAGCTACTGGATAATGTCCCTCTAGATTAATTGTCATACCTACCTACCTACCTAACAACAGTAGTAAATACATTTACTAGTCATGTTTACTGTCACCAGATAAATGTGATTCAGTTTTGAGGGGACTTGAGCAGATTCTTCATTTGAATGGAGCATTGACAAAAACCTTATTCCCAAGTTTATTCACAAATACAGGTATGGTTTTGAATAAGTAGAAAAAACTCCTGATGAGACAGATGTTGGCATATTGTTTAATGACATGTTCATGTATTTTAAATGTATTTACTTTGTTTTTAACACTGTCTCCATGCTATTTAATTTTTATATTTGATATTAACAATATCATTAACCTTTAAACAAATGGATCAGGAGATTGATGTGTTCTCGGATAATAACTTACTATACCTTATTGCATGAAAGGGATTAGTGGGACAATTTATGAAGGCTGCTTGGAAATGCTAGTTCTGTGTGAATATTATTTCCTGATGGGTTTTTGGAAAATTCACTTGAAAGATATGTAATCTGCGCTGTAAAACACTGTAAAACACAGATTTACAAAACTCAGACAACATAAAATGCTCCCCCCGAAGGGCTCTCGGGCAATAAGATGGAGGTGGGTTCAGTATTCCAAACTTAAGGGGAACAAATCTAGGTGCCAGTAGGTGGGGTAAAATATGTTAAGTAGTTGCATAAAGTTAATGCAGGTGTTCCCGTATGACTTCCCTGATACAGATTTTATTACCTGAACCTGTTTGTCAGCTAACATTTTTGCTAACGGCAAATGTTACATTATTTACTGGAAAAACTAGTTGACAGGGGGCTGTGAAGAAGAACAAAACTAGACTTGCTTATCCAGGACAGTATTTAAGGCAGTTTCTAATATATTTTTTCCTATAAGTATACTCATGCAACTATGCCACCAGAAAATAAAGCATCTTAAAAGAGGTTTTTCAAACCTGTCCTGCAGCTCTTGTGTGACACTTTCCTCTCATGGTTGAGTAGACCGACCTTTGGTTATCTATTATTATGTTTACGTGTATTATTATGTCTGGGGCAGGGCTCGGACTAGTCTCTTAAATCTATAGCAAAGCAGTGACTTCCTTTAGTTTGCTCTGTTACAAAACGTGCTCTCCAGACCGTTTGTTCTTTAATTGGTTCTGTCTTTGAAGTTAATTTCTCAGCTCATCTTTTACATGGGGAAGCATTGACACCGCGGGACGTTTTGTTTGCTGCTGAACATCCCTGGATATCAACAAATCTTTTGCTATAATGTTTCACCAGAGACATAACACTTAAGATGCAGTGTGCATACTTCAGTGCATTGGCAACATTCAGGGTGTGTATGCTGACGGTATAAAGAACAAAGAGTCCCAGTCTGGGCTCTGTTGCCATGGAAATGTAATGAGACTTCAAAGTCTTGCCTCAGTCTTTCTAATCTAACTCTACATAGAGGTTAAGGCGAACATTTATAAATTAATCACACACTTTTGCTTCGATCCCTCAGTACTGTGAGGTGAAAAGAAATGAGGATGCCTGTCACTACATCAAGCTTGGACAGGCTTGAACACAACAGAGTGTTATTAGCTATGCCTTTTATTCCTTAGCTCCACATCCAAGTGAATGCTGCTTTCCCCAAGATTCAGGTTGGAGATTGCAAGCAGATGCACAGGGGCGTCTTGAAGCTTTCCTTTAGAGCTGAAGATCTTTGCCCGAACCCAACAGGACCCGACGGGTTCGGGCTTTTAAAAAGCTGTCAATCAAAATGTACTTGTCGGGCTTGGGCCTTGTCAGGCCTTTTAAGTAAGGTCCGATTATAGCTCTACTTCCCTTCATCACTACCAGAGATTCATTCATTCATTCATCTTCTACCGCTTATCCGTTTGTGGGTCCCAGGGGTGCTGGAGCCAATCCCAGCTCACACTGGGTGAGGGCGGGGTCACCTTGGACAGGTCACCAGTCCATCACAGGGCCAACACACAGAGACAGACAGAGACCAACAACCACTCAAACTCACACTCAGACCTACGGACAATTTAGAGTCACCAGTTAACCCAAACATGCATGTCTTTGGACGGTGGGAGGAAACCGGAGTACCTGGACAAAACCCACGCAGACATGGGGAGGACATACAAATTCCACAGAGAAAGGCCCCAGGCTGGGAACCGAACATGCGACCTTCTTATTGTGGGAAAACAGTGCTAAACACTATGCCGCTGTGCTGCCACTACCAGAGATTTACAGCCAAAACCTGCAAATACGGAAACAGTCCAAAAATATGCTGATAGCTCTGTCAAGGCAAAGTCGTGCTTTGAACTAAATGCTGGCATGCTCACAATGATAAACCTGACATGGCAATACAAAGGTTCTGTAACATAGATTGTAGAGAGCAGAGCTATCTTCTATTATTGAGTCATGTCATCCTCTGTGTGTGTTGTAATCGACGTTTCTCCGGTCTTTGGTAGTCAGCCTGGTGGCACGTGTGTTAGAGCATGAATCCTTTCTGGTAAACTGTTGGTCCTCCTCATTTTTTAAACACATGGGCTCCACTCATAAATGAGCTAGCTCACTCCTGTACACATAAATCCTTTCATCTAAAATATTCTCTGGCAAAGAAAGAGACAAGACAAGAGCACAGGTGGATGGGACCAATGGCTTAATTCCTTATGGTGTGTCATCAAATCATTCAGAGAGTTCTTACCGGGTCTGTCTGTATATGTAGTGAGCCTACACCGATCATCAGTCAGCACGACTGACCACCAGTTTAATATAGTGTTGGTCCCCCTTTCCCTGCAAAAACAGCCCTGACCCATCGAGGCATGGCCTCCCCTAGACCCCTGAAGCTGTGCTGTGTTATCTGGTATCAAGATGTTAGCAGCAGTTCCTTTAAATTCTGTAAATTGTGAGGTGGGACCTCAGTGGATGAGATTTGTTTGTCCAGCACAACCCCACATATGATCAATTGGATTATAATCTGGGGAATATAGAGGCCAAGTGAACACCTCAAAGACATTTTTGCTGCTCCCCAAACAATTCCTGAACCATTTTTGCTTTGTGGCACAGCACATTATCGTGCTGAAAGAGGCCACAGCCATCAGGAAATACCGTCTCCATGAAAGGTACATGGTCTGCAACAATGCTTTGGTAGGTGGTATGTGTCAGAGTAACATCCACATGGATGGCAGGACCCAAAGTTTCCCAGCAGAACATTGCCCAAAGCATTACATTGCTTCTGCCAGCTTGCCTTCTTCCCATAGTGCATCCTGGTGCCATTTGTTCCCTAGGTAAGCGATGCACACACACCCAGCCATCCACATGATATAAAAGAAAATGTGATTCATCAGAACCACACGGACCAGCCTTGGATTCTTCCTTGGACCACTTCTGATAGATTCTGACCACTGCAGACTGGGGACGCCCCACACAAGAGCTGCAGTTTTTTTCTGAGCCAGTCGTCTAGCCATCAAAATATGGCCCTTGTCAAACTGGCTCAGGTCCTTCTGCTTGCCTGTTTTTCCTGCTTCTAACACATTAACTTTGAGGACAAAATGTTCACTTGCCACCCACTAACAGGAGTCAGGATGAAGAGATAATCAGGGTTATTCGCTTCCCCTGTCAGTGACCAGAATGCTATTCCCTGATCTGTGTATACTTCAAAAGCACTCTTCAAAGCACCTGAAGTTGTGAGTGAATGTGAGATCAGTAGTCTGTATTTTACTGATCCCGAGCTGGTTCATCTGTGATGTTATAACCAGCTTACAACACTTATAGATTTTGTATGTATGTATGGCACTGAGCATTTCTGCATTATCTAATGAGGTAGTGCATATAAAATATAATGTACATTCATACTTCATTTGAAATAAAGGATATATCCCCTGGAAAAATTCAAAGACACACACACCAAAAAAATAAAAAAAGCCACGAACAGTAAGGAGACATGACCTTAATGCTCTGCCTCAAATCAGCCCAGTCAGTGATGAGGTTTGACCCAGCTGGATCTCCCTACTGCTACCTGTATACTTAATAATTAATGTATTTAATCTGTGAACTGCTTTGGCAACATGCCTGTTCATGTCAACAAGGCTGTTTGAATTTATACAAGTATAATATATATGAATATATTTTTACAGTCTATTCAAATCTGAGGGGTGAAAAAGACATCATCACAAGCGAACTGCCAGAATAAAGAGGAATGACCTTTGAACCAGCTCAGGCAGAATCCTTTCTACCTTTAATCCTTTTGTTATTTTTTATTTTTGACTTTTTTTTAATTCTATGTGACTTGTGTCTTGTTGGTCAGTTCCTTTCAGTGTGCACCTGGATCATGTTCTTCCCCATTTTGTAGTACGCCAAGTCATCTTTGTACATCTTGCCCCTTTGTGTTTTGGTTTTTTTTTTTTTGCTCACAAGCTGGACTCCTCTCTTTGGTTCTGACCTCATTATCTAATAATTCTTTGTTCATCCTCGTGAATACACCACTGAACTGCATCTGCTCTGCCTCTGTCCTCTTTGAATGTTTTTCGTTGCCCTGCTTGCCTCAGTCTTCAGAGAGGATCTGAAAGGCTGGAAAACACAATGGACGTGGCATGTGCGTTGCAGCTGCTCTTACTGATCTGCTTTGGATAAACGTGTGTGTGTTCACAGTAGTCACTGCTGTTGCTGGCACTCTGTCTCTGCAGAATTTGCAAGATACCTGAGTGCTGTATGTATCACATGTCGTTGCAAAACTGATTAAAATAAATTTGGGGGGATTTTCTCTTGTCTGTCACACACTGAAACTGGATGGAGTCAGTTTTATGTACCATTACGGGGTCCATTTTACCATTGGGGTCAATATAACAACAACACAGGTCTTTCCCTTTTGCAGCCAGATGCAAAAGTTGTAGGTCAAAAATAGTTGATATGAATCTATAAATAACGCAATGGAGCTTCCCCATGTGAGGGCACACATATCAGGGTGTCGCCTCTAAGAGAGAACTGGCCGTGACTCCTGCTGTGAAATCAGGTGATTACAGCAGAAACAACATAAACTTACAAAAATTTGAGCATTGATTTCCATCATTTTAACATGAGGGTCTATGGGGATCGAGTCACTTTTGCAGCCGGACTCTAGTTTTTGATTCTTCAGTTTTGGTTTCATTGCTGTCCTTTTTATCACTCTGTCAGTGCAGCTAAAAATAATAGCTGCACTGCTGTAGCTTTAAGTGCCTGTAACCCTGTGCTTGCACTCCCTTCTGTGAAGCTACTGTCAAACACTGACAGAAAGAGGGAACAACTCTCTCCACTGCTCAACCACATCATTGTGGGGCTAGGTCATGGCAAGGACATCAGGAAACGCAAGACTTGCTGAGTGTCTTTTATTGTAAGATTTTTTCATCTAAAGGTAATCTGGATCCAGATGAGCCTTTTCCTTCTGACAACATTTAACTAGAACTGTTTTCCGAGCATCACTGGAGACGACAGTTGAAACACAATCATTTTACTTCAACTCATTCTGATAACATGAAATTCCCCTCAGCAGCTCTCAGCAACTGGCATTAACCAGTGCGACTTTGAATTTGGATTATATGTATGGTACCAGAGGTTGGTGCCAGTCATCTCTATTGGAGTGCTGGTGGAGGACAGTGGGGACAACTGTATTCTGTTTATTCACATGATGGGAGCAAAAGACACCTCATGATCTCTGTTGGAGGGGGTCCACACATCGGCTTCCCCCAGATACAGCAGGACAGAGAGGAGGGAGAGGAAAGAGACAAGTGCAGAGAGATGGAGTGAGAGAAGGGAGGAGAAACCTGACCTACTTCTCTTCAGCTTATTTATATGCAGAGGACAACATAGTGAACCAACCAGAGTCTGAGGAGCTGGCATAGCAACAACAGTCAGAAACATCCCTGTCTGAAAAGCCAACTGATTTAAGTACACACAAACTGAGCCTGAAATCAGAATAGTGGATTGAAATAGTCTGAGCTATTTTATAAACATTTAGATATGAAATCAGTCAATAAAAATGAATCCCAGAAATGGCTAGTGTTACTGTACATGCTCTTACTGATAACAGTGTCTCAGCATTTTCTGTGACACCCAGCCACAAGCCCACAGGTTCCTTCTGAGGACATCCATGTTTAACACGAGTCTGCAGCTGTGTGAGGCTGCACTGTAACATGCTGCATGCTAATGTAGAAAACACAGACATACTTAACATTATCTCTGTCAGTTACAGAATTTGGTCATAAACTAAAGGACAATTGAGCTGATGGCAGATCATTAATTCATCCAATAGTTTTTATAGTTTTTAAAGGTATCTTTCATCTTTATCCCCTGCCTAGAGAGACAGACAGACAGAGTCTCTGTGTGTGTGTGTGTGTGTGTGTGTGTGTGGTGGGGAAGGGGGGTAACAAGCAGCAAAAGATGTGACAAGCTACAGTAGGGAAATGGAACCAGGGACTTGCTGCTCATTTATCATGTTTCCCCAATCCAACTGTCACTGAGCCCCACCACCATAGAACCAGGCGGGTTGTGATGGTTTTTAAAATATTCAAACAAACTCCTGACTGTTTTAACAGTGAGCATCTCCTCTCCTCTCCGTGGCTGTGTCTGAAATCACTCCCGATTTACTACAAGACACCAGCAGTTTTATTTTTTATTTTTTACTTGAGTGTCTGGAGTGCATCTCTCCACAGCCAATGAAAAACACTATATAACCCTTGGTGTCTATTGCATTGACTTGGATGGGAAAATGGTCTTAGACGTCTGGAGCCCACTCTATATGTTATCTATATTGAATAAGTCAAGCTCCATGGCGCCTCAGGACTAATGACATGGTCATGTTGAAGAAGGGGTGAGTCAGCACCATGCCAACACTCTGAGTTTCTCAGTTCTGTAGGCTACATCTTAAGAGTTAAGAGTGCAGCATCCATGGGATCCCTCACTATTAAACTCCCCCCTTCTATCTGAAATTAGCACTGAAGTTATGAAATAAGTTATGTCTACGTACAATCTTCTTCACAGCTCCCCTGCATCTGTCCCCTTGTTCATCCTTTCACCTCAACAGACCTCCCATCTCTCATTTTACATATTATCAGATTGGATGGTTTTTCTGTTTCTTATCTTCTGTCACCTGTTTCTTTCAGCAGACACACACACACACCTGTTTCCTCACCCAACACAGTATTTTTAACTGCTATTTCCACCAGCTCCTTGTTGGCTCATCTATATACTTTCTCTCTTGCTCTCCTATGTGCCTGCTGCCCTTTTTTAGTAATGTGGCGTCCCATCAAGCTGCGCAGTGACCAAAAGCCTCAGCTGCCAGTACCATGATCAGTGGCAGCCACTGCTGAATCGGTTCCAGACTTCCCTAACCATCAGTCATCCAAGCTCTGCTCTGGACAGATTCATCTCAGTCAACAGTAACCAGCCAGCTCTAATTGCCCTCACTCATTTGGCAATAACCAGCCCCAGTAATGTTTACGAAACTACCTCTCGTCCAAGGCATTTTAACCTGTCAAACATTCATATGCAGGGAGTGAACTGTACTGTGTTTTTCTTTCACCAGATATTTACCTGATGGATGTTTCAGCTTAAATTTTAAAGCATTAAATGAGGAATTTTTTTTTTTTATTCATGCTACATGGCAAAATCTAACTGAAGTCACTGTGTTCTGTAAAAGAAAAGCCCCCAACAGGATAGTACGCATTCTAGCAGCAAAGGAAGTTGACGTTCTTTATTCCTTTTCAGAGTATACACATTAGGAACTCAAGGTCTGCTTGAAACAGCATTAATGTCTTGTCTGCCTTCCACGAAGAACACTTAACGCAGAAGTCTTCCTCTCAGACAAGCCAGGAGGGTGAGCAGGTGCAGCCTTTTAACAACTTGGCAGGGAAATGAAGCTGTGCGTGTGTGTGTGTGTGTGTGTGTTTGCATGTGTGTGTGTAACATGTAGCTGAGAGCTGATACGAAAGAACTGCTAAACAAGCCATAAGTAGGACGCCATGAATTATGCATCAGTATCCAGATAGCTTAGCTGGAACGGGGATTTCATTACCTGTAATTCATAATTTAACTGCAGCATGTTTATGACAGACTCCACCGTACACTCCACACAGGAGCAGAGAGAGATTTAGAAGCACACATAGATAAGGGCAAAGGAATTACTGCTGCCCGGTGTGCGGTTGGTGACACCCCAGGCAAGCGAGTGCGACACTCACCCTGTTAAAGCGCTTGGCCTGGAAGAGGTGTCCGTTGACTCGGTAGAGTTTCCTCCATCTTCCGGCCCCGCGGCGGTAGATTGATTCTAGGAGAGAGAGTAAACAGTTGTAGAGTAGCATCATGGTGATGGACTGATGAGATGGTTTGCTGGGTGACTGGAGATGTGCTACATTAGGGAGGAGATTGGGGGGAGGGGGTGAAAAGTGTAAAATCTAAGGCGAAGGTCCTGAGGCTCATCTGACTTAAGGCAAAGATAACCATCAGGTTTTTCTACAATGTCTGCAAACACATACAAAGCTCCAGAAACCCCCACCTGAACTCCCTCTCTTCAGTCCTCTATCACCCCCCCTCTCCATCTTCCTCTCTCTTTCCCTGTCTTCATCCCTCCTTTTCTGTCACTCCTGGTGATGAATGAACTTCATACTTTATTATGCCTCAAATTTCAGATGGGACCATGCAGGTGAAGCTGTAGCTATTTATAACAGGAGCAAGTTGTCCACTATTAATAAACTGTAGGGCATCAACAAGCACCAACAGCATACTGAAAGTGGGAGATTCTGTTCTCAAACTAAGCCCAATTTTATAGTGTATAGGAAACATTTTACACTCTTATTAGGCTTGCTGGCAATCAGTTTTAGTCTCCTGAAACAAACACATTAGAAACATTATGCATCTTTATCCAATTGTGACGATTCAAATTGGTGCTGGATTTATTGAGTAGAAGACAAGAAGAATAATTATTTGACAAAATAATTTAAGCCCGACTAGTCCATACAGACTGAAGTGAAAATCCAGTTTCTATTTTGGTCTGGCCTTTGTTTACAATGCTCTATGGTGGGGGACTTGTGCTCTGGTCACATTTTTATGGAGATTCCTGGATGTGCATCTGCATTGTGAAAACTGATGTTTCCATCCATTTAAGTCATGTGATTTGATGAACAGTGTCAGTCTAAAAACATTCTCACCATGTGCCCAAAATATGATTCATCACAAATGGATATCGTGAATCTGCATAGAAGCTACACATTTTGCAATACCTTTGACACAAACTAAATTAGAAATGCATGGAGTATTAACATTAGTTTAAGCTATTTACAGGAGGAGGGTTGTGCAAAGTGACTTTTAGACAACATAGCATGAGCACTTTTACAACAGAAAGTTTCCCACATTTTCTCAAATCACAATTGGTGATATAGCCTGATGAACCGTGACAAATATTCTGTTAGTGCCACACACACACACACACACACACACAAATAAATAAATAAATAAATAAAATAAATAAATAAATAAATAAATAAATGACTTCATAAAGGGGTGATCATAATGCCCTGGCTCGTCAGTTAACTATACTGTAACTATAGGTTTAACCAAACATGTAAGCCACAGTCCAGTTTCCCTGTCAAAGGTCAAAATGAGCTTAATTGTTGATTGTATAACCATCAAGCACAATTTCTTGCTCTTTATATCACTTATTCATGGTTGATACAGATGCAAAGATGAGTTCTAATTCAAGTGATTGGTTAATCAGTGATTCCTGTGGGGAATCATAACAGAGAGGCATTTTAACTCTATTAGCAGCAGGAAATTAGGAGTAACATGGAAGACCATTTAATCTGTTGCATTATCACAGCGACCAAATAAAAGTAGACATCAAGAGCAGCTGAGTGATAACTGCAGCTGAATGAGTCTGGTCATATTCTATATAGATATAGAGTGATATTCTATAGAGATATTGAGTTCAGTGAAAACATCCAAACGAACAGTCAGTGTATAGTATCTTACTTACAAGTACTATGTGTGAGTATCCTGAGCCTGATGTACAGCCCTATGCAAAGGCTTTAGGCCCTTGAATGAATGAATACTTTTGCCCCTCAGGTAATTTTTTTGCACCAGATAGCACAAGAAAAAACACAGCACATAGCAATAAAACACCTGGTAATAATTATTGGCGATTAACGAGCATCCTAATAGGCATCATGGTGTAAGTGCCAGGTGCTAGAATAAAATGTCAGAGCTTAGCTTGTTTTGCAGCTAAATGCTGCATAAGACAAAGGATGAGTGGCCCCCTTACCCCTCATCCTGGGCATACCATATCTCCGTTCTGAAGGTAAAAGCACATAATCCAAGCTCAGAGGGTGCAGTGGATGGGTTAAGATGTTTAGAGGTAGATTTGTGGTGTACTGGTCTCCCGTATAAGTACTACCGGGCACTGGTTTCCCAGTTACCTTACCGCCAGTTTGGATGACCTTGTCTAATTTCTTCTTACTTTGTACTCATGAAACCTGAAGAACTTGGTGTAAACACTGAAAAGAATTTTTGCTGTCTTGTTTGCGGCAGTTTATATTTAGTTAATTGATACAAAACATTTTACTCACTGAATGACCAAATCTAGATTCATCCACTGCGAGATTGCCAAAAATAGTCCACCAGCACATCTACATTTCGTCCTGTTTGAGTTATATTTAAAAACCATGCTGAGCAGCTGCTTTTGAAAATTACTAAGTTTTTTTTATGAAATTTATAAAAGGACAAACTCATGGTTAGAGCCAGTACTACATAGGCTGAGCACTGAGTCCCTAGTTCTTGTTGTGACATTTTGTTGCATGTCATTCACTTTACTCACACTCCCTTCATTTCCTGTTAATCTCTACTGAATGAGGCTATACTTAGGTCATAGAAGTCTGATTATGAAGAGATAGATTATGACATTGTTGGTTCTTTCTCTTTGCCACTGGGTTTTTTGAGTTATCCCTTCCCCCGTTTTCTTTTTTTCCTTTGTTTTTCCTTTGTTCTGACAGTGGCAGTGAGAGAGAGACAAGAAAGTTGGATAGTGTGTGGGGGCAGCAATATCTGAACCCAGTCAACTGCAGCTAGGACTAAGACTTTGTGAACTACTGTTTATTTTCAAGGTTGATCAGTACACATTAATAACATGTTACTTCACATTTTATCTGTGCAGTGTTCATATAAGGGAAATAGATTAGTAACCGTGGTTTTCTTCTATGATGTCTGAAAAGCTACATGAATCAATAAATTATCATCCAGTTTTCTGTTTTTATGTTTTCCCATAAAAAAGGCCCCCAAGTATGAACAACTAGTTGGCTGATCCACATAAGTCACTGCACTCTTGAATGCCACTAATTATTTAGTAGCCGTTCTCCAAGGACCCACCCCTCCTTGTCTGCACTGGTCTTCCTGTCTGGTTGGTTGCTCCAGTGATAGATGCGACTGCAATATCCTCATCCACTCAGATATTTCTTTTTTTGCCACTGTTGCTATGGTAGCCCCAGCCCACTACATATTGACTATTATTAGTTGGTGGTGAGGATGTTAGGATGACATTGTCTGCAAATAAAATTAAATCTGAACAATACCCCCCTCCTCCTCTAAAAATGTTTCTAACATCAAATTGAACATATTGTGTACCAGACTGACTGTTTATCTCTGGAGTCGCGGGCACAGAGCTGTGCACACCATGGGATGAACTCATGTTCCTGATAGTTTTAAAACAAAATGGGCCTCACATCATCATGAACGTTGAAGTTAAGTATGCATTGTTCTTTCTGTTTCGCCATCCTTGACTACTGTCTGCAATGTTATTATTCAGGACAAAATATAATTATATACATGTCGCCTTTTTTGCAAGTAAAAACGACAAGCCGATTGAGTTGAGTCCCAGCAAAAACTGAGGTTTTGTATATCGCTGTGTGCATATTGGCAGCCATAGAAAAAGGGATTTAAACATCCGATCAGACACTTGGTACATGAGGTACTGCCTCAAATTAAAGCGCAGCACTGCAGCAAAACCTCCTATTAAAAATGGTAGTGTATGCTAACAGAAGCAGGAATGCTATTATGGACCCCCGCAGAAATGAAAAGCTTTTTGCATGGTGATAAATGTTTTTGTGATTTCTTTTATCTTTGAGTTGGGGCAGCAAAGATCACAGTGAAGGCGAAGCAGAGGGGAGACGCAAAGAGGCCCCGCTCTTCAGGGTCTCATCTGTGAACTCCCTCTAATCATGTTACTCGAGGTCTGTGAAGGAGAGTGATGCCTGCCTTAGAGATTCACTGCATTGTGTTTCCATAGTTACCTGATAATTCTCTCTCTGCCCCTATACTGCTGATTGAGTGATGGAGTTGGGAATAACACATCTGCCACTGAGTCTCTGATCCTGTAAACATCTAACACTTCCTCTGTGCTTGCATCAGAGGCCGATCACAATGCATGGGATGTTTAGACAAAGTGGTAAACTTCAGCTCTCTCTGCTAAATAGATGACTAATTACAGTGAGTAGGTTTAAATACACAAGGAACGGTGTCATCATATAGACCATTATTGTTTAACCTTGCTATCATACAACATGCTATTTATTTGAAAGCACCTTTCAAAGTGCGTTGGGACACTTTACAGCAAAGGGCTAAAAGATGAATCCCTCCAAGAAAACTACACAAGGAAAGAAAAATGTTTTTGTACGATGTATATGAGTGAAATGAGTGGTCACATGGGGATGCATACATCCCATAATCTATGAAATCTGTTAGTTTGTGCAAATGGGGAAAAATAAAAGGGAAACCTTGTGAGTGTGCATTAGCCCAAACTTTAAGACTGTGTAAGTAACAGCCAGTTACAAGGTAATATACAAAACTGATGCTAACAATGCTAATGGTTCTGATAAACCTGTTACAGACTGCTCATCTGAGTCTGGGTTGGACTGAGGGTCAAACATGTGGTTGGGCCTCTCTGATGTTTCATCCTCTAACCATCTTGATACCCTCTGATCTTTCACCTGTCAACTAGAATGAAGCAGGTGGTTTCTAAAACATGCCAGTTCTCTTGTTGGTGGAGAATTAATTAAGTGATGTTTCCTCTATCTTGTCTGTTGATGTTGACCTCATAGGGTCATTCTTACCCTTTTTCAGTGCATTTGGTTTTGTTCTGACTGCCTCCAGTTTCTGTTGTTCTGTGGGTCTCTTTCAGATCAGGTCTAAATTTTTGGACCTGGATAAACACTGATTTGTGAGTAATATAGATATTCTGAACGCTGCTCAAGAATTACATCTGAGTCGGAACATGTATTAGAAAAAAAGTTTTAACAGACAAAAATTCACACAATCAATTAGAGTGAAGTGAAGCTGTGGAACAACAGATGAAGATCAAGGCGTGCATATTACACATGACGAGAACTAAGCAGCGATTTTGTGATGATCAGTAATTTCTCCTCACAGACTTTTCCTGTTGCAAGCCATCATGATGCTGTAGATTTGGCCACAACATTGGCTCCATAACGGTCAGAGATAAACAACAGTGGGATTTCCCAGCCTAATCTATTCCTTTACACTACCTGTAAATCACAGCATCCTGTCCAGCACCCTCTAGTTATAGCAGATGTTATTTCTTACTGCATTCAATTTAAAAACAATGTCTGGATTGAGGGCTTAGATCTCATTTACATTTCACTCGGACCATCCCAGTAGCCCGAAGGCAATGGAAACTAGAAACGCTGCTGCTGTTTCGAACAAGTGCTGCAATATACTTTTTGCACTTGACCAGCAGTCCTGACCTATTACAACATCTGTCTCTGGAGAAACATAAGTGTTGCATTGCCCCATTTTTCTGCCAAGGTGCCAGAGTGAGAGTTAGAAAAGACAGAGCAAAGGAACAAGCAGACAAGTTACACTGTAAATTAAAGCAAAATACTACACCTCCAGATGCAAAGGCCAGTGCGCACAGTCCTGCCATTTTGTCCGTTGAAGCTATAAAGAGGAGCAGACGGCCTGCTGGTGCAGGAGAACAGGGTGGTACTGCCAATCCGCTCCCAGACGGGACATTTATAGGGGCTTGACTCATTTCCAGACATTGTTTCTCTTACTCACGAGGAAGTAGCGGCATAGAAGTTTCTCCCAACGACCCCCGCCCCCTGCCTTAATTACCCTTTGGGGAAAAATATCAGGAGGAAAGCACAAGCCCTCAAGGCTGGCTGTACTCCACACTGTACCTAGATCACAGCAATCACCAGTGTGTAACTGCACGTATTTGTCAGTAAAAGGTCTGCCTGTCCTTCTGTCTATGGCACTTGCCAACTTTTGCAAAATGCCGAATTATGTTTTTGGACACTCCATTCCTGCTGCCAGCTGATGAGAGCCATTATTTTAAGCAAGGTTGTTACAGGCCTCCAATTCCAAAGGAACTGAAAGACATCAATGAATCGACCCTGAGGCTTTTTCAGCCACAATTAGACCTCTGTGATAGAGAATGTTCAATACAGCCATGACTAACTTTGTTAGTTTGCCTTTAATTAAACCATTTATTCAATTGTCCTTTTAATTAGCGTGTTGCAGATAAAGAGGCAGAGGATGGACATTGCAAAGAGCATGAAATTACTAAAGGTGCAACTTCAAAGTAGGCATCACGGAAATTAGATACGGATTTAAGTGTCATGTAGAGCTTGATGAGGACCACAGGGGTTTTGTGATGGTGACAGGGTAGGAAGTAGACATGGACACACTGTACAATAGGCACACAGTCAGTTTGTGTGGGATTCCCTGTGCTGCAGATCAGTGAGTGTCACATGTTGATGAATCAGGAGTTCTAGGAGACACCGTGGAATTGTATTTTGACCCCACATCCACATTAGACCACTGAGATGTGAAATGTGCAAAGTAAAAAAGCAAAGGTCCCTAATTCCTTCTGACCTGAAATGCTGGATTAGGCTGCAAACAGAATGAATACGACACTTGAAAACATCAGGAAAACATTCAAGGTCAAGACAGCTAATAGCTTATTGGGTCAAAAACTCTTAATGCTTTCATTAATGCATATGAAGGTGAGAACTGGTCATTATTACCATTACTAGATGGCACTAGTAATACCTGTTAGATGGCAAAAATAAAACCTGCTTTATCTCACTCAGCAGTAGTACTGATGAGATGTAGTTTAGTTGTCCGAGAACCAGAAAAATCAATCTGCATTATTTCGAAATTATCATCAATATATAAGATATTTTTTGAAGATAGAATTTAAATAGTAATAATTTTTACTGAAGCATAGCAACCCCCGGATCTCTCCTCTCTTTGATTTTTTAGGTGTCAGCTCCATATCCATAGTATTTACATCGCGCTTACAACAGGTCAAGTCTTACACAGTCATCAGATTTCATGCGTGCAATGTGGTCCCTATCTTGCTGTCTCTCTGAGGGACTCATAGTGATTTGTATCAGCTGTTTTAATTTTTCCTTGCCTTCTCGAAACACATTGGGACACTAAATAAAAGCTCTGCGTTGTTTATTGATCTGGAAAAGTAAGTGTCATCAGCCAGGTCTGCTAATCTACAGAACACCTGCAAAAGCCTTTGAACCAAACAGCAACCTTAGGGTCTGAAAAGTCCAACACTGAAGGGTGTCTGGCTATATATCGAATTGGATGTAGACTCTGAGTCTGTAAAGAGAAGTCAATTCCAAAGAGCCTTAAACCTGCATTCTATCAAATGACCGTTAGGGGAGACCCCAGGGGTGGGAAAACAAAGTCAGATTGCATACAAGTCTATGGGAAAATGGACCCACCTCTCATTTGATTTATTACCTCAGTAAACAATTTCCTATTGAGTTTACGTTCTGAGTCTGTAGTTACAAGTCTTCTTCAATACAACATGATGATTTATCCCTAAATTTATCTTTACGGGAGAAACGAACATGAATACAGTCTGGTATAAAAACTTGTTGTTGGTCTTTATTGCGGATTTCCTCCTTCATGACAACTGTACCAATTGTATAGGGGTGAATTTTTATATAGCTTATCTGTTTGCATCTTAAACTTGGCTTAAACTTGTGCATAATTAAGGCATCGTGGCTTTGACTGGGAGTTCAGCAGAGTCAAACTGTAAGGATGGTGGCGGCAGAGATTTTAACCGATGGTATGAAAGCTGCTACAACATATTACAGCATATATACAACAACTAGACTACCTCAGCAAACAAAATTGTGATAGCATCCACAACAGGTCTAATGTTTTTTGGTTTCTTTCTTTCAGAAGAAACCCAAAATCAGAAGAGCAAAGGAAAGAGAGCACATAGAGTCAATCCACTGAGAGAAGGGAGACTGATCAGTCACCTACTGAAGACCCTTAGGAAAATTCCTCAATGAGCCCAACAGGCCTCAGTTAGGGAGGAGAAAACTGTGCTATGACTGTGAGAGGTCAGTCTTTGACTGGTTGTTCAATTATATGGCTGAATGTAGTGACCTGCTGCCTCTTCTGTCTCCATCTCATGTCAAACTGACAGCTGGATCGGTTTCTACTTTGGTCTTTATGGACATTTGCATGTATTTAAGGGTTATAACTAAATTATACTTTAATTATTGAGCAATCGATGTACTTGTTTTTAGAAGGTCAGAAAAAAATATATATAATTTTGTAGTTTTCACGTAGTAAGTTTTAAATGTATTTTTATATTTTCACTGAAACAGGTTTGCTATTTTTAACTGCTTTTTCCAGAGCAAATACAGAGCACAACATTATCAGTTATCTGATTGTGTGATATCTTTAAGATTCATTTTGTTCATAGTAATACTCATTTTTGTTATTTATTTGATTTTCTGTGCTCAGTTCTCACTTGTAATTGAAATCTCAATCAACCCAACTAACCACCATAGACCTTAAACAAGCTTATACAATATTTGTTATTGTTGTCTCGATCCATCTATAGAAGTGTGATCTAAAATGATGAGTGCTTAGATTTAGTGCAATTAGTACATAGAGTAAATATGGCCTGTCTTGAATGGCTTTTAATTGAGTTCTCAAACACAGCTGCCTCTCTATTTCAGTACTTATTAATTTAAATAACTGATTAGCATGATTGCAGCGAATAGTAAGCAGAGAAGCGTAGCCTCAGTCTGCTGCAAGTTGTTAATACAAGCCAGCCTGTCCTTAAATCAAGACAGACATAGTATTTTAACATTGTTAGCAGTCATTTCTCCAGTGAGACAGATTTACTGGGAACCGTAATTATCCACTTTTTTGATTCTGAGAGCAACCAAGAGGCACAAGTTGTCAGGAATGACAGTCTGCAGATGACAGAGCAGAGCCTCACATGAAAACAGGAATATTTGATTTGAGGTGCAGCTGATATGAAGTCCAAACACAGCGTGGAAGTCCATCCATAAGGTCAGTTAGACTCAAGTTCTATTTGAATTTAGCTCACAGGATGCTTCCAGCAAAAACAATCGAGCAATATTGTATGAAAAGGCAGCAACACATTTGATCAAAGCAACCTATTTCCTTAACTGACTGATTCTCAATGATGTCATTGCTTGCAAAAAAATGCAAAGCAGTTCACCTCAACTTAACTCAGCTCCAATGCAACCCCCCCACCCAAACTAAGCCTGACCTTCTTTGTGGATGATTGCCTGTGGCTGCACAGACCTGATGCGACGCTTTCTGGATCCCAGCATTCTGACCCCAGATCCCCTACCTTTGACTCGAAGGTAGAAAAGCAGCGAGAGCAGCATCCCTCCAGCTGAACAATACCGCTTCCTCGCCTTCACACCCTAGATCTCATGGTACTCTCCTGCGCCTCCTCCTTTACTGCTCCTCTTCCCATTCTGTCTTCCTCCTCCTCCTGCTCTCTGCAAACAGCTTTGCATGTGTATCTGAATCGCTCCCTCTCCTCCGTCCCTCCCTCCTCCTTATTTGCTTTAATGCCCCTCCAGGCTGCTTGTCACTCTACACACACACATACACACACACACAGACACTGACAGTAACACATCACAAAGACGCACTCTTTTTTTTCTTCATGTTCCTGTCTAATCGCAGATCATACCACATGACTGAGGTTTGTCTGAAGAAACCTTCATCAGGTCCATGTAAAGGCTTCCCCATCTTTCCCACAAGATGGCAGAAGTGGCCCTGAGTCTGTCAGCAGCGTCCTCAGCACACAACACATTTAAGCTAAATTTAAACCCTGCAGACTATTTTTAGTGGCAGTTCTGTTCCTATTGGAACAGATACACTTCCCTCAATACCTTTGTGTGGATGTTCTTCATTTAATGTAGTGCCGCCTTATGTAAGACAGAGTTCCTGTACATTGAAAGAGGCTGCTGAGGATGTGTGAATGAATGATATAATCCTCTCTGTGGGCTTTTTCCATATATGCACACACTGCTAAATAAAATCTACAATTTATTTAAGGTTGAACTAAGAACAAAAGGGGGGTGGGGTGCCCCACCTGGTGGAGCAGGCACTAAAAAAGCTTTGTAACTGCAGAAGCTCATATTCAAACTGACCTGTGGCCTTTTGCTTCATGTCCCCCCCGCCACCTCTTCCTGACAACCTTTTCGTTTCTCTCTCTCTCTCACTGTGGCTATTGAATGAACAAAAAATTATATTGACAATAGAACAATATCATTCTTGAAACGGGAACACAAACTGATTTATTTAGGTTTGCTTCTGCTGTGAGCATATTGTGCGCATACACCAAAAGTGACTGTGAAGCTAAATCTTAAATCCAGTGAAGGGGCGGTTTACCAATCACCTCATCTTTCTCATATCTCATAAAAGACTGGGAAAGAGTTAATTGAGCTTGGTTGAGCTGACCGCTATCATTTTTGCATAATTGTTAAAATCACTTCCATTCATTTGTATAAAAGCAGCTGGATGAAATTAACAGAAGTGTCATATTTCCTTCACTATTTAAACTTTGTTTTCCCCTGTTTCAGTGAGCATCTATTGACATTAGCATTGTGGATTTAGTTGTAAGTCAATGTGTAACATTAAACTATGTTTAGGCTTATACTATAATAGTTCAGCAAAAGATAATTAAATCATTAATCACAATTATGTACATGGCAATTACTCGTCAACTAAAATTTCATGATCCTGACAGGCCTAATTGCAATTGCACCATCTGCTGCCATGCCAGCCATATTAGTTGACATTCTTGATTATTGATATTCTGGAGTATATTAGACATGGACTACATTAGATTATATGCTTACCCTAACTATGAATATCAAATGTTATATTACAAAATTATACAAATAAAAAAAAAAAACACAGTGAGAGCTTCTCTTTAAAGTATAAAAGGACAAACAAAAACAAGAGATGTTTAAGTTTTACAGTAAAACAACTAAACTCAGCTTTGTTGTGCTGCTGTTTCCAATCAATTTAAACCATCCTGTCATTTTGAATCTTAAAAGAACAACACTTCAACAAAGAATTTCCATCCAGAGTTAGATTAATGGCAGACTGTTTTAATCGGGGGTCTCATAAAATGAAAAGTGATGATAATACAGTCTCTCCTCCTCCTTCAGCATCTCTGGAATAAATCGTCTACCATAAATTAACCAAGAGCCACTGTACTGTATACTTGTCACCACTTTGATACTTGTACGAATATAATGTGTAAAATAAAGTTTAGAGCCTTTTGGTTGTGTGAGAATGCTCTTGAATACTGTTTGCATTTGGGGCTTGAGTGGGTTTGGATAAACATAAGGTGCAATTAAGAAATTGAGATGTATGTGTGTAATTAAATATGTAATGGAGAGATAAGTACATAATGTAGCAAAAGTATCCTGTTTTGTGCTTGTTCAGAATGAATCCTGTTGCTTTGCCAAAAAAAAAAAAAAAACCCCAAAAAAACAAAACATGAATCAAATGAGTGAGTTCTTTTTGTTGAGCAGGCATAGAACCTGGTAATCATTATTTGCTTATAGCAGATGTATTGTTATGGCTGGATGTATCAGAATGGTTGTGACAACCACTGTTGTTACTTTTGCCTCAGTGTCTAATTCACTTTGCTTCCTGCAGCACAATCACGGTTGCCTTCTGGTAACAGATGGGTTCAGTGTCCACCAATCTATTAAACCTAAGTCCTGCTAATGTCCCCCTCCACAGGCGCCGTGTTGGGGATTTCTGTGATATAGATTAGTAATCTTACTAATCTTTCCAATGCTGTGTCAACTTCTGAGGTATGAGATCATTTAAAGTCAGTGTCTATAACACAGCCTGTCCAGCAGAGAGCAGTGAAAAATTTATTTTTCTACCATAAAACATTCTGCGCTCAGTATGTGCTTTTAAAACCAGTTACACAATGAATGTAAAGCCTCTTTGTTTCCTATGTTGTAAAATATCATTTGATATTTAAGACATCCAAGCTGTATTAGCATCAAATCCACTGAAATATTCAAACTAAAAGCAGAAAATGCTCCGTGAATAAATTTAATGACTAAGCTCTGTGAATTTCCCCATACAAACTGTGATTATTTTGACACATGCACACCTAAAGCTCTCCCTCTCACTCTCCCAGCCAAACACAGACTTGGACACATTTATGTGTATCCCTGCTTGCCAGTGTTGCAATACCAGGGAGGTTGTGCAAGCATTTTCTGCATTCCTTCACAGTGAAGGCTTTTCTCAAGGCAGAACCCACAGCTTTATCAGAGCTACTTTCAACACTTGTACTTTATCAGTGTTTCCAGGAGCAAGGAGTGCAGCACGGCCAGTCATTCGCTATGAATCCACACTGTGGCTGGCATTGAGAGTAGAAAAATCACATGTTGACTCATTTTAAAGAGCGTCTCCCCCAGGAGGAACTGGGTGATTGGAAGTGGAGCTGAGACTTCCCTCTGCCCCATTTGGTTATTCGCTCTCACTTTGTCCTTCCAGCTACACCAGCTAAATTCACTCAAACACCAACACAGCTGCAGCTTCTATCCATATACATGTTTAACATGGGTTTTAAGATCAGATAAGGGCTAATCAAATAAGTGCTTCTTTTTTTTCTTTTTTTTTTTCTTTTTTTCTTGTTCAGTCCTTGTCTAAAAACATTAGTCTTTGGGGACCAAATTCTAGATCAATTTAGTTGGATACAGCTATACTGTGTTCAGACACACCACACTATGTAACTGTATTTTCCATATACTGTACTTTAGTCATACATTTTACTTATTTCCCTTATGTAGTTTAAACTTCTATGTGGTCTTTGATTATAAAGCAAGTGTAGGTCTATATTAATACTGTGAAAGTCCTCAGACAAGCTGTCACCACCTCAGTAAATTTGTAACGTCACTTTGTGCAGTTTCACTGAATTATTATGTATAACCTAGACCTGGAAAGTGGAAATCTCACTTTTTACAATATGGGATCTTTAGGTGCTGTATGAAATCTAAAAACTACTTTTGTCTTCCTCTAAATAACTAATCAAAATGATCTTTAAAAAATGGCTGTCTTTTGATCAATATGCACATTTTAAACTTCAGATGTTTGCAACACATTTTTACAGGATTTCTTTGGTAGTAACAAAACCAACTGTACATGTAAACCATCTATAAAATCCCTTAAACTATGCACCTTTCCCGGATATCAGAGCTCAACTGTTTAACTGGTACTGAAATGTAGCTTTAGTGCCTCCTACTCTGATGCAAAGTAACACAACAACCCACAGTGTTACAGACAATATTTTTTTTTTTTTGGCCAAATGCTTATTACAATTATAAACCCAAGCTTTCCTGCTCATGATAGACTTTCAGCCCTTTTGTTTACGCCGTACTGGCAGGCCATTGTACTGCATTCAAATTCAAATTCCTTTATTTGTCCCACAGTGGGGGAGTTGCAAGCTGTATCATATCAGATTGTTAAGGCTTTATGCAACACTTTGATTTTCTGAATATGAAAAACAAAGAATAAGAAGATGACCCAGTCAGACACATAGTCCACTGTGCAGAAAAATGCTTCCTCACAGGCACGCACGCAAAATGGTGATAGGAAGCAGATTAGAGAAAGAAAGAAATTAGGACAGAGGAGGGAAACTATAATATAAAAGAGTAGGAAAGGGGAAAAGCCTTGGGGAGGTCTCTGAAACGATGCCAACAGCTCTGCCACAGATGGTTAACAGCAGTCGAACACAAGTCAGCTCGGCAGTTTTGCAGACCTTCTCTTTCTGCTCGGCATGAAGCCACACTGAGGCTAGTGTGAGCGGCGGCATTGTTCTGTGGCTTGTTTGTGCCAGTGTAAGTGGTTGCCCAGTGGGAGCATTAGGCAAGGTACCAGCCTTTTGTGGATTAACCCTATGAACAGATGTGCTGTAGGCTAACACTATTCATTGCAGAGGTTCAATAGTGGTACATGCTGACTACTCCAGATCAGGCTGCAACAGCGGAATGCGGTCAGCAGCAGAGTTAGATAGCAAGGTAGAGGAAAGGCAAGTGACTTTAATGCTGTGCTGGACACTTAAAAGTACTGTTGGTTAACAATGTTTTCATTCTAGTTGCAATCATGCAGCTAGTTGTAAAGATGCTTGAATAAAGAGTTTTGATATCTAATTCTATATATCAAACCTGTAGTGTCTCTATACCCAAGACTATTATTCATTACTTACTTAAACAGGGCAGTGGTTGAGCTTCAGGTTAAAATAGGCACTTGTATTGTTGCTTACATTTACACAACTTTCTTTCTTTTTTTTTTTTTTTTTTTTGGATAATCTTGGCCTCATTCCCAGATTCCCAGTTTAAATATACCGTTACTTTACAAGTCAGCCATTCAGAAAAGTTGCTTCACTTCATAGTAGTTCAGTAATTGGGAAGATAAACTTTAGTTCCCTCTGATGACCAAGCATTTCAAATTTCTTAAATGAGCTTGTTTTTGTGTGTTTTGCTTCACACAGATTTTTCCAAATCTAATGTGTTTAAGATTAGTGTCTAAGCTTTGAGTGCAGAAACATAACAATCTTACCTACAGCCCTTCAAAATTCTGACCTATTTTAGTAGGTAACATGTCTGCTCATACCCCAACTCATCTCTGAGCCACTCAGAGAAAAATAAAAACTGTGCTCTTTCAATTTTGCACGAACCATTCAACACACTATAAGCTCATAAACTCTTCCCTGAGAGACCTCTATTGTACGTGCTAACCCATAAGATGTTTCTGAAAAAAAAAAAAAGCTTATGGTATAACTAAACTGCAACCCGTAAGGCCAACCAGCAAAGGAGTTGTTTTTACATCAAATGTCCCAATTCACAAAGCTCTAATGCTTTTTTTTCCTACGGATTTAGGAGAATGGGATTGGTGTAAGGAGAACGGGTTAGAGTTTGACTAATCAGTCAGTAAAACATTTTATTTAAATGAGTGATATGACCCAAATTCAAGTTGGATAAGACAACTGCCATGTTACTGAAACATTTTGTTCCAACCCAGTTTGTAAAAATAGGGGGAGAGTAAAAGCACTGCACCCACAGGACTGTTGACATGTTTGCTGCTGGGCTTTTCCAGAAACCAAGTCACTTATACAATAGCAGAATAAGATTATTTTGGGTTAGACTTTAAAAGGATGTGAAATCCCCTCAACTGTGGATAATGCCGATATATCTGTAAGAGAAGCCTAGTTTAATTAAAAAAATGAATGCAAAAACATTAGAAATCTAGATTACACATAATTATACACACCTCTACAAGGCTTTGGTCATTCAACATCAAACATTAGGACCTGCTGCCCCTATCTTGAGTACAAGGATAGATAACCCAAAGATCGATGTATTATTTGAACTCCATGATCGCTGAATGTTACAAGATCATCAAAATATCCCCAATCATGACTATTACATAAAAAAAATAACTAAATAGCGTAAAATTTATGGAAATCAAATAGCCATTATTTATTCACATTATTTTCTCAAAGCACGGGTTGATTATTCACTGGATAGTGTGGGAGCATTCTTAGGCGCTGCCACCTTTGCCCTGTTTGAGTTATTCGTTTGGTTTTATATCAGAACCAACTAACCATCTGCCACCAGGAACTGGATAACCAATTAAGAACAAGTCTAATTATACTAACTCCTTATTAATCAACAGCAGCATGTGAACAATTCCACTGACCTGGTCCTGAGTTTTAATCAACGACACCAGTGTTTTCTGTTCATTCTCTGATAATATCTATTCATATGCAGTAAAATAAAAGAAGAGAAATTAATAGTCAGTGTTGCATTGTTTACTTACAGCATGAATATCTACAGTGAGGGAAGTATGCTTTCGCTTCTGCCTTGACAGAGCAACCACACAATATTTGGAAAGGCCCAAGGAGCTGTAAACTGCCAGAAAATCAGTCTGGCATCTCTTAGATCAGTGACTGTCTAACACATCCTCTGGTCAGGACGTTCCCACTGCCTTCAACACAAAACTGCTCGAATATTTGTTGGGCAGCTGAGAGATATTTCTTAAGGGTTTGTTAGTGATTGAAACAGAAATTGTTGTGTTATTTATTGTTGAATCGTGACTGTAGCTGCTGTGAGCAACCTAAACACAAGATTTCAACAATCTTTTTAGGGTGGCTCATGACCCACAATCTGAATCACAGGTCTCCCTGACTGACTCAGCTGACTTAAACTACGACTCGTGTGGTTCACGTATAACTCAAAGGCTCAACTCACAAATGTTTCTGCTGTGATATTATTTTGAAAGTCCTAATCAGAATCAAATCAAACAAAAATGTATTTATATAGCACCAAATTAAAGCATTCTATGTTATAGAGCAGGTCTAGACCAAACTCTATATATAATTATTCAAAGAGACCCAGCAAATCCCTCCATGATCAAGGGACCTGGCAAGAGGCAGAAACCTCAGATAGAACCGGGCACAAGGAGGGCAGCCATCTGCCTCGAATGGTTTGGTTAGCCAGAAATTGATACAAATGTTTCTGCCACTTTGATGCTTATTTAAGATGTTTTTCCACTCACCACGGATCTTCACTCACAAGACTATTTACAACCGATCAGACTTCAGCTCATATGGAGTATATGTTGTGGCAGACCTATTATTTATTCTTAGTGCTATACAGTATGTAAGAATTTAGAACAAAAACTGATAACCTGGATTACGACTACACTGTTTTTGGTTCTTGCTCTGTTCAGGTTTAACAGTAACAACGGGCTGGTTACCATTTAACTTATAAAGTACTTTCAGCTTTCCATGACATAATCTATGACATCATCCAGGATACAAGATTGTCAGTTGGTCTTGCTCTTATGGCAGACTGATATAAACCAGTTATTTATGTTTATTAAAGTTATTATTAAACATGCTGATGAAAGCTTTAACTCACTCTCACTCTCACATACTCCTCATGTAGAGGAAAGAGGAGCCGCGGCATATCCAAATAGAAGGTTCACTTGGGCATCGTGTTCACATCAATGCCAATTGGAGCCAGATTCAATAAATACCTGTGTCTACTGCAGAGTTATCTGACACAGGTCTGAATACCATTATAGCCTTATCCATTTTGGACAAAAAGCTGATGTTAACAGGTCCTCACCGGGATTTCAGACCAGTGTAGGGGCCTTTATAGACAGATGATGCCAAGCAGCAAGATGCTCTCACTGTGTCACATGCCTATGATGTACGGGGACATTTTCCAATTATTTTAGCAGCAATAGAGTAGCAGATCATAATTTATTTAACATGTAATCTAAATGGACCCAATTTCAGTATCTGTTTTAAACGTGTTCCAGCAACAAAACAGGTAGGGAAGAACACCTTTGATGTGACTTCTGCTGTATCACAATACTGTATATGCAAGCAGGTGAGCAGAATGCAGAGCAAACAGCTAAAGCACTGGAAATAGTTATGACATTAGTCTTGTTTGCTTCCTTTTAATCTTAACTTCTTCATTTTCATCAAACCACTTCCACAGCAGCAAAATTATTTTTATTTGTACATTTCACTTTCACTTTTAGCTGTCAATGTGGTGACCTGTGTGTTTCAACACATCAAAGTGTTATTAATATTAGATTATATAGAGCAACCCCAGCCATCTACTGGTGAAAAAGGTCACCAGAATCATTGAGAGGAGGAAAGTCTTTGGAAGCTTTGACTTTCAACATAAAATACCACCCCAGCTCATTACAGGTGAAAATAAGAGGAGAGCAATATTCAGTGCACAATATAACAATGACCCTTGAAGAAGCAAGAGTCATTTTTCATCAACTTGCATTGAATCACAGGCCCACAGAGTACGCACCACTCACTGAGACGACGTAATGAGAAATCAGTGCATTGCCGCTTGAACCTAAAAGCTCTTGGGAAATCAGGGATTCCTCTGTGGGCAAGAGACCAAATATGTAGTCCTGCAGCGGGGGGTTAGGGCTGGCTTTGATGGCTCAGTAAACCAGCATTATGTAATCAGTGAACAAACAAGGACAGAAGCAAGACAGCTAGTATTTGAAAAAGAAGAGAATACACAGTGTCACACATACACTGTGCTCATGTTAATGAATTAGAATGCTGCACACGTTGTTAAAACTGCCTCAGCAATAACATGCTGTTCTGTGTACAATAATCCAGATGAACCCTCACTCTGGGATACTGAAGAATGTACTTCTGCCCTTGGTCTGGCTCCAACTTATCATTCAGTTTCATAAAAACAGAAGGACAGTAAGCATACAGTAGGTCGGGTAACTTAAGATGTACTATTCTTACATTTAAAATGGATCAATGTTTTTTTTCAGGCTGAGCGAGGCACATCGACACCAAATCTGAGGTTTGCACTTTTTACCATAATAAGGTTACTGCAGGCATGTTTTAAACTCAGTAGAAATCCTATGTTATGATTAGTAGTTTGCTTAACATGGTTTTCCATGTCTAATCCTTGCCTTGTACGCCATCCACCACATAAGGTAAAAGGCTTGTTCCAGGTTGACAAGTGAAAGAACGTAAAGTATCAAAGATGGTTGGCGGAGGAAGCACGTTTGACTCATGACACATTTAAACTTCAGAATACGAGTTCTGCGAGCATAGACTGGATAGAAAAAGTGACAGAGTCTGTGAATCTTCAACTTTCTGGTATTCAGCTTATAAATAAAATAAAATCAGTTGTCACAATAAGATGCATCACAAATTATTATTATCTCAAAACTCGCTATTGATATCGCTGACTCTCTTTTGCCACACACAAAAAACTTGCCGCTCTGCCTCAGCAACCCAATGCTGCATTGCCATATGATTTTTTGATTTGACGATGTGGTGCATTTTTCCACCAATAGGAAAGGGAGTGTCATGTTTCTGTCTGCTTGTGAGCACTTTCCTTAGAATAGTCCGTTTTTAAAGTTCCTTGCTGCACCAAACAGGCACCAAACATGACAACAATTTTCAGGAAAAAGCATGGCATAAATTATTCATCATAAATTGAGTTTTACTTGGCCTATCAACACAACTTGCTGCTATATAGTTGGAAGTCCATGCTTCCGGCACACGTTCAAACAGACATTCAGCAAGGCTGCGTCTTGCTGAGTTACAGTGGAGAGCTGACTGGTGGAGGGTAAGGCAGTGCTGCTGCTGGGGGCTGTGAGGTGGCTGAGCTGAACCACGCATCATCTTAAATCAGTCTTGTGATTTGGGTGCACCAGCGCATCCGTCGCTTCCAAAGGGTTAAAGTGAAGTCACTGCTATAGTCCTTCAAAACTGCATTCTGTCTAATGACAATGTAGTGGAGACTTGAGTGGTTGTAAGTAAGTCGGAGTGTATTGAAGTCTACGAGAAATATGACATTCTTCTTGTTAGATTTTTTTACCTTAGTAAATGTTTTCCTAATGAGTTTAAGGTCTCAATCTTTATTCTCAAGTTTTCTTCTGTACAACATGATATTCAATTTGTTAATGATAGATTATTAAGACCATAAACAGACCATAAAGCAGAGTATGTGTTAGGGCATGGCTATTAATTGACTGTAACACATATGGTGATCTGCCAAACAATCAGCACACAGCAGCTCAGATCCCACATATGATATGTTATGTTCTGGTTTGAAAGAAAATCAAGATGGCCGACAGAAAAAATTACAAACTTGAGGATTTAAAATGGCGGTTACAAACTAATGGTCGACATCATGGTGGCTTGACGATTGGTTTCTGTCAAGAGAGAGTTTGAGTTGAGAAGAGATTGGCAGATGTTTCAGAGGGCTTAGCATAGTTTAGATCTTTTTTTTATGTTTGGTTTTTTTTTTTCTAAGCTTGCAACTGGCAGTGGCTGACAGTGTTGCTGGTTGTCCCACCACAAACTCTGGCTTTCCGACCTGTAAAGGTTTCAGGTTATTGTCTAGCCTCTGACGTTGGTTAAGGAATTACAGCAAATCCTCCACTGATCAGAAGGTCAGTCAAGCCCAGGCTTCTTCAGTCCATGTGTCAAAGTGTCCTTGGGGTAAAATGTTGGAGCTGAAATTATGTGTGTAGTAGAAGCACAATATTATTTATAATGGCAGTAGAAAGCACTGTATGAATGTGAGTGCAAAGGGGTAAATCTGACTTCTATTGTAAAGTGCAGAGAGGCGGATATGACTGTTACTGGTTCACTGCAGTTCCAGATAAATATACTCAGAAATGGTGGTGACTTATGTTACTCATTACGTGCATTATATAAAAAACATTATGTGTTATCAAGATTAAACACTTGATTCTCACATTAAGAAAGTGACTCATATCCCTGATGGCAGGAACATTGCATCTTGAATTAATGAGTCTGATGTGACTCTGTAAAAACTGGCTTATCTTTGGCCTGCTTGACAAATTCAGTATTGGTGATAAATCAGTGCTCAGTGTTAAATGTGTCAAAATCATAAGAATGACACCTTTTTGCATGGGACAGTGATGTGCATGATAACAAAAGCTGTATCACTTCACTGTGAGCTAATGCCTCATCTGTCTCTATTGTTGCTTTATCTGATTTATCACTTTACCCTTCCTTCACAGCTGCTTAACACTCCTCTCTCCATGTGTAGTTCTTGCCTTTGCACACATGAACACACTGCAGTCACTAAATAATCATTTCCATCTGCATAGCAACTGGATCATATGAGCCATTACAGCGTGAGAGGAGAGGCAATGGAGTAGTACGGCATCACAGAAAGGATAAAGTGTTCAGCGACTGGGAGACTGTGCTGGGCTGACTTACTCAGTACCTGTCAACAGCAGTGATAATTGACAAGAAATGGGTTGTGTTCTGATACCATCCACTGCAGTACCAGATGTACAAAAATGACAACTCTTTACCGCATAGGGGCCGGTCCCTCTCCTAGTCAGGAGCTGTAAACCTTCATTTAGGTGTAAGCAGCACGACCATGGGACATAATAATCCTTCTACTTTACTTAAAAAGACACAAAACTAAGCTCATTCAATAGAAACATTATAGCAACCAGAGGACCAAGTCCCCAGTTTCTTTTCATCACTGTTTCAATGATGGGCTTGATGATCTGTAACTCCGAGAGGACACTGTAGTCTTTTCTATGTTAATTGGTATAAAGTATTAAAATTACACTTAGAAAAAAAATCCTAGAACTTAAGATGGAAGCTTATGCACTGAAAACTATATCAGGAACACTGTGTAAAAACTGGGTGGTTCCTCCCATTGCTCTCAAAGCCTCAGCATCTCATGTCAATGAATCATAACATGTCTAACCTCTCCTCTAAGACTTGCGTCCATGTTGACTTGACTGCTTCACATTTTTTCTGCAGATTGGTCAGCTGCATACGTATTCAAATTGCCCATCCCCTATTCTATTACATCCATTCTGACCTCCCCAGGTCTGGAGCTTTGTGACATGGAACATTAACATGCAGGAAGTAGACACTGGAAGATGGTGACGGTGGAAGAAATGAAGGAATAAACATGATAAGTAAGAATACCCAGTCTGTGACATTCAGACCCTGACTACTTGACCACACTCCCAGATATTACACCACCATTACCACCGCCAACCTGGACTGTTGGCACAAGGCAGGTTGGGTCCATGAATTCAAGCTATTTATAAATCATGTTGGAGTTTCATGTTTTGGTATCACAACAAGGGATCATAGACATTCGTATCACTGTGTCAGTCTCAGACACTCTGCTTCAAACAATCTCACAGTGGAATTACAAGACCTGACGCATGTCATTGTGTTGTGTGTCAACATGATGTTATGATGTTCTGGGATGGACATGGTTGGATAATGTTTTGTGACTTCGCCATCACTACATCTATGAATTCCTGCTACAGTAAGGGTGCCCAGCACCACATTTTACCATAACACACACTAAATTCAAAAGGGAAAAGCCAAATCACTCACATATCTTTACATTTAAAATGCCACAGAATGCTTTGTAAATTTGTTAGGGAAGGATATGTGATTTGTGGTACACAATCTATAAAGAGCAACTATCAATATATCATGCAAATTTGCACTTTACAAGCAACCACAGAGGCAACGACACTCCGAATTAGCCCGCAAACCCCATTTATATTTTCATATGCTTAGTAACAGTAATTCCTTAAAAAAGTGAAAAATCCAGGAGATTAAAGGGACATTTTGCTTGTGCTTCAATTAAACGGCCCATTAAAAGACAGCTTTTCATCAAAAATATAGTCTTAGCACAAACCTAGTGCTGTCTCAGGAGAGAGCCTCTGTCATCACCAATGCATCACTCTGGTGAGTATAGAAACCACAGTGTTTTAAAGGCAGAACAATGGCACTCTGCTGTGCCATTGTCAGTGCTCCACCAACAAGGCTACCATTGACAACTAACTATGTTAGCTCTGTATTGGAAGCTGCTGCAGAAATCAACCTTCTCAGGTCCACATGACTACACAAAAAACAAACATGGGTGCGGGAAATGTCATGAGGCTCATTAAAGCTTCAACTAATGATGGCTGATGTTCTTAGTGATGCTACTTTTCAAATGTCCAGGCTGCCATGTGTTTGAAATTTGCTATTTTGTGTGAAGTCATTTTTGCGCAAGATTAAGTTCAGTCTCTATTCTTAATATCCTTCACTCTCCAGACATAAATGTCCGATAAATGCAGCAAATTATTAATATAAAATTGAATCATATAATTGGAAATCAAATTTATCTTGGCAGCCAGCTTCTGCATGCAGATGAATGCTAGAAAGTTTCCCAGCTGCTTGGTTAACGGCAGCAACAAGACCATGTGGGTGTGCTGCAGTGCAGCAGGGAGGCCTGACACATTACAAAACCACTGTTGCTATTTCTGGTGCTGGAGATGCTTATAAGTCAAGATGTGTGCTGAGTATTATGGGTGTGGAGGTTGAATGCAAGTCCAGCTGGATGTCACTATGAACTGGACATGGGAGACACAGTTCTTAAAAAAGCTACAGTCATGTAATAATACTTCATCACAAATTTGATAAGATAAGAAATGAAGCAAGATGAGATGTGCCTGCATTGAGCCCAGACAGAGGACATTTATATCATACACAGATGTACAAAAGGAAGTTATTGAGGAAATGACAAAAGAATATTCATTCATTCGTTCATCTTCTACCACTTATCTGTTTCTGGGTAACGGGGGGTGCTGGAACCAATCCCAGCTCACACTGGGTGAGGGTGTGGTACACCCTGGACAGGTCACCAGACCATCACAGGGCCAACATACAGAGACAGACAGAGACAAACAAACACTCACACTCAGACCTACGGACAATTTAGAGTCGCCAATTAACTTAAACATGATGTTTTTGGATGGTGGGAGGAAACCGGAGTACCCGGAGGAAACCCACGCAGACATGGGGAGAATATGTGAACTCCACACGGAAAGGCCCCAGGCTGGGAACCAAACCCAAGACCTTCTTGTTGTGGGGCAACATTGCTAACCACTATGCGGCCGTGCTGCCCGACATAAGAATATATCAAATGTAAATGCAATGCAATGCAATTCAATACATTAGCAATACTATTAAAATGTATTAATATTATTATTATAGCCCATCCCCCACCCTGCAGGGAATAAACAACTGGCAGAGGAACTGAACAGCTTCTACTGCTGGTTTTCACACCCATCTCCCACCCCATTCACAACACCCAATGGCTGTGCTGTACCTGAGCACCCAGCCCCTCCCTCTCCCAACCTGCACTGAGGATCTTTGAAGAGGACGTGTACCGGCTCTTTCAGAGGCAGAACATCAGGAAGGCTCCAGGACCCAACAGTGTGTCCCCTTCCTGCCTGAGAACCTGCACTGACCAGCTGGCCCCGATCTTCACGCAGATCTTCAACAGAATTGGATGCTGGATGATGCAGTCAACATGGGACTGCACTTCATCCTCCAACACCTCGACTCGCCAGGGACATACGCACGGATCCTGTTTGTGGACTTAAGCTCAGCGTTCAACACCATCATCCCGGGAATCCTCAAAGACAAACTCACCCAGCTCACCATGCCGGCCTCCATCTGTCAGTGGATTTACAACTTCCTCACCAACAGGTGACAGCAGGTGAAGCTGGGTAGCATCTTCTCCAACATCCGTATCATCAGCACTGGCACCCCCCCAGGGGGGTGTTCTTTTTCCCGCTGCTCCTCTCCCTCTACACCAACGACTGCACCTCGGATGCCCCTTCTGTGAAACTTCTAAAGTTCAACGGTCATCGGCCTCATCCAGGACGGCAATGAGTCTGCCTACAGGCACGAGGTGGACCGACTGGTCGTCTGGTGTAGTCAGAACCACCTGGAGCTAAATCCACTCAAGACTGTGGAGATGACAGTGGATTTCACCCTACCCCCCCTCACAATCCTCAACAGTACAGTGTCTAATGTGGATTCATTCAAATTCCTGGGAACCACGATCTCCGGGGACCTGAAGTGGACCTCCCACATAGACTCTGTCAGGAAGAAGGCCCAGCAGAGGTTGTACTTTCTGCGTCCGCTGAGAAAGTTCAAACTGACTCAGGAGCTGCTGGTCATCTTTTACACAGCCATCATTCAGTCTGTTCTCTGCACTTCCATCACTGTCTGGTTTGGATCAGCCACCAAGCAGGACAGGAACAGACTGCAACGGACTATAAGGTCTGCAGAGAAGATCCCTGGGGCCGACCTTTACAGGTCCAGAGTCAGGAACTGGGCAGGTACCATTGCTGCAGACTTCCTCACACCTCGGGCACAAACTGCTCAGACTGCTTCCATCTGGTAAGCGCTACAGAGCTCTGTTCGCCAAAACAACCAGACTTAAAAACAATTTCTTCTACCAGGCTGTCTCCCAGATCTCCCCATAAGCCAACTGACAACCTCATGAACATTTGCACATTACTGCACTATTGTATCATATCCCACTACAAGTATTTCCAATTTCAATGTGTATATATATATTTCCTATTCCTATTTCCTTTTTTAGTATTTTTTTTTCTTTCTTTCTTTTATTTCACCAGAGTCAAATTCCTAGTATGTTTACACATACCTGGCAATAAAACTATTTCAGATTCTGATTCTGATTTGAATTGGTATTAGACTGTGGCTGGTGGTATTGAGGTAGGAAGAGGACTCACAACATAAAAGTTCAAACCATGTTGTCTATGCTTGGCATTCAGTAAAACTTTTGCAGACACAATCTGGGGTCTAACCGGAAGAAAAGTTGTGTTTGAAGTGACTTAACTGCCATGAGTTATATGATGATGATAGTTATGAGTAATTTTTTTCTTTTCAAGTAGTATCAGGTCATTTTAGAGCTAGGCTTAAACTTAATTCTTTCTAGTCCATGGCACAAGGTGTCAGAGCTAAGTTATGCATCTTTCTGGATTATTACACCTCATCTCTCACACAGAGAGATGCTCTTCTAAGATTCCCAGGAACTTTGATTTTCAGATCAAGAATCTTTAGCAGCCATAATCAACTCTGACAGTTTTTCTGCAGTACACACAACACTCAACAGTGTTTTGTACAGACTTTTTAAAGAAGAAGTATCATTTGGTTTTTTTGTTTGGGGTTTTGGATTAATAGTTATGAGAAGTTACTTTTCAAGCATTTTTAAAGGGGACTCTGAATAAATTGTGATCAAGTAAATTAATCAATTTGCAGTACCTAAAACTTTATTTTTGTGTTTCCTTTTTTTTATGTTTGTATGAGGGTTACCCTCACACAAAGGAGCATAAATAGTTGACTCATTTAATCTAGTATATTAACATTCTCCCTCTGCCCTCCACCACCCTTTTTGTCTTTCAATCATGCCCAGCAGGTTCCAGACCTTAGTAAACCATCACCACCATCGCACTCTCTCTCCCTCTTTATTTAATTTCCCAACAGAGCATACCAGTGCACCATGTCCTCAATAGCATCACGTTTTATTTACCAAGCTACACCCACACATATTTGTCTCATGAACTAAACTACGACAGCTGAAGTCAGGAGCTGGTTCTGGTGAGACCGAATACACTGAAAGTGGAGCTTGAGCCCGAACCAGCAGGAACACAGTACTGGGATGAAGTCAGATTCACCCCAGTGGCCACAGCACAAACTGCAGGTCACTTCACAGACTCAGAAGAAATCTGACATACACAATCTTACTGAAGAAGTGGATGCAAAACAGCAGCTGTTCCATTCAGACTGACTACCAATTACAAACAACACAGCCTGAGCATTACTTGTGGGGTTAGTTTAAGTCATCTGGAGGCATTAGTACAACACATCAAGGACTAATGAAATCACTATTTGTAATTGGTATTAAGTCTGCTATGCTTCATGATAAAGAGTCCTCTGATGAAAAGTGTTTAACTATGTAGAAATTCTGTTTTTTAAAACAACACAAGTAATGCAATCAGTCAACTCCATAATCGAGAATTTGTAACTCTGAACGCAGTAGTAACCCATTGACAGTCTGGTCAAGTGAATGGACAATGAATTAGTAAATATTAAGTGGAAATATAAAATATAAATACTGCAGTATTTACAGGTAAATATTAAGTTTTGACAGGTGCAGCAGTGATCCAGAGTATTGCCCAGCCATATTATTATTAATCCACAGTGTTTAATGCAGAGTCATAGAGTGTGATGGCAGATGGCAGAAATTATTTCCTTTGACACTAAGATAATTTCCTTTCATCTGTCTACTGTTGTCTGCTGCCTTATGAAGAGAATAGAAATTCATTTAAAAAAAAAACCTTCCTCCACACTGTTTCAAGATCAAGCTCACTCCTTTCAATTACCACTCTGCTTAGGTAATGATGAAGGGAAAGGTATCCCACTCAGGCAAAGAAAAGCAAGTCTGGCAGACCAATCAACAACTACGCTTGCATGACTGTCACTGAAAGCAAATTATGTGATTGGCCATGGTCCTGCATACAATCACACCGACAATGACAGAACATCTGTGCATGTGTTGTGACTGCATGCACCAGCTTGTGTGTGTTGTTGGTGTGTTGTTTTCTGTGTTTTCAGGTCACAGGTTCCAGGTTGGGCAGAGTTGGAGGTCATCAGGCAAGTAGAGGCAGCTGGCCACTGTCCACCAAGCAGATCATAAAAGAGCCTACCATCCTGGCACTCAGGAGGGTCCCTCCTCTCCTACAGCATGTCGTCTCCAATTAGAGTTTTGATTTTCTGTTATGTTAGCTTTATATTTCTGGTTTTAGTCTGATGATAGTTCAACCTGCCAGCCCTTTAGAGATGACCATTTTTAATTAATTAAGTAAAACCTGAATTCTGTAAAAAAAAAAAATAACGCGTTGTTTGAGTTCCATCCATCCATGCCATAACATTACAGACACTAGTATTTCTACAAATGTTCAACATTATCTGATCCTTATACTCTGCATATAGAAACCCAGCATTCTCAACTTGCAGGAAGAGATACAAACTCCAAGTTCAGAAACAGAAACATACAGAAATACAAAACTACTACAACTATAGCCAAAACTATTACAACTATTAACTTTTCTGAAGGTCTGTGATGACAGTGACTTTAAATTTGAACAATACTCATTCTGCACTACATGTTCTCACAACAAGCACAACAAATTCACAATTTGAGAGAAAAGTTCTTTACAATTTGTTCAGAATAAGCAACGGAAATCTCCGACAAGCTGCCCTTAGATGACCCAGATGTGAACAACTGATAAACATGCATATAATATGCACCCATTTCTCTCCTTGGGAGATGGAGGGCAGAAGACTAACTAACAATGATCAGTTAATTCTAATTCCATTTCACGACGAAAGCAGATTTGGATCCAGTACAGAAAAAAAAATTCACATTGTTTTCATGTCATTGAACAGAGTTTAAGAGTCTGTCTGTTCCATATAGAGGTCATTAAATAGCACTGGGTATATGGGAGATGCTGATGCTATGTTGAAACAATATGAGCAATTCCTAGCATATATTTTTACTTGTGGCATGGTAGATAATGCACAACAAATTAAATACATTTCTCTCCATTGGATTACTGCACTGCTATCTAGCTACTATATCATGACCTGGAACCATTCTTAAGAAAGTAAAAGGGTATAAACACAGGGCTCAACCTGAGCGTGGTTTCAAAGGATGATATCACATTTTAAGACTGACAGCAATCAGATATTATATCTCTCCATGAAAACACTTTGACCTTCATGGGATATGGAGTTAATTATAAAACATTCACAAAGGTAGAACATAAACAAAGCATTTCTTTGAAGAAGAATGAGGTGGGAGAGCAATTCAAACATCTTTCTACACACAGAATTAGTGCCATAAGTGCCACTTGTTGTGTTAAAATCTGGTGGTAAAAGAGTGAAAACAGAGCTGGGATTCAGCTGGACGATCGTACACTGATCCCTTTAGGATTATTCCTGCTTTACAAAGAGTCAGGGAACAGCACAACTATCAGACTCATATAATGGGGACTATAACTTTCAAGACTGACACTTACACTTAGTGACATCTGACATCTGACAACAGCTTTTTAGGATAATACTAATACTAAATAAATAAATACTCAGATGAACAGGCAACAATTCCTAACAGTGATCATGGTTTTAAAATAGATTTCTCTAGGTTGTCACAGTTGAGACTTATGTCTCATAATGTCGACAGCTATGATCAATGTCCAACAGTAAAAACAAATAACAAACGTGTCATTCAGAGTGTTAGAGAAAGTTATTGGTCTCTGACTAATCTCTGCCTATGGCACTACACATTATACTGTAGCTGCAGCTGCTGAATAATGGACGAGTCAAATTAAAGAGGCAAGATGTGTCCATCTAGGGAGCTGTTCCACATTATGCCACTAAGCAAGAGAGTTTTTCTCACCTGAGAGCTATGATAGTTTACACTGTTTTGTTGTTGGTGGTCTGTGGTATATTTTAATCCTTAGGGGGTTGGTTACAGATTCAGTGCAGTGTTTAATTCCTGCTAGTACTTTACATAACACTATTGTTACAGATGTAGCTGATGATCTAGTCTGACTTCACGTTCTTCATGTAAAAACAAATTACTGCTGTGCTGCTGCACTGATATGATGTCTATAAGACACCATTAGCCTCAATTGATTATATTCTATTTTAGCGTCCTATTGTATTTCAGTGCCAATGACTCTCTATTTGAATTTAATACCAGCAACTATCTGTGTAAAAGCCACATGCACAAGAGCAATTTTTTTTATTAATTTTAAAGTTTAGTTGCTACTAAACAGTTCATTTTAACTGGTAAACAGCTAGCATGCTAACTGCAGCTAGAGGTGGCAATCATCGTTTTGCTGCATATGTACCCACTCTCCAAACAAGCAGAACGCGGACCACTGTCATCGGCCGCATTCCATAACTTTGAAGTTACAGTCTATCCGCCAGAGCATAGACCCGCCTTTCAGATTAAAGTGTTTACAGAGAGGCAAGAGTAGCAGTGAGCAAGTAAATGTCCTAAAGAAACGACAAAGTGACAGAAAGATCCACTTTAAAACTTCTGGTCAGGCCTTTGTGAAAGATTTGTGAGTTGAGTCTATAAATGACAAGAATTTGTATTCAAGCAACCATATGTACAACTAGTTATGTGTTCAGCTAAATCTGTGGGGGGAGCCATGGCACAGGTCATGGATCTTGACTCTACCTAAACAGGCTTTGATATGATATGTTGGCCTGATGACCCTTCCTTACTTACACATTGCTATCAGGGACAACCCCTCAGCTGACTGTGGTACACTATGGATTTATAGTGACAGTTCAATGTCATGGGTTTCCCTCTGGACGCAGTGTCTTCAGCGAGCAGCCAGTTCAGAGTGTAACAGAATTGTATTATTATTTTTTTTTTTTTTTTTTGTTTAGATTATATGTTTCTTTGGGTGTCAGTTTACATATGGATTGTCTTTTAAGGCAATTGTCTAGCCCACATCTCCAATTTTTAAAACTCAACCTACCCCATGAAGGTTAACTCCACCCAGTCACTGTATTCCCCCCCACCAGCAGGAAGTAGTTCATAAATATACGCACCCCTCTCTGGCCCCATCTCAATTTCTAAGACACTAGTGTACACTGTTGGCTCTTGCATCAGATATCCCATAGTAGATCTGTGTGGGTGTTAAAGAAGCAATAAAAGAAAAAGACCAAATGAACAGCATGAGGGTGAAACTGCCACCCAAGATGCCATCAAAAAGCCACTTGTTTCCTTGAATAATGAGTGAGTAAATGAGTGCAGGGACTATGAAAGGAAGAGGCACTTATTATTGTGTGGTCAGGGGAGTTTTTTTGTTGCTCCTTGAAGTCTCCTGTGACTCTTCTGTGTTTGCTGCTTTTCTGATACAGCTGACAAAGAGAGCATTGTCTGACACAGTTTCCACTGCCAGAGTTATTTTCCTCTGAAGCTAAGCAGTCACCTGGACCTTCCATCAATGTGGTCATCTACTAAGCTTAATAACAATCTGTGTCCTAGTTTAACCGTTGTCACCATGTGTTTCGTAGTTTGCATTGACATTATGCTCACCAAAGTGATCGCTGGGATCTCGACACATAGAGACATTGCAGCAACAGAGTCTGAAGGAGCAGTGGCATGATCCGAGGCTTTGATTATTCAAATTCAACACTTCGTATGTCATGGGTTGATTAATCACTTTTTTCCCCGGTTTGTGTTTCACCTTGTTTATGGGTGTCTTAATGGTCATGGTTAACTGGTTTCTTCTTCTACCAATCCAACTGAGTGTCTGCCCATTATTAACTGACTCTCCAAGCTGCAGCAGTAAAAATTGAAGCCCAGCTGATTATGCCACTTGCCATCAGCTATCTCCTGCTGTACAAACCCCGCAGCCAAGTCTATTCTTTCCTTGTGTTCATTTCCATGTTCCCAGGGTTAGTTTACTTGCTGTTCACTCATTTCACAGGGACCTGTCACATCCAGCTTCATCCATGTTTCCTATTCCTCATTGACAACTACATTACATGACCATTTAGAGATTACAGGTGACTTACACACCTATTGGAGTCTTCTCAGAGTAAAGTTAATATAGAGTTTATTAGTTTAACATCCAGTGTTTAAAATGAAGACTACTTTTTACTAAAATACTCAACAGTGTCCAGAAAGTCATTAGGTGTGTTACTGTGGTGCTTTTTTGGTGGATGTAAAACTAGCAAAAGGTAGCAGAAAATGTACTGAAAAGTTGGTGACATACATTGCATACTGTAAATAACCTGTATGCAGACTGTTATTACAGTAATATCCAATGAGGACATTCAAACTCAGCCATATGTAGTAAAAAAACAAAATGATCATTAGTCACCATGTTACTTGCACCTTTTAAAACACTAATTGTTTCATTAAAATTGACATAACCTGCACCTGTTTATTTTTATTTTTGTTACTTTCCTTTCTGTTAATATTCCTTGGTCATGGACAGCAGAAGTTCGTTAGTACTATATGTACTATGGATAAATGCTTGGCATAAGAGTGTCATATTACTTGACTAGTCAGATTTTATTCTAAGTCACACATTTGAAGTCTTAAAAAAACAGAAGAAAACTAAACTGAGACTGATCAAAGACTCAAGTGCCTTCTTCAAACACATGACTCAACCAAGGCCGAACAATCCTAGACAAAAGAAATTCCTGAATTCCTTTAACAAGATTCTCAATAAATGTAAACGTCCCTGACCCAGGGAGCATCTCTTCATCCAATTTGCAATGTTTTGCTGCAGAGCCAAAACAATTTGAAGATAATCATATAATGATGGCAAATAACTGTAGGAGTGGTTGGCTTTAAGTCAAAGGTCCATCAAATATCAGTAAGATTAATAAATGTAAGCAGGTGCAAGAGCTTTTGAAAATAAAATGAAACTCTCCAAGACTGTCGTTAACTGATTTAAACATAGAAACTGGAGGTGATCGTCAGAAAACTTGACTTTATAATTTAAAAACTGATTTCAGGGCACATTTAGTAACATCATGGAGGTAAATTAACCCAGAACTGACAGGAGCAATTAGATTATATCTTGGAGTTGAAGCCTCCCAGAGATTACATCAGTGGCAACAACTTAAAGCAAGTAATGAGTGTGCTGAAATTTGATTTTCAAAGTAGCTTTCCCATGAATGGCTCCAAGCAAGGGTTGATGAATTTATGTAATCCCAGCATTTGCCAATATTGAGCGGACCAAGTATAGCAATAAAGCATGACAAAGACCTAAGGTCATGTTTTGACAACCACGTCCTTTTTGTGCTTTGTTTTCTTGAGCTAGCAGTAAACAACAATCATATTAATCTATGCTAATCAACAGGAGTGACTACACTCCACACTCATTGCAATTGCAAATAGTTTCATCTGTAAAACGTATTCTTTGAGGCTGGCAGCACTGTGTCCAAATGCCCACTTATAATTGGAGCATTAACTGATGTGATATAGCAATAGTAGGACAGAAAACCCTCTCACTTTGTCTTCTGGTTCATTCTCTTAGACAAGCATTGCGCTTTTTTTTTGTATTTACGGAGCAGTGTGTGTATATTCTTTGAGGATGGGAACTATGAGCAGCATAACAATACAAATGTCAAATTTGAGGAACAGATGTATAGCATGTATCAGTCAGACATCCGAGGCAATGGACCAGTGAGTCTCCTGGTCTCCAGTTAACCAGTTTAACCACTTTCAGACTGTCTGGAGCTCCTTAATGCAGTCCCAACGGACCTTCTCACCAATGCAGCAGAGAACCAGACCAGAGCCACAGCGACTGATATGAACTGATACACAGTCACATCCACTAACAAGAGGAAATAGAAGCAGATGTATCATTATGTAGCATGAGGTAACTGCAACTGCATTGCACACTGAGCTATTCAGCTGAGTGTATCCATAAAGTGCTATTAATAGGTCGGTGACCAGTCAGCACAACTGACACACAGGAAAGTAACTTTAGCCAGACACGCACACACACATACACAGAGCCACAGTCCTACACAGGCTCATAAATAGCTGGAAACAGTGCGGGGATCAATACATGGAACTCAGATTGGACAGAGCATGGCCACTACAGCCCCAAATGCTCCCAAAGCAGATACAGGCTCTGAGATGAAATACTCCAGCTCTGTATTCACCCTGAGTCCTGCAGAGAGCAGACCAAGGACAGTGAAGCAGAATTCTGAAGTGCCATGTCACTTTAGGCCAAGAAATCCAAAGCAAAAAGGCCGGGCCATCACCTCCAGCCACATCAGCGCATACACCAGGGTAATAAAACAAAGTGTCCCTGAGACACTGCGTCATGGGAGCACCTTATAAAATCAGCGCTGGGCCTGGCTCTGCCACAGAATCTGGAAAGCTTTGTAGATGGACAGCAGCCTTCTTGAAGTGGAAGACAAACAGAACTAGAAATAATAAGACAAAGAATTTAATAAAAATATGTAAAAATTTCCTTGATAGTACAATATCTTAACACAAAATGTTAAGAGCGGCGTATGGGATGAACATGGCAAATCTGTTTGATGTGAGTGGCATCAGATATAGCAACAGTATTTGGTGCATTTCATCGATCAATGTGAAAAATATTACATTAACTGCTCTAAGCACGCAATACTACAGCTTGTGTATCGACTAAAAATGGTACTAACAGGACTGATAGGCCATTCACTACTGCCTGGTTACAACAAAACAAAACAAAATACCCCCTCCTCACAAAAATCAGCCAACATCAGCCCAGTGTCAAGCTGAGAAGATGAAATGGAATACAATGATCAGACTAATAGCTGCCAGCTCATTACAGAAATCTGACACTGGTCAAATACCATTTTACTCCACAATTAGTAGGTATAAGAAAGTTCTTAGGCTCGGTAAACCTGCGTAAAAAAAAAAAGAAAAAAAAAAAGCGGGGTTGATCTTTTACACTGGCATTTGAGTTTTTCTGAGAGGACACACATACATTAGATACTGTACATTTACAGGGCACATACATAGGCAGAGGGGAAAGAGAGTGAGCTGCTAGTTGCTGTGCAGACTTGATCAGTAGCATCTCACCCCCCAGTTTGTGCTCCTTTCAGTTTAGGAATCTCCGTGTGAGACGCTTCTGTTGGTGATTATGTGGTTAAATTTGAACATGATATTATCATTGTCATTGTGACAAAATTGCAAAAAGCTGAGCTGCAACTAATTCAAAATACTCAAAAGTGAAATAAATCATTGCAGAGAAAAAGCTTCTATTCCTCTAAAGACAAACTAAGTTTTTGTCATCAATTCATTGGCTCACACTGGATCCAACGTTTCCCATTATGCAACAAAATACACACATTTTCAATCTCTCTCATCCAAAATTTATGACATAAATTCCATTAAAACGTGTAGCCTCAAAGCCGAAATTAAGATACCCCTGATGTCATCACTGAGGTCATTTATTTAGCACGGGTAAAGCTCCTCCAGAACACAGAAGACTTGTTGTTTTCCACTAATCATGACAAATGAATGTATATTAGTGTGTGCGATTACCTCCTCAATGTTTCAAGCACACGCACACACAACTGTACTCGACTGCCTTTACTCTCTCTAAAACAGGAATGGTAAGAAAGAAAAAGAGGATACAGCACTTTTTTTTTACATTTTTATGCTCTTTGTTCATCGAGCCTCTGCTCTGAAGAAATGAGCATGTCCACTGAGCAAGCAATCCCATGAACCCCATGTATACCCACCCACACATACATACATATACAAGTTTTGCTTTGTCCGCCATCTGTACAATTTGGTTGCAATAAAGAGGTCTTTGAAGGTCAGGCTTAACAATTTTGGATTAAAGCAGCCATTGTTACTATTTTACCACACCATTCAATTTTTTACCCATTTTCATGGGGCTAATAATAAAGGTTCTCTGAAAGCCTCTGAAACAGCATTTAGACCATTAGAGTCTATTTAGGTTAAAGGATTCCAATTTGACTGGTGTGTCAGTGTAATATGCAATCAACCTGCTTAACAGTCACTATAACACATCAGATTTTTTGACCTGGCCTGATGTAATGACAAAATCCTATTCCGCCATAACAATGCACACACAAACATGCACACATGCACATCAACATCATGTCGCACTCATTGGCAGTTGCAGCTTCTGAGCAGACTGCCAAATTGACAACCTTCCAGGGCTACGATACAGTGAAGGAAGCCAGTAACAGGCACCAGCCATGCTAGCAAAGCTAGCAGGTTGCATGCACACAATACCTGCCTGCAGCGTGTGAAACAACAAGCAGCAGTGCATGAATCAGTCACACATGCTAATCATAGGGGCAGATTTAACACACACTCACGCACACATACATATATACAAACATATACACGTACACAGAAACAAGAATCCTGGCAAGGGGATAGTTGCTCAAATCCATCGTCTTGGGGTTTATTGCCAAAAAAATAACGGATGGATGGATGAAAATATGGATGATGGATGGACAGATAGATGCAGAGATAGATAGCTCACCGGTTTGCCTTCTTCCTCTCTCTCCACCTCTTTCAGCACATTATCCAGGCAAAGTGTGTGTGTGTGTGTGTGTGTGTGTGTGTGTGTGTGTGTGTGTGTGTATATGTGTATGTGTGGTGAGCTGGCGGGGATACACACTGCTACATCCCCTCCTCTGCCTCTCTCTGACAATCCCTCCCTCTTTCTCTCTCCTCCCTGGGATTTATTTAATTATATTCTCCCTCCCTCGCCCTTTCTTCCTCTCTCTCCTCACAGCTGATATAGTCGCCTTGATTTTCTCAAGGCTGTTGATTCCCCCTCTCTTTCCATTTTTGCATCCTTCTACAACTAGTTATCCTCAATGAAGTCGTACCTCAGATTTCTTGCTGTGGCAGACAGACAAAAATAGAAGAACAAAGAAAAAATTGAGTGCCTGCCTTGTATATTAAGAGCTGATATCTGCACGGTACAATGCTTCCTCTCTCTTGCTCGCTCTCTGTGTCTTTCCATCCGTCTGTCTCTCCCCCTCTCTGTCTCTCACTTACACACTGTGTCCCTCACCCGCCTCTGTGTCTTGTGTGATGCAGCAGCATTGCAGGCTCCTCCCTGGAGAGACAGCAGTGCCACACAGCTGAGAGAGAAGAGGGGGATGCTGGGTAAAAGTGGTGGCATTGATGGGAGGGGAAGAACGAGGCTGGGGCTGTGGGGGCGGGGCGGGGCTTAGTGCTGGCGATGGGGGTGGGGGTTCTGCCAGAGAATCCAGTGCAAGGCAGGGCAGCCTCCATCCACTGAGTGCATCATCCAGGATTTCAACACTTCCATCTCCTCCCGCCCTCCATCATCCTCTCAGCACACAGAGGGGTCTGTTCATTCTGAGCACACACACGCGTGCACACATTCACTAAATCACGCTTTAAGCCTGACAAAAAGCTTATCTCAATGGGTTACTTGTCTATCGTCAGGCTTTCGAGCACCTTTGTCAGTAAAGCAATCAGATATTCCTCTGTTCATTCACGATAACGGCAATTTACCCCAAAATATGAGACCATAACAAAGCACAATTGGTGCCATTAATTAGACCGCAGGAGGGAACAAAAACAGATTACTTCTATGACAGTTGGTTGCAGAGGGAGGGATACTACAAAGGATAATGTTTTACGGGAAGTCAGTGTTGGCCCAATGCCTTGAAGATATCCATTAAATGTGGCACACATAACCGTGTTCCCCAGAGCTTGAATCTTAATGACTCTGGTGGCTCCCTGACTGTTCCTCTAGAACCATCATGTTAGAAAGACCTCACTGAAAGGATTACCATTCCAGTTAAAATTCTAGGATTCCATTATCTATACCATTTATCCTTGTTGGGTCATGGGTAGGCTTGGGCAATACAATAACCACGAAACGCTATGGCGATAAAATTTAGGTCGATTCCATCGAGCACACCGAGACTATGAAAGTGTGTGCTAATGCTGGCCTGACTCTACACAGCAGACAGTACTACAACATTGGACTATTAGCAGCGCTAGCGTTACTGGGGCTGCTGTTTACACATTTTGTACTTATTGCATTCTGCCTGTAGAACATTTTAGAGATCTGAAACCAGGGCATCTTTTCTATTTTATCTTACAGGTAGTACATGTTCCAGGGCCATCGTGATAAGCATGTTAACCTTTTCTGTATTGAGATGTTTGCTGCCATGCAAGAGATTTATTTATATTGTTGCAGTAAGTTTAAGGTCATGCAGGCTAACTTGTATATATTATAAAGGCAGATGAAGCATGTTTCCAATTATAAATGATGTGAATGTCTTTTATAGCATAATCACTGTTTTACAGTACTACAGTACAGTACAGTACATTTTTAATTTTTCACTACCGGCAGCACGGCACCATAGCACTGTCGACCCACAATAAGAAGGTCACGGGTTCGGTTCCTAGCCTAGAGCCTTTCTGTGTGGAGTTTGCATGTTCTCCCTGTGCCTGTGTGGGTTTCCTCTGGGTACTCCGGTTTCCTCCCACTGTCCAAAGACATCATGTTTAGGTTAATTGTCGACTCTAAATGGTCCTTAGGTCTGAATGTGAGTGTGAGTGGTTGTTGGTCTCTCTCTATCTCTGTGTGTTGGCCCTGTGATGGACTGGTGACCTGTCCAGGGTGTACCCCGCCCTCACTCAGTGTGAGCTGGGATTGGCTCCAGCACCCCCTGCGACCCAGAACCAGAAAAGTGGTAGAAGATGGATGGATGGATGGATTTTTCACTACCTCTAATTATATATTCACATTTATTATTTGTCTTACAGTTGAGTAACTTAATGTGTCAGAGGATTTGTTCAATTTGTTTATATTTGTACTACTACTACAAAATTTGGGGTGTTCGCTTGGCAGGACTTTTCCTGCTGCAACTTAGGGCTGCACAATTAATCGAATTTTAATCACGATCACGATTTTGGCTTCCCATGATCAAATTAAAATGATCGAGCAATATTTAAAATGCTTCATTCTGTCCATAGAACGCTCCGTTATTTTCCCAAAGCCAATCTAGTGCTCCTTAGAGTGACAGAGAAAACCCTCTCTCTTTAAGCCTCTGGCGCTCCGTAAACCACTGTCTGATCACGTGCCTCCATGAGCCAATTAGAGTTGTTCCCTGCACCACCGTGCAGCTTAGTTTCTTGATACATTACTAGTCGACAGTCACTGAGGACAGAGTAGCAGCGAACGTGGGGAAAGCTCCACAGTAGATAGCAGTCGCCGGTCAGAAGGCGATAAACTATCTCAACAAAAAAAAAAAAAAAAGTCTAACATAGCAGAGGGCGAGGCCGAGGGGCTTGTCACGAGAATCGGATCGTCATGCATTGTGTGGAAGAATTTTGGGTTCAAAGCAAGTGACACAAAACAAGAACAGGTCATATGCAGTTTTCTTTGTTTTATTTCTTTTTATTTATTCTTTAAGGAGAAGCACTGAACTTTGGTGAATAAGAAGACCTATTTTATTTTGATGAACATATTGGTACATTTGCAGGAATGTAGCACCAAATGGTTGTGCAAGGAGTTATAACGAGCCTACTGTATGTGACAGTAAAATTTGTTTTGGTTGAAATTTAACAAATAATCGTGATAATTAATCGTGATCTCAATATTGATGAAAATAATCGTGATTATCATTTTGGCCATAATCGTGCAGCCCTACTGCAACTCTCCCCATTTATCTAGGCTTGAGACTGGCACAAGCCTACCACTGGTGTGCGTCGTGGCTGGGGTTTGAATCTGAGGCCTCTGCATGCGAAGCACCTGTTCTACCAATGGGCTACATCCCAAGGCAGGCGTTTTCTTTATATTATTACTTAATAAACTGTTTTTACATTGTTTAATGAGTTGCTGAACATTGCCAAAACTGACTATTCACTTAGTTTGCATTTGTTTACTTTTCAGACATAAAAAAGGAAAACGTAATCATAAGAAAGACTGTATGAGGGAAAGAGCGCTGATCTTAAATTTTCTTTTGCCAGCAGTGGGCCCTGCTGTTCTGTTGGCCAGAAGAAGGCATTTGATACGATGCGAGTTTGCATTGTAAACATTTGTTCTCAATATTTGAAAAGCATGTTACCCTTTTTTTTTTTATTATATTCTAAAGTTTAACCAATTAAACCTCTGGTTTCTGCAGGCTTCAATCAGGACGCTCTTCAAACTGATAGCATCAGCAGAAAAGACATATCAGGATAAATATCTATATTGATCAGTATGGAAAAATATACCTTGATCTGATTTTTTTCCATAATGCCAAGCCCTGGTCACAGGGGACTGGTGCCAGTTCCAAATGACACTGGACAAGGGTGGAGTGCATCACATAAAGGTTTCCAGTCTGTTACAAGACTGATATATAGAGGCAAAAAACTGTCACACCCACATTCACATCTAAAGGTGATTCAGAGTCACCAAATTACTAAACATTCATGTCTTTGCACTGAGAGAGGAAGCCAGAGTAGCCAAAGAGAGTGCAGAAGACACAGGAAGAACAAACTAATTCCACAAATAAAAGCCCCAGGTCTGGGGTTCATATCCAACCGCACAGTGTGTGACTTCTGCTGCTGCCAAATCAATAACACGTAACCGCGTTTGGTGACACTATGAAGTAGCATTGTCATCGGTTTACCCTGATCTAATTTCTGTCAGTGGTTCAAAAGATTTTGAAGCTGAATTACCCACAGAGGTAATTTCTTCTCCAACAGCGCAGTTGATTATAACCATTAACACTGAATAAAACAAGTTCATGTTAAAAGTCTGTGTTTTTCCAGACACTACACAGTGCACATCGGATATCAAGGAGGAGTCGGTAAACAGCTGAGACTGAGCTGTTTCAGCAATAGTATAGGTATGATCCTGATATGCAGGAGGTTTTTAGCTGAAGCTGAATGATACACAAAGCCCCAATCCTCTCCAGCACTAACAGCCTTCACAGAATTAAACTTTTTACTCTCTATTCACGTTCTTCCTTAGTTCTTCCACAGTCTTCCTTCACACTGGTTACCTTCCTGATATTCATATAGTGTGTGCATTTCTAACCATTTCCTATTCAATAAGATGATTCCATATGTAGTTGCAGTATGGAAAAGCAAAGAGGCTGATGGGGAAGCCTGCAAAATGTCTAGGGACATGATGCACTCCCTTGATTCCTTTGTAATAAAAATCAGAGACTCTTACAATTTCACTGTTTCATATTAAATATAAGGTGAGAGTTTGCAAAATATTTATCATGATGATAAATATCATTATGATCATCACTTTTCTGACACCTCATCCTGCATGGTTCATCAACAAATACTTTCTAAAGATGACTGAGCAACAAGGTCACCCTCTCTTCTCTACTAATTCTCATCCTTTTCATCCACTCCTCCTCCTCTCTTAAGAGATAAGCTCTATCCTTCCCTCCCCTCTTCAATCATCAACAAAAAGTAAATGAGGTTTAGCTGAGAAAACAAAGCAAGAAGAAACTGGCACATTAATTATATTACACATCCTCCACTAGGTACAACAATCAAAGCTTTACTCAACAACAGATAAATGAGGGGGGGTCAAATCTGCGTGTGTGTGTGTGTGTGTGTGTGTGTGTTTGAATGTCTGAGACTGTGTATCCTTGCTTACCTTCCCACAGTATGAGTCACACTCAGCTCCTCACAAAGTAAACCAGTGGTCTGCCTCAGGGCAAAAGAGCAGGGCTGCCCTCCCATCAAACACACACGCACACACGCCGACACACAATTTGCAGTCTGCATGCTACTGAAACGTGCTGTCACAGCAAATTGACTGTCAGGGAGTGTAGCAAACAGCATGGGGGTACATGAGAGAGAGGATGAGTTAGAAAAAGAGAGCTCAACTGATATCACAGTTCAAGTACAATCAGCACATGTATAAATGGCACAAAATATTGTATCAAAACACAGATTTTCAGATAAACACCCAGGTGACACTGATGTATAATTGGGGATGTAGTAACCATGGAAACAGCCGGTCACAGTTAATCTGACCACTACAGACCAGACTAACATGAAATCTGTTGTAGATATTCATGATTCCCAGAGTATGAATCCTCTTCAGTAAGAGTAAGCAGATCCCAAAACATCATTACTACAGAAATTGAGTCTTATTTTTGAGGGTTAGTATGGTCGACTTTAGGTTTCTCTCTTCTATGTTGATTTAATTTCTGAGTAAAAGTGTACCACTACAGTGTCATCAACTGTCATCAACCTCCCAGCAAAGCAGGTAGGCAGTGAAGAAGGAGCAATGTCTACTGTGGGGAGATTTTTTAACATAAACAACAATGACGAAATTAAAGCCGACTGAAAATTCTGCATTGCCAAAGTGTCAAAAGGAAGGGCAAAATTCTGCGGTAACAACACAAGCAACTAAACAAAACACCTGAAGAAACAACACAACGACAATTTCAGGGAGTTTGCTATTGTTAACAGCGGGAAACAGCAACAAGCAACCTTTCACTCTTCTCAAATATGGCGGTAAATGTTTAAGTGTCAGTAATGAAAATTTATTACAGTCAGGAAATGAACATCTGATTAAAATAAAACATTTTCAAATATTTATAATGATTGTAATGAATTTATTAAGTGCTCATATTAATATAAGTAATATAAGTACTAGTACTTGGTCTGTAAAAAAAGTTGTATGGGTGCATCAGTATTTTATATCTTTGCTCACAGTACAGTGAGGAAGATGTCCAACCTTACCCTGTAACTCTGGTCACTCTCAACAATTATTACTATTTTATTATTCAACTTAAAGCTGTGAGAGATAAAGTTGAAATGAAAGAAGGAATAGTCCACCTTTAGATGTTCTATTTGTTTCATTTCATTACTTTGGTTAGGTTTGATGTGGATTTTGCCTTAATTAAGGACATGACAAACATTCGCCCGGATGCACCAGGCACCAAGTTCAAACCCCACAACCAGTGCTTGTGCACTGCTTAAGGCAACTCTCAAGGCACATGGTATACCATGGCAGCATCTGTTCCCTACACATCCCCATTTCATGACCTTTACAAAAAGAGTTCTGAGGGTTATGGTGATGTCAGTATCTTATCTTATATCCCATCTTATCTATATCAATATCTTAGATGATCTCCTAAAAAATGCCCCTTGATCCAAATAAGATTAATGACACAGGGTGCTTCTATTGTACTTGAATGTCTGCTACGCAAATCCCTCATCCTTGACCATCTAATTCATGTGTACCAAGAAGCAACCGTCAGGTCAGAAAAGTAAAGCCAACACTGAAGTGGAACCTTTAATGGCCACTAGAGTCTGGTGCCAACAGTGTCTCAGTCCCTGTAAACTACCATGATAGATTGTGGAGAATGGTCTAAAAGGGAAAATATCCAATGAATGGGGGTTCTCTGGGGTGAAAATGCCTGCTCAGAGACACAAACCTTGAAGCTGGGCTTCTGTGGGAAAAGACTACACTGGGTGCCATTTCTGCCAGCTAAGAGCAGGATTCACATGCAGGCACATGCAGAACAAAATTGGATACTTGAAGATTGAAATAACACTGCCACATCTGATTAATGCTGATTTTTGCTGTGACTTTCAGATGGTTGGGTCAAATCTGGAGTAAACAAAATGAAAGCGCCGATCCATTCTGCTTTGTACCAATGGTATGGTTGGTGTTGGTGGTGGTAGAATATGGTGGATATTTTTGGCACACTTTGGCCTGCTTAGTGCCAGTTGAGCACTGTTTAAAAACAGCCTGATTGTTATTGCTGAAAATGTCCATCACTTCATGACCACAGTGTACCATCTTCTGATAGCTACTACCAACAGGATAATGTATCATGTCACAAAGTTCAGATCCTCTCATACTGGTGTCTTAAACATGATGATGACTTTACTGTACTAAAATGGCCTCGAAGAATCACGAGATGTCAAGCCAACAGAGTACCTTTGTGATGTGGGGGCACAGGAGACTTCAATATTATCAAAAATCATTGCAGAATTTTTCCACCTTGTTGATTCTATGCCACCAATAAATAAATAAATAAATAAATAAATAAAAATCAAGGAAGTTCTGAAGGAAGAGGTGGTTCCAAACAGGCACTAGCAAGGTGTATCTAAGAAAAGTGGCTGGTGAGTGTACTTGGCACAAACAGGCATAAACAAAGTCACAGCTCCACACATGCTTCATCTCTTTTATTTCTGGATGCACTTTTTCCAAAGATGGAAAGAGTGGAGCAGCCCACTTAAGGCTCAGAATTACTCTTGAGGGCTATGTGACTGATGTGATACAGGCGATGTCCATCTGTCTACCTACAGTCCACAATTAACTTTTTTGTCTTTTATCCCAAACATTTTTTGTGTGGTTCGTTATTTTAAAATTGGAGATGAAAAAGATTTTAACAAAAATATTTAATTATGTATGCATTTATAAAACAGAACCACCAGCATTTTCATCGTATGATAAGCAAGGAAAAAAAAAAAAATAATAATCACATTGCCTAAAAGACTATGATCCATCACACCTTTAAAAATTGCAAGTGCCGAACATAATTACATGTTATTTAGGTGTAATTGTTTCATACCTATAGTATTTTCTTCTTTCTATTCATACTTTTTGTAATACACAAAATGTGATGGTCCCAAATCCTAGCAAGTTCGCCCCATGTTTACAAATGTGGGCCTATTGCACGACAATTTATTTATTTTAATGTAGTCTATATGAATGTGTTCACAGTTTTGAAGAGACAAAAAGGTGCCTCTCGGTTTGTCTAAGTCTTTGTACTTCAAATATAGTAGTTAGGAAACTGGGACTTAAATTTCATCTGCCCAGAGTATATCTCAAAACTGTACATGTTATTCAATGACTGGCATGAACCTTAATTCATCACTGACTTAGCATTGGTACCTGAGCGCTAAGAGATTCAAAGAGCTCTCACATACCAAAGCTAGGCCTCTAAAATGGTGCATTTGGTTATAATCACAACGCATACGATCTTATGTATCCATGATCAGGGTCATAAAATACAAAGAGGAAAAGCAGAAATGATTTACTCACTGTCTTCCCCAGGGCAGGGTAGGCCTGGCCGCTCCGGGATACTGGGGAAGACTGCAAAAGAGAATCTAGTGATCAATTCAATTTGTTGTTTTTCCTCACCTGTCAACAAGCAGAGGTGGAAGGTTAAAAAAAAAACATCAGCCCTGACAATTCAAAATGAAAAGGTTTTAAAAATGTCATGTCTCAAAAAAAAAATGTTATGGAACATTGATGGTCATAAGTGGAACACTAATTGAATGCCCGTATTTGAATGTCTTGATACATGAATTCAAAGTCATGTGCACCCTTAATACCTTGATGTCCTAGACATATCTGTTGTGGCAGATAGTTAAATGACTCTAACATTAGAAATAATAAGATGAAGGACCAACTGACCGTGCAGTAGCAGTCCAGATTTCTTGGTCCGATTGTAAATGCGAAACGCTTCCTCCAGCTCCATCTGAGACGAGATGGTACAAGGGTCCCCTTCATGGATAGAAACACATACAAATTTACACCAAATGAAGACAGTAGGTGGTCAATTTAAAATGTTCCACTCCTGTTTGTTTTAAAATATTTGTGCTTAAAATTGCTAGACAGACAAAACAAGACATTCACTGATTTAACTGCAGGTTTTACATTAGTTTCACTTTCAGCTACAAGTACTAACTCACAGTGCCTCCACAAAACAGTAAAATTAGAGGTCCTTCTGTCCCTGTGTTAGGCACTGAGTAATGACTAGAGGTGTTTCATCAGAGCTTGAAACTTGCCAGGTTGGTGCAGAAATAAACTACAGGTAGGAAGGGAGTTCTAGTTCTGACATTCACTTAAATTTTTAAATTAAGATAATAAAAAATTTGATTGCTATTGCTATATAAGCAAACTTGTTGGGTGTGGATGGATGAATATGAGCCCTTCAAGTCATTCCAGTGTGCAGTGTGATGTGTCAGCGATGGCTTTGACCCAGCCAGAAGCCCAGGAAATGGGCTTTGGCCCAGAGTTTAGTAGTGTAACAAAAGAGGCACAGAAGATGCCTTCAGGAACAGACGGAGTATGCAGATTCATGCATAGTACAAGTGTGAGGCACACCAACCTTCATCATCGATCCACTTGAGCGTGATGGGCTGCTGCTTGGCAACACTGCACACTGTTCTCACCTCCTCACACAACTCCACAAAGGTTACTGTGGTAGCCAAGTCTGTGATCAACATGTCCCTGAATGCACAGACAGACAGAAAATGTTAAGGTTGAGTCATTTTGTTTAAGTGGAGCAAGGATCCTGAAATCCCTCCGAGGGTTTAAGGAGTCAACAACAAAAGGAGAAACTTTTATTGAACTCGAAGAGAACCTTCCCTGTGATGAACACTGTAGGTGAAAAACAAGCAGTTTCCGCAGTTATTCCACAAGGTGTTTAGATAGTATTTTGATGCACAAACAGGTTTGGCAGAATCACATTTCAAGGGAACTGTGGTTGGGTTTGTAACAAGCTTAATAGCATATTGACTGGAGAACAAGATTTATTATTGGGCATTTGCTGTTGGCTCCACACAGTCCTGGCTCCCTACCAGTTTGGCCTGATCTTAACTGAATATTTATTGCAGGTGTTCAATGATGCCATCCAAGGTCCAACAAATAAAATCACAATTTTTACTAAGTAATAGTGAATGTATCATTGTATCACCTGATGATGAAAACAGGTGACACTGGTACAGCTCGGCTATTAACCAAAAAAGTATCAAAACTCACATTTAGAGGCTCTCCAACTTAACCTTCTTATGTCGGTCAATTAGGTTAATACTATAGCCACACCTTCGTGGCCTTTCTATAGCTTTATTAATGTGTATGAAATATCACTAATATATTTTCTAAAAACAAGACATGAACTGGTTTAAACCAATGGCCTTGGATGACGTGTTTGACCTGAAACAGAGTGGCTTTATTCCATATCAGTGCTGGCCTTCAAATACCCTTATCAGTTCAAAGAGGGATGTGCATGTTCAGTATCAAAATTTGCCCTCAAAGTTCTGCTGCTGAATGCTCATGACACTGTGGGCTGTATTTATTCACAATCAACACTGCAGCCACTCACAACGATGGGATTTGTGTGTATTTTATTCTGGTAACAAATACCACCGCCTAAAACATGATTTTAAAAGATATATGTAGGAGCTACATTGCCTGGGTCCACATGAATGTTTCTGACACATTTCTGGGTGTGTGTGGCTAAGTGTTTATCTTATGGCAAGTGCTTGTCGGACTCCGAGAAGGTGGAGCAGAGACAGCTTGCTTCCCAGCAGGCATTGTTCCACACAGTCAACACACCCACATAAGCCAAGGTGGAATGAGGCACACATATACATTGTACATACATACAAACACATATTAATATAAATGTTTGTGTGTGTGTGTGTGTGTGTCTCATATTATACATGAGTTACATGGGTGGTCACATGTTTCTGTCACCTATGGCTCAAACCGTGGGCAACTCGGTGTGTTGTTTCCTTGGAAAAATACCCTGGGTTACTGGGTCTGCACTTACTGCTACTGGCAACACATTAAACTTTTACATTTTAGTCTGGGGTGAAATTTTGTAGCAGCTTCTGTTGATATTTACCCGCTAGCCTATTAATCTGCCCTCAGAGAGGGCAGATTAAAGGTCAGATTGTGGGTAAGATTTGGTCAGAAATTTTATTTTGAATTTCTCTAAAAATCAACCAACACAATATACACTGTGTATATTGTCACGATGTCATGACCAAGACCTTCATCTATTTTATTTTAGCAATATCTAGAGAAATTAGCACGATAAACATCTAGCCCCGCCCCTGCTCTTGTAAAACCACTTCGAGATCCTTAATGCTATATGACACAGTGTAGCATCTAGACCGCCCTTTGTCCTATGTAAGAGGAGGAACAGCTTCCTCCAGACCTTGAAGTTAGGCTACAGTTCCAAAGATCATAGTTTTACACCTTTAGATATAGTTCTTCTAAGTGAAAACATGCCTTTTCATGCCTGGCTTGCAAATTTTCTGGACTTTTCCTCCCGCCCATTTCTGTATCTCTTGGTTATAATTTAAGCAATCTTAATTTCTCTATTTTGCTCCATTTCTTTTTTTTTTCCTTTTACTCACAAATGTTAGACAATGGCTAACTGAATGATTGATTGGTACTGAAACTCAGCTATTGTGTCAGCCATACTTTCCAATCACAAAACTTATTTAAAATATGAGTTTTTCTTTTTCTTTTTACACAGTAACCAAGAAGCAAAACCATGTTTTGAAGTTACACTCCTCAATATATTGAACTTCCGCTTGCAACTAATATTTAGATACAGGAAAATCCCTCTAACTAATGGTCTGACCTTATTGCTAAGAAGAGGTTAGATGCATTAGGGTGGATGACATGACATGGCAGTTGTGCTGTCTTCAGTGAAGTCCCACTTCCGGATGTCTTTTGGTGCGACACATTTTTCATAAAAATGCAAAAGAAATTTTATTATTTTGTCATAATTACATGTTCTATGTTGTTCTGTTATAGCTAGCATGTTGTTAGTATGCTAATGTGTAGCTACAAGACTCTAGGTTGTGCTAAGTGCAGAAAACATCATATGGTGACACTGTCATATGGTGTGACATCTACCTGTCCCGCCATATGATTTGATTGTCACACCATATTATATGAATTGTAATTTCCTGCAAATATAACAACAAGTAACAAAGTCCAATGTATGTTTTGTCCTTTTAAACATTTAATTGGGCTTTGCTACGGAGGTGCCTTCTTCTCCATCCAGCTCGCCAAACTAGAGAGCCCAAAGCCCAAAAATGTTTGTTTTATTGTTAAATATAAAATAAATCAAATAAAATTTGAATATTACCTTCCAGCATTTAAGGGTGGTTAAATATTTCCTGCCACATGAGCGTTCAGTACTCACCAATAAGTAGGATAATTCATGGTTTGCATTGACACATGGCAACATGATGGTGTGACACTATATCATTTGGTGTGACATTCCAAATTGTGAAAATAACGTACCTTTATTAACGATAAAAACTGAAAATGTTCATGGAATACAGAGAAAATAGTATCAGCAAGAGTCACGTATATTTTTATAATTTGACGATTTTAGGCACTAATACAACAAATTGTTACATAAATTCTGATTCCAATTGAAATCCTAAAAACAACATATGTTTCTATAGAGTTAAGAATTAGTAAAACAAAAGTATACCATTTTTATGCCTGTTATTTTAAATTTTTGAAAAAACACTTTTCTGGTATATATGTCACTGACCCCTTAACATGCCATGTCATTCAGGAGTTCAGGTTGTATCTAAAGCTCACAGAACAAAATTACTGGATCTACCTTAGCTTAAAGGAGTCACATACAACCCAGCCTCTCTGTACACACAGGCGTCTAAAATACATTGGGGGATCTGACCAAGCTAAAAGCAGAGAAACACTTCTGACCCAATTCGGAGTTTTACATCAGTTCTACATCAGTGTACTGCAACCAGAGAAGTAGAAATCACAGCAACAAATTCATTACCCCTGCCTGCACCCCTATTGTTCACAAAAGATCTAGAAGGCATGCAACAATCATTCAACAACATGCTAATTTTTGGCACTATCAGCAAGCTTAACTAGTTCTGAGATACCCATAGACAGGAACAGATACATACATTTATTCAATTAATGTATTTATCAAGTAGCAAGATTAAGAATGTAGTCCAGTGGCTTCAGAAAGGTTTCAGTCAGAAAGGTTTTTCTCATGTCAGTATTGCTGCTTTTCTATAACCAACTATGAATAAGTATTAATAGAATACAAACGTTAAGGATTCTGTGCATCTCTAGTTGCGTTTCCATTACAGTTTTTTGCTAAATAAAAACAATATTTCTAAAATTTCAATCAAGTACAATTGCGACTTCCAGGTGTTTCCATTGAATGGTGTGTTTCGAATGAAACGTGCTTCTCCTACAGTCCAGTCTCAAGACATCCCATATTTCTTGTAAAATCTCGTCCCAGGAACTCCCCTTTGAGGAAGATGGACAAAAACATTTTGTGTTTCCATGGTTTTGGAATACTGATTTGCAGTCAACTGGTCATGGGACCCTTGACATCATATCCTGTCAGTTGTAAATGCAAGTGTGGAAAAAGTTTTTCCACAACACTTTTGCAATATACTTTCTATATTAACATGTCTGAAAAACCACTTAATGAAAGCATAAAAACTTTCTGGCAATATCTGAGAGGTTTTTCAAAATGTTTTTAGGTCAGCCCCAGTTTTTTTTATGTGACATTAAGGTTTAGTGCATTTCAAGGGGCAATGGTAATGCACCTTCTGATAATTTGGAAACAGTGTCTCAATTGGATAGCTTGTCCAATGACTGTACAACTGATTCAGCTGTAGTTTGAGCTTAATGCTAACATTAACATCTCACTAACCTGATGTGGAAACACAGCTATGGCAGCTATGACCCTATTCAGCCACATTCATTAGGGAATACAGTCCTCTGTAGATACAGTAAGGTAGTTGTTGTAGACCATGAAGGCATAACTAAATAGACAGCCTGGCTTTGAGAGGATTTCCACTTTGCCTCAATAGCTATAGGCACCATTACCATTGAACCATAAAACACTTATCAAGTCACCAAGCCACCTTGATAACATGTACCTTCTTTAAAAAAAAAAACAAAACTGTAAGGCCATGATGGTGGCATAGTCGTTAGCACTGGTACCTCACAGCAAAAAGATTCGGTTCCCTGACCTGGGGCGTTTCTGTGTAGAGGTTTTCATGCTCGCCCCGTGTTTGCGTGGGTTTCCTCCAGGTACTCAGGCAGGTTTAGATTTATTGATGACTTTAAATTGTCTGTCTCTATGTGTTGGCCCTGCGATGGACTGGCGACCTGTCCAGGGTGCGCCCTCACCCAATGTGAGCTGGGATTGGCTCCAGCACCCCCCGCAACCCAGAAATAAATAAGCGGTAGAAAATGAATGAATAAATGTTAAGGCCATTACGTCTGGTATTGCTAGCTATTAAGCTGATCTAAAACGCAACAGAATACAGAATCTTGGGATAAAAAGGACTAATTTCCTGCCTCATTTGAAGGAGCTATCCAAGTCACACAGCTGTGGGGTTGTTGGTCTTTAAAGCCTCTGAAAGAATGAGGAAAACACAGAACAGTTTAGCATGCTAAAAATCAATATCAAGTGGGCAGATACTGCTGTCACAATTTCAGAGCTGACATTAAACAGTTTCTTCAGCAACAGGCTACAACATCTATGAAACCGTCAGACTAAACATAAATGTTTTAGGACACAGCTGCTGAAAGGTATTGTATCTAAATCACAATTTAATAAAATAGCTGAGTATAGTAAGCATTATCAAGTCTAACAAAATGAAAGGCAAGGTATAGTAAGGCATGGTAATTCCCAGCGCACAAGAGCCACAGCAATTAGTCTATTAAACAATGTGTCAGTTGTTAAAATTATAGTCTTCAGTTTAATCGTCATTCCAGCCTTTTTTGGTCAAATATTTAGTTTTTCTAGCTTTTCCAACTGGAAGATTAAATAATTTTTTATCATATACAAGTAAATAAAATCTATTTGGGCTTTGCACTTGGGCTTTTTGGTCACTTTGGGCTCTGCAAAGGTGTGATGACCATTGATCACTTGTTTCTTAGGGTAAAATATCCATTAATTGTAGGCCTAATGGAGGTCACAGTCCTAGAGTAATGAATGGACTGGTGAAGCAAACAAAATCACCAACTCTTCTGATCCACACTATTGTGTAAAAACGGATAACACCATCCGAGCCAAAATTCTCAGATCGCAGTGTTTTTCTCCTTTGCTGGTTTTCACGTAATTATACAAGCATATTGAGTTGAACAGGGGCATGCTGGTTAGCGTTATTGCTCAACAGCAAGAGGGTCATGGGTTTGATTCCCAGGCCTGGGGCCTTTTTGTGTGGAGTTGATATATTCTCCCTGTGCCTGAATTGGTTCTCTCCCACATTCAAAAGACATGCATGTCTAGGTTTATTGGTTTATGTCAGCCCTCTGATAGACTGGTGACCTGTCCATGTTGTACCCCTCCCCTGCCAGCTGGGATTGCCTCCAACCCCCCAGAATGTCCGTCACTTCAGTGACAGAAAAGTCACCAAAGTTATATACTGGGCATTTGACCTTATTTATAACAGTTTATAAATTATTAACTGAGTAATCATAAATAAAGGGTAGTTGCAACCTTACAGCTAAAGATGAATCTCCCTCATCTTGTCTACAGTAGATATATGTACAAATCCATCTTGTTCAAAAAGTTTGCCTTTTCCAGTTGTTTTTAGCTCCAATGGGATGAATACAGATTACAACAAATAAAGAAAAAGACAATTGCATGAATAGAAGTTGAAATGACACAACAATGCAATACTAAGGGGAAATAGTATTGGTAGGAGTATTCAGTAGCAAGGAAACCAGGCAAATAGAATTAATACAAAAAGGTCTGTCATAAAAGGGCAGTGTGTGTCATCTACAGTCATCTGCACTGTGAACTGAGGAGTTAACAATAAAGCCTTACTGGTTCTCAAAGTACACTTGTGGTTTCATGGTGTAAAAGATAGCATATACTACCTACCAAGGATCAAGCACACAAATTCAAATACGAGGGAAGGAAAACTTTTCATGCCACATGAAATCTGCATACTGCTGCTGCAATGTTGTCAACTAGATGTGATTGTAAAGTATTTACTAGGTAGCAAACAGGAAAACACAAAACGCAGAAAAGTAACGACAAGAAGAAAAAATCCACAGATATTATTTTCCGTTGGAAGGTTAGAACAAAAATCTGTACTTATGAAGTATGTGGGGTTGAGGAACAAGAGGAACCGTTGTCCAAGTTAAGTATATTATGAAAGATGACGCTTGTACATTACTCATATTTGAGAAACGAGTTTTTGACCCTTCCCAACACGGAATGCTATTGTTTTTACTATTTAAGCTTATTTCCCTCATTGGGAAAATAGCTATCTTATAATCCTAGGATTTCAACAAGTTACACGTTTCATTCACATTTAGAATACTGTACAGCATTGCAAAGTTTTTTATTTATTATTTAAATTGTATAGAGAAATTCTTCTTGGACTATCTTGAAAATTAGATTTCTATCTAAATGGGCATTTACCCGAATCAGTAAAGGTAAATATAAATATATAGGATGTGTCTCAGTAACAACGAGGAAGGTTCATTTCAACATTAGAGAAAAACGTACCTGCTCATTGTCTCATAATGAGGCAAAAGAAAAGCAAATTAGCAGAGCACATTTCCACAGCTGTGGAAGAATTACTCAATTCGTTGATGCCACAGCGATAAAATATCTGATAACACAGTAGAATGAAAATGAAATAAGTTAAATTGTCTATTCGGGGTTAAATTATTATACAGCAGCCATTTATTGTCAGTCTCGTTGTTCAGTTAGACCTGTGTGAGTGTGATCTCAGGTACACAGCAGTGACTCACCTATGTTAAACTCATAAACCCGCTTAAAAGTGAACAAGACGCAGTTATATTACTACAAATCTCCAATCCCTGATCCACAGGTGTGGTTGTTGTTTGGTTTTTTTTTTTCCCTGTTATCGTTAGCTGCCAGCTACTTGGTGTCTGTTTTTTCCCTTCTAAGAGCTACTTACCCGCAGTAGTGTGCTTTAATTTTCACAAACTCCGTATCCAAGTTCGTTATGGATCCGTTTGACGCTAGCATATGCATGGTGCAGTTCGGTTTGTCTCCCATCAAGACAAACGTTAACTTGGCAGGGCTGAAGTCGCCGTGTCACCCGGTCACGTCGGGAAGTTTACATAACAGGTCCGGAGAAAGGGTGGTGGCGGGGGGGAGACGCTTCGGCCGACGCCGTCGACAGAAAACTTGCCGAACTGCTTTAAAGTTTGTTTCGTTCAGGCACCAGAGACGCTCTGATGGCGAAGGAGCCGCTGAAGTGGCTTCCAATCACTTTATGTCTGCGCTTCACAATAAAACACACACCGGCAGGTCTGCGTTGTAGCGGGTTCATGGACAAAGCGCGGTGCTTTTATTTTGAAGCGTACATTTCCGAACGCCCGAGTACGTGGCGGCGGACTTGATAGTTTTCGGTGGCTCACCATGGTTACCGTAATCCACGTTCACCTGCCTCAGTGTTTGGAACGGGCCGGTCCACCTCCTGCGATCATGGGGGAATGGAAAGCTGCTTAATGGAGGCTCGTTATAAGGTTAATTACTAACTTTGAAGTCTCACATTTTCTCCTTTATTGTTTACCTTCTAATCATTTAACGGGGTCTGTCATACTAATAAACCTCCGGAAACCTTCATCCTCATACTGAGGACAAAAGAGTTTGGGTTCTCTTATAATAATAATAATAATAATAATAATAATAATAATAATATCATTTTGCTCAATTTAGACCTGTGAGCCTCATTGGTGGACACTTGTGTCTGTCACCTTGTGGTCGCCAAATGACATTACAATCATTAGTGTAGGGTAAAAATGGCCAACAATTCCCAACGACATGCATGCCAAATAAAAAATAAGGTCTCAGGAGGTTAAAGCTTCTTTGTCATATGTGATCGCCATATTCCAGGGTGAGAGATGGTCTCTTCAAATCACTGTTAATGCCCATTGGAGTGTGTATCAAAGCTTCATTTAAATTTTTGTATTATCTTGTGTTTTAATGCAGTTTAATTAAGAAAATCTTTTGGCGTGTGACCTAAGAGATATATCAGAAGAACTCAATCAGGGACAACTTTTGACAGGCGAACAAAAGCTGACTCAAAATCCATATTTTATGGTTGAGGTCTCAACCAGGAGAACAACAGTTGTCAAGCGCCACCTTTTGGTGAATTTGGAGCCCATTGCTAAATAAAGTCGACTTCATTTTAAATTTTATGCACCAGACATCCAAAGAAATTGTCTCTTATCTCCAACCCACAGTGCAGAAAAAGCAGAAAACTGAGTGAATGTGTAACAAGATAAAAAAAAATACATCCATTTTCCAGAAATGACAGAAAACACCGCACGATCAGGACAGACATGGTCCTCTGTATCACCATCTTTTAATTCCCATTCAGTGGTTGATAGAATAGAGGACTTCACCCACACACAGGGTGATGACCTTGTGAGTAACACCATGGTTGATACTGTTGGCCTTCTGAAAAAGAAAATAGTGTAATTCACAAATTGTAGTTCATTACTATGCTAGTAGGTTACTTTGCTCTATAGATGCTAGTTTATTTGTGGTTCCTCGAGTCTCCAAGAGGCAGATCTCCTCCTCTATGGAACCAAATCCCAATATCTGTCCAGAAGGTGGATTGTCTCGCAGCTCTAAAGATCAGGCTTAAAACCTTCATTTAGATAGATAGATAGATAGATAGATAGATAGATAGATGTACTTCATTGATCCCAAACTGGGAAATTCTCATGTCACAGCAGCAAGACACACTGTACATCAGGATTTTTTTTTTTTTATTGAAAAATATATACAATATAAACAATATAATAATAACTATAAACAGACAATAACTATACTATACTAATATAATACTACTATAATGCTATAATATATACTACTTATAACTATACAAACTATAAAAATACAATGACAATGACATAAAGTGCGATAATTACAGTGATTTATATAAATGTATTATATAAATTACATAATTTAAGACAAAGCCTGCAGTTAAAATTTTAACTTTAATTACTATTTAGTTGTACTGCTGTAGACCTAGACTGCTGGGGGATTATGTCTCTTCCTGCAGTTTGTGTTTTGTCCCTCCTGTTCCTGTCCTACAGGTACTGAATCATCTCTGCTCCATGTTCCTGCTCAATACCTGCAGCTACAATAGTTACTATTAGATATCATTAACTGACACTATTAATCACTACTTATGTTGAATGTCCATGTTTCGTAATTTCATAATTATGATAACTTCCTCTGTTCCCCTGTTAGTATTATTTACTGTTGAGTCTGGTTCTGCAAAGGTTTCTCTTAAAGGAAGTTCTTCATTGCCACTGTCGCCAAGTGCTTGCTCATGGGGGGATCTGTTTGGTCTCTTAAAATAACTATATAAAGAGTTTGGTCTAGACTTGCTCTATGTAAAGTGCCTTGAAGTAAATTTGTTATGATGATGATGACAATAATAATAATAATAATAATAGCAGTAGTACTAGTATTAGTATTATTACTATTATTTATACAACGCTTTTAGTGGGGAGCATAGCAGCATAGTGGTTAGCTCTGTTGCCCCACAACAAGCTTTGAGAGGATTTCTATTTTGCCTCAATAGCTACAGGCACCATTACCATTGAACCATAAAATGCTGATCAAGTCACAAAACCACCATGACAACATGTACCTTCTTTTTTTAAAACAAAAAGTGTAAGGCCATGACTACAATGGCATAGTGGTTAGCACTGTTACCTCACAGCAAGTAGGTCACAGGTTCGGTTCCCAGTCTGGGGCCTTTCTGTGTGGAGTTTGCATGCTCTCCCTGTACCTGTGTGGGTTTCCTCCCACTGTCCAAAACATCATGTTTGGGTTAATTGGTGACTCTAAATTGTCTTTAATGTGAGTGATTTTTTTCTGTCTGTCTCTGTAAGTTGGCTCTGCGATGGACTGACGACCTGTCCAGGGTGACCCTGCCCTCACCCAGAGCTGGCTGGGATTGGCCTCAGCAACCCCGCAACCCAGAAACAGATAAGTGAGTGTTTCATGTGTGAATGTTATACTTTCTCACTGTCAGGATCTGGTTCGGCTCTGCTCTGTCTGTTTTTTATCCATGTTTTCCTTCTTCCCCAGGGCAGGGTGGGGCTTTTGCATCCACCCTCCTCTGCACATCTGCTTCCCATCTACCTCATTTCCCTCCACTCTCATCTGCACCAGATACAAGATGGTCTCATCCTCTACTCTTCGCCAGTTCAAAATTTCATCCCCTGTGGTAAGGCTCTTGGCTCCTTGTGCCTGTATTTTTGATCCCAGAATTGCTTTTGACTTTTGACAAGCACCAAGAACCCTCTATATATTTGAGCACCCTCTGTCACAATTAACAGTCACCAACACCTGATCTGTATTACAGGTTCAGCCAAGTAACCTCCTGACGCCCCAGTAGTTCCTTTGTTGTTGGCAGATTAAACAGGTGTCTATGGAGATCCTTCATACTCCAGACACATGTTCCAAAAACAATCATTTCATTTTGGATGGAAAACTGATCACCAGAATAGGGGTTAAAATAAAGAAGGGAGGCAGCGGGAATTCAGATTTCTGTCTTCTATTGTTCATTTGCTTGACAGAGTAAGGTGAGTAATAAATACATTTCAATGAAAGACAATGGTGGGTTAAATAGTGACTCTGAAATGCCAGTAGGAATGAATGTGAGTGTGAATGGTTGTTTGTCTCTGTATGTCCCTGTGTGTCAGCTGGGTTTGGCTCCAGCACCCCCTGTGGCCTTCATAGATAAGTGGTTTAGATAATGAGATGATGAAATGGTGTTGTGTGCTCCATGGGCTTGGTTTACCTGTGAACAATACATTCTTTTGAGGTCCAGCAGTGACCTTTCGACCCTGTTGATGATTAAAGGGATCTTTGTTTTGTTTCTACACTTAAAATGCTTTATTTGCGGCCTGAAGAACATCAACTATAGTTTTACTGTGGAGGGCCGTGCAGATATTTGACAGCCTGAAATATATTATATATTAATAACTGATAATTGGTAAATATATTATAATATATTTGACAGCCTCTGTCCCCCAACCCTGTGGATCTGTGAGGATCAGCTGTGAGTCTGAAGCATAGAGGGAGTCGTATCATCTCTATGTCCCATCCTAAGAGTTAAAAACAACTGCTGAAAGCAAAAGTCTGTTGGGAAGTGTATTTCAGCTCTCTGCCCTCCACCTTTTTCACAAGAGAGCTGGTGTTAAGGTAAATCATCCCGCAGGAAGAGCCATCATGTCCCCACTGGAGATTCAGCACTTCCCTTTCATGCCACTTTCATTTACTATTGTTTTGTGTTGCCATGGCAGCCAATCACAAGTTGTTGATGTGGATGTGGTCCTGTAATTTATGTTGGTCTCCGCTGCTTTACTGGGAGAAGTGGTAACATCGGTCTTCAGTCTCTCTGGCTTTATGTGTTGCAGACAGCTGACCCACTGATTATTTGTCTTCCTGCCTTGGATGGTGATGTATTGTTTCACTGTGTTTTATTTCACATCGATCTTTAAGATGGGATGTTATTCAATAACAAAGCTCTGTGTGGTGTTTGCTGTGTCGGATAACTTCTCCACTCTTTCTCCTGAAAGCTTCATGTTTTCAGAGGTGGTCTTTGCTTGACCATATTGTCCACTACCTCCTTCAAGCACTGTGGGAAACCCTACAGCTCTTAAATGGAGCTCTGGCAATGGGATGTGCTGCAATTGCTTTTGTTGTTGCTAGTGGACAAACAACAATTGATTTAAAGTTAGTTTTTATTAAATCCATACGGAGTAAATAGCAGTCAGATCTGCTGTGCATTAAATGCATTATAGTGTTACTGTTCCTATAATGTTTTTTTTGTATATTCATCATTGAGTAACTCCTGTAACAGCTGTGTGCACACTTTGATGTTACTGGTTTACAGTAAAGGACAGCAGCCATGAGATGAGCTACAGTGGTGGAATGTAATGAAGTACTGTTAATATACTTAAGTACGTTTTTCATGTATCAATACTTTACTTAAGTAGATTTAGTTGTGGATACTTTTGACTTTCACAGCAAATATCTAAACTTTCTACTCCACTACAATTGTACAATGCTTTCCGTTACATGTTATAGTGGCTGTGTCCGAAACCACCCCCTAATCACTACATAGTGCACTAAATAGCGAGCTCGTCATTTTGTAGTGGTGTCCGAATGTTTTGTGACAAAATGTAGTTCACTCAAAGTATCCCACAATGCATTGTGAAAAGTAGTGAATAGTCGATGGTCACTAACCCAAGCAAGATATGCCATTATACATTGCGCTCGCAGCGAAAATGGCTGTTCCAGCAGAACAGAATAGTTTATTTTATAGCACATTTCAAAAAGAAGGCAATTAAACGTACTGTTTACATGAATGTAAACAGCATTAACATCGTGCAAAACAGTATAATCGGACATCAGATTATCAAAAGCCTTTAACAAAATGCTAAACAGAATTGTTTTTTCTGTCTTTAGCTGTTAGTGGGGTACGTTTTAATTGCGCGACAGTGATGACGCAATTAACAGCACCAAAAATAGTGTCCGAAAGTAATTGTTCATTTTGTGAATGAGTTCACTGTATAGTCCACTACATTCATCTCCCTATATAGGGAGTAGGGAGTAGGGAGTGAGGGGGTGGTTTCGGACACAGCCAGTCACATTGCAGGTTGTGGAGGTGGGCATGGTTTGGGTGTCAACTGTAGGAGGGGGAGGCGGGGCAGGGCTGGCTCTGCAGGTGCAGCGCCAGGTGAGTTGAATAATGAACCTCTCTTTCTGCCTGCAGTAGCGGCTGGACTGGAGAGAACATGGCAGGACGCTTTCCGGAGGCTGAGGACAAAGAAGTTTATGTTGCTTGTATTTTGTGTTTAATAAAAGGTCCTGCTGAGCCTATCCATTTTGTGGTCTTTCTTGGGGAGAACCCCAGTGGCAGTGAACCTGCTACAAGGGTTTTATTGTTTTTCTTATTTTAAGCTATTATACTGTACCACAGAACGCTGCAGAGAATTCTATTGAATTGAACGGGCCATCTGATATTTCTTATAATGACCGCTAAAAAAAATTAACGACCACTGCCATTAGCAAGGGGTTTTGTGCTTCTGATTCACACCCTTCATATCATTCCGCAGGTAGTCCATTCACTTATTGTGACAGAAATTCGTGGTAATTTGTATCTAACATGTTGCTACGCAACACCTGCAACTTTAAAGTTCTGTTTGCTAGAAGGACTATTTTTCTCAGCGGAAACCATGAAAATTTGGACTTGAATGTGTTTACTGCAGTCAATATAACACAATGGTTTTTCATTAGATGGCTGTTTTTTATCGTAAAATAAAAACTTTTGAAGGTATAAGCAGTCTTCTTTGTTAATGGCATTTACCTCTGCAGGTCACCCCCCCCCCAAAAAAAAAAAAAAATCTGATTCACAGAATCATAAGTAAACGGTGTCACAGAGGGCAAACACATATATGTGTTTATGGATATGGATATTTATCTCATATGGATATGAGATTAATGCCAGTGTTACCAGTAGCATCATCTGTATCATTGTTAATTAAAATGGCACAGCCCATACTGTTGATGTGTTAAAATATGCATACAGTCAGTACACTTAATGACTCATTAGGTAATACATTCAGCAAGTACTTTTGCTTTTAACTCTAAAAGTATATTTAAAAGCAAGTACTTACTTACTTTTACTCAAGTAAAAAGGTTAATGTGGTACTTTTGCTAGAGTACATTTTTGTCTGTTTATTTATACTTTTACTTAAGTACGGTGTTTGTAAATAAATAAGTGGAAATAAATAGCTAAAAAAGAAGACATATTCCATAAAGTGCAGTACAGTCAATATGTTTCTAGAGTTCAGGTGTTTTATAGCACTTGGATAAAAACTGTTTCAAAGTCTGGAAGTGTGACACTGGAAGGATCTTTAACACCTTCCAGATGGCAGAAGGGTAAAGAGGTTGTGGCCTGGCTGGGAGTAGTCCTTGATTATATTTTTTTCATCTTATATTATTCTTCAGATTTTATTATTTCAGCTGTTTGTCCTTTGTCCACCATAGAATATCAGTTAACTTTCTGACACTGACACTGGAGATGCAGCAGTGTGGAAATGTTTCCACTGGGTGGTGCTGCTGTTAAAAAATCCACAAAGCTTTTACAATTCCTGTCCATCTGTGTGCACCTGCCATTCAGGGGGTGCAGAGAGCGCTGTGTACTCACATATATACATATGTGCTCATTGTCACTCTCACTCACTCAGCTTTGCTGCCACTGGGTCCACATGCGTCACAAGGGGTGCTGAAAGCAATCCCAGCTCACTCTGGGAGGAGAGCGGGGTTCACCCTGGACAGGTCACCAGTCCATCACAGGGCCAACACACAGAGACAGACAGAGACCATGTAAACTCCACACGGAAAGAACAATTCATTGTCAGTTGTGTTTATGTTCTCTACACTGCAAAGACAATGTGTCAGCACCCAACCTGATTATAACTGGATCATTGAGCACATTTACTCTGCAGTGAACAAATCCTTGCC